>OX421221.1:18917636-20117636 GCA_949125135.1 Alcis repandata
AACCTGCTACCGTTACCTGCTAACTACTATTGTGCCAGACAGGTCGTCGTTAGGACCTTATGTTCAACTTGTATCCAACTTGATGATAATTGATGTTACAACATCCTGTATCGTTATTAGGACTTCATGTAGTTACTAGCTGCGCCCCGCGGTATTACCCTCGGTCAAAAAGTTAATGTTACCATGTTGTCCGCATAGGCGATATGATTTGTCATTAGCCCATTTATAGAGCAGTCTACACCAGAATGCAATAGCTGAATGGATAGTCTATCCATGTATAAATTAAAATGGGAGGGGACATTCTTCCCGCCTCAAACCGCATTTCAGCTCAGTGGGCACGGAACAGGTATTTTCCTACCATACTTTGATTCCTTTGCTGTAACCAATTTTGTAGTACATACTTGAATTATCTGGCCCGGTGCATTGAGTACATCTTCCGTCGCAACAGGTTGTGGTCAAACGCCTTGCCGACGTCTAAGTAGCCTGCTGCGACTGACGTCTTCCTGCTCTTATAATAACCTATAACCAGTGCTGTAACTAGCCTTTTATGCACCCGGTGCGAGCTTTCAAAACTGCGCCCCTGACCTAACTAGCTACCATGCATGAGATAAAACTAGATACTAGTCTGGTCATTTCTGCGCCCCTCCAGGGTCTGCGCCCTGTGCCTGGGCACTGCTGGCACCGCCCTAGTTACGGCACTGCCTATAACTTGCTTATATATAGATGTGGTGGTTGACGCGTCACTCTGAAACCCGTGCTGACAATCTGACGATTGTAATATATAAAGGGAGCGACGTGTCTGCAAAACCTTTTAAAACATTCTAGCAATCATGTTAGTGAGTGCCTTCGGCCGATAATTGGTGGAACTGGATACATTCTTCCTGCGGTTTTACATTTCGGGAAATTTTTAATTAATGTTTGTTCACTTACATGGACGGTGCGCCTTGGTTCGCAAAGTGCAGGTCGCGGCAGGTGACGGAGAGCAGAGGTACCGCCGTGTCGAAGGGCGCGGCGGCCAGGGCTTGCCTGTATCTGTACAGAACACACACAATAAACTTACAATAACTTCACCAACACGGTGGAACAACTTTTATTTCCTTGTACTTGAATAAGTCCACGTTTAACCACCAACTCGCTTGTTTGTAAGCGAAGATGAAGCACGTAGACCTAGAAGTTACCTATTCACTCTGACCTTGAAAAGCCTAAGATGATATCTCTGGGAACAAGGAAGCCGGCAGTCTGTTCCATTCCTTGGCTGTTCGAATGAGAAATGTAGATTCGGAACGATTTGTACGAATCCAAGGGAAATCTACGGTGTGAGGGTGCTAGAAAGGCGTCTTTCTACTTGTCCTGACTGTCCAGACCCCCAAGCCTCCATCGACAAATTATAAATGAAATACAATCAACAATATTTAGTATTTGAGGGGTTAATGTAGGACACATTCTAGCGGTTTGCACAATAAAAGTGGAATCAACGCTTACGAGTTTATGGTATTTCAATCATAAAAGGACGTCGCTTTTTTATGCCTTTGGTAGTCCGATAGTAGAATGGGCTAGGCTAGAGGGTATTAGATCTTGCAGGTCAGATGCACACTCGAAATGTAACCGATAGAAAATCAACTATCAGCTTTGTGCCATTTTCGAGACTTTGGAGCTTATTCTGAACAAGCGAGTCTGCCAATGAGCTTCTCGGCACGTTCCATTTATAATAGTTACTTTGATATATACCTGGCATGGTTTCCACCCGGCTCGAGGCACAACTCCAGCTGCCGGAGCTGCTGTCCGCACACCGGTGAAGTACGGCTCCACTGAAACATCGGTTAAATATATTTTAATAGGTTACTACATAACAGCTCAAGTAGGTACTCTATTAAAATGAGTTAAGTAAAATGCATTGAATTAAAAATATAATTAGAAATTGTTTATTATTATTTAAAAATCTATGTATATTTAACTAAGGACATTTTAAAATTGAATGCTCGATGAGGATAAACTGATAATTACAATTAATGCAATTTAATAATTAATTCAATTAATAAAAGTATGTCATAATAGAGTCCTTTAGAAGTTCGTAATACGAACTTTACGATATAAGAGTAGATAAAATCTTTTAACACTTTGGCTGCGGCTAGTAATTACATGCGCTTGCTCCAGGCGCGGTATGCGACCACAAGGTATGCGTTTCCCGCAGCAAGTGTTAAAAAGGTGTTCGAGAGGTACCGTTTTCTTGAGGCGCGCGATGGGCGCCATGTTGAGGCCGCTGATGATGGCCATGAGAGAGTTGAAGTTGCCGAGGTTGAAGCACTCGCGCGCCGTCACCACCCACTGCTCGATCACGCGGCTTCGGTACTTGCTCTTCGGCGACTGTAACATTCGTCGTTCGTCAATTACACTCATCAAATCGTTTGCTCACAATACTTAGTGAAAATAATTGATAAAACTGATTGATTAATTGTGATTTATTATTGTCATACATGGTATTCAGTAAACTCCTCAAGACTATAAAAATCATAACCTACTGGGTGACGACCAATTTGGCCAAGTGCTAGTATGTCTGCCTTATGAGCTAGGTCCCGGGTTCGATTCCCGGTCGGCCACATGTATGAATGATGAATTTAATAACTAATATAGAAATGTCATTTAACATACATTGTCCTAGTCTTCTATATCGTTTCGATTATAGAAATGCAACTTGACTGTTTAGGCGCGCGCTAAGAGTTCAAGGTACGGCTTGTGAACTAACTACTAACCTTCAGAATATCAGAGGCGACCAGGTAGCTGAGTCTGTTGAACCAATCAGCGTACGCCTCCAAGTTGCGAGTACATTTCGCGTCCATATGATGCAGCTTTAGACA
Source organism: Alcis repandata (assembly GCA_949125135.1). Lineage (NCBI taxonomy): Eukaryota > Metazoa > Arthropoda > Insecta > Lepidoptera > Geometridae > Alcis > Alcis repandata. The sequence goes on from OX421221.1 coordinate 18,920,492, forward strand.
AATACAACACTTTATTGTTATCGTCGCTTCTGTATAAACATGGTTAAAACGAAAATTATGTTGAAAAGTTTGTTGTCTCTTTTCCTTTTGAAATTCAAGCTCGTTTATGTAACAAATCGCGAGTTTCATTAAACGATTATAGTGCAGATGCGGTTGAAAATGGATCAGATCAATTATGTAAGAAAATAATGACGATAATTTTTTAACTGTTGAATTTAATGAGTATGATGCGATGCTATTTTTTTTTTTTTGAATTATGTGAGAAGAGTATGGTTCCGCCGGGTGCACTTGGAAAATGGTACATTAAAATTAAAATAAGACGCGCATGAAAAGGAGTCGCGGCATTTCATTATTATTATTATCAGGGTCTTTCATAAAAATAATCGATTGGCTTATATTGCTTAATAAAGTTTAGGCTTTTTTAGCTAGCTTGCTTTTATTCTGAATTAAATTCCTAGTTACATAAGTGAACATTGGCTCAGGCGGCCCACCACCATTAATTTTAGCATGACGCACGTTCGTAAGTAGTTCGGACTGATACCCGGATCTGGCTGAGAACAAATATTCATAGCGTATCTTTAAGTCCTAAATTTTAAAATTTAGATCCTAAAGATTTGGATTTTTTGATACTTACATGAAAATAAGATGACGACCGGATGTCTTTATAGCAAACTTAATTTTGCAGGTGCCTTAGTTCCCGGCTGGTCGGATAAGGATGTTAATTAATTGACCGCGAGCGCGCAGCGTCTCTGCAACTGTTGGCCTAATTTGCTTTCATCTGTCCGGATGTTTTCTTTTTTGGAATTAGATACCATAACTATACTTCTACCAAATTTTATCAAAATCGGTCGGTAAATGGCGCTGCAGCAAATTTCCCCCCTTTCGTGAGGTAAATCCCCCCCCCCCTCCCCAATCACTAAATCCCGACGACGAAAAAATTATATTAAATCGTTGAGCCTGTATGGCCGGGATTCGTCGAGATTTGTTGAGAAGTGCGACCTGTTCGCAGAATTACTTGTTTAGGGCTATATCCCAACACTTGGGCCTTTTTAGCTAACTTGCCTTTATTCTGATTTCAATTCCTAGTTACTTTAAGTGAACATTGGCTCAGGCGGCCCACCACCATTAATTTTAGCATGACGCACGTTCGTAAGTAGTTCGGACTGATACCCGGATCTGGCTGAGAACAAATCTTCATAGCATATCTTTAAGTCCTAAATTTTAAAATTTAGATCCTAAAGATTTGGATTTTTTGATCCATGAAAATAAGATGACGACCGAATGTCTTTATAGCAAACTTAATTTTGCAGGTGCCTTAGTTCCCGGCTGGTCGGATAAGGATGTTAATGAATTGACCGCGAGCGCGCAGCGTCTCTGCAAATGTTGGCCTAATTTGCTTTCATCTGTCCGGATGTTTTCTTTTTTGGAATAATAATTAGATACCTTATACTTCTACCAAATTTTATCAAAATCGGTCGGTAAATGGCGCTGCAGCAAATTTCCCCCCTTTCGTGAGGTAAATACCCCCCCCCCCCCCCCAATCACAAAATCCCGACGACAAAAAAATTATATTAAATCGTTGAGCCCTGTATGGCCGGGATTCGTCGAGATTTGTTGAGAAGTGCGACCTGTTCGCAGAATTACTTGTTTAGGGCTATATCCCAACACTTGGGCCTTTTTAGCTAGCTTGCCTTTATTCTGAGTTCAATTCCTAGTTACATAAGTGAAAATTGGCTCAGGCGGCCCACCACCATTAATTTTAGCATGACGCACGTTCGTAAGTAGTTCGGACTGATACCCGGATCTGGCTGAGAACAAATATTCATAGCATATCTTTAATAACTAAATTTAGAAATAAAATTTGGATTTTTAGATACATGGCAATAAGACAACGACCGGATAGCCCTATAGCAAACTTTGAGTGAATTTTGGAGGTGCCTTAGTTCTCGGCTGGTCGGATTTGGATGTTAATTAATTTAGGGGTATATCCCAACACTTAGGCTTTCTTAGCTAGCTTGCCTTTGTTCTGATTTAAATTCGTAGTATAACATAAGTGAACATTGGCTCAGGCGGCCCGCCACCATGAATTTCAGCATGACGCACGTTCGTAAGTAGTTCGGACTAACATCCGGGCTTTGGCTGAGATCATATCTTCATAGCGTATCCTTCGTGAGGCGGCTTAGCTCGATGTCTTAACTGGACCTCGTGACATGAAACATTATGTTCAAATGAAAACAGTAGCAGTAGAGAAGGCCAGCCACATTTTTTTTGCAACTATCACAAGCTCTCATCTCTTATCCTCTCATATCTGTAAACTCTTGTTGAATTGAGTACTAATTGTTTCTGCCGAATTGTATGAAAATCGGCTGATAAATGGTCCTACCAGAAAATATAACCCCTTTTTGGAAAATATATCGACTCCAAATTAAAAAAATATACGAAATGTAGAACCTGTATACCAAGGTTCGTGGAAAAATAACGAACAACACACTGCTGCACCTGGCGCGCGGCGGTTACACCCGTTTTTTTTTCCACTTTTTTTTTCTTAAACCTTCCCTGTATCTACTAGAGCAAACAAAACAAAAAAAAATATCAGACAAATCGGTCCAGCCGTTCTCGAGTTATAGCCAGACAAACAGCAATTCATTTTTATATACGAGATTATTTTATTTTCCCCTTTTCATTTGTTATCTTAGTTACATTATTATATTTAGTTTTTTTTTTGTATTATTTTTTTTTGTTATAAGTAGATTCTTTATTAGTTAAATAGGTATAAGGTTCAATGTAAAGCTTTTATCAAATTAACATTTTTGTATTGTGTTTTGTTTGCTTTAATAGATTCACCCTTAGGAAAGGTATCTTGGATCCTGGATCCGATTGGCGCAGGACCGAGGCAGATGGCACAGTGAGAGACAGGCCTATACCCAGCAGTGGGATAAAGAAGGCTGTGGATGATGATGATGATAGGAAAGGTATGACACGCCAGCATAGTAATAAAGGTAAGCCACTGACTGAGTAAACTGCCTAGTCCATTTGAATAAATTATTTTGAATTTTGATTTTTTTTTTGAAGAAAGCTTTCTTGGTTTTTGGCTCATTTGCTCAGTCAGTTATTGGCTGATGGTATGATGGTCAACTTTAAAGTGACCAGTATGGGTATTAAGGAAAGGGTATGTTGCGCCGAAAAAAGGCTCATAATAGTTTTCATTATGACTATGGGACCAATACTGAGGTCGCGAAAAAAACAGCTGTTCCGTAGAAATATGTCAATGACACTCGAAAAACTATGGAGCAGCCGTTTTTTTTTTGCAATAATCCCGAATTGTTGGTCCCGTGGTAAATCATAATAATTATGAGAACTATGAGCCCTTTCCGGCTTAGCATACCTTTTTCTTATAACCCTGGGGCAGGTAAGATTAGAGAAGAAAAGAGATAGAAGAGAGATAATAAAAGATTCTGAAAGAGGTTCATGATCAGCGGCGTGCGCTTCATAAAGACAAAAAGACATTACCTACCTAAATCAGATAAACGTGACAACGAGTCACGTGGATTTAATGGGTATGCGTTCCTATAAATACGTGGCACACAATGTTACAAATAACGCACACTACCATACAACAAGATAGTGTCTGAGGTTGGTCGACACCGAAGTTTAACGAACCTGAAGTTCCTATGTAACTATTTTAAGAAGTAGCTTTGATTCATTCAATTAGCGCTACTTTAGCATTATTATTTCCTTGTCGTATTATTTTTTTATACTGAGTCAGCTTCTTATCTTGTTTGCTTTGATTTGTTTTGCTTGAATAAAAGCGGGTAAAAGTAAGTAGGCTCAGTGTTCTGTGGATTTTTACTTATACTTATTAACAATAGGTACATAGTGTGAACTATGGATAATGTTCACTGTGAACCACCGAATTTGCAAGTCGTAAAAACGGAAGCTTTACTAAGTTAAGCTTTTAAAATTTTCTGCTTACCCCTATCTAAAAATTGTGTGCACGCCACTGTTCATGATGCACATTTAGTGATGGTTACCTTTATAGAACTGGCTGCGGCAGGCCTGGTGGGCGACGCGGCTTGCGGCGCGAAAGTTTGTACGAACTCCTCGGGCCCCACGAACGAGAGGCGGTGCAGCTCCACCATGGTCAGCTGGGTGGCGAGCGCCACGGGAGTCAGCCCCAGCGTTAGTATGTCCTCCTGAAACACTCGCCTGTTAGATCCGCTCTTATAATATAACAATCTTTCTATTTTTTTATTGCGAAAACTGCTTACAAAAAAGTTTTGTAGTATTTACATTAATAAAATTCTAATTATCTACTAAGCTGGTTAGTTAGGGTTTAGTTATTTTAATCGTTTTTACGTGTATTAACATGGAAATAACGAAGCTTTGACGGTTATAATATTAGTAGGATTTATTAAGTTTTATACCTGGGCGAGATGCTCGACGCATGACATTTGCGGGACGTCATGCAGGGATTCTTCATACTGCTCCAGCGCAGTCAGCTTGTCGAGCAGAGTTTGCAGCGTCGTAGACATTTCTACTCGTATCTCTTCCATGTGCTCGGCTGAGCATCTGTAACAATTCGAGATTTAAAAGATTAAAGCATCTTTCACGTTCCACGGTCTTCACTCTCACTTTACTGTTCAAGATAGTTTGTTATTTTTATCATTTAATTCGTCATTGCAGTAACATTATAATTATAATGAGGAGTTTTTATTTAAAAAAAGAGTTCGTAGTTTTTTCGTAGGTGACGTTGGAGGCACCTAGTTTTTTCTGTCAAATTAATTAGGTATGGTCACCTTTTATCGATTCCCCAGTCTAAGGGTAAAAAAATGACCATAATAATTAGAAACACAGTTTTTGTACACAAACTTTTATGGTAAATTGGTGGTTAGCTCACGAGGCATCTGCATTTTTTTTTTAATTGGTGGTTCGCATTTGGTGGCTCAGGCGTAAAGCCAGGGCTACACGCCTGAGGCCTCAACATAACACCAATTAAAAAAAAAGATAGATAGATAGATAAACTCTTTATTGTTCACACCATAAATTACAAACAGAAGGATTATAACACCTAAAAACTAGTGCGACAACTGGCGGCCTTATCTCGCTAAGAGCGATCTCTTCCAGGCAACCTTAGGATGGAGAGGATGGATAAAAAAAATATATAAAAACGGGGTGTGCAATATAGAAGAAAAACTGTGTCAAAAAGGTGGAAGACTCAAAAAAAAGATCCGGCTTTATGACATAAGATTAAATCCACACCACCAGTCGAACTTTTTGGGACTTTTTGTTTTGAAAACACCTCATTATAAAACTTTTTGACACATTTTGTCATGATCAGCACTATCGTTGCATGCAAACTGTGACAAGCACAACAAATACGTAAATACACAAATACGTGGCGGGTATTCGATAGAAAATCGCACGCCATTTACGCCCGTTAGAATCGCCCCTGACAGGCGTAAATGGCGTACACTTTCTTATCGAATACTCGCTAAGTATTTTTACGTCAAAGTTGTGCTAGGCACACAGATGCGTCGGTGGGCAATTGCTGACTAATACTGGATAAAATAATCTCTCCAGTCATGCTGCCCGTTTGTTATATATAACTTACCTTTCTGACATAACACGGACTAGAGCCATGACACGGTCGTCGCGGAAATCATGCGGGAACATGATGGTCCACTGTGAGAAAAGTGAGACCAATCCCGCCATATCTTGATGAAGAGGACCCAGAGACTCAGCTCCGGGATTTGCCCGTTCGTTCTGCAAATTATTAAGCAATTATTCAACAAACGTAGGACTATGAATAATGTTTGTGCAGAAGATGATTTGAAATGTGAGTGAGAACATAAAATATATTCTGAAAACAACATGTCACCCCATTCTTAGTACTTCTTAATACCATCTGAACTAATGTATGGGACGCATTTACCATGAAAGAACCAGAAATGTTAACCTCAGAATGGTGTCAGTGATTTTACAATCAATCACAGTTGACCGAGCCAAAAGTGAGCATTCCGTTTGCTTTTGGCTCGGTGATCAGTGATCGGTCTGACATGTTCGGGCCTTTAACTTACCTGCCTGTCGAAGTTCCTGCAGTATTTTTTGCATAGCATATGTAACAACTCATGAGGCTTGATGTAAAGCCGAGAACATAGTAGAAAAGTGAATTTATATGTTTTGTTTATTCCTGGACGCAGCATGTCAATTAGTGCTTCAAGTGTGCCGTTGACTATAAGACCATCCCGGTATTCTATGTCGGGTCTTTCACCAAAATTTACATATGGTAGAGCTGGTATGGTTCTCGGCGTCATCTAGAAAAAGTTGTTATGTGTGAAAATGAGCTCATTTCGTATTACAAACCAATGGAAGTATGTTATGGTAAGCACAAGCATGCAAAAAGCACTCCATAATAGACTATTGCAACTTCTTGATCTTTTGTTTTTGTTTTTAGCCTTATTTTTGTACAAAGGAAGCCAATTAAGAAGTATCCTGCAATACCTGTGGCGCATCAACTTTCTGAGAAGTCACAAAGTTGATGCCACCATTCATAACGAAGTGTTGGCATGCGTTTTCAGACATGAATTTATTTCCTCTTACCATGGAGTAGTAGTCGTTATTCTGTAATAATAAAAAAATCTAGTTAGTTACCATTCTGAGCCATTGAGAACTAAACAACAGAGGAGACATTACATTACAATACAATGTCCCATTAAATTGTGGCTATCACCTCTATAAACAAATACAATACAGCTCTTGCAATTGTTGCTACCTATTCGTTTCTTACATATACAGAAATGAAATGAGACAGATAATTTTAGTGCTGTCAGAAGTTTAGCTCAGGTAGTGCTACAATGGAATCTTTGTTCTTACTTATGGTTTTGTTTTTTAGCTTGGAGAGATAAAGTAGATACGTACGTCATAATATAAGAGCCCAGGTCCTGTTCGTAGATGAGATGGTTCGGCCCCCATGTGCCCATGGTCCGGAGCCGGCGGTGGCCCCGGGGGGGGCCCCGGGTCCGGATCCGGCGGCTCCGGTGGCGTCCGCAGGCTATGTCTGTTGCTGCTACATGACGGCTCATTTAACTTGTTAGCATAATAATACATTGACATGCACTACGTAATTGCCTTTTTTTGATTTCTGCTGGTCTGTGAACAATGATTTAATAATTATAATAACACTATTGTTAGATATTGATAAACAATGTCAGAGATTTATTTGGGCACAAGATAGTTTTTGGAGAAGTTTATATGTAAGCTAGGAAATAGTATGGCAGTCAGAGTAGTTTTTTGAGTATTCACTTAATAAGTAAGGACTAAACTACCATCCAATTGTAATTATTGGGTGGTAAGCATTTAGAATATTTTACCTACTATGTATTATTATTTATACTCCCTATCATTAATGCTAAGATCAAATATAGAGTGATAAATGTTAATTTTTTCTACTTAAATCCAACAATAGGAGATAACACCACACAATTCACCGATAAAGCATAAACAGGAATGGGAATTTAAACATCACAGGGCGAAACGGATTCAATCTTTTTTATGTAAAGTTGTATTAAAAACTTGTTGTAATGAATGAAATCCATTTGCTATCGAAAAGTTTAGTATAAATTATATATACTAAGCTATTTTTGGACTTAATCTTGGAAAAAGAAAAGGTGAAAGTTGCTTTCTTTTGAGACACAAATCCAGGAACGGGGGGTAACGGGGTAGCCGTTAGAGCACTCTTACCATGGCGTCAAATAAGTCATCACGAATCACAAAATGTATTCGCCTAATCACGTTCATAAATAGTATCACTTGCATTTAATCACTAGTAACAAAAACGCAGAATGTACAAAATAGCGCCAACAACGATGTAACCACCACAAGCAAGCGGACTTTTTGACAGTTTGGTTTGATTGAGTCAGTCACACTCAGACGTCAGTCAGTCCAGTAAATTCATAGACAGCGCGGTCGTTTTCGTTTTTTTTTTTTTACGTTGAATGTTGGCAGGTGCAAAAATTTTAGCGTTCAGGGTTGCGGTCTGAAACACACCAACAGCGCTAACGCCTTACGCCAACACAAAGCAAGTTGAAGAATCTTAGAATTTATAGGACACTAGCGCCCTGCCCCGGCTTTGCTCGGGTATGAAATATAACCTATGTTACTGAGGGATAATGTAGCATTCAAAATTAAATGGTGAAAGAATTTTTAAAATCAGTCCAGTAGTTTTTGAGTTTATTCAACACAAACATACAAAAATACAAATCTATCCATTCCTTGCAAGTATGGTGCAAGTATGAAATTTAATCGATAGACATGTGATATACAGTTAGTAGACATTTTTACATACTTTTCAGGAGTTGGCGGAGTGGTGGACCAACGCAGACGAAATCGTGAAAAAAGTTTAAAATATATACCTAAATAATTAAAAGGAATATAATGAATACTATTAGTTGCCTCCCGAGGTTTCACCCGCATTTTCCGGTATTCAGGGTTATAAAGAAAGGGTATGCTGAGCCGAAAACGGTTCATAATACTCATTATTATGAACAACTTTTACTACGGGACCCGGTACCCGGAATTCGCGAAATAAAAATCAGCTGTTCTCTAAAAAAATTACGACAGTCGACAAAATGTATGGAACAGCTGGTTTTTTTTTCGCGTTTTCTGGGTTGGTCCCATAATAAAAGTTGTTAATAATGATGAATGCTATGAGCTCTTTGCGGCTTGGTAGGTATACCCCTTTTGTAAAACCCTGTAAACAGACATTTTATAAACTTAAATCTAATATGGTTCCCAGCTGATTTCAGCCTTTGATTATTTACCTGTAAGGCAGGTAAATAATCAAAGATTTCAGCCATAGTGATCACCGTCTCTGTTATGAAATTTACGATACAGAGGCTTCGTTCGTGTGCTCTCATGTGGCCATGGTACCAATCTCAAAATGATGAATATGGTCTATATCGATGGTGATCTACTTTTGAATTCATCTCATTTGGAGTCAAGATCGCACTTTCTGTTATCTTAAAAATAATATACAGTCTGCTGCACCAAGCGCCTCCATTCGTGATGATTCTGTGCAAGTGTTTCCCAACGAGAAGACTAAATATTAAATGTTCTCATTTCCGGTATAAAAAGCGCGGAGCGCAGCTAGTATTAGTTAGGTACTCCGTCCTACTAAGGAGGTTAATAATAAAAATTAGGTATCTAAATATATAAAGGAACAGGTCCTGATTTTGTTTGTCTTGATGAGTATACGTATACGAAAGATTTTTTTGAAATTCTACTATAAAGGGGGTGAAATAAGGTGTTACAGTTTGTATGAAGAACCATTGTTTTTTGATGCCACGGTTTTGAACTTTACAAATATATTAAGCTTAAGAAAATAATGAACACACCTATTTCACCATTTTCGAAAAATCAACCCCTACGGGGGTGAATTGGCGTGATAAAGTTAGTACGGAGAGAGAATGTGTTTTGTTTTGATGCTATAAATAAATCTTTACAGATGTACCCACAAACAACCCGGGAAAATCCGTAACCTTTGAAAGTCACATCTTCGAGGTGGAACTGCTTAATTATCTCGAACACTAAAAACATTTTCATCAAAAAACTACAAACGTAAAACCAACTTTGCTACTTACTCGTGCCATGTTTAGGAATTATTATATAGGTATAACGAAATACACAAACACAAATATTTATTTAAAGCAAAAGTAGGTATATAGGTACCTACAACGCAAGACCGAAGGCTGACCTGCACCGGAACGAAGTTCCGAGCATCCGCTAGTCTTGTTGTACTTAGCATCTTATGAGGCAAAACTAATATCGGGAGATAGACAAATGCAAACTAACTAAATGCAAACTGACTGACTAATTAAACTCAAACTAACTAACTAAATGCAAACTAAGTACAGAACTGGTATACAAATCCCTATTTATTTTTAAGAAGAGGTTTTTGCATTTTGAGATGAATATGAATTTGAAATTTTCGTACATATTTAGGTACCTATTGGGTGTCCGTTGGACAAACTGTTGTAACTATATTATTTTACACCACCTATTAATAATGTACCTACAGTTTTGAGCAATAAAGTTTATTTTATTTCGTTCTTCGGGCATAAACATTATTTTGTAGATGGCACAAACTTCTTTGCTTGTTAATCGCCTTGGCAACTGTCATCGAAATATTTTACTTGATTTTTGCGTTTCGAGACATGTTTTAATCGTAAATGTAATCATGGAAGAGGGCTTTAAGAAAAAGAGTATAACATCTGCCCTACCGGCAATTGAGACGATGCAGAGAAATGTGCGAGAGGTACCTACTAGATACATCAGGTAAATAACAATCACTGAATTCTCCCTATTACATAGGTTTGTGATAACAATGGCTCGTGGCGAATCATGGCACAAGTTTAAGCCTATTATATAATATCTACGTAGAATCTGCGAATTGCAAGTAGAGAAACCAGAAATTAAATAATAATCTATCTTCTTCTATATTTGTAAAAATCAGTTGCCGTGCGTTTGTCTCGCAAAAATGGCTACGATTTTATACTAGAGTGGCTTATGACAAATGAAAATTGATAACCATCTAAACAAGCAGCCGAATAATTGCAATACCGATTTTAAAGGACACCGGGCTGGTCCAAGAATTAGTGAACGTCAAGCAGAGGACATGGTATCTTTTCTGCCACAGAAAAGCGAGAAAACTACAAAATTGATAAAGTAGATACCCATACCTACTAGGTACATCATTCACTTCCCAAAGTAGATCAAATAAGTAATCCCAAAAATGCCTTGGCTACCAGGCTACTCGACCTGTGCTGCAACTACTGTCACACAAACTGGAACATACATTAATCATACTCATTCATTGCACGGACAAGAGAACTGCGAGAACTGCGAACTCGCCCGTTTCGTCATACTGTATTATTATAATTCCCTAACAGTGTTTTTCTATCTTTTTGAATCCACGACCCCTTTACAAGTTAAATAATTTTAGCGACCCTCTAAGGCTAAACTCAAACGAAATATTAGTGATATGAAATAGTGTTTATGGCTTTATTTTATTTGGGAATTTCCATTCCATTTCCATCCATCGCACAATTTATTTATTATTTGTTGTTTCTTTGAACATAAACCCATATGTCTTTTTTCTTTTGAATGAGACCCCCTGAGTAGCTTGGCGATCCCCTTAGGGGCTGCTAACCCACAGTTTGAAAAACACTGACCCAGTGGAATCTAATTTAAATACTCAGTTAATACTTTATTTTATTACTCGTATCTACGAACAAAATGTGCATATAAACTAAATACGCTGAAATGTAGGTACATACTCTTAATTTACATATTTCATTGCACATTTATCAGAAAAAATCTCAACAGAAATATACTAAAAATATAATATAACATTTATCGTAACACCTATATAAAAACTAAATTCGAAGTAAGTAGTTGATGAAAGGACTATCGCATTTCTACGAGCGCGAGCGGTTAAGGCGAACTTTTGTTTTGTGTAACTTTTGCTAGAATAAAGTTACACGATACAGGAAGGGGTGAAACACCTGTTCAATTTAAAGTTTTCAAAGTTAAAATTATAATGCATACCTAAATTAAACCGATGAAATACTAATAAGTAAGTAGTTAAGCCTTATACATAACTGAGTCCGAATGGACAGCGCAGCAGCGGTGCGTTTCTATTGTTCGTTAGTATTGTCTATGCAGTTCTATTGTTCGTGACTGTTAGTGCGCGATGCTAATACCATTGAGGACGTAATTGCGTACTGCGTTGCGAAGCCTATCGTACGTAGCAGACTATTTTGGCAAGTATTTTTTTGTGTGGTACATAAAATACAAATATTTTGCTTAAAAGTTAATAAGCAACAAAAAGCTCACACTTTCTCATTTGTTTATGCGTTTAAATTTAATTTAGCGGTTCGTATACGAGTATTACCCGATTCCGTACCAATAGGTTCTTCAGAACTTATGAACTTATGTAAGAGTATAAATAATTACTTTTCCGTCACATTGTGGGGAAACCTGCATATGTTCGGGGAACTAATGACGTATTAATGTGTGGTGTGCGTGGTGGAATACCTACGCGACTTCATCACCTTTTGAGGGGTAGACCCATAAAAAAACTTTTACCTACTACATTAAGACCTACGTACATTCCAGTTTGAACAGCCTCTTTCATCTGCATTTATAAACTTAGTTTATTTAGTTTCCCTGCTGTTGAAGCATAATTTAACTTATCTTGTCCGGATCTCACTTAGCGGATACATGTACCTCCTCGTTTGTCTATCAAAGTTTGTATTAGTTGCTCCGGCTCAGCTCGACTCCTTAATGGTTGTATGAGTTTGAATGCGCTTCGAAGTTAGTTTAGATGCTACACTAGCTTCTGCCCTCGGCTTCGCCCGCGTGGATTATTTCTCGGGTACCGTTTATTTTTCCGGGATTAAATTAACTTGGCCCTCTTTTTTGAGAGCATTTATATAAAGCGTCACATAAAGGAATCAAGGAACCCAAAAACCTTCGGATGCAATAAATTAGCCCCCTCGAATCATTTAAAAAAAAGCGGGCATTTTGAATCCGTCATCTTGGATTTTCATCACCACCATTAAGTAGCCCTCGCAAACCCTCGTGACGTTTGCTTAAGCTCACCCCGCCCAGCCGCCCATCTTTAATCGTTTTGGGAATATAGACTCTCAAAGTATGTATGGCGGCGATGTGACTTTTCGAATTCGATTTCGGATTTTTCCCGAGGTCCGTAGACCACCTTAAGTTTAGTACATCTGTAAAGTTTCATTGACATAGTATCAAAATAAATTCTTTCTCCGTACTATGTCTACCACGCCATTTCACCCCCATAGGTGTTGATTTTCCAGAAACCCTTTCTTATTACCTACACTTTTACTCATCAAGACAAACACACCCTCCAAATTTCAAATCTCTACCACCAGCGGTTTAGGCTGTATGTTGTCTGTCAGTCAGTCAATCAGTGAGTCAGGACCTGTTCCTTTATATATATGGATCTACAGATTCTCGAAAGTTGTACGAAGTAGGTAATTCCTGAATCAAGTTTAAATTCCAAATGCAGCTCTATGAAAGATCTGTGTAGTTTGTATGTTTTGGAGATATTAAAATAATGTTGGTAGCGTAGCTTAATTAGGAGCTCGTAATTAACGAAGTTCAGCAACGGATGAAACGGTTAGTCTTCGGATATATAGGTACTCTAACACCAGAACTAACCACTCGGCCTATACGATCTTACTTTTTTACTGAGACTTAGAGTATTCGAACCGACGTTTAGGTACAAAGATGACAGGAGTGGGATTGAACCAGGACGGAGAAGGAGAGAAATGAGACTGGGACTCTATTCGGGCAAATGAGATAGGTAGTATTTTTATTTCGGTCATTGTCGCTCTTATTAAAATGTCACGGGAGTGAGAGAAACCGAGATAATATCTCACTTACCAAAATAACTGATAACCGAACCGATTCTTCTTTCCGTTTTTCATTCTAGCTTTTTTTCATTTTTGTGTTATCAATTATGAGCTATTTCATTCAGGCCCCTGTTTGCGAAGAGAGTGGAATCAAAGGGTTGGGAATTAGACTGGGATAAAACGAGTGAAAAAACTTTTGGGAGGGCGCGCTTATGAGTATTCATATAAGTTTATTTTTTAGGAAGCCACGAGACATCCCCTTTCATTTGCCACATCAAAAGTTACTGGAAAAGATTGAATATGTGAAAAAGGAACCGGAGCCTTTGGTTTGTGACTTTATGTATTTGTAACTTACCTAATTAAGCTTGTCATTTTATTTAACAACGTCTAACGTCTTAATACCTTACTGAATATCTAGAAACCAAAAAAAAAGTATAAGGTCGGTGAAAGGTGCCCCGCTTCCCACCATACCCGTCTTCCATGGGGTGCAGATGGGCTATATGGGATTATACCCACAGCATTGTCTGGAAATGCTATAATATAAATATGAAAGTTTGAATGTGTGTTTCTTATTACGAGAAAATGGCAGAATTTGGTGATATGTATTTGTAATAAATGTAGCTTTTTACCTGGTTTAGCATATAGGTACTTTTACTTAGGTACGCTATTTTTTATCCCAGAAAGAAAGGCGCAGCTAGTTGTTATTGTAACCGGAATGAAACCTTAAATAAACTTTTCCAGACTGGATTCACACACGCCCAAGAACAGAGATATATCAACGAGAGCAAGCAACGGAAATTAGAACCTATAGTACAGGAAGAGGATCCTCAATGTAAATACTACCTTTTTTATGTTCGTTCGTAGATGAAAAATAAAACCGTTTAAAAACAGCGATGATTGAGTCAGTCCAGTCAATTAGCGCGTGCCCGAGGCAGATGGCGCTGGAGAGTAGTCCACACCCAGCAGTAGGAAAAATAAAAACACGCTATAGGTGAAAATGATGCGTCAACCAGAATTTTTCAAAAAGAGCTACAATGTCGCTGAGAGGAATTTAAGTTAGTCGACATACGAGTATATGTGGTTTTCATTATGAGCGTTTAATATTCACTAAAACTACAAAATATTGCTCAGTTTCTGTGATCCATAATAAAGATTTCATCTTAAGAAAGTACTCGTATGGCAAAGTAAAATACGGCGATTTCAACAACGTAGGTCTCTAACTCAATTCGGCTATTTTTCTAATTGGTTAATTTTCACTCCACGGCGACGATATTGACTTTGTATTTTATAGCGAAAGTGGGATTGGTCTGGACATTTGCCGAATGCCAAAAGAGCTATGGGCGAAAACCACCTCTGACTGGGTGCCAAAAGTTAAACGGCCGGTAGGCCGCTCCAGAAAGAGGTGGAAGGGCAAACTCGATGCTTTCGAGAATAATTGCCCCGCGTTAGCTATGAAACGAGATGAGTAGAAAGAAGGAAGAGAGGCCTTTGGCCAACAATGGGACCAGCCAAGCAGATACTAATAAATAATAAATTTTATAGCGACAACAAAAAAGAAGAAAACCATTAAAATCCACGTACGGAGCACTTCCACGCTGCCGCCCACCGAGGTGGACACCGACCCTCTGAAGGTGAAGCCGGTGGTGGCGTCGCAGAAGGAGGTCATCGACTACATAAGGAAGCACCCAAAAGAAGGGTTCTTGTACATGGTCTACGCTGTCAGCCGGCAAAATGTTTACTTCACGCCTTACTATCTTAAGTAAGCTACTTCTTGTTTTTTTTAAGCTATTCTGAGACAGATTAGCTTCTGTTTAAATTTAGAATTTAGCTTTAAAAGTCTGGTCTAGTCGGCCAATGCTATAAAGTCTCGTAGTGGCTATTGATATAAATGTTGAAGCTACAGAATTTCGGAGATGATTTAAAACAGCGTACCTAGTTCATATGCAATCTTGTAAACAATCGCACTCGATGCTAGTTTTCTCAACCAGAACCACCACTCACTGAGAGCGATAGTTTTCTTTTTCACTTTGCTCTGTGTGCATAAGTGAATGAAAAATCCGCTCTCGTGCTGTAGCTGTTTGTTTATGTGCTACAGAATCTCGTAGCAGCGCTACGAGTAATAAAAACTATGCTACTGTAATTGATTTTAAGCTACGCCGCACTCGATTTTAAGCTACGAAAATATCCCTTTTAATTTAAAATGCTCACGTCATGATTTAATAATTAATAACGCTATTAATTAACAGATGCCGTTTTAACTGCTTTATTAAATTTTATCGAAGGTGATATTCGAAAATGTATTTAAATTTTTCATTACGTTTAATTTTTTAGTATACGTAGTTTGTTGGGTTATTTCATCAATAAAATTTATGAATATAAAAAAATATATATTTTATTAATTTATTAATATTACGAAAACTTTGCAATAAATCCTGCTGCTTTTGCTTTTCAATTAGTCCAAACTAGCATCTGCTCAATGTAGAGGTAAAAGGATACAAAATGCCGAGCCATTCATGGCTGATTAAACTGCTGATTGTGGACCGTATCATTTGCATTTCAATATGCTATTGCGTATTTGATTTTCAACTATCATTGCATAACTGTTTTGTCTCAAATCTACTGATCATGCATATTTTCGCTATTATATATAAACTACAGATAAAAAATCTCACTAATCCAGTCGACTGAACAAACGAGAAAAGAAATCTCACTAGTTCAATCAACTGAACTGGACAACTGAACTAGTGGGAATAGTTGCATTTTTCAGTTGCCTATTTATTACCTGTTACCCTATTGATAAGTGTACAATTAACTGTTTACTCTCTCAATTTTCAGGGTCGTCCCATACGAGGAAATTGACAAGAAAAATTACTTGACCATCAGCCCGTGCGGGGTCACTCACTACACCAAAGAGATGGTGTACACCAAGCTCGCGGCGTGGGAACAGGAGTACACAATCTTCGTCAAATTAACCGATGTAACCCACTTTTCAGTTGTAGTATAAAGTAGTGTTCGCGCAGAGGCGCGGGTTGCCTGCCCGCGGGGCGTTCGTGCGAGAATATGGCGGATAATCCATATTATAAAAAAAATTAGATCAATGAAGACCGAAACTTTAGACTAAATCTAGTGCTTTCTTAAACAAAGTGTGGCTTCGATTTTTTCATAATGTTTCAAACTAATCTTCAAACTTATTTTGTTAAACCTAACAAATTTTTGAGAAAACCCCTGAGTGCTTCCTTGAAATCATGTCTATAATAACACAGGTACCCTTATTTTACAAATCGTTTCCAGATCAAGTTCTTCAAGGTGTACAGATACTGGAAAGCATTTTACGTGTGGCGGAAGTCGATACTTTTCCGGAAGTACAGTAAAATAAGAGCTAGACTCGCTAAGAACTTGTTCATCCTGACTCCCGTACTCGGGAAAGCTCTTTTGAACGTGCAGGCTATGTGTTGTGAGATGTACTTGAAAAGTTGGGCTGATATGAGTAGACACATGGACACGGCTTTCTTCTATTTCTATGAAGTACAGGTACCAGCCAGCTTTATACATACACATGTACAAAACTTTACAGACAGGAGTTAGCGGATATGTACAAGTACGTTAAGCATGGTCCGATGCTTGTGAGGTCGAGTGGCTTTAAAGCTCTTCTCCAATTTTAATGACTGAGATTCCTCTAAATTCAGGAAAATAAATCTGTCTAAGCGCTAGTCGAGAGTTCTGAACCATCGTATAAACAAGCTCGGAATCCAGGAAAAATGATTTATAACCTTTTATTAACCTTTCATTTGAAACCCCACATGACCACATTGCTTAGCTTTAAAATTTTAGGTTTCCATTTTAGGACCAAAATTTCCAGTAAAGACCTAATTTCGGCGTGTTTTTTTTTCCTAAAACTTGTAGCGGTTAACATTATCTAGCGTCATACCAAATTTCAGGCCGCTAGCTTTTATAGTTTCTGAGATAATTGGCTGTGACATACAGACGGACGGACGCACGAGTCTCGCCTTAAGAGTTCTTCTCCGAAATAGGTTCAGAATTCTAAAAATCAGGAAATTCAATATTCGTTTGCAAATTAGGATTTGGCTGACATAATGTCAAAAGTTTATTAACTGATTCAAATTATTCCTTCAGTAGATAAGCGTACCTATTCATTTCTTCTTTTAATTACCTTTTTTACAAAGCCTGAGCTTTATATTATACTCTATTATTACAGATGAAACGAATAGAGATAATAAGAGAAAAGCTGGTCGAGTTCCGAGTGGTGGTGCTCGAGATAATCACGCAGGCGTGTCACACCGCGCTCTACAACATGGGGTTCCTGTTCGATGACAAGAACGTGCCACCTTTTCAGATGATTCGAGGCAAGCCGACCGGAGGCATGTCCTATACTGAGAAGGCGAACAAGAGGAAGTACTGCGAGAGACTCGCCTGGTATGTACATATGTGTAACCCCCCTGCCCCCTCCGCACCCGCGCTTCTTCTTACCTTACAACTTTTGTTCCGATATAAAGTTCAACAAAGTCCTCTAAATTGGCTCTCCGTCTGTGTGTGAATGTAATCTTCGGTTTCAGTTTTATAAAGCTAATCGACTACATGACAAACTACATGCTGTATCGCTTAACGAAGAGGTCTAACACACGAATGGCAAACCTTCTCCGGACTCATTACGATTACACGCCGTCGGAGGAATTGCTCGCTGGATTGGCTGTCGATGAAGTCTTGGAAGTGATTCCGAGACCAACAGATTTCTGTAAGGTGAGGAATGCTCGGAAAATGACATTGCAAATGTAGTCAGGATCGAACGGTGATTAGCTGGACTTGCCGTTCATATTTATTTAATAAGTGGGCGGATGTAGACCTATCGTCTTGTTGCCAATTAGTAACGTTACATTTACAGTGGGCGATGTTCCAAGTCGACGTGTACGTAGTTCCAAGTGGCGAGGTTGTACTGAACCCGAGCGAGAAAATATTATTAAGCTACATAACAAAAATAACCGACTACTGGGACGAATACGTCCGCGGCTTCCACAACTACCTCAACGATGACTCGCTGCAGATATTTGTTCAACCTCACATAATGGGCAAGCAAATGGAGTGGACCGCGGGAAACGCTCCAAACCTGTACTTCCTGATGAACCAGGACACGACGATGATGGATGATATCGCGTTCATACCCCAATCCATCATACATAGCTACGAGTGCTTGTGGAAGTTTCTCAACAGAATGCAGGTGTTCATGGATAGCTTTAAAGAAGCTCATGAATGGGATATTGAAATAATAAAGAACGAGCGAGATGTGCTCGAGTTCAAGAAACTTTGCGAGAGGTTTATGAAGCAGATGGAGTTGATTGAGGAGGTGGTGTCGTACCAGCCGCTAGGGATACTATTCGTTAGCGTGTGCCCCTTCCAGGAGTTGTTCAGGCCCCAGCCCAGGCGCTTGTTCGATGTCATCCTTAACGTAACACCTGAGTGAGTATTATGTTCGTAAGGCGAACTAGCTGCAGCTCATGTATACAATTTTCGAATTTACAACAATTTTTTTTAAACTATACTATGTATTAATATTAATTGGTGTTTTGAACTTTTGTGAACAGAAAAATTAGAATAAAAAGGTGATTTGATAGCATGTACCGATTTCAGGATTGGTCGAGCTTGTATCGACGAGATATTGGAAGGCATTGAGAATATAACGGAGGATATCATGAAAGAGCCGGAGTCTGCGGCGGAACTAGTCGCCTTCAACGCTCTGCTGGACGGGTTAGAGGCGCGAGTCGCGTTCCTCGAGGAGAGGCAGGAGTACTTGAGGGAGCTGTACGACCTCATGGGAGAGTACAATATACCCATACCGCCTGATGACATCACGGAATTCTTGGGTAAGATCAGGGATCAGATCAGGTCTAAAATGGCCGCTTTTAGCAATAATTTGTTTCCTGCAGATCATCGTCACATGTCCTTAATTTTGTAAAATGGCGGCCTAAAGGCCTCTGACACGGCTTGGCGGTAGTTGTTATAGTGAACAGAGGCAACTTTTAATAATATTCTTGTCAACTTAAATCACCCTATGCGGGTGATATACAACATATTCGAAACATTCAAATTAAAGTCCACTTAACATTGAAGTTAATTTTCATGTGCCTAATTAGGCAAATCGTGAAATAAATCAACCAAAAACGGGAATTTAAAGGACAATGGGTACGGAATGCCCGACGACCGAATTTTCGCTTTATTGGCGGATTGTAGAAGTTAGTTCACATAGTTTAGACCGTAGTACGAGTCGATGCGTTTAAGTTACGAACTCAAAATACACTGCAGGTAAAGTTTGTTGTGAAAGCAGTTAAAGCTTAGCTTTTAACAGCGATTAGCTGACCTTTGTTCTACCTACTGTAATTCTACTTGGTCTTAGGTATATGTTGTGAGTTTGTTGGTTATAACTTACCTTCTAGTATTTTGTCTGCATATGTTGTTTATTTTTGTTTTTCAAATATTATTTTGTTTGTTTAAATATATTAATGTTAAATGTTCATAGTAAGGTATTTGTGTTTCTATATGTAGTTCTGTTTGTGTCTTATTATTTGTTTTCTCTTCATAAGTCCTGTTTGTGTTATTTTTTGTGCTAATTATAGTAACGTGTGACGTCACCCGCCGGTTCCAACAGAAAACCAGCGCTGGTTGTTTCCAACCAGCAGTATGCTGAGTTGGGATCGGGTTTGTGACAATTTAATCTCTTAAATATAAAAATGAATCGCTGTTCGTTAGTCTCGCTAAAACTTGAGAACGGCTGGACCGATTTCGCTAATTTTGGTCTTGATATATTTGTAAAAGTTCAGGGAAGGTTTAAAAGTAAAAAAAGCAGCGGGTGAAACCGCCGGGAGCAACTAGTTATATTATATGTTTACTTGTGTTTTAATGTTGCATATATGTATATATATTATTGTATTGAAATGGTCGTCTGTCCAGGTTTGAGCGTCTCGCTGGGTACGCTGCGCACGAATGTGGACGCGCGCCTCGAGACGCGCAGCAAGCTGGCCGGCATGTTCGCCAGCCAGATCGGGAAGGACATCATGGATCTGATGCTGGACGTCAACAGGCTCAGGGAGGAAGTCGCTGTGAGTTGCGAGTACTACAGATACACCAGCCGCTAGTGTGGTATGCTTTATCTGAGAGGGTGTTCCCCGATGATTTATGATGATATATGGGTTTTCAAGTCGGGAGTGAATCAGTATCTTCTAGACAAGCGTGCTCCACCGTAGAGCGCATTATTGCTTCGAATCAGGCAAGATGGCGATCAAACGCAAACCATCATAGAAAAAAAAATTGGTCTAGTCGTTTTTAAGTTTTAGCGATACTAACGAATAATGATTGATTTAAATACATAGAAGATTTGAAAAAAGGAGCCATACGAGTATACTCAGCAGGGGATGATTATTTATTCTGTAAATATACATAATTAGTAAAGTAGTGCCATTATAGTCAGAGCAACACGCGTCAACGATCGGCGCGACTGTAATATCAGCCTTATTATATTATTAACCTTAACGACACGTATCACTTGCAGCAACCTTGGCTGTACAACGAGAACTCCGACATAGAGAAAGTAATGGAGACCCTCGAGGACTTGATGGAGAAACTGATGGTTTGCTTCGCGAGAGACAAGCAAATACGAGAATGGCAGAAGATGTTTAAGGTACGTGCTACTACCACTGATGTGCAAAGCTACAGCTGCGTATATTAACGGTATATAGTTTAGGAAATTAGGAATTTTTACTATTACGGTCTGTTATAGAACTTATAACAAATATGCAGCGATCGAACGTACGAGTAGGCTACTTTCAAGATAGAGAAATAGAGAGAAAGAGAAAGAGAGAGAGAGAGAGTTGTTTATAGATACAGAAATACAGAAAAGTAGATTTGTTTTGAAAAACAAAAACATAAAAAAGTAACAAGAATGACAAAATAAAATAAAAGACAAGAGCACAAACCCGCGACTCTAACAGTTTACTTCTTCGAAATTAAAATGTAAAACAAAATGGGACAATCTAGCTTTCCTCAAGTTCGAGACGTCGTCGGCACTCGAAGTAGTCTTTAAGTTTTGAACTTGATTTTGAAGTCGGATGAATAAACTAAAATGTGTGTTTTGACTATAAAGATTGTATCCACTAATTTTGACGGCAACCTAAAGTGAGATCGCAGAACTTCGACAATTAAAATTTGCTAATTAACTTTGCGAATGCTGCTTGTACACAACCAGCTTATGTTTTCTATTGGGACCTGCGTACCAAGTGTTGTAGAAGTCGCCACAAATGCTAAGTCGATAGATTAATATTGAAAATCTTACTAAAATTATAAAGTTTGTGAGTATGTTTGTTGCTCTTTCACGCAAAAACGGAACAGATTTACATTAATTTTGGAATAAAGGTTGTTCATTGGTCTGGATAACACATAAGCTACTTTAAATCCCGGGAAACGCGGGTGAAACCGCGGGTGCAGCTAGTAATCCATATATAAAAGTGACGCTTATACTTGACTGTAGCTTAATTTTTGTGAGTGTAACAATGTGTGCGAAATCCCACGTGGTTATTCAAATCATGGCAAAACAGTAGTATGGAAACACATAAATAAATCCAATTTATATGGAAACTTGATTTATTCAATACCTAGAAACGAACGATCGATATCCAACAGTGACAGCCGGATGTGAATCTAAAATCGTACCGCATAGCGTTTCAAAGTAACTACACAAGAATATCTTTAGTGCCATTCAAATAAAGTTTCAACCCTCTTTGACATTTTATGAAAATGAAGGAAAGTTACTCGTAATACTATAGACTAGTCAACTTCTCAAGCTATTATAGCACCTACAACAGCATGGAGACGTCAATTTCCAGAAAGATTTTCAAGTTTATTTCAATGCAACCGCCAACTTTCAGCCTTAAGATTGGAAAGCGCCCATTTCTTATTCAGCAAACTTGTTCACGAAGTTTCGTTCATATTTGAACAGATACCTCCGGCCCGGCTGGAAGCGCTAGACGAGGCAATAAACGACGTCAAACTTAGACAAATGTTATGGAAGAACTCCAAGGAGTGGTTGGAAATGTATCAGTCATGGTGAGTGAAAAGTAAAGTTTTACTGTACTGATATAAACTGAGCAATACAAGTCTGGAAGAGCGATAAGACTGCTTTTCTCTTATGCATTTTACTGCTTGTGATTTCTTTTTTATTATGTTAAAAAATAGTCATTGTATTCTATTGTTTTGTAATATAATACTTATAATAATGAGGTAAAGTTTATATGCATGTAGGTACTCGTATGTTTGGAGTTTGTAATCTCCGAAAGTAACGGTGCAAATTTAAAATTTTTTTATCAATAGAAAATACTCTAAAGTATAGGTAGTAACCGGATTTTAAGTTGGCACATCATTGCATTGGGGACAAGACAATATTTTGCTATATTTGCAGTATTTATATGATTGTGTATCTTTAGCTATCACTATCAGCGGATAATGCATCATTTGTGGTAGTTTATTCAGCGTAATTATTTAAATATATGTTTTTTAACCATACAAAAGATGCCATCGAACAAAAAAAAGATATGCGGCTGACGGTTCATTGTGAGACTAAGACAACGCTCTAAAACTCAAAGCATGCACTTACGAGTATGCACGGAGGCACGCACCTACCTAGTTCCTACACACTTACGTCATTCCTGCCCGCTGACGTGCAACATAACAAGGCGTAAATATGCTACGCTGGATAGCAGCCATTATTATGTTTGAGCTTTTGGGGGTCGAAACCATGGGACCGTAGCCGGGCTAAGAAAAAATTATATTCTCGTCTGGTCGAAGCAACTCGAGACCGAAAGGCTGGTATCTATATCACCAAAAAAGGAGCATCACTAACCAACGTGGTAATTAAACGTTATTTACTCTGACTCACTTACTTTGAAACTGAAAACCTCAAAAAATGGAATAAAATGCAGCACACACACACGCACCCTACCTTTTAATACTCTCCTCCTCCCCCTGTGTTTACTAATTCTTGCTGACAGGTTTCTGCATTACGATTTATAAATAGTATAAAATGAATCGCTGTTTGTTTGTCTGGCTTAAACTCGAGAACGGCTGGACAGATTTGAATTTTCATTTTTATTTTGTTTGCTCTAACATAGGGAGGGGTTAAAAGTAAAAAGAAAACAGCGAGTGAAACCGCCTGGTCCAGCTAGTTTACTAGAATATTTTATTCCATTTTTATTCGTTATCTTTGATATTAATATTTTTATTTTTGTATTATTTTTAGTTATTAGTAGGTCCTTTAATGAAGTAGGTTGGTTCAATGAAATGTTTTAGTAAATCAACCTTTTTGTGTTTTGCCTTTTTATTCTGTAAACTAATGGGCCTGTTATAAGCGCGTCGCCTGACTCACGGGAGCTCTCAGTTATAAATGCTTCTCGTGCTCACCCATCCTAAGACTGACCGCATCGTCTGTTGCGTGGCATCGGTGATCGATTTCGAGCACCTAGTCCAGCTACGCTACGAGCGCTACGCATTTAGCAAGACAACTGCCAATTAGTAAGTTAGTAGTCAGGTAGTAAGTTAGTTGTTTTATGACTTTACAGGGTTATTAGTACTTATGATGTATTGTGATTGATTAAAACAGGTACGAAAATCCCTTCCACTCGCTGGACGTCGATGAGATCCAGACAGTAACGATCAACTACGGCAAAATATTTAACCAGCTCGACAAGGGGCTGCCTAGTAACAAAATCCTGCCCAAATGTAAAGCAACCATAGATATCATCAAAGAAAAGGTGACTAATTTTTCTTTATAAAAACGTATCGCGCATTAATATCTTAATAGAATTTTATAAAAAGAGAATCATTTATAGATAGATAACAACACCCTCGCGGTGAACAGGATGAATACAGCACAACATCCTCTTCTCGTCTGTTTTACCATTAAGGTTATTCAAATTTACTGTTCAATAATAAAATCATGGATGTATTTAAAGTATCAGCTATCGGTTGTTAAATTATGAAGCCACTTGATAATCACCATTAATAATTGATACGCTGGCCACTTACGCTCAATTAATTTTACAATTGAAGTGCACTTACCGTGGTTCACCATGCGAGCCGTACTAAGTGGTGTCCATTTCATAGTTCCGCAAATTGAATGGGATTAAAATTACTATTTCAGTTTTGGCGTTGTGGTAAAATCTGCTCACAAAGATGAGTAATACGAGTGTAATCATAATCGTAATCAATTTATTGGTAATATTCATTATAGGTACAAAACATAAAATAATACTTAATTATACAGTATATTATGTACATTTAGTGTTCTTAACAATCATGTTTGGCGACCTGTTTGGCTCAGCGGTTATATATCCGCATTTTAAGCCAGAGGCCCCGGGTTCGATTCCCGGCCGTTCAGATGTTTGAATGATGAATTTAAATGTCTGCTTTGGGTCTGGGTGTTAGTTGTCCTCGTCTTTGTGTGTTTCATGGCATCCCCGACACAGGATTATCCTAGTGGGGAGCTATGAGTGTGAAAAGTTTATTTATTTATGTCAACTTTTTGACCTGTAAATACCCAAGTAAGCCCTTTTAAGGATTAATCGTAGCATATTGTTTTCTGTATAGTTTATCCGTGTTAAAACTGATATGGTTATTAGCTTCCCGTGATGTCATATCTCCGCAACCCGGCCCTGAAGCCACGCCATTGGGTGAAGATAGAAGATATATTGAAGACAAGGTTCACACCAGATCTGGTGGTCACAATGAATATGCTGGAAGAGCTGCATGCGTTCCAGCACGCTGAAGAGCTGATGGAGGTCGCCGGTCAGGCCAGTTCGGAAGCTGGGCTTGAGTTACTGCTCAAGAAGGTACATTTAAACTGATTTTTGGTATAGGTAATTAAAACGGCAATAAATAAAAATAATAATACTCTCCCGATGAAAATCACCGAATCGGATTGAAACTAGTCGTAGTAAACGACTTAATTTTACGTGAGAGTTCCCGTTTTAGTAATAAAATGTGTCAAAATCACGCTAGTACCTAGATTTTTACTGTTTTGTATTTTCACTAGCTGCACCCCGCGTTTCACCAGCGGTTATGAAAAACGGTGATAATTATGAAATTTAAGCCTGTGTTTTCTGTACCCCTGACAACTTGTATGTTAAAATTTAATTTTGATCTGTTGAGTAGTTAAGACATGAATTCAATTCAATTCATATATTTAAATATGGCTGAACACTTATAGCTACAGTTACAAATTATTACATTTTATTATCGCTAATAAAATGTAATACAGTAAACGCAATGTCATCAAAATACAAAACAAACTTGATATTATGCATTAATATCAGTTGGGACCGGCCGGATGTGCAATATGCATGACAAATAAATTGGGTTTGACGTTGACCACGTTACAATGCAGCGGTGAGGCAAAACTCGAGCGCTACCCCTTTGTAGTACCTAGTGCTACGCCGTATCCAATCCATCACTTTACTCTAGTCTGACGAATTTAGTCTGGGACAAATATTAGTTTAAAAATGGTTAGTGATGCGGGACTTTTTTCTATGTTCGATAGCGCTGTTTGTCTTCTTTTTAACCAATGCCTGGAAAGCCTCAGCTATGGTTTGGTGGTGGTTGTTATTAGGCAAAATACGTAGGACCTTCTACGGTTCACCTGATCCACGGTAGAGCTCAGTATACAGGGCTATAAGGGAAGGTTATACTGGGCCGAGAAAGGCTCATTGTGCTTATACTAATCATTATGAATAACTTTTACAATGGAACCAACCCGGAATTCACAAAAAAAATCAGCTGTTTCATTGAGAAATATAAATGACACACGACAAATGTGTGGAACAGATGTTTTTTTCTTCCCATAGTAAAAGTGGTTCATAATGATGAGTCGTTTTCGGCTTACCCATTTCTTATAGCCGTGTATAATATTGTTTTCTACTGTTTAATTCATTTAAATATTTGCTCTGGGTCTGGGTGTTAGTTGTCCTTGTCTTTGTGTGTTCTGTCATCTATGGCATCCCCGACACAGGGTATCCTAATGGGGAGCTATGAGTGCGAAACGTTTATTTTATTTTTTTCGAAAGGTGGAAGAAATGTGGGTGTCCCTCGAGCTGCCCGTAATATTTCATAAGGACGCTAAAGACGTGTTCGTTTTGGGAGGACTCGATGAGATACAAGCGGCCCTGGACGAGAGCAATATACACGTCAGCACGATACTCAGCTCCAGGAACTGCGGGCCTATCAAAAGCAGGGTGGAAGAGTGGGCGAAAAACTTGGACTTGTTCGCTAGAACTCTTGTGAGTCATTTACTGCTACCATTATTCATTTAGACCTTGTAATATGTATATAAGGTTTTTATTCAACGAAGTTGCGAATCAAAAATGTCGTATCATTATTTAATGATACGACATTTTTGATGAATGGTTTGAAATAATCTGTTAGTATTGCGTTAGCAGCTGGACCGAACGTACGCTTCATACATTTTGGACCAAGCCAGCAAACACGTCAGGACCGTAATTTTTATAATGGAGTTTTTTTTCGTATTTTAGTACTGTGTGTCGACTTTTTTGAGATATGGTATTGCAAAAATTATGTTTATTGCATTAAGTATCAAATATTTTAGTGAGTTTCATATTCCGATGTAGGTATGCCGCGGAATAGCGATTTTCTAGACTTGATATATTTTGATTGAGACTGAGATTTAATGATTGAAGTTAATCTTCTTATATATAAAAATGAATTGCTGTTCGTTAGTCTCGCTAAAACTCGACAACGGCTGGACCGATTTCGCTAATTTTGATCTTGAAATATTTGTAAAAGTTCAGGGAAGGTTTAAACGGAGAAACATTAATAACAAGTAAAGAAAAATATTAAAATCAACAATTTAATTTTCCAATACAAACTGTTCCTACCTTTAAAACATTTGATGTTTGGTATGGTTAACTCGGGATGTCCGAACTCTTTTGTCTTTTTAGAAATAAGAAATATTGTCACTATATAGGTTGTTAAATATTTATAGGTGTGTTCAGAAATTGGTCCGATCTTTGTTGTTGGTTTTTGTTTTGTTTTGTTTGCTATATTAGAGGGAAGGTTTAACCTCTGACATACCGGAGTCTGTTATTGCATCATTACCGCTCATCCCGCGTACTTCCCCGCAGCGGACGCGATATCGCGTCCGCGGGAGTCAGAGGTACTAATTGCGCTAATTTATGCTATATACGGGATGATGAAATTATGTTAACAGTTAATTTTTTTTTTTTCTCCTTCAATTTAAATTTTTAATTTTGTTTGTCATGTATGTGTTATTTGAACATATTTTAGTTTTATTCAATTTGTTATAATGTAATCAATTTTTGACATTTTAATTTTTACTATGTATATTTTTGTTCTTGACTTTATTTTTTTGCCATTATTTTTTGCTTTTAATAATTTTTTGATATATAAAACAGTTACTTATCAAATAATCACTCAGAACTTTTAAATAATATAAATATTACTGCTGAAGAGTTCAACACGCGACGCCGACGAAACGCGTTCTACGTCACTCCGATTTAAAAAACCCACGCTCTATATAAGAAAATGGCGCCAACGCCTACAACTTCATACAAATTTTCAACGTATTTCAACAGTCTCTGGTATTAAATTTAGACCAATCAGCGATGAGTAAATGACATTAATGGAAAGCTTGGTTCTTTCTCCCGCCATTCGTATATCTTTAAATGAAAATAAACCTTAATCCTACGAGAATTCGGCAAAAACTCGTGCGGTAACTTAGGACGCGATATCGAGTCACCGGGATGTAGAGGACATTTTTCAGAAGACGCGATATCGCGACGTCGGGATGTCAGAGGTTAAAAGTAAAAAAAAAACAGCGGGTGAAACCGCCGGGGGTCAGCTAGTTGATCAATATAAGTTATTATAGACCCAAAAAAAATCCCGAAAAGTCTTAACGAACCTCTCGTAATAAATAAGTAGTAAATTATTTAACACCAAGTATTATTGTTACTACCTTTGCATATTTGTTCACTCGGAAATAAGGACCAAATATATCGGAATAAGGATTTTTACATCGTAATTACGTGCCTAGGACTTTTTTCATATAGGTATAATTTTTTTTCTGAATACAAATTTTAACCCAGTAATCAAATATTTACTCTATTTAAAAAATAAAAACAATAAAGTTACTGATAAAAATAGCCAAATCGTCGAAAAGGCTCAGTTTTTTTTTTTTTGTTTTTTTTTATTCAATTATAGGCTTGCGTTTGACCACCATCTCGCCTGATGTTAAGCAGCGATGCGGTCTATGTTAATGCTTAATTTTCGATTTCCTTTCGAGTTTTAGTGAAAATGCCACGGAAATAGGTGCCTTTACCTCTTACCGCTATATTCATAAAGTTAACTTTTTTTAAACAAGCTTTTATTTAAATGCTTCCAAAATAATAAAAAGTAGTCGTCAATACAAATACGGTGGATCATTTTTCGTTGAGAAGCTCCTATGGTGACCTTCCGGATACATCATCAAAACATTATCATTAACTGCATTATCATCGGAGTAACACACGCATACCAAAGGATGATGGGCACTTCGTCCCCGGTGTTGTATCAAGTCATGACATATGTCATTCGAAAGAGCATAACAATAGCATTATTTAATTATATGACACCAACCCCGAGTGACGTGCAGGGAAAAAGATATGACGGTTTTTAGATTCTAAAAAGTGCTGTTTTTTTTCGTTTTAAAAACTATTTTATCGAATTTTATTATCGTGTATGCATTTTCTGTGACTATCTTATCACTCCCTTTTAACAATTAGATAATAATAGTTTATTTATAAACGTTTACATAGTTGTAATTATTTTAATTTTGTACTGGCACATGCCAAAATCCTTACATTGCTGATTATCGACAGTTTTTGTCTGAATAATGCCATAATATAATATCGATTTATTAATATTATCAATATTTGAAAAATTAAGCGAACTTACCTGAAAGTGAAGCCTGATTAAGATTATAAGTTGTCTTGTCGAAGGGTTAAAAGCCCAAACCTTTCGTCAAACTAGTTTGTTTTTTTTATTATCTGTCCCTTTACTAAGACACTATAAAAGCGAGCGAGATAAACTTTAAATAATGGTTACAGATAAGAGTAAAGGCATAGAGCAGAGAGCAATCATAGACTAAATGCAGAGATTTTTACTTTTTAAATGCTTTTGACTTTGAAAATAGTGGTCAATTAGGCCTTCTTTGCAGAGCCAGCCATGAACTTGGCTCAAAACGTCACAATACTGCTAACGGTGTGACTACCGATAAAATCGGCTTATTTCGACATTATTGATGTTCTAGAAAATAATTAAGAAATCTTATTGAGAACTGTATTTATTGAGAAGGGTAGTCGTGCTGAATCTGACTACATGCCTATCCCGATCATATTCATACTCTGCAAGACAACATACTATGGAACAAGCTCCTGGCGTACCGAGAAGCTAATGACCTCGTAAGTGACTGGCAGTACGGATTTTGCTGAAACTGGTCTACTGGTGATCTTACCACTCACATCTGAGAGACTATCGAAAACATGAGGAAGCGCTCATATCACCACCGACAGAGGATGGTAACAGAGGTAGTTTTAGTAGGTATAACCCCACAAAAACCCCCTTGACCCGGTTGCCCCCCAACGCAGCCGGTTATTTTCTTAAGGTTTCCCCCAGTCTCAAAAAAACTATCCATAATAGACTATCCATCAGTAACACTACTTTCAAACGTGTATCTTATACTATACCGATTGCAAAAACTCGTGGTTTTACTGTAGGCATTGCTTTATTATTCGATAAAATGTCATAGTGCGCATCAAACTTAACCAGGTTAGTACCGCCTCAATCGAAAACTGCCAAGAGACAAGCTTATGCGCTTGACCATGGCTTCTCTCGGAGGCTAGATTTTTCATCCGCTGAACCGCGCGTCGGATATGCAACGGCAACGCGGGTTTGTCGTCTGCGTACCCAAAACCACCAGGCTTTAGCAGATAATTATAGTGAACAAGGAAAAGCGTTGTGGAGAGCACCGACCCCTGGAGAACACCGGCCTTGATATCTTTTAAATCAGATAAAGAACCACCAATGACCACTGCTCGAATCAAATAATCCCGCTGGAAGTTCGATATTCATGCAACAAACCAAGTGAACAAGCCAAACAAAGGGAGCTTGCTTATTAATAAGGCTTTTATGCCAAACCCTGGTGAAAGCTTTGTAGGTGTTAATGGAAACGACTAGCTTTTTCATTATGTTTTTCAGAGAGGGCATATTCAGCTACTGGATAGTGGATACATAGCGACTGACATAAAATGCCTTTTATCAGACAGCACTCTTAATACTCTTTATTTCTTGCAAACTATTGCCAAAATGACTTCTACATGTTCCATACATTTTGTCGAGTGTCATTGACATTTTTCTATGGAACAGCTGAATTTTTCCCGAATTTCGGGTTGGTCCTATAGTAAAAGTTGTTCATAATGAAAATAATGCCTACTATGAGCCCTTTTCGGCTTAGCGTACCCTTTATGAATAACCCTGGATTCAATAATAAAAGTAATTTTTGACATACATGTTAATAAAATTCCTTATAATAGCTTTAGGAAGCAAAAAATCAGCAATTTTTTAAAATCTAAAAACGATCATATCTTTTTCCCTGCACGTCATTCAAGGTTGAGTCATACAATTAAATAAAGCTAATAATATCATCTTTCAAATGACATATGTCACGACTTGATACAACACGGGGACGGCGCCCATACAAAAGTGCCCATTCTCCTTTCACCTCAAATGGACATCGGAAAGTGGTTCATAATTGCGTTGCAAGATTCCACCCGAATTAACATAGTAATACCGGCCCAATCACCCTTCGAGGGTAGAACTGTATCCCAGCAGTGGGGGGATTAATGGTTGAGAAAAATGATGATGATGAAACTAAGTGATATAGTTACATACATACATTGCAAGTTAAATAAAAATAAGCTTGTAAGTAATTGTAAAAAAGATAAAGTTTATATGTTTATGAACGGTAATCCGAAACTACTGATCTGATTTCAATTAGTATTTTCACTAATATAATAGAAAGCCACTGGAGTTGCGAGGCGAGGCGAGGGTTGCGAGTTGCCCAGAGGATACATTTTAATAAAATAAATCAAACGAATCATTAAAGATTTTATCAAAAATTAACGCCAGTTATAATTTTAAACGTAGGAAGAATGGTTTAACTGCCAACAAACGTGGATCTACTTGGAAGTGATCTTCTCCGCGCCCGACATCCAGAGGCAGCTGCCCAACGAGACCCGACTCTTCACCATCGTGGACAAGTCCTGGAAGGACAACATGAGGAAAGTGTACAAGGTGAGGAAAGTGTACAAGGTGTGCTAAACAAGTGATGCGCTAAAATTTTCATAGTTTCCGAGCTAGCGCTCGAATGCAAACGCTATTAAATTTAAATTGCGTTGGATCGGTGTAGAATGAAGCTACTCGATGGCACTGAAAAGGTAAAAGGTAGATATTTATAAGGCTACGATCGAAAAGCTTTTCTTGGAATGCATTCCGCTGCGGAATAATTACATTTGGAATTCCACTTTAAGCTGTTGAATAAAGTATACGTTTGAGTGAGCTTAATCAAACATTTAGCGATTGGAATTGGGCTGTGAACTAGTGGATTGTTTTAATAGCTGTAGTGAGCCATGGTAGCTGGTTCCATGTTTAACTTTAACATTAACCTGCACTAAACCAGCGAGGTGGAATACGGCTTATTTACCCTTTGAGGGTAGACTTTGTATACCGGCAGTAGAGTGATTAAAGATGAAGTTGAGAGTTTGAGATAGGCTTACAATGTGATTTTATTACTAAAGAAACATGTTTAGGTGCCCTTAGCCATGCCGGCGGCCACTCAACCGAAGCTTTACGAAGAGTTTGTAAGGAACAATGAAATGCTGGATCAAATCATGAAGTGCCTCGAAGCGTACCTCGAAACGAAACGAGTGGCATTCCCGAGATTCTTCTTCTTGTCTAACGATGAACTGCTTGAAATACTAGCCCAGGTAATTGATTTACTGTATTAAGGGTGTGGCCTTCTGAACGTGACGTTGCCAGCATTAAAGGTGAAAAATAAATACCGAAGAATCGCCGCGTTTACAATATTCCAGTTTTTTCTCAATTTCTGTATTATGAAGTGCACCTGCAAAGTACAGTGCAAACTATGTGCCCTCATTTTGCACATTTTGGCCAAATCCCAAATTAGATATCTAACTATGTTAGATGTCATATTGAATCAACATGCTAAAAAAATAAGTTTATTAGAAATAAACGCAAACTTTCGAATTAGTCTGATTAGTTTCAAACCTGATTTGAATCTCATGCTCCTTTTAATACCTTTTAATATAGACGCGCAACCCCCACGCCGTCCAGCCCCATCTCAGGAAGTGCTTTGACGCCATCGCCAAACTTGAATTCGGCGTCAAGCTGCCGGAGAGCGAAATGGAAATCACCGAGGACGGTAGGGTATTATTACATCTCTTAGCGTAAGCTAACAAATATAAAAGCTCAGTCTACGATCCGGAAAGCATTAGCGCAATCGTTAACTATAGACTGAAATACCCCGGGATAAGGACAGATGGCACAATAAAAAAAGTCTCTGCAATTTTAATTTTAGTTTATCGCGCTGATCTTTTTCAAAACATCCTTTGTTTTCCGTATTTTCAATTTTTTTTTTTGCGAGTCAGGAGGTTAAATGCCTTCGGGCAGTTTTAAAACTCTGATTTTCTGGCTGACATGCAGCATTTTAAATACTATCCTACTCTGTATTAACGGGTTGTTGCAATGTTTCGTCGACAGGCACTTTGGTGGAGAGAGAGATGTCCTTCCAGACTCGTGACATGTTGCAAGCTAAGCTGGCTAAGACGGCGAAGCCTGATGACCTCACAACAGATATTATTGCAATGCTCTCGCCTGAGACTGAGAGGGTTAACCTCGGCAAGGTACAGCATATTTTGTTTAATGCTTTGCTTTGTGGTCGCTCACAGCTTTTGTCGTTGTTTTATAATACAAAGGGAAGAACTCAGAACTGGGATCTGAGAACTTACTAGTAAACTTAATCTTTATCTTACCAACTTAGTGAGCCAGGACAATAAGCTCAATAGATTTGACTATGTCGTTTCATAATATTCTTTTTCTCATAATATCTCATGTTCTAAAAATTCTCACGGAAATGAAAAGGGGCGACGTTCCTGACTACAGAGGAAGTCATGGTGTTCAATATTACGAATCGAATGCATACTGTGTTTGATTACAATCTAACCACTGCAATTTACTGCCACAAAGGAGTTTTAATAAGCTGCAGGAGCTGCATTCAACTATACAGGGCTATAAGGAAAGGGATAGGTATGCTATGCCGAAATGGTATACTCCCAACGGCCACCACTAAAACTGGCCCCAGTGGTGGCCGTTAGATCAGTGCATTATTTTTTGTCCCAACGGCCATCAATGGCGGACGTTGGGACATTCCAAATAATATTTATTTTCAGTATTTTGTCAATGTATTCTAACTATAGCAAATGTATCTATAATTAACTACTTAACAGTGGGCTAATAGTAGATACTCAACATGAGTATGAGCATTGTTTTATAAAGAACCAACCCTGAAATCTCAAAAAAATATCAGCTGCTCCATACATTCTGCCGAGTCTCATTAACATTTCTGTACGGATTTTTTTACTCGATTTCAGGTTTAGTCCCATTGTAAAAGTTGTTCTATTAAAAGTATTATTAGCCCTTTTCGGCTTAGCATACCTTTTCCTTATAACCCTGCATCTAGCGCGCTTTTCCGTACTACAAAGCCTAATTCAATTCAACCCGCGCAGCATTCTCAAGTAGAACACACTGTCCCCGTGATCCTGAGTGCCGCTGCATACAATGCGCCCAACTATTCGGTACGAGTCGGGATCGGGATCACATCCAACTTTATCGTCCAATAAATAATTAAAATTCTTTATTCAGTCAAAGGTTAGTTAGTAGTGTGGAAAAAGTTTTAATTGATTGAAAACTCATCGTCCAGGAGTGAAAATAGCGTATTGTTTATCAAGACTTTTAGATTGAAATGCAAATTTTCTGCGTAATTACATTTTCTCTTCCGCCTAAGTGAACTAAGCGTGACAAAAACTTATGCTGTCGGTTAGGTTTTGAAACCAGACATGGTGGACTAGGTGGCTGGTGGTGGGAACTAGGTTAGATGACGTTTTCTGCGATCTGCGCGCTCAACGGAGGGAGATTTATTCCTATATTTCCCATTTGCATACTCCAAAACGCGGTGGACTGCGAACTATGCGCCAAAGCCCTAACGCATTGACATAATCTTGAAAGCGGATAGCACTGAAGCGTGAAAATTCAAGTACCTATAACTTTGTAAGACGTGTAACCAACGACCTTACAAAAGAAGAATGGTTTATTGTGCATCAGACAAGTTCCAATAAACAAATAAGTAGAAATACACTCGGCACTAAAAGGCCTTACCTGAGTAGACAAAACTGGTCTTAAATTGACAAACGTCATTAAGGTTTTGCTTAATACAAAGATGTGTGTAAAAATAACTAATGTTACTTAATTTTGAGATCCATTTATAAGTGAGACCGTTTGTTGGAATGCGTTTTAAATAATGAACTGAAACTCCTTATCACATAAATAAGGAGTTTCATTTAATTTCTATAAATAAAACTAGCGGCTCGTCTCCGCTTCGCACGGGACACTATACATTGAGATTTAAAAAAAAATAAACTATCCTATCTCCTACGTTAGATCGAACTGCACCCGGTGTGCAAATTTGATTGAAATCGGTTAAGTAGTTTAGGAGTCTATAGCGAACAAACAACGTGACACGTAATTTATACAGGGTTATTCATAAAGAGTATGCTAAGCCGAAAAGGGCTCATACCTAGTACCCATCATTATGAACAACTTTTACTATGGGGCCAACCCAGAATTCGCGAAAAAAAAATCAGCTCTTCCATACATTTTGTCGAGTGTCATTGACATTTTTCTATGATAATTTGATAATTTTTTAAATGATAATTTTTTCGCGAATTTCGGGTTGGTCCCATAGTAAAAGTTGTTCATAATAATGAGTACTATGAGCCATTTTCGGCTTAGCATACCCTTTATGAATAACCCTATATATATTAAGATAATAGTAGATTGTATAACAAAGCAATATAATATTTTTACGGCGAGGGAAGCATTTTGAATAAAAGGGATTCAAGCAACGTCACCCGAGCTATAATAATATTATTATGCAGCTGAGTGTAGCACTCTATTTTTCATCCCATTTTATGAAAAAAAGAAAAAAGATCTGAACAAGACCTGAACTAAAAGTGGCCTTTTAAGCACTAGCATAAAAGTAAAAAAAAGGTTCTTGAGTTTCCTCGTATGTTTAAAAATGTAAAACCTATCATATCAAAAATGTTGTAAAATAATTTATAATTAATAATAATATTTTTTCCACAGCTATGAGCATTTCCTTTTTTTGTGTTTATTTGTATGACTGTCAAACTTTTTTGTATGGCGGCTATCTTTTTTTATCATTTCTCCAAAAAGGTCCACACTTGATCTACATTTCAAAAGTTAGGTGTTCCCTTCTACCTCAATCTCTACGCCTCTATCTTACCCCTCTACCCCTCTATCTCTTACCGTTTCCGAGATACGAGAGGTTAAATTTTTCGTCAGCCATCATCATCATTTATCCGATTTGTGCCACAAGGAGTAATTTTGCAAAGTGTTTCTTGAGATTGTCGGATTCAGCGATGCTAAAAATTCGGGAAAACTCATTTACAAACTTGTGATATGGTCTTCTGCTGACCCAGGCCTCTTAAGAAAAATTGTAATTTTTTTGGCCTGGTCTGAATTGAATATCAACATAATTATCTCGAAAACAATAAGTCCTATCAACATGCATTAAAGCAATACTGTAGAGAATGTTATAGAGAACATACTTGTCTTGAACAGTTTCCTCGTTGCTTGAAACATTTTTGAGAAAATCGCGATAAATCCGTTTTTGAGACCTTCTACCCGGAGTAAAAATATTTGCACGAATCGGATCGATGAGGACTTTTTAGGTTTCATTTACGAGTATGATGGTGTTTTGAACAATCCTACCAATTTTCAGCTGGGTGGGAATTAATGTAACTTCACTTCTATTTTTTGGTCTAATTTGACCGGACTACATGTATAAAATTCATTTTATCCTCGACTTAAATACCGCTCTCGCGATCGGCTCTATTTTTGAGTTTGAGTTTTTGATGAAAAGCATTGATTTGATTGGCAGGGCCTTAAAGCGCGCGGCAACGTGGAAGACTGGCTGGGTAAAGTGGAAGAGGCAATGTTCGCGTCAGTGAAGCGGTACATGAAGAACGCCCTGAGAGACTTCATGGCACGCCCTCGAGTGCAGTGGGTCGAGCTGCATCCTAACCAAGTAAGAACGAAAATCGAAAATTACCGTCGAGAATCAACCGGAGCGACTGCAGGCAAATAGCCTAGCTCACAGCGTAAGAAAATTTGTATCCTGCCATCTGCAGCTAGCCTGCGGCCCTATCGGCGAATTTTCATATTACGAGAAGTAGTCGAGAATCGAACCACAGGATTTCATAAAAATATGCCGATACGATTTATATAACAAAACGCAATTTAGTTTACTCAATCGGTGGCAAAATGATGAAGTTCAAAATTAGTTGACCAATGACTTTATGGGCTAGAAAACAGACTATCTTACTAATTTTATAAAGGTGGAAGTACTTAGACATGTTTGTTACTAATTAACGCTGAAACGGCTGAACGGATTTACATGAAGTCTCGAAAAACGCGAGTGAAACCGCGGGACGCAGCTAGTACATGTATTAAATGGTTGCCATTTTTTCTCACGTTTAGAAATGAAAATACTCGTAGATGCATTTATTATTATTTTTTGGTTAATCTATTTACTTCATTTATTTAATTTATTTATTTTATTTATTTTATATATTATTTTATTTATTTTATATATTTTATTTATTTTATTTTTTTATTTACTTTATTTACTTTATTTATTTTATTGTTTCATTTAGTTTTATTTATTTTATTACTGTCGCAGTGACTTCTACATGTTTAGCCAAGCGGCTGTGGTTAAACTTAAAATTGGCCGGCTAATCATAGGTGTATGGCCACACCCATCATTGGCCGTAACACATACAGTGTTTGCATGTCAGGTTATTTTAGTTTTATTACTGCATCATCATCATTATCATTATCTACAGCCTTTTTTCTTTATTGAAGCTTTTTTATAGTAGGTATAGGTATAGTATAGGTATAGACAATATAGAAGCTTGTTTTTGAAATCATACATTTCAACCCAGATTATCTCGATATAGATTATTCAATTTCCGCCCTTCACTGAAACTACAAGACCGATCGAAAGCAACGCAAATCCTAACCGTATAGTGATCCGTGCGCCTTAATATCATGTATCAATTGCATCGTGTGTGTATTGTCCATTGGACAAACAACTCTGTTTGTTGATTGAAATCCTGTATGTGACAGGGTATTTAACAGATTCCATTACTCTTTGGACCGAGTTGATTTTAGACAAACTAGTGCAAACCAGTTACGAGAAAATCCTTTGTGAACTAGTGTTTGTTTCAATTCGGAGTCCATAAGTATGATGGCTTTCCGACATATGACGGCTTTTGATTGAGATAAATGGTCGCCAACTCTATCTTTTCCACACTAACGATAGACAAAGAGAGGAATGAGAGTTTTCAGCAGCCAGACCGTTTGCGCTAGGTAAACTTGAAGTCTGAAGGCCTGTCGAAACTGCAAAATTGAGATTGATTGTGTGGGATTGAATTCTGTGAAACAATAGTCTAGTCAATTTAGACATTCGAGGGTACAGTAATTCCCGCCCAGCTGAAAATTGGTGGGATTGTTTAAAACACCATCGTAAATAAAACCTAAGAAGTCCTCATCGATCCGATTCGTGCAAACATTTTTTCTCCGGGTAGAAGGTCACAAAAACGGATTTATCGCGATTTTCTCAAAAATGGTTTGAGCTACGAGGAAACTGTTCAAGACAAGTATGTTTTAACCTCTCGTATCTCAGAAACGGTAAGAGATAGAGGGATACATTTAGGTTTTTGAAATGTAGATGTAGTATGGATTTTTTTGGAGAAACGACAAAAGAAGATAGCCGCCATACAAAAAAGTTTGACAGTCATGCAAATAAACAAAAAAAAATGCTCATAGCTATGGAA
Source organism: Alcis repandata (assembly GCA_949125135.1). Taxonomy (NCBI): domain Eukaryota; kingdom Metazoa; phylum Arthropoda; class Insecta; order Lepidoptera; family Geometridae; genus Alcis; species Alcis repandata. Next base: position 18,959,268 of record OX421221.1, read on the forward strand.
CTGCTGTAGATGGATGGAGTGTGCTTGAAAAATTATTATAGAAGTTCATTAGGACAATCGTGATTCAGCAACAGAAATCCAATATGACTGATTTCATATTTCCATCAAATTTCAATGGATAAAGTGATCCTAGGAGAATGATATTTTGGATCTGGAGCCTCTTAAGGTCCATAAATCTATTCCTGATTTTTTTTTATTTGGCCATTTTCAAAAGGCTGCCATACACTTGAAATTATCCAAATACCAATTAGTATGGAAACTGTTTTAAACTAATTATCTACCCACGAAAAGCAAATTTTTCAACCTTGACCTCATCATTATTTTTCAATAACCGCATTTAACATTAATTGATATTTGGAAAATTTCAAGTGTATTTAAAAAAATTAGCAGGCAGCATTTAAAAAAATGGTCAAATCAAAAATTTTTTTTCAGGAATGGATTTAAAGATCTTAATAATCTCCAGATACAAAATATCACTCCACTGGAAGATCCATTGAAATTTGACGGAAATATGAAATCCGCCATCTTGCATTTTCGTTGCTGAATCTTGATTGTCCTTATGAACCTCTATAATATTTTTTCAAGCACATCCATCCATCTACAGCCGTTCCATAGCTATGAGCATTTCCTTTTTTTTTGTATATTTGTATGACTGTCAATTTTTTTTGTATGGCGGCTATCTTTTTTTGTCATTTTTCCAAAAAGATCCATACTATATTTACATTTCAAAAGTCAGATGTATATCCCTCTATCTTTTACCGTTTCCGAGATACGAGAGGTTAAATTTTCCGTCAGCCATCATCATCATTTTTCCGATTTGAGCCACAAGGAGTCATTTTTCAAAATATTTCTTGACTTTGTCGAATTTAGCGATGTTAAAAACTTCGGGAAAACTCATTTACAAACTTGTGATATGATTTACTGCTCACCGAGGCCTCTTAAGAAAAATTGTCATATTTTGGCCTGGTCTGAAATTAATATTAGCATATCTCGAAAACCATAAGTCCTATCAACATGCATTTGATAGCAATACTGTAGGGAATGTTAAAGAAAACATACTTGTCATGGTCATGAATAGATTCCTCGTAGCTTGAACCGTTTTTGAGAAAATCGCGAAAAACCTATTTTGGTGACCCTCTACCCGGAGTAAAAATTTTTGTACGTATCGGATCGATGAGGACTTTTTAGGTTTCATTTATGATGGTATTTTGAACAATTCTACCAATTTTTGGTCTAATTTGACCAGGTTATTATTTTTAAAAGCTTTTCTTTATCTTGCGTATGTTCGGGTCAAATGTCACTATTTAACTTTGATGACAATGCAATAAGAGCTTGTTTTACTTATTTTTTAATGACTTATTACAACTATTGACTTCCCTTCAAATTACAATAATTCCCTACAATACAATCATTTTCGCTCGGGGGTTGAATTTAAAAAAACCCTTTCTTAGTACACTTCTGCGCATCAAAGTAAATACGTCTCCTAAATTGCAAGTCTTTACGAGCAGCAGTTTAGGCTATGCGCTGTCTTTCAATCAGTAACTCAGAAGTTTGATTCTTGTACATTTTTCCTTTGGGTTTGAACAAGAGAGCGAGCAACTGACAAAATTTGGTTTCATTTGTTCCTGTGTTGAATGTTTGCATGTTTAAATGTGTTTTTGTGTGTTGTGTGTTTCTATATTTGCATGTTTGTATTGTTGTTGGTATTCGCATACGGTTCGTATTTTAAACAATCGAGATTCGTTGAAAAATACTGGGTTTACCATACAGATATCCGATGCACTTCTGGCAGGAGGGGCGTGTCAACAGCTTATAAAGTTATAGCACAGTTATGGGATCTATTTGGTAAAGGATTTGAGGTCAAATTGCAATGGGTTCCATCACACATTGGACTGAGATGTAATGAGGAGGCTGACACACTGGCAAAAAAAGCAGTTTTAGAGGGAACAGATTTTAGCATGTTATCTAATTACTCAGAATTATTACCTAAATTTAGGAAAAGTTGTTATAAGTTATGGAAGGAACACTTTAACGAGAGATCAATAGACAAAGGGTTGTGGTATAAAACCATAGTGTGTGAGCCTCCCCATATACCGTGGTTCAGTAATATGAGCATGTCGCGCAGTCTTATTGTTACTGCACATAGGTTGAGGACTGGTCACATGCCTTTGACAAAATTTACCTATTTAATGGGTAAATCAGACTCGCCGAATTGCGACACATGTGGAGAGGAGGAAGATGTGTACCACCTTCTGGTGGAGTGTAAACGCCTTGAGCGTGAGAGACGGGCGCTTGAGATGACTTACCATTTGAACAGGTTGGACGTTGGACGGTTTAGCGGAATACTAGCAGAGCCCAGCTCTGACGCAGCACGAGATCTGTTCAACTCTGTGAGTCAACTCAAGTGATCATCTTTCCTTTTTTTTTGTTCAATATCTTTTACCATCTTTTTTTAATTTAAGGGGACTGTCATGTATATTATAAAAGTCCCAAACCAAAAATAGAAATAAATAAAAAACCATACAGATTTTATAATTATATATTTTTGCCGTCGGTGATTTTGATTGAGTTGTTCTATTCTCAAAAAAGAGAAAAAATTGGCCGCATCACTATTTCATGCCGAAATCAATAATATTTGGCAGAAATGTTTGGAACTTCATTTTAAACAAGAATCCTACTAATACTAGAAACGCGAAAGTTTGTAAGTATGTTTGTTAACGCAATTTGGGGGGGCGGGGGTGTCTCGTAAAACGTTACTATGCGTTACAGGGGCGGGAGGGGGGTCTTCCTTACAACACGTTACGTAACATTATTTCTTTTTTTATATACTCTCTTAACATGAATAAGTGAATATTCACTTATTGCAAGTGAAAACTGAACCAAACGGTTCGGTTTTCAGATAACAATTAGTGAATAGTCACTTTACATTTATGTGAATTTCCACTTATTCATGTTAAGAGAGTAACAAATTAGAGAATTAAAACTCCCAAATTGGCAACCCTTTTCGTTTACGTTATACGGGGAATCCCTCGATGGTATTAGTCTGGTCGTCATTTTTACTTTTACTTAGATACTTAGTTAATAGTTGATTATTTTTTAATTTTGTTACGAATACGATTTTATTATGAGTAAAATGTTTAATTTCAGTTGGGTTTCTGTTTATAATTGCATTGCCAAAGGTTAAAATAAATATGTTATTTTATTTGAAGACTTTATTAGTAAAAAAAGCTAAAATACTTAGGAGAATGAAGGAGAAAAACAATTATGTGTAGAGCCAAAAAAATATAAAAAATAAACAAAATACGCAGGTGTTGCGAATTAAAAATCCCTTGTTTTATTAAAAGGCAATTAAAACTATACCAAGAATAAAAACTATAACATAACTTTACGTTTAGAGAGGGGGGTGGGGGGTACAGAAAAACGTTACGGAGCGTTACAGTGGGGGGGGTGGGTGGTCAAAAATCTTCAAAAATTGCGTTACGTAATACTTGAACGCTCCCTGAACGGATTTACATGAAATTTGGAATGAAGGTTGTTCATGGTCTGGATTAACACATAAGCTACTTTTTATCCCGGAAAACGCGGGTGAAACTGCGAGGCACCGTTAATTTAGAATAAAAGCTAAATCATCCATGATAAAAAGTAGGTAGTTTATATAGCAGTCGAGATAAAAAGTTGTGGTTGTTTTACCGTGGAAACTAACATGGTTTTGACACATTTAACACACACAAATTACAAAATGAGTTGTGGTTATTGCACAAAAGTTTGTGCTGTTCGCAGAAGCAATACTAGCACTTATGTTTTTACAGTTAGTTGGCTTTTACATCTCTTTTTTGTCATGTTGTTTAATACATTTAGAAAAACTCTCATGAAAAAAAAAATTGGTGGGTTAAAGTCCGGCTCCTAACGCTATAAGTATTTATTTTTGTGGATTCGATGATTTTCAAAGAGATTTAAATGAAAGCAACTTGAATGGCGACTTTGCCGACTTGGTTCTATAAGCTGGCATCACTTTTTCGTTCTTTTTAATTCGATAGCTGTTCGATACTTTTCCGCATTTGAGCCTTCAGGTTTTTTTTCGTCGATCGCAAATGGGTTTTATGCCTTGGATTAAGCATTTAATATTCTTTTAGTTTTGCATCTCTTCTTTCGCCTCGGCATCTCAACATCAATTGAATATTTTTAATCTGCGGAGCCGCCGCCAGACTTCATGCCGTCGGAGCTCATTTCCGCGATCCACGACGTCTCATAGCGGAGGGTTATTTTTTTTGTATCGCCGTCAGATTATCATTCACAACAATAAATTTATATTTTTGTGTAACTTGTAAACTTGAGGAGTATGAAGCTGAAATTTAAGTCACAGTTTTTCAGAATGCCCGTTAGTACGACGTGAAAGACGTTTTTAAAATTCAAGTAACAAATAAAATAGAATTAAGTAACATTACAAATTTTGAAACTAAATTTTAATTATGGCGTCTTTTAATTTAAACTCTTACAACAGGCACTCGGCTTAAACGATCTTACTTGATATTTTTACAGTGGAACTTGAAATCAGCTTCCTGTAGCTGTTTCGGCACATTGTTCGGTCAAAATAAAAGATATCGAAACGAAACATTCGTAATTCAATATTGCAATGTTTTTTTATCTGTTGTATTTTTTAAATCTTAATGAGTGGCATAATTTGTCGAAAAATGGGAAAAACGCGAATCAGATAACTGACGGACGTCGGCCGACGGCCACCAGCCGCCGGCCGTCGGCTTTTAAGGCACTGTCCAAATTCGATACCGCGGGCTCTGTCCGAGCCCCGACGGACTCAGATGCCTATATTTTACCTAACTTTGGTTAATTTTTGAATGAGTATGGCGGCTTGTTAGTTCTTTGTCTTTCACCCGAGAAAGGGCCCATTTCCCGAAGAACTAACATGGCTTATAAGAGAAATTAAAAATAAATAACGTCATAACTATTAAAAATTAGATCTAACATTTACAATGTTATTTGAGGGAAAATAAAGGCTTTTTTATTTTATTATGGCGGCTTGGCGACGGCTTCGTTGTGCGTGATTTACATTTCTTTCTAACATTTCTTTCTTACGTTAAACTGTAGGCCCTACGTGTTAATACAATACAACAACACACGTCTTGTTAAATTTTTAATGCCACTGTCCTGACTAAACGGGACTCGTAATAAAAATTAAACTTTACAACTTAAAATCTACACGGTGGAAACTATCTAAAACGATTTTTTAAATACAAGTTGTTATTGCATTGTCTTCGGAATTACACAGTTATGCCAAATTTCACCTCAATCGGACTTCGGGTAGTTTGGTTTAAAATTTCGTTGCCCGGGGTTGTTGAAAAGTAAAGCGAATAGGTATTTATTTCTACGGTAAGCTCACTCTCTGTCATTAATTAATTTTGGTCAATAGCATACCAAGTTCGATGTAATAAAATGTTGCGAGATTTGTGTTAAAATAACAAGGCAATTTAAATAAAAGCTTGTAAAATATGTTATACCGCGACGCAAAAAACTTCAAAGCCGGCACAAAGTGGGCTCTCTACTGCACATCAGACACTTTTATATTTTTTTGTTATAGTTTTTTGTTACCACAAGCCTTTATACGAACAAAAAAGCTCGAAACGAGCGCCCAGCTTTGGTTTGCAGATTGCTCTTCACTTGTTGCTCTCTATTACACCGTGGCTATTAAAAAAAGAAAGCTTTTAAACCTATCCTCCACAAAGCTAACGATCACACACACTCAACTTTTTTATTAGCCAACAAAATAAATTTGTACTTTAAATTTATCAAGTTTACAATAAAATAACACTTTAAGAATAATTGATTAATATAAAAATACCGAAAATAATTTTTAAACCCTAAACTATGAATTCAAACACAAAAAAAAAATATTTAAATGTATTTTTCTACTAGTTGCACCCGGCCGTTTCATCCGCTGTTTTTTTAACCTTCCTAAACATTTTAAGCCTACCCTGTATTAGAGAGAACAAAGCAATAAAATAAATATTCAAATCGGTCCAGCCGTTCTCGAGTTTTAGCGAGACAAACGAACAGCGATTAATTTTTATTAATGAAGCCACATCATTTGTGTCCCGCTGGTCGGCAAAGATGTCATCCAATTTCTGCTTCATGTCCCGTTCAAAAGCTGAAATATATTTTTTCAGATCGTCCTTACCGTCTCCCAAATAATGTGGGCAAAGGGAGTTCACGAAGTTCTGGATCTTGGAATTCCTCTCCGCATCGACACTGGCCTGCTGGTCTACGAAAAGAAGTGCATATCTGACCTGAATGACCTGGCTGCTTTGACACGGATGGATATCACGTCACTCTTCCGAAAAGTTCTATGCGCTCTTATAACAATTGATGTTCACGCTCGCGACACGATCTCTCATATGGTGGAGAAACACGTACAGAGACCGTTAGTATCAACCTGCGACTGGACCTCCCAGTCCTCAGCTCAGTATTTATACCGATACCCTACCACCCCACTCACCCTCCTATGCGATTAAACCGCCCAACCCCCTTCGCCCACCTGCGCTTTTGCAGTGATACCGCACGGTCTTTGTTGCAAATTAATGTTTCTATGATATGAAGGTAATATTGGCATCCAGAGGCTTCCTGGTGTATTGTCTGATTAATCCGCTAGCGAAACGTATGACAAGGGTAGTTATCGTATGATGCATTTCTTTGTTTGAACTTTTTTTTTGGAAATGTGTTTAGCCGTTCCTCGTCAAAGAGTAAAAGAAATAAACCGAGAGACAACAAGAGGTATTTCACAAAGGGTTCGGTTCGTTTAAAAAAGTAAATTTAAAAATAGGTTTTGATTTACAATTTTTAGACGACAAAAAGCGAAACTGATACTAAGGTTCTTTTTTTTATAAATGCCCATTATCCCTACCTACCTAAGTTCATTAGCGTTTATGAATCAAAAACAGTAACTATAACTTTTAGACGTATGTTAGACGTAAGTTTTTAAAACGAGTTTTCTTCGATTTTCATAGTTACATCTCGTTCCAACTGCAAGCAGAATATATGATAAGAAGTTTTTACGTTTAGTACATAATCTGTCAGAGAACTCGCTACATCCGAACCATGCTACGGCTGGCGCGGTTTATTATTTGAAAATCTTTTTAGTCTGCGGAAACCTACAACATTCTCTTTCATGTTACCGTTTGGATTTAGAATGCAGCAGATAAGTACAACCCGGTCACAATATCTGTGCACCTCGCTGGAATGCGTATAGCCTTATATAGTCGCACGGTCGCACCGGGGAGTGCGCGGAGAGGTGACAGGGGAAGCGGGAGCCAGGCTATACGCATTCCAGCGAGGTGCACAGATATTGTGACCGGGTTATAAGTACGTACTCTCTTTGAACTTTTATTCCAACTTGTGCTCAATGGTCTTAAATCTTTTAGGACGGACTTTGAATGGTTAAAAATGATTCGATACTACTGGGAAGAAGATATAGATAACTGTGTGGCGCGTATGTCTAGCGCTTTATACATCTACGGACACGAGTATTTGGGCGCTGGAGGTACAGTCACAAGTTTATTTGTAATTACTTATACTGGATGAAAAAGAAGGGAGTGCATTCAGATATGACGAGTGATAGAGATGAATGGAAGAAGTGTACCTACATAGTGTACCGAGCCCACGTAGGTGGGATAAAGGTAAGAAGATTATGATGATGACTATATAACTGTATGGTGCAATTTTTACAAAATTAGTATTTGATATAAAATGTTGGTGGTTAATGGTTTTCAATCTCGTTAGATTTAATGAGTTAAGTATAGCTCGTTAAATACTAGTCCAACTTTGAAGGTGTGCTCGTGATAACTCCGCTGACGGACCGTTGTTACCTGTGCCTGATGGGGGCGCTGCAGCTGGACCTGGGCGGCGCCCCGGCCGGCCCCGCGGGCACCGGGAAAACCGAAACGACTAAAGACTTGGCCAAGTCGCTCGCTATACAGTGCGTGGTCTTCAACTGCTCAGAAGGTATACAATCGTTACTTTTTACGTTTTTGAGATGTCATGATTCATTGTGGTTCGTACTTCATTTGGCATCAGGCGAGTTGAGTTAGGTTGATGTTTGGGCCCCCCCCGAATGGGTTCCCGCCTTTCCGTGGCGGGGGGGATAAGTAGCCGTGGCACTGAGCCCGGTGAAACGAAGAGGAACCCGAGGTGGGGCCTTCCGCGTGTCCCTCTGGCAGCAGAGGGCTGACTAGCAGAGGGCATAGTGGATGAGCCGGGGTCTGAGCGATGGCTTGGACCACCAGGGGGGTTTTCCTTGTGCTCCTCGCCGCGTGTGGGTCGCGGTCGGGAGTGCAAGGAAAGGAGGAGGGTCTGAGTGTGGTGGACGCCGGGGGATGCGGCGCTCCACACTTGGACGGTGGCATTGCTGCCGCCGGTGACGAGTGTGGTGGACGCTGGAGGAAACGGCGCTCCACGCTCGGGCGGTGACAGCGGTGCCACCAGGAGGGTTTTCCTTGTGCTCCTCGCCGCGTGTGGGTCGCGGTCGGGAGTGCAAGGGAAAGAGGAGGGTTCCTTTTGCACCTCGCCGCGTGAGGTTTGCGGCCGGGTGTGAAAGGAACGTGGGCTTAAGGCGGGGTGGGTGGTGCTAACCACACTGCCCACCACGTGCGAGCGAGCGGGACTAGGGAGCGAGGAGGCGGTTCGCCCGTCTCCTCGCTCCTCGGCAGTGGGGTTGCCGGGAGAGTCGGGGGACTCTCCCGGCCTGCACGACCCCACACTGTCTGGGGGGTGATCCTGGGGAACAGGGTCACCCCTCCATAGGTGCAGGGGGCCCTAATCGGGTCCGTCGCCGGGGCAAGGTGGCGATTGCTAACGCGACCCCACCTTGCCCCATCTCAGGCGGATGCCGAACACCCCAGTGGTTTTAGTGGGTATGCCGCCGCAGGGCGGAGACTCCCACATAACCACCCTGCCTCCCCCGGGGCGGGCGTGGTATCCATAAAGGATTTCCACTGGGTAAACAAAAAAAAAAAAAAAAAAAGGTTGATGTTTGGGCGGTTCGGCCTAGGGCGCTGAATCCAAGTTTTGTCAAGTCTAATAAAACTAAAATTATATCAAGTTCCGTGTATTTTTTTTGTATTTTACTATTTTCATTGCTTTATTCAATACAACTTAGTGAATTTTAATTGGTCCATGAAAACCAATTCTACGACACCAAATGAGTACTAGTATCACAACTTGAGGTTTTACTAACAATTCATTTTTTTTTTTAAAGATCACTAGAGCTTCCTTATTTTAGCCCTAACCGTAGCTGTAATCGGCAAAAAACTATTTGGCGCCCTAACGAGATCCTATCATAATTCTATGAGCGGCAAATACGTCAATTCGACGCCAGTCAGCTGAATAACCAAAATGCATGTGGTCTTGAGCATAGGTTATCGCGTCGTTGCAGTCGTCATGCGATTCCATTGTGTAGCGCAAGTTAAATGGTATCACGTCCGGCTTGAACTTTCCGTCTCTCAACTGTAGGAATTAGGCCATGTCAGATGCATTACTTTGACATGAATACTAACGACTCGGTCCTGCGACAATTAAGCCACATGTTAGGCAGTCGGACACCGGACGTGCCTTCACATGTTCCCGTATAATATATGCACGCACCCACTTCAAAGTCACATTTGTAGTGTTGCAGCTTGGGTAGATCAGTTCCGAGCTAATATGTGATGAAGATATTGTGGCGAAGCAGGTATACTCGTATATTGCACCCGAGTGGCGTAGTTTCGGTGGGCGGCGGCCTCGAGTGCGAGTGGGAGAAGTTGGGGAACACGCTTGAGCTGGTATCGGAAGTGGCTCTTGCTGTAGATCTATTTGAAAGGGACTTTTAACTATAAACTTAGCTGGCTAATATCAAATGAATTCTGAATAGTAAAATGTAGGTATACCTAGTTTGTCAGAAATATTTTTAGAAACACGATTTTGAGACCGTGCTGTCCCATGACTGCTGAGCTACTAGCTCCATATTGAGCCCTAGTTTAAAGCTTTAGTTGACCGATCCAATTTTTCTATAAGAATTGTTGTCTTTATCAAATAAGTTCATTGACAGAGACAGATTTATAAATATAGTTTTAGTTAGTTTAGATCTGTCGAATAAAGCGTTCAAACTTGGGCCTATTATACAAGTATAAAAATATATGTGTCATCCTACTATGTAATATTATATCTAAAATTACTCTATAAATAAGATACTTAAATATTTTGAAAAACAAGCTATCATTGCATTTATAATTATTTGGTACTTTTACACTTCTTTGTTACCCTTTACAACTAGCCCGCTAAGCCCACGAAGAAAGGAAATAATGTTCATTATGAAAATAGACTCCGAATACCGACTTTTAATCCCTGAAAGGGAAAAGCAACCCTGCACAATTCCTGCGAAGTGAAGCCAATTAGAAAATAAACTCAAAAATGTAAGCTCAATAGCTATCTAGTTCAGTTCTACTCATAGGTTCTGCGAAACGCAGTGAAAAATGCCCAGGGTTTTAGTATTTTTTGCTTTGTGATGTACAAAGGGGAGCAGATCCATGCCGGATAGGATTACATTCAAAACCCGTCTGTCCGAAGCCTGGGGCAGAATTCAAAATAAAATTGACAGGAAAGATAATTGAAGGTATTCGGAAATATTTTGCTGTGGAAATTCGGCGATGTGATTTGTATAGAACTGCCTTATTGTTGCGATTCGTGTGCTTAGTTGTTGGGTTGTCGCTGCTGCTATCATTCGCCTTCATCGCCTGCTGTCAGGCCGGCTCGCGAGGCTGCACTTCAGATTCAGATCATTTATTTGCGGAACATGGTAGGTATACAAAATACAGAATTGCATATGTATGCAATTCATACACCATGAATTGCTGCCATGAAATCATTAGTTTACAGTCTCACGTTCTTGCCACGTGTGGTGTACAAATATTAGTAATATTAATAAAGAATTAGATTTGATTTCAATTAAATAAATTAATAAAATATAAAATAATCATTAATACTAATGGGAGAATATTTATTAATTTTTTATAAGTATGTTATTTGATTAAACATCGTTGCATGTCAATAAGGAATTCCGAAATTTCGCGCTTTTACTCTCAATGAACAGTTTTGGCGGCAATCAGGCTAATTTGGCGACAGCGACTGCCTCCGAATATATCAACCTAACAACACATCCTCCCAACCGCATACAAACTGATCCTTGTAATGTACAAACAGGACTAGACTACAAGATGATGGGCAGATTTTTCTCGGGGCTTGCGACGTCCGGCGCCTGGTGCTGTTTTGACGAATTCAACCGAATCGACATCGAAGTGCTATCCGTGATAGCACAGCAGCTCATCACCATCAGGAATGCGAAGGTCGCCAAAGCCGCAAGGTACTAAAGCTAGACTAACATAAAAACACATGCACGTGTAGTTAACATAACTATAGTTCTAAACACACATTCTACCTTGAAACATTGTGTGACGCGCCTCTCGTGCCTCCCGTCCAATCTACACAATAATTGTACAGTAGGTAACTATATCAAGCTTGTTCACGTTACACGGGCTCGAGCCAATCATGCATTTTAATAATAGTGCCCGCTCTTTATGATATAACTAGCGGCCCGTCCCGGCTTCGCACGGGTAGACATTCAGTTTTTAAACATTTTGGGATAAACGTAGAGTAGGTAAATGTTTCTTTATGGGGGAAATAGGTAGATTTTTTTCTAATTTTATTTATATCTATTAACCTATTTTTATTCTCAAAGTTCTCAATAAATTTTCTAACTTTTGGCGAATTTTTTTTAATTTTTTTTTCTTTCATAAGAACCTTCTCCTGACAATAACAAACACAACAAAAAAATAAAAAGTGAAATCGGTCCATCCATTCACGCGTGATGGCTTGACCAAGGGAAATAGGGATTCATTTTTATATATATAGATAGATGGGGATGTGATTACAGCAGAGCTTCAGATTTTATCTGTCTACCTTCTATTTTTCCGCTCTCATGCACGCAGACTCTACATAAACATTTGATCCATTGCTCAAATACATTTAATGCTGCATGTAAGGATTATTCGTTCGTCTGCTTTATTTTGTTTAGAGTAACGGAGTAAAAGTACCTACTTTATTTATTTGTAAAATCTTTAAAAAATGCTTTGATGCAATAAACTGTCGATGGACGTAAATACACAGAAGACAGCGGTGAGATGTAGCCCACCCAGCTTTGGAGGGGGAGGGATTAACAGCCGTGAACAGCGGACTTAGCCAACTAACTAAGGGGGTCCCTATTTGACGCTTTCGTTCCTATGAAAATCCTATTACCCTCTATTAAGCACGGAGGCTGGCTACCAAGGGAATTTCAGTGAATATTCAGTTAGTTAATAGTACTTAAGTAAATATTCTCTGGTAGCGCCCTAATGCAGCCAGGTAACTTTTAAGCTTTTCAAACTTTGCAATCTCCCTCCCTCTGATAAAAGCGGACTGTGGCTGGGAACGACTACATTCTCATACAATCATAAATAATCAGGGAACGGTAATTTCGCAGGTTCATGTTCGAAGGGCGCGAGATTAAGCTGGTCCGTACTTGTGCAGCTTTCATCACTATGAACCCGGGTTACGCGGGGCGGACAGAACTACCGGACAACTTGAAGGCTTTGTTTAGGCCCATATCTATGATGGTGCCGGATTATGGTAAGTCATATAAAATTAACTTTTTGATAAAAATATAATTTTACTTACCTACTTCTTAACAATGAAGCCAATTCTGAAAGCTAGTTGACAACTTAAATTAAATAGTGTGTGTGTGTGTGTGTGTGTGTGTTAGTGTTGTGGTACTTGTCTAATAGGCCCAAGATTGAAGGCTTTTTAAGGCAAATCTAAATTTTCTAAAACTATTGGCATCCTTGTCTAATGGCTTGCAATGATAAAGACAGACTGATATATTTTTAGTTAGTTTAGATCTGTCAACTAAATTCGCCAAAATTAGGCTTAGGGATTTGAAGAAAAAAAAACACAACATTTGTCTTAGGCGTTTTCTTATACACATTTTTAAACTTTCAGCACTTATTGCAGAGGTGATTCTGTACTCGGAAGGATTTGAATCCTCAAAAGGCTTAGCAAAGAAAATGGTTCAAATGTACAAGTTATCCAGCGAACAGTTGTCCAAGCAGGACCACTACGACTTCGGCATGCGAGCGGTCAAGAGCGTATTGGTAAATTTTGTCGTAGGCACCAATATGTGCTATCTACTTGGTTGTCAGATACAGGCGTGTACACATGAAAGTAGGCGGCAAGTGCAAGGAGTTTCAATACCAGTGTGCCTGCTACAGCCGTGTTCATTCCCGTCTACACACATCTTATCCCATTAGAGCAGTAGCTTGCGTGCAGCAACTTAACAACCAACAACTTGTTAACTTATTAAATTGCCGTTTAGGCATTGTTGGCCACTACAATACCTACTCTAAATATAGTATATAGTAGCCCAACTATTAATATCCTATAGATTTGTACTTAAAGACTCCAAACTACAATACAGGGTTATACAGAAAGGGTATGCTAAGCCGAAAAGGGCTCATAGTACTCATCATTATGAACAACTTTTACCACGCCGCTAAACTGGAATTCGCGAAAAAAAAACTGCTGTTCCCTACAAAAATGACCACGACAAGAACCTACTGTATATGGTTGCACTGCGACTTTTCTGGCGGTCATCGTACTTAGAGAGATGCGAAAAAATATTTCATTTAATGCAACGTTACATAGCTTTTAACCAGAGGACCAACAAGACGCGTCTAAAGGTTCTATTTTTTAGTAAAACTATATTGCAATATGCAAAACCACAAAATATGGGTCGTATAATTTTAGAAATAGCTCGCTGGGCCACCGCCGCTGGGATGCAAGCTACTGCTCGATTGAGGACATGTATATTGGTGCCTTTATTTTAAACATGACCTACCTTTTAGCTTAGAACACAGGTTTATTTTACTTTCCGACCATGTTAGTAACTTTTTGACATATGGTATCAAGATTGACACAGGATGTGGCAAAAACAAGGCAAAGGTGAGGTCTATGATGATGACGATGATGATTTTTTCCCGCTGCTAAGTAAAGGTAAGGTAAGGTATTTGCTTTCGAACAATACGAACACTACAGAGCATGAGTTTTTCTTGGATTCCAAAAGTATCATTTAGTATCTATTTTATTTGCATAAAATTATTAGCGACGGGCGACCGGGGCTGGTTCGATAAACTCGGATGAACGCATTTTCCAGAAAAAAGCATAGCTAGACAGCCCCACACACTCTCGTGTTGCAAAATACATCAACATCGTTAGAGCGATGCAAAAATTTCTCGTACTAGTATCCGATTACATCTTTATTAAGTCGCTTAGAAAATTTTCTTGCGCTGTCTCGTTTCGCTCACTTCAAACTCCATTTCGCTCTGCAACTGGTTACTCGGACTCGGCTAATGGAAATGCAGGCAAGTGATTGCTTTGGCCGCCAAGATTTGCAATCTGCATTTGAGCCCATTTATTAGTTGCCTTGGAATTCTGATGAGTTTATTTCTAATTTACGAGTAAATTTTTTTTAGGGCAGTTTTATTTTTCGCAAGTCTTCGCAGTTAGGAAGGAATTTTGCTTACGCTTTTAAAGTGCTTTTTAAATACATATATTGAGTCAGAAAGAAGCTTTTTCCATTAATGTTTGGAAATGTGAAAATAAGCGTGCTGCATCGTGTTTGTAAAATTATATAAAATAATTTCAAATAAACGCGTTTTCCCAGAGACGAGCTTTAGCTTTGTCGATCGATTTTATGTTCCCAAAAAATTCTGGGAGGTATAAGCAAAGTGTCATCCATAGAAACATAAATATATAATTTTTTAATTTTATACAAGGTGTAACGGAAAGGTGTTATAATACTAAAGGGTGACTTTTACACGTTAAAGGGAACAACTTTTAGAACACAAGTTTGCTAAATTCGGAAAAGAAAGTATCGAATATCCATAGAAAATTAATCACGTGACTAAATATTTTGTACGGAGTCTCGATATTTTTTTCATAAATTTAGCAAACTTGGTTTTAGAAGTGGTTCACTTTGACGTGTAGAAAAACACTCTCAAGTATTACTACACCTTTCCGTTACACCTTGTATAGGCTTGACTTAAACCACATTCTGCCTAGTATCCGGTATTCAAAATCCATACACACACTTTATTATAATAAATGAAACGAACTCTGCCATACTTACTTAATACCCATATTATTATGTTTTTAAGCTTCGCATTAATAAAATCAAACAATAATGGATACAGAAGTAGTATAGAATGCATTCAAAACTAATTTAAATAAACAGAGGCGCTCGCTACGTTGCAATGAGCTTAATTCTAGCACGCACGGGTCGTAGCGTAACTGTACTCTATGGTTATACCTACAGGCGCCTGCAGCGGACAGGCGGCCATTTATCTAGAGGTAGATATCATATTCCTATGCAGTGTATATATACTAGATCTTTGTCTCACTTTCGCACTTGTCATGTTAGATGAAAAGCGTGAGGCATCGCACTGAAACTAGCAGAAAATAACATTTCCAGGTAATGGCGGGGTCTCTGAAGCGCGCGAGCCCCGACCAGCATGAAGAGATGACCCTGCTCTGCGCCCTCAACGACAGCAACCTGCCCAAGTTTCTGGCAGCCGACGCCATCTTGTTCGCGGGCATTCTCTCAGACCTGTTCCCTGGTGTCAGCCTGCCTGTCAGAGACTACGGTATCATGGAAGAAGTCATAAGTAAGTGCTGAACTGCACTTTCCATCTCAATCTACTAACACTATAGTATCGCATGTACAAATAAATATACAAAACAGAAACTAATCAATTAAGTAGGTATGTCTTGTTTTCGAATTATCAAATGAAAATCTACGTTTAGCAGCTATGTTACTTTGTTTTTGAACAGGAATAATTCTCCTCGAAAGAAAGCTGCAAGTCGAAGTGTGTCAGATCCGTAAGGTCATCCAGCTTCATGAGACGATGATAGTACGGTGGGGAGTGATGCTCGTCGGACCCACCGGCGGAGGGAAAACGATTGTTCTGCATGTAAGTTATCTACTCAGATCAAGTAGAAATGAAAATACAGTGCTGCCTTAGATCCAGGTAGGGAAGGCTACGAACTACCCGACTGCCCGTGTATGTAATTTTCACGCACATATTGACGCATAAAAACTACCCAAATCAATCGTCAGTTCTAACGTCAGTTAATCAATCAGCACTTTAGAAAAGTATCTATCGATTACCGACCTCAAAAAAATGTAAATAAATGGATAGAAATGTTATTTCATAGAATTAGAGCCGCTTTTGATAAGTCGTTTTTTATTTTTATTTACTAAAATCAATACTCATACCCTAGGCAAGTGTTTTTATTATAACAATAATTTTACAGCACACATTTCTAAAGTAGTGGCTTTCTTTACCTGTATCTAGGGCAGCATTATAGAAAGTGCGTCATCAAAAATGCCTGAGTCTTACCTGTTAGAAATGATAGCTACTACTACCTGTCTACCGGCTATTGATCCGAGCTATTTATAAATTTTGCGGTGCATCAAACTTCTGACAAGAGCTCATATGCATTTAAGCTATTTGCTCTTATCTGTGAGGGCTAAAGCGCAATTTTCAAAAAAAATTGCTCAGTCTGGAAGTTAAATTGACGTTGACGTCTGTCTGGCTTTGAACCAGAAATACATTTCAAAATTGAATTTTGGTGGAGACTGGTCCGGGCCACAACGGCATCCTGTCTAGTATGTGGTATTTATAAAAGAAAAGGCAAGGCCTAACGGCCAGGCCCGGATTTAGAGGTTAGAGTTAGAGGCAACGCACTGAAGATACTTTATGTATTAGAAGTTTCCATAGGCGACGGTGACCACTTACCATCAGGTGGCCCGTCGCTTGTTTGTTACTTATTATTTTATAAAAAAAAAGATCGATCGAAATTTCAGAGTACCTACATATCTAAAATTCAAATTTATGGAGGAAAACACCTTAACAATATTATAAACTCAGTTGATGATTTCAAAGGATTTTTTTCGCGAAAATTGCGAATTCAATTATGCAGCGCGATGCGCGCGAACACGAAATAAAAACCTAAGTAAAATTTTGAATTTTAGAATGTTACAAAATAAAGATGGAAATGCTTCATGTCTGTCCGTAAAAACTCAAAAGGATTTACATTTGTCGCACAATGTTCGCAAATTTGTAGATTCTCAGATGCACGTAAATGTATCAAATTCCGAGATTTCCCTGCTACAAGCTCGCCAGCTCGCTACTCAGCAGATACTTGACAACGCTACGACGGATCGTACAGACAAAAAACGGGGGAAACGGGGTACCGTTGTATCTCGTATCGACACACAAATGCGAGAAATTGACTCAATAGACTTTCGCAGAATATAAATTCCTCATCCGTACTGGCAATTTTTATTCTATTGTGGATACCTACACATGGACAGACAAAGGGCAAAGAAAAGTCACACTTGCCGATTGATGAAAATTATGCGCTTTGGACAAATCTATAAATATAAAGGAACAGGTCCTGACTGACTGACAGACAACGCACAGCCTAAACCGCTCGTCGTATAGATTTGAAATTTAGAGGGTGTGTTTGTCTTGATAAGTAAACGTGTACCAAGAAAGGATTTATTGAAATTCAACCCCTAAAGGGGTGAAATAGGGTGTTAAAGTTTATAAGGAGAAGCATTGTTTTTTGACGTCACGGTTTTAAAACTTTACAATTATAAATACAAAGCTTAAAAAAATAATAACACCTATTTCAACATTTTTGGGAAAAAACAACCCCTATGGGGGTGAATTGGCGTGGTAAGATAGTACGGAGAGAGAATTTGTTTTGATGCTACGTCAATAAACCTTTACAGATGTACTAAGCTAAATTTAATCACAACCCTTGAGAAAAATCCAAAACCTTAGAACGTCACATCTTCGAGGTGGAACTGCTAATTATCTCGGAAACCAAATACATTTTCACCAAAACGCCAAGACTAAAAATTTACCAACACTTCGGACTTTTTTGGGGAAATTGAAAAAACATACAAAAAACATGGCCGCCATACGAAGTTTGAGGGTCTATATCTCCGAAACGATTAAAGATGGGTGGGGTCTGATCGACCAAATGATAAGGCGGTTTTCGAGGGCTACTAAGATAGTGATGAAGAAAATCCAAGATGGTGGATTGAAAATGGCCGCCATTTTTCGGAAATATTCGGAACGGTCCGAGGGGCTGATTTATTGCATTCAGGGGTTTTTAGGTCCCTGATTCCATTGTATGACGCCTATTACAAAAGGAGGATTAAGTTAATTTTATCCCGGAAAAATTAACGGTTCCTGAAGAATACTCCAAGCGGGCGAAGCCGTGGGCAGAAGTTATTATAATAATAAAAGAATAAACTAAATATTAAGCCTTAAATGGTGTATCCCTACCAGTCCGATTTCAAGTACCTTGGGTCTCTCTTCCAAAACGATGGTGACATAGACCGAGACGTGAAAACATGATCAATGCGGGATGGATGAAGTGGCGACAAGTCACAGCAACAACATGCGATCCACGTATGCCCCTTAAGCTTAAGGGGCAAATTTACAAAAGCGTCATAAGACCTGTCGTCATGTATGGGTCGGAGTGTTGGGCCACAAAAGGATCGGATGAAAGACGATTGCATGTACCGGAGATGCGAATGTTGAGATGGAAGTGTGGCGTAACACGAATGGATAGAATTAGGAATGAGTATATTAGGGGATGTCTGAAAGTAGCGCCAGTGACAGAAAAGTTGACAAATAATCGTCTATCGGGTACGGGCGTATTATGCGAAGAGAGGAAAACCACATAACGAAAAAGACGATGAACTTGAGTGTGAATGGGTATAGCGGTAGAGGACGGTCGAAGAAAGTATGGATGAACTGTGTGATAGATGATATGGAAAAGAAAGGAGTAAATGCAGATATGACGAGTGAAAGAGATGACTGGAAGAAGTGTACCTACATACAGGTACGTAGGTGGGACAAGGGTAAGATGATGTCTTAATATTAGCGTTTGACACCTCGTCACCATGATATGGGTTTTGTATGACAATTAATATTTTTAAATAATTATTTATATAAATTGTTATTGATCAATTATGTATTTTTTTTTTTAATTTCTTTCATGCAGTAAAGTTCGTGAATATTTGATGGCATTTTATTGTGTCACAATAATAATAATTTGCCTATCAAACTACCATACATACCTTGCTTCATAAAGTAATATGGAAAAATTACCAATCTATATATATAAAAATGAAACCCGTTTTCCTTGGTCACGGCAGCACGCGTGAATGGCTGGACCGATTTCACTAATTCTTTTTTTGTTGTATTTGTTATTATTAGGAGAAGGTTCTTACGGAAAAAAATATTAAGAAAATCTCTCAGAAATATTGAAAAACCCTAAAAACAGCCCTTTTCTTTTTCCCATACAAACGTATGGCAGTACGAAGTCTGCCGGGTCAGCTAGTTAGTCAATAATAATTGATTTGTTTAAAAATTGAATCACACTAATTGTTCCTATACTTATTGCAATTAATTTATGAATGTATAATTTAAAACATAATTGAGACACGGAATCGAATACCCAATCTCCGAGGCTTCGGGCAAATACCACCCCACTCAGCCATTGAGCCATTGGGATAAGTAGTAAATTGCAAGTTCTTATCAGGGTCATTTGAGATTTTGATATTTTACTGATGTCTGACTGGAGTGAACAATATTGATCAATGATTTCTGTTAATATTTAAGAATAATAATTATAATATATTCATACCTCTAATTATGTTTGTATAAAGTACTGTAGGTAAAGATAAAACAGCGAATAAAACTACCAAAAGAAATTATATTCACCAGTGTTTACTAGTCGGAATTAGAAAAGTCTGTATTGTTCGGGCTCCTCTAAATCCGACCCTGGCCTAACCGAAGCCGCGATTGTGGCGAATATTTCTCATTACGTATGTCATGCCTTTCGGACCACGAGAATAAACCATTTACACAATGGTTTTGTGTTGTTAAACTTTGTATACTTTGCTTTATAAAAGCAACATTTCTAAAACTATACAAACTTATTACATTCGGAGTTTGATACTCGTAAGTACTAGTATGCTGATGCCGCTTGTCTAGCTTTTGTTTGTAATATTTTTTTGATATAAATGATATAATAATACAAAGTATATACCCTATAATGGAGCGTAAACTAAAACGATTGTGCCGCGTTTAGCGTTGATCTATAACAATCATATCCATTTAAAATTATTTATTACAATTTTCACTACTTTGTTTGTGACTTTTTGAACATGAAACAAGGACATCAATACATTTAGAAAATTTTTGATCTGCCATAGAAAGCGTTCAAATTCGGGCCCGTTTTAGGTTCTGGGTGACACATACACACGGCTCCACGACACCGACGTGCCCGGGCCTCAGAACCAGATCGTCCACAAGTACATCATGAACCCCAAGAGTCTCACCATCGGCGAGCTGTACGGGGAAGTCAATCTGCAGACGCTGGAGTGGCACGACGGCATCTTGCCGCTTAGTTTGAGAACCGCCGTGCAGGTATGTACTGGATTAGAACCACCGAAGTCGGATTATATCGAACCGCCCCAACATCACATTTGTATCAAAACCGCGGAAGCCGAAATCCGGGGGGGTGCAGGTCGTATGCGGGGAGGTAAGGTACTTGGTCATTATTATCCAACATTTTCAAATATCATATTTGTGATAGCAAATAGTAAGTCAAACAATAGCTTTATTTTTTTACTGTATAATAAATTGACTTTAAGTTTTGACAGCAAACGTAGTGATGGGATCTGATTATCTCAAGAGATAAATCGATTGATTTTATCGATGACGTCATCATAGAAATAGGGACGATTTCCATAAGTAGAGAAATTACTGACTAACCTAAGTACTTCAATTTTGATGAAATGTTTTATTTCACCGTTACGTTGTGACTTAATTATGGCATGGCATGTTATCAAAATGCTCCTGGGCTAGACTTCCTGGACTAATCTTTTCAGAGGTGTATTATCACAACATACAGTCCATCAGATGAAATAGGTTTTTACCGATTGAAATAAAGGTAGGGCCAAAAAAATTGGTTACTAGATTGTGCGGTTCTTATCCGATATCGATTTCTTATTTTTGGGAATCGATAACAGTTTCACCAACTATAAAAAGTTTTATTATTTTTCAATTATGGATTTTCCCTTCACTAGCCTGGTTACAGAATAGGGAACATAGGGCTTATACCGGACTGTTCTTCAACTTGTGACGATTATGTCAATAATTTTTATTACTAGTGGTTCTGCGAACAGACTTATAACATAACATAATTTTAGACCAGCGGTCTTCGGCCCCGGGCAAAGAGGCCAGCACTTTTTTGTCTATTTAATAGGACTTGCAATGACTCTATTATCAATAAAAATACAAAATTATAACAGAACCATAGTTTTTATTCAATTATTTACCCGTTTTGTGCTTACTAGTTAGTCTTGTAGGTACTCGTTTAAAATAATTTAACTTTAAAATTAACATTTTCATTTCACAGTCTTGCCCAGACATTGTTTAAATTCTTAGCCATAAAGAAAATATCTTAATACGGAGTCCTAAAAACTATTAAGCATCACCAACATGTAGCAATGCTTTAAAAACATTAACAGTGCACATCTATTTTGATCTTTGAATTTTTATATTAGGGCTTAATGACTAGGGCAACAAGGATTTTTTAATTAACATCGATCAAATCTAATAAACGTAATTTTGGATGCATTTCATTTCAGATTTCGTGACAGTGTTCACAGTAGTAGGCTCCGATTCCAGAGATTTACCGTCTAAACAAAACATATTGGACTAGGTAATAAATCTGAATAAGGGCAAAGTAAACAGTGGCCACTTTGCCCTGGCCGCTTTCGGCCATTTTGTTTTTAACCTAAACTGCACTCACATTTTTTACTTTAATTGAAACAAAATGTCACACAAGCACTCGCTAATAGACAAACTTTGAGACGATTTTAACGAAAACTCCGAAGTACAGTGAGATTTAGTCAAATCAACAAAAAATTACCTCGCATTATTTTAGTAGAACAGACAAAAATCGATTATGTCCCACTTCGGTGACGCAGTCGCTGCTACTGCGCTGAGCCTGCGCCCCGGCGTGGTGCGGGAGGTTGCCTTCGCCGAAATCGGCAAAGTCGCGGTATTATTCACTATGACCGAGTAGTTAAGCATGGCCGCTTTGCCTCCTATGTCCACTTTGAGCTGACTTCCCCGACGTACTTTATGTAGATCAGTACATTTTGACATTCAGACCAAACCACCCGGACAGGATCAAAGCAGCAGCAGTGCCTTCCTTCTAAAGTAAGAGGCTTATACTACGAAAACTAGCATGGTTTTAAAACATTTTGTTAGTAGGATTAAAGAGAGAGTTGAGTATAAGAGTATAAGAACATTGGTCAAAGTTAGCCTGCATTATGCGTTACTTTGCTAAACCATCAAAACGTAACGATGATTAAGCAATTGACAAAAAAAAATACTGTAATAATAATTGACATTGTTTCTCATTTAATTAATTTATACTAGACTTTGCCTTTGACATATTTTATTACTAGCGGCTCGTCCCGGCTTCGCACGGGTGGACTCTATTGAAGTTTTAGTAAGGATCCCTAATTTTTTCAGGTAATAAATATAGCCTATGTCACTTTGGGATAATGTAGCATTCGAATGGTGAAAGAATTATTGAAATCGGTCCAGTAGTTTTTGAGTTTATTCCACACAAACATCCAAAAATACAAAAATACAAATCTTTCCTCTTTATAATATTAGTATAGATTAAATTTTAATCAAGTCTAATACATTACTCTTACAGACTAATGTTTGTACGCCACTCGTGGCAAGAACATGAGACTGTAAACTAAAGGAACACCATGTATGCAATTCTGTTTTTTGTGTTCCTCGCATGTTCTGCAAATGTACTCGTAAATGATCTGAATCTGAATCATCGTTGCGCTGAACGAAATTTTACACGGAAAAATGCATGAAAATATTATAATTATACATACATTCCTTAATTTACAAATTCTTTATTGCGTATACAGTGCAAATGACGTAAAAACCATACAATGCACATTAGCTTAACTATCTAGAACTGTAAATTTACAAGAAAGTAAAAAGTTAACAAATATGAAAATTATAAACCTGGAAAGATCTTGTATTTTACTCAATTTTAACGCCTCTTTATACGTAAACTAATAACACTTAAAGAACATGAAAGCTCAAAAACATTTTATTCAACGGCATGGTTAGTTAGTCTATTAATTTCAAATAATTTTAGTCGAAATAACGCTTCACTTAGCACTCTAGTAATAACAAATTATTTCGGTTGAATGTGTTATAGTGCGAGAAGGCAGACCACCAATGGCTGATTTGTGACGGTCCAGTCGACGCGGTGTGGATTGAGAACATGAACACAGTGCTCGATGACAACAAGATGCTGTGTCTCTCCAACTCCGAGCGGATCAAACTAACGCCTTATGTTCACATGGTGTTTGAGGTACAATACAGTACAAAATATGCACAATTGCACATAGTACGTTTTCAGATATTTCATACTTATTTCCACTACCCATTTTTTTTACTCTGAAAATATGATATTGAAAACAGGTTATTGAAAATTGTTATATTGGTTTTAAAGGTTTGGAAAATTGTTATGTTGGTTTAAATCAATTAAATTCACAAACGTGTAAACTGTATTATTGTGTCTTATTTGTAAATGACTTAACAGTATTTTAAAAGCATTTTAGTCGTTTTTGAATATAATCTTTACATTTTTTTACAGGTGGCAGACTTGGCCCAAGCGTCACCGGCCACAGTATCTCGCTGCGGCATGGTGTACATAGACCCTAACGAGATGGGTTACATGCCGTACGTCCGTACGTGGCTCGATGAAAGCGTCGAAAAGAATATTTTCAGCCAAGAGAACTCTGAATTTCTTCACGAACTGTTCAATATGCTTGAAAGGGGCGTTTTATTTGTCAATTCTAAATGTTCAGTGGGAATCCGGCAGGTGATTTGCTTTTTTGAAACTGATGCATTTTTAGCTTCCACCTGGTCGGTCGCTGTTCTAATGTGGTGCCGCTAAGTGAACTACGATCTATAATTTTACTTTCGTACCGTGCTTACAATAAAATAAAACTACAATAGAGAAAATGGGCCCACTTGACTTCCAAAACTATTTTCATACTAATTGCTACTTAAACTATATTTTATGTTTCCTACGAATATTTCACGAATTCAAATAAATCTGTTTATGTTTCCTACGAATATTTCACGAATTCAAATAAATCTGTATAATTATATGTAATGAAGAAATATTTTTCTTCAACAAATAATCACACAAAATTTCATTATAAGGCTCTGAAAATAGAACTAAAAATAAAAGAAATTGAATGAGAAAGTCTCCAACATTTTTGGTGCAGCCTATGATGTATTGAAGTAACGTCCGCTGGAAAACTCATTCGTACAATTGTACACGTAACATACAGTGCGAAGGCAATTTCCGCCAAAACTTCCACTTCGGCAAATGCTGAAAATGATTGCAACCAAAAAAAATCGCAGGAACGTCGATATGGCGGGCGCTTCCATGAAATAACCTATTACGTATGAGTATAGAGCATCAGGCATGACTGATCAGAAAATCAGAATATATCCGTATTCGATACAAGTTTCACGTTTAGAATTATTGGCCATTTTTTTAATTTTATGCAAACAACGCCATTGGTCATTCTTTTCGATAGCATGATCTCAAATAAAGAAATTTACTGAATCTGTTTCATCAATGCTGCTTTTGTATAAATGCGCTCTATCAAATGTGAGCTTCAGTTTTTAAACTCCGAACTTAGTTTTTTTATTATTTAAATTGAAACAACAAAAAAGAGTTTGATTTAAAATAAAATAATGAGTTTGAGCGCCCGTGTAAAAAAAATACACTATATACATATATAATACACTAAGAATATTTTTTTTCCATTTAAGATTTTAAAAAGCACACACGGTAATCTTAACTTTCAAAGAAACAATATTGTATGTTAAAATTGATCGCGGACTGATTAGTCGAATGAGCACATCTCATGCATTTGCCTGTAGAGCCCCACGCTGATTTGACTTTAGTTATTTTTAAATGATTATGATTACTTATTTGTATTGTTGATCATCTTATCTTAGAAGCAATTTAAGGGTTCCATGCTCGTTAAAAATATGACAGGTACGGAACGCTCGAGTTGCGAGTTTTCGCATTAGTAGTTTATTAGTTTCGTAGCTCTACAAGCCGATCCTAG
Organism: Alcis repandata; assembly: GCA_949125135.1. Classification (NCBI taxonomy): domain Eukaryota; kingdom Metazoa; phylum Arthropoda; class Insecta; order Lepidoptera; family Geometridae; genus Alcis; species Alcis repandata. The sequence goes on from OX421221.1 coordinate 18,984,688, forward strand.
AAAAGATATGTAACTCTGTACATTGCACCTCTCCCTTCACTCGACCGTTCGCCCCACTTCACCCCTCCCCCTCCCACGCTCCAACTGCCTGCAATCTGTACACGCAACTACAAAATGTTATAAAAACCTTTCTGTAATGTTAATGCTCGTAGGTGGACATCAGCAAAGTGTCAGCGCTATGTTACCTGCTGAGCGCGCTCCTCGGCGAGCCCGGCGAGCGGTTTCCCGACAAACAAGCGATCCGCACGTACATCGCCCACTGCTTCATCTTCTGCTACGTGTGGTGCATCGGGGGGAACATACTGGAGAGCGGCAGGAAGGGCTTCGAGGAGATCGTCAAGAGACAGTTTGAGGAATTTGAGGAGGCAGAATAGTACGTTCTCGTAACTAGATACGTTTTATTAAATTTAAATCCACGATACAAAAATCGGAGCATTTTAAAAAGGGTGAACACAATCAGCTCTCCGGGCTTGCAAAACATCCTCCTCAAACAGCTCACAGCTAGCGTTGGAGATGTCTGTAGTCGGCAGTCCGCTTAGCACCGAGCCGGCCGTCTGCTGATTTGCCGTTCTCTATATAAAAGAGTAGCTTTCGTTCAACGTAGGTATGTATATATGTGTCTGTCTATGGAAGAAATAAATAAATATAGGTATAGCTCCTAAATGTCTGAACCGATTAAGTTTGTTTTTGTGGAAAGGTTACGATCGAGTGATTGGTGTCACGAAAATCAGTTCAGTTGTTTGAAGATTACCTACTCCCATCTTTTTAATCTCAATGTTCAATACCTTATGTTACCATGACAATAACTATCAGGACTAATTTTACGCAAATTGCATTAATTGTTAATTGAATCTTCGCCTACCGATCGCGTCGTGCAACCGCATTTACTTAATTATCACTTAATTACATTAGGTTGATCTCGTTAGCCGGATCTGCATAGCAAACAGGCATTGAAACATGCCCCAGGTAGGTATATTGTAAACTAGCTCATAACATGTAGGTACCTACATGTAACACGCCTCAAACTAATCAAGCTATCCTACTATAATAACATAGTTAATGTGAAAGTTCGATATGTTACTCAATAATGAAAAAACAGCGTAACGGATTCGGATGAAATTTTGTACGAAAGTAGCTTTAAAATGGATTAACATATTTATAGGCTACTTTTTTGTCCCGGAAAAGGCTGTTGAAATCGCGGGACACGGGAACGGGAACTGCGGGCTAGTACCTATTATAAATTCGAAAGTTTGTGAGTGAACTTCTTACTCCTTTGCACTGAAATGAAAATTGATGCCGATATGGGAAATTTCTCTTTTTTTATCTCGAAAAAGAGAAATTTCCCATGTTGCGGGTGAAGACGCAAGACGTAGCTAGCAGCAAGTAATTACCACACGCAACTCTCATGCTTTGCTAAGCACTAAGCCGCGTAGTGTCCGCCATATGACAATGGGGGAGGGGAGGGGGGGGGGGCGAGGTGCGGGCGGCTAGCGGCTAGTCATCAGGGGTTGTATGTTATATCGAAATAATCGCAGATGTACTGATTGAATACCATCCCGTTCGCTCTTCCGATCCCGTTGTCTTGCCGTCCTGCTCCGACATATTTCACCATGTCCATTGTGTGATCTTAGGTAATTAAGATCATTATCGCAATCACAAGCACGAACGGACATCTGAAATAAGGGACCTGTTAGATGCCGTCAAGCGGCTAATTGTTATGGACTTGACTACCTACAAGTAGGTGCATCCTCGATGTACCGCATGCACCATTGACTTGCGCCATCATGAAGGATTGTGAGCCTAACTAACGAAGTTTTCAGAGTTAGGAGACATTGGGCCCAAGTTTGAAGGCATTTTAAGACAGATCTAAACTAACTAAAAATATATCTGTCTTTATCATTGCAAGCCATTAGACAAGGATGCCAATAGTTTTAGAAAATTTAGATCTGTCTTAAAAAGCCTTCAAACTTGGGCCTAATGTTTAGTAATGAACCACAAATATTTAGCCACTTTAATATTATCCCAGCTAGAATAGCACTAAACTCGTAACGAATCTTTTCTAGACGATCACTTATCATAAGACTTAGGCAAATATACGTCGGTATTCCACCACCAGGTAGAACCGACCTTTAACCTGAAGCTTTGGCATCGGGTACCACTTTATGTTAAGTTTTAAGTTTTAAGACGTAGATGGGCACTCATATCTATACAGGGTTATTCATAAAGGGTATGCTAAGCCGGAAAAGGCTCATAGTACTCATCATTATGAACAACTTTTACTATGGGACCAACGCAGAATTCGCGAAAAAAAAATCAGCTGTTCTAAGTGTCATTGACATTTTTCTATTGAACAGCTGAATTTTTTTTTCGCGTATTTCGTGTTGGTCCCATAGTAAAAGTTGTTCATAACGATGAGTACTATGAGCCCTTTTCGGCTTAGCATACCCTTTATAAATAACCCTGTATACATCTATACTAATATTATAAAGAGGAAAGATATGTATTTTTGTATGTTTGTGTTGAATAAACACAAAAACTACTAGACCGATTTCAAAAATTCTTTCACCATTAGATTGCTACATTATCCCTGAGTAACATAGGCTATATTTTATACCCGTGCAAAGCCGGGGCAGGTCGCTAATATCAAATAAAAAGCACTGCTTACGAAGTTGCAGACATTAGCAAGTATTAATAAAGTTTGGAAACTCGCTATGAATAAGCTTCGCGCTGCTACGAGTACGGCGATGTCTACATTTTGTAGCAAAATGCCGTAGCGCTAATTAAATTTCTTATTATTTTTTTTGTCAAAGCCGAGAGATTAGAATGGTAGGTAATCATCATTGTAAATAACTACTGCTGCGGGACCAACCCTAACATCGTGAAAAAATAACCCTTTTTGGTTAAATGCCACCGTTTTGTTTAACCCTGTTTACTTAACTTCCGTAACTCTAAACTGATAATTATCTATAACGATAATTTGTAGGTTTTCTAGTAAGTATGCAGTAAAAATCGTTTTACGGATTTGCGCCTGGGAGTTTTTATTGCATCCGGTATGATAAAAGTGAGCCATATCAAAGGCTTGCAGGCGTCAAAAATCTGGCAACAAAGGCAGCCTATACGAACGAAACAACTCCTAAATTCAGCCAATACGAATGAAATAACTAACGAATTGAGAGCACTGTGTCGTCAGTCACTGACACTGACAAGTGGGGATGCGTTCATAGAGAATGTATGAAAGAATATTTCGCACTGTGCCGGTACTGTGTCGGAACTGTGGCTTCACTGATATGTGTGAATCGACCTTTAAAATAACCGCCATATTTTCAAATGGTCCAAAAGGGCTGATCATTTGCATCCGGGAGTTTTTAGGGTCCCTGATTCCATTATAATTATGTCGCTTTTTACATGCACACAACAAAGGAGGGTAAAGTATAACACGGTCAAAATATCTCGAGACCTGGCGTCGTCGTAAAAGTCCAATTATAACAATGAAATGTTTAAAAATATACCACAAAAACAAGTTTAGTTAAGTTATACTAAAAATAATTTGACGTCGACTTGTTTTTGTGGTATATTTTTAAACATTTCATTGTTATAATTGGACTTTTACGACGACGCCAGGTCTCGAAATATTTTGACCGTGTTATAAATAGGTATACCTATCTAGGAAAAATAAACGGTTCCTGAGGGATAGTCCACGCGGGCAAAGCCGTGAGTAGAAGCTAGTAAATTAAGTATATGGTACAGCTGATTTTTTGAGTTCCAAATCAAAATGGTAAACAGAAAGCCTTTATGGTGAGAGTCATAGTGTCACAGTCAATTATTTCAGCGTTGGTCCCATAGTAAAAGTAGTTCATAATGATGAGTACATAATAAACTTATGAGCACTTTTCCGCTAAGCATTCATTTTCCTGTTAATAAGAGTTACATTAAAGATATAAAAACGAGTAAAAGAGTTTATCTATTACGCCAATCGTAATTTTGAAGTTTTATCTATAAGTTATTAAAATATATTTCAGTTTCCCGCAAGGCTTCAATTTCTTCGACATGTTCATGGACACGAAGCATCGTCGGCTGAAAGCTTGGGCGGAAATAATACCGGAGTTCGTCTACGACTGCAACAAGCCGTTCTTCGAGACCCTCGTGCCCACTATAGACACGGTGCGGTACGGGTACCTGTTCGAGAAACTACTCGGCCACGGGAAGCCGGTTATGTTCACGGGCGGCACAGGTAACAGTCATCAGCATCATCATCATTGTCATCTGTATTTTTATATTGTAAAAGAATGTTATTCAGCACAGTAGAATTAAAATCTAGCAAAAGAAAAATCCAGTCCAAAAATTCAGAAAAATAAATCCCTTCTGGTCCACACTGTAGTAAGCGGACTCGAGCACCGACACCGTTCCCGGACACCTGTCTCGGATCAATGGCCAGGCTCGCGGCGGCGATTCATCCCCGTACAATGAAGCTTACAACTTTTGTAGACTACTCTCAAACACTCAATAAGTCTTAGTCCGCTTTTTCGATAAACGCTACTAGGTATTGGACACCAACAATAAGAGAGCTGGATTATTCGTCGCGCAAAGTATTCCTTTGGAAAGGAAAGGAAAGGAAACATTTTCGTTAGGAATTATCCAGCTGTAAACACTGCACAACCACATCCTTAACGACAGAGTGGTCTATAACTGATATCGAGTTCAAAGTTTGTACGACCTCGCTAAACTATTCGCCAAAAAAAAACTTAATAAAAAATAACCCATGTAGGTAATGAAAATATTCAGCTTAGGTTTTTGCTTGACCACTAAGAAATAATGTAGTCTATTTTAATTGCTGATTACAAATGAAAAACCCGCATCCAACTCTAACACTAGGGCCGACGCAGCATGTCTGCTGTGTGATAGTGACAGACTGAGTCGGCGGTGGCGTCGCAGTCGCACACCAGACAGGCTGCATCGGTGTTTAGAGTTTTATGTCACCTCTTAGTTCTGTTTGCAGATTGTTGTTTTAAAAACAAATGTAATGAAAACATTCAGCTCAGGCTTTTGCTTGACCACTAAGAAATAATGTTGTCTATTGAAATTGCTGATTACAAATGAAAACCCCGCATCTAAAACACTAGGCTGTCGAGTTCAAAGTTTGTACAACCTCGCTAAACAATTCGCCAAAAAAAACTTATTTAAAAAAAAGGAAATCCCATAATTATAATGATAACATTCAGCTCAGTGAGCCTAGCACAATTTTTATTTTTATTTTAGGAGTGCCAAAAGAACATTTCTTGATAAAACTACAATCTAGCCTCATGTTGTTGCTCCTCGAGCAGCCTAAACTTACCTACAATATTACTAATATTTAGGTACTTACCTTACCTCAGTTTATTTATTTATTTTCATGTAGCAGTCCTATATTTTTTGTTTTGTTATTTCACTTTTATATTATGTTTTGTTTTTAATCTAGACTTACTAATATTATAAAGCTGCAGAGTTTGTTTTTTTTTTGTTTAAAAGCGCTAATCTCAGGAACTACGTACCTAGGTCCGATTTCAAGAAATCTTTCAGTGTTGAATAGTCCATTTATCGAGGAAGATATATTATTATAGGCTATATTTTGTTTAAAAAAATTAGAGATCCGTAAGAAAATTGCGATTTTGTAACCCAAGGTGTAAAATCGGAAACTTATTTATGCGTGCGCTGCAAAAACTATTGACAATAGAACAAAATGATGTACTACGGGTTTGTAAGTCTTATTAAGGATCTACAAAAAAGTCCGCGAGAGCACATATCTAACTATCATAGTTTAGTCACAATAACCGCTTTTATGTTCATAAAAATTATTAAATCGTCTGAAGAAAGAAACTACGTTAAGAGAAATTGTCTTGAAAACCATAAGTCAACATGCATCTAAGAGCAATACTATAGAGAATGCTATGCAAAACATACTTTTCTTGAACAGTTTCCTCGTAGCTTGAACCATTTTTGAGAAAATCGCAAAATACCCGTTTTGGTGGCCTTCTACCCGGAGTAAAATTTTTTGCACGTATCAGGTCGATGAGGACTTTTTAGTCTTTATTTATGATGGTGTTTTAAACAATCCTACGAATTTTCAGCAAGACGGAAATTAATGTAACTTCTATTTCTTGGTCTAATTTGACCCGACTAATTTCATTTTTACTTTTTGGCTTTGTGCAGGGCTCGGCAAAGTATACTCGTATAAGCCGAAAGAAACAAGTTAAAATAATGGATATTCATTCCACCATAATTTCCTTGCATGTCTTACTCCGATTTTTCCTGCAGGTGTGGGTAAAACTTGTATCGCTGCCGAAATCTTGAACCGCATGTCGGCGACCGGCCACTACATACCGATAATATTGAATTTCTCGGCACAGACCAGCAGTACTCGTACGCAGGTAATTAAATGTTCGCTTTTTTGACGTGACAACGTCTTATAAATTGGTTTGCCGGGTGACACTTCAAGAAACTGCGTTACGCTCCGCTCACGTTATGCGCTCACAATGAGAGCGAGTGAGAGGCACGCGTCCCTTCCACTCGGGCATGGTTAGCCCGCCTAAGAGCGAGAGAGACAGACATAAAATTTTGTTAATATGAAATTCAGTGCGAGATTCTTTGTATAAATTAATGTTTTAAATATAATTCTTTGTATAAATAAATGTTTTAAATTGTTACTATTATTTCATCCTTCTTCCTACTATACGAATGAATATTCACATTAAAATTATTTTTCCACTCAAAGTCGTTGTCTCACGTAAAACTTTCGCCCGTATACCGACTTTACAGGCAACCAATTTTTTTTTATTATACCAATTTACGTACTTATAGAAACAACGGCATCGACCGAGTTTGTGTAACGTAATATTGCATCATTACTTCCCATCAGGTAATATGGCGCTCAAATTTAAAAAACTGCAGGTTTACATTGCTACAGTCATCAATCCCGCTATCTTGCAGGGTTGTATTCGTGACAAAAAGTAGCCGATATTTAATCCAAGGTTATAGCTACCATATTTCATATTAATTTTTTAAGTGATAGGCTTGCGTTAGGCCGCCATCTCGCCTAATTGTTTTATTTAAAACTACTACTTTATAATACATAAGCACTTATAAAGAACACATTGTCTTTGCCCTAATGAAGTCAAGAATAAAAGTGTTACACCTAATGGGAAGCAACGATGCGGTCGAAGATGTACCACGCTTGCCTAGGAAGTACCTATTCACTTTTATTTTAAATATGTATTTTTCCGAAAGACAGACGCCAGCAATGAGTTCCACACCTCTGCAAATCGAATTAAACAGGTGGAATAGAAACGTTTAGTACGTTTGAACGGTATGTTCACCGTAAGAGGGTGCCTCATTTATAGAGATTGTAGGTAATTTAATCAAGGAAGCCGCTATAGCGTTTCAACAAGTGTTTGAAAAAGTCAATTTACTCTGTTTTTTTCCATCACACAGGAGGTGATAGAATTGCGACTGGACAAAAGACCCCGCAAAGCATTAGGAGCCCCTCTCGGCAAGAAAGTGATCATCTTCATAGATGATGTCAACATGCCTAAGCTCGACGTGTACGGCGCGCAGCCTACCATTGAGTTACTCAGGTAAAATCATTAAAGTATTAAGTGTCCAATGGTACGGTTAAACAGTCGAAAATTGAATATCGCACGCTCATGCATTTACTCGTATCCGACCGTATGATTTATCTCAGAACTTTTTGTGTTGATTCGATACAAATGTGTTGTTGAGATTTTATTGAGCTCGCACAGGGTTATTAGGGAAGGGTATGCTAAGCCGAGAAGGATTTTTGGTACTCATCATTATGAGCAACTTTTACTATCAATACAATCGCGAAAATAAAACTGCTGACATATTTGCTGCATTTTGTCGAGTCTCGACAAAATGTATGGATCAGCTGATTTTTGTCGGGATTTAGGGTTGGTCCCATAGTAAAAGTTGTTCATAATGATGAGTACTATCATATACCATTGTATTGTATTCTAGTTTTCCCCAGGCAACTCCTGGACTTCGGCGGCCTGTACGACCGGGACAAGCTGTACTGGAAGGACATCCTGGACGTGGTGCTCTCGTGCGCGTGCGCGCCGCCCGGCGGCGGCCGTAACCCGCTCTCCGCGCGCTTCGTGAGGCACTTCGCCATGTTCTACATCTCCGCACCCAACTCGGATGCTATGAAAACCATATTTAAGGTCATCATATATATATGCAACCTTTAATCCTCCCACTGCTGGGAAACAGGTCTACCCTCGAAGGGTGATTAGGCTGTATTCCACCACGTTGGCCATGTGCGGGTTGGTAGATTCAAATACGCTATTGAATTTCTTCTCGGGACGTATGCAGGTTGCCTCACGATGTTTTCCTTCACCAAAAAGCCAAAAATGTTTTCCTTCACCAAAAAAAAAAGTGGTATGTAAATTCGTACATAAGTCCTCTTAGAACTCATTGGTACGAGTCGGGGTTTGAACCCGCCACCTCAAGAATGCGAAGCGGCTGTTCTTCCACTGAGCTACCACGGCTTTTTTATTTAATATATACACTTTTTACTTTTTTTACATACTTTTTTATATTCAAGGTCGTTATAACCCAACTAATATACCGGAGGTTCATGTGTCTCTTACAGAAGCAGTCAAACTATTCGGGTTTAAAAGTGGTCTACATACCTAGTAATCTAAAATATGCTGACTTAATACCAAATTTCATCTGAATTCGATCGTCTGTTTTTGATTGATCGAGTAACAAACTTTGTCATTTGTAATATTGGTAGGATGGAGAAATAGATTGCATACAGCATACCAGAGAATTCGTATCCAATTTGAATTCATGATGCTTGATTGGAAACACAGCATGACATAACTCCCACGTGCATTCGTACTTTGAATCGGTAGCTGCCCGTCTGTCAGGTGCGTGTCATGCACCGAAGTCTGATTATATCGAACCGTCCCAACATCACATCTGTATCAAAACCGGGGGGGCGTATTCGGGGAGGTAAGGTTGGTCATTATTATCCAGCATTCAATTTCAATTTCAATTTCAAATATCATATTTGTGATAGCAAATAGTTAGTCAATTGACAGCTTTATTTTTTACTGGACAATAAATTGACGTTACAAACAGCAAACGTTAATTCACAGCAAACGTAGTGATGGGATCAGAATACCTTAAGAGATAAACCGACCGATTTTGTCGATGACGTCATCATAGAAATACCGACGATTTCCATAAGTAAATAAATGACTGAGTTACCTAAGTACTTTAATTTTAAAGAAATGTTTTAATTTCACCGTTGTGACTTAATTATGGCATGTTACCAAAACGCTCCAATTAGACTTTCTGGACTAATTTTTTCAGAGGTGTGTTATTACAACATAATTATAGTCTACTAGATCGATGGTGTCATGCAACTGAAACTTCGCAATACGTAATGACAAACTTCAGAATTCAGCTTTTTTCTAATAAAACTCGTTAAAACCTTGTCCGGAACACGGTGCTAAAACCAATAAAGTTTGTTAATATTAGTTGAAACAAGCTTCAACTGCAAAGCTCTGAAAATAATAAAAAATATTCGTCAAATTAATTTGCAGAAACCGAACCGGACGAAGGGAAACAGGATGTCGTTTTGTTTTCTTTTCTGTTAGGAACTTGTAATAAGCTCCGTTTTGTTGAGGAGTTCCTATTGCTTTTTATTTTACGAGTACATGCACATGTAAATTGGATGCTAATACAGTACGACATAACAGAAATTAGCCTTGAAAACTATTCTGGAATAAAACGACGCAACCCACCTTTACGAGTACTTATTATTCCTTTCAGAGCGTTTAATCTATATATATAAAAATGAAACCCGTTTTCCTTGGTCACGGCATCACGCGTGAATGGCTGGACCGATTTCACTAATTCTTTTTTTGTTGTATTTATTATTATTAGGAGAAGGTTCTTACGGAAAAAAATATTAAGAAAATCTCTCAGAAATATTGAAAAACCCTAAAAACAGCCCTTTTCTTTTTCCCATACAAACGGGCAGTACGAAGTCTGCCGGGTCAGCTAGTAATTTATAATATAGAAGTTTGTTTGTGAAAAGGAATACTTTCTACACACTTAAAAGGATTTCATTTATGTATCTACAATAAAAGTTGTTGTTAAACGCAACAGGCGATCCTGAAAGGCCACATGGAGGACTTCGTGACCGAGGTCTCGTGTCTCGGCGACGCGATAGTGAACGCTGCAGTCGACGTGTACAACAAGATATGCGCCGAGCTGCTGCCGACTCCGACCAAGTCGCACTACGTGTTCAACCTGCGCGACCTGTCCAAGTCCATGCAGGGCGTGCTGCAGTCCGACGCGGGGTACATGCGCTCCCCGCAGGGCATGCTCAGGTGAATTCACAGGAAACCCATAAAGGTTGGGCCTCTTTTACAAGCTTTTGTTCAGCTGGCCCTGTTTGGTTTTTGGGTCAAATTTCGCAACTCAATTTTGAACCACTTCCCGATATCCGATTCAGCGGAAGTTTGGTGTACCTACTTGTGTAACTTCGATGACAATGGAATAAAACTTATTTTAAAAAATATATTTAGGTATGGTTAACATTCACCTACTTATAAGCATAACACAGTACACAGTTTAAACACCTTTCCCATGTTATTAACACGCGCAACACACACATTTTGTTACTTAATTTCTCGTGAGTATTCCCGTATTTATTATAACAAAAAGTATAAGCACCTAGTAATAGCACAGCCGAATTGTTATTTTACCCAGGAAAAATTATAAGTAGAATTTTTCCTTCGGATATCGTTAGAGGGGGTCACTGGGAGTCTACATTTCGTTTTTCGAATTCCCAGTGGTCTTGCATTTTCCGCCATCTTGATTTTAAGGGTGTTTTTAAGGGTGGATCGATCCTACGAACAAATTTATTAGGACAGAAATTGTAGGAAATTCAATTTCAAACAACTTTGGTTATAACCATTTTTCGTGTAAAATTGAAAATAAACGAGTTATTTAAAAAACCACCCTTAAAATCAAGATGGCGGAAAATGCAAGACCACTGGGAATTCGAAAAACGAAATGTAGACTCCCAGTGACCCCCTCTAACGAATTCCGAAAGCAAAATTCTACTTATAATTTTTCCGGGTTTGGTTCGTTTTTCGTCCAATTCCACTGTGCTACTCGTATAATTATTCCTGATGCTTTTACTAAATTTTGTTGACTCAAACTTCACGTTATGTTCAGTACCCTAAACATGGTTGCATCAATTTAACATGTATGGGTTTTCGGTGCACATATTGGCAATTTAAACACAATTAACTGGCGCGCTCGAATTCGCAAGAGCGCTGCTTGGCTTCCGATTTCACATTATCGCTGATTGGCTCTCTCTTAGTGCTCGCTTACCTCATATCTACATAGGTAATTTATGTAGAAACGCTCTGGCTTCTAAATCAATTATTGATCGAGGCTGTGCGTTCAATATCAAAATTTATTACACAGCAACTAGTCCCTCGTGAATGATAAATAACTCGTTATCGTCATTTATTTCTTGACACACGGTCTCCACTTGGAAAACTTGTTTATAATGACGCTTGTTAGTACTTACATATACACAGACCATAATATATTATATCCCGTAGAGAGATCATGTCTATGGCTAATTGAGTTGGCTATTCTATTGCAATGAGTTTTAGAAGCATGCGCCAGGGTTTGTTCTTACAGGTATAATCAGTCAATGGGCAGTTCAGCTTGAATTTCATTGTGTTTATTTTAATTTTTATTATGTAATCTCGTGTGTAGATTTGTGATATAGATTTATTTTTAATGTTAATTTTTATGATTATTTGACCTAAAACTTTGTATGGAATATTGTTCTGAAATGAATGATATTATTTTCCCAGACTGTTCTACCACGAGTGTCTACGCGTGTTCCACGACCGCCTGATCAACATTCAAGACAAGAGTTACTTCCTCCACCTGATGAGCAGCGTTTGTACCAAACACTTCCAGACCCCAGTCCTGGAAGTTCCAGACGACCCAATCATCGAACAACCCCCGATGCTGCTCTATGGAGACTTTTTAAACTCCGCGGTGCCTAAAGAGAACAGGGTGTATGCAGAAATCCCTGATATGCATAAACTGATGGTGGTTTTAAAGGTGATCAGTTTTTGTTAGCATTGACAGTTACCGTTCGAAAAACAATGCTATCTGCATAACGAAAACAATACTCAACACACTTTTTGGTATATACGGCGTAAAATAATTCGGATTTGCAAGCTAGATGATCGATCGCACCCATTCATTTTATTATGTTCAAAATAGCATGCCTAGCGAACAACGAACATCTGGATTGTTTTTTTTTTAAACTAATAATAAATGATGTTATTATAGGAGTATCTGGAGGAGTACAATTCGACGGCGCGTGCGGAGATGCACCTGGTGCTTTTCAAGGACTGCGTGGAGCACGTGGTGCGCGTGGCCCGCGTGCTGCGCGCCGAGCGCGGCCACTGCCTCATGGTGGGCCCGGGCGGCTCCGGCCGCCGCAGCGTGGCCACCCTCGCCGGACACGTCAACGAGTGCAAGTGAGACTGACAGACACATCCGAGTCCGACCGCACTCTACTGGATTCAGATTCAGAAATATTTATTGAACAACTGATACATTGCAAATTGTAATATAAAAGATAGATGTTAGTGCATTAGTTACAATTGTCAGTTTACCCACAGTCAGTTTTAGTAGTTTTTAAATTAATAATAATTAACAATTTGGCAATTCAATTTTAAATTCCATGCATAATAATGTCAAATAATTTTAATTAAATGTCAATAGTATTCAATTAGGATAATTTCAGGGCAATTCCTCATCAAATGTCAAATCGTTTATCAATCGTTTGCTAAACTTGACAGCCTCGTCACCAGGCTGATGTTTGTGGGACTTGTTACCTTTGACTAGTCAGATTTCGATTGCAAATATTTTTTTGGTTTTCCTTCAAATATAGATTTCTGGAGCTCTTTGACACAATTTGTTCATTAATGTATATTATAGATGCATGGGAATGGAGTTAAAACGCAACTACGACACGCCCGAGTTCCACGAAGACCTGCGCAAGATGTACATGAGGGCCGGAGTCAGCTGCGAGGACACGGTCTTCCTCTTCACGGACACGCAGATCACGAAGGAAGAGTTCTTAGAAGATATCAACAACATGCTTAACTCTGGTAAAAATCTATAATATTTTTTTAAGAGAAATCTATGTACCTACCTACTGTAAAAAAACAAAAAAGTTTGTAAGCGATTTCTTTTGTTATCAAGTTTTTATTCAAATTATTAAAAAATTTGTATTCTTTTCACATTTTTTTCCTAATAATGAACAGCTACATTTACGAGTATGATATGACGTTTGGAAAGTTTGAAGTTTGAAAAAGTGCCCTGACAAGAAAACATGTTTTTTTTAAATGAAAAGTCTATTTTATTTTAAATCGAAAATTTATTTCTCCTATATGTTTTTTTAAATCAAGGAATAAAAAAAATGTCTGATGGCGCTAGATTAAGTGAATAAGGCGGGTGGTTCAGTACCTTGAATCCCAGTTCATGTAGCTTAGCTGCCGCAACGAAATAGAAATGTGCCAGAGAATCGTGGTGGTGCTATAGGACCTTTTTTTTCAACATTCCAAGCTTTTTTCTCTATTTTTCTTTCTACTAATGTGCTGAACAGACGTGCTTAGTATTAGACTTATAATAGTTTAGATTTTAAAAATGAAGTCAATAATTATTATACCCTTGGAATCTTAAAACATTGACGGCATTACTTTTCCTGCAGAAATAAAATACTTGGCTCTTTAGGTGGCGGTGAACCAATATTTTACCACTAAATAGATTACTTTTTTATCTTGGAAACAAAGTGTTAAATCGAATTCTCATCACTGGTTATAAATCGCATTAAAAATCGAAGGCTCTACTTTAAAAAGGCTCCGAGTTGTCGGACGAAATTTCGAAATTTCATTTTTCAGTTTGCGGTGACGGTTGGTTCAGCAATCTGTCAGACATCTTATGGCCGGTTTACACTTTGCGAAGTGTGAAGTGATAAGTGTTAAGCGTTAACTTAACGCGATAAATGTCAAGTGTTAAGTAGTCTTTTCCATCTCTGTTTACACAGTGTTTAGGAAGAAGCTCAAAGTAGTGGTACTGTCCGTTGTGCATAGTGTCTCTAGAAATGGAAGATGAACAGCGCTTAATATTGAGACAAATAATTAAAGAGATTGTATCTGTTGTGGTATCTGATATAGAAAATGAACTCAATTTTGAAATCAATAGGCCTAAAAGATTATGGCAAAGAAAATGGATTACCAGACGTTCTCAGTATGGAGCCAGCAATAAACTTTTTGAAGAAATTGCTAAGGAAGATCCTGCTGAATTTTACAGATCAAGAAGGTGGGATGATGGGAGATGGGAGAAGGTCGATTTCAAGCTTCGTATTTTGTTGTACGCTTCTTTGGGACCGAAGTCGGGAATTTCCATCGCTTCACTCAGTTTTAATAGGGCCGCATCTCTCAACTGTTTGATTTTAAATTCTGCGCACTTTACATTGTATAGACATTCATACTTTAAGTATTCTTGTACGAATTTTAAAGTATGTTGTTCCGTCCACTTCATTTTCGCTTTGAATTTGACACTGCGCACTTAACACACACGTGTTTACACACTGATTAGTACAGGCGAACTGCGAGAGAGGGGAGTGAAACAGTACAAGGGGGGAGGTCACTTAACAGCAAAAATAGACCTTGATTCTATTCACTCGCACTAATCAATAAGCACTAATTGCACTTTACACTTAACACTAATCACTTCACGCTTCCGTTCACACCTTGATTACTAAACACCTGCACTAATCATCTGCAGTGTTAACTTAACAAAGTGTAAACCGGCCATAGACATAGCTAATTGTAAAGTAAAAATATGCATAATATTCTTTTTGGTTTAAATCCATAGTAATACATATTTAGCAATCTCAGGCACTTTAAGTTCACGGAGGTCTAAAACTATTTTTAACCGACTTCAAAAAAGGAGGAGGTTATCAATTCGACTGTATGTTTTTTTTTATTTTTTTTTTATGTTTGTTACCTCATAACTTTTGACTGGGTGAATCGATTTTGATGATTCTTTTTTTATTAGAAAGCTGACGCTTCCCATTTGGTCCATGAGAAAACCATATAAGTCTTAAATTTGCATAAAATCAATTTATTCATCTATTTGTACGTGCGCGACAAATAGATGAATAACTCAATAGTCGGTCTGTTGAAGTCGGTTTTTGTTTTTTGTTTTGTAAAAATAATGTTCTTGTTTGAATTTATCGACATTTTCCTGCAAAATGGACATCACAAGTTCGAATCTTCTTGGGTCATCTTCCACACTTTTTCTACCATGTTCGGATAAAGCTGTCCGTTTTTTCACAATTGAATATAAAGGCATAGATACTTTTAATGTGTTACCCATATAGTTTTTAGTTAATTTCATCGTATATTTTGTTTTACAAAATATTTAGTCGCCGCTACGTTTTCTCTGTTCTCCAATTCCAAACTAATGTGCCGGAAGGGATAATTAAAAATTTAAAAAGTAAAAAATGGAACAGCCAATCTTTTCGCAATTTTGGATTTTACTTTTGAAATCATTACGCTATCGAGCCATCAGTTTTTTTTTGTGTACTTCTATTATACTTTAGGCCGAGAACCTCGTATCTACAAGACGCAGTGATTTTTCAACAGGCGAGGTCCCCAATCTATTCGAAGGAGACACATACGAGGCGGTGCAGACGGGGTGCCGCGGCGACGCTGGCAAGGTGGGCATCAACCCGGCCGACCGCGACGCCGTCTACTACTTCTTCATCAACAGGGTGCGCGGCAAGCTGCACCTCTGCATTTGCATGAGTCCGGTCGGGGAGGCTTTCAGGTGACTATGACTCGGTTATACCATTACTGTTTAAGAACGGTTACTGCTAAAATAGGGTATGTCAGCCATGTGAGGACGCAGTATCCCAGTAACAAAGAATTGGTGTCGGAAATCGGCATGGAGCACATCATCATCATCATCACCATAATGCTCATAATTTTTTTTTATTCTGAGACGTGTGACCCCAAACCGCGCCATCGACTACTGCTTTACCCTTGACCTATTTTGCTCAAATCCAAACTTTTATAAATATTGCTTGAGCTACTTTTAACTTCAAGATAGGGTGAGCCGGCTCGGGTGGCCGTTTGCAAGGGGAAACGCACATTGAACCCCTTGCGGAGGGTCGGCGCGAGACCTATTGCCCCAATTATCTGTTTGTGAAAATCAATTCCATGCGATAGTCTCGTGAAACCCGTACTCGAATGGCTAGACCGATTAGTAAATTCTTTTTTTTTGTTTTATTTGTCTCATTATGGTAATAAAATGTAGTGTAAGGAAAAAAGCCGGCTGAAACTACTAGCCGTAGCTAGCTAGTTTTCTTATATTTAATAAATGTACTAAAAACAAAAAAATAATAAAATAGATACAGTCGTGGGAATTATAAACATATGCATAGACTAGACTAAAATAAAACCGTGGGGCAAGAAAACCGTGGGACGTGCCCCACGGTTTTATTTTAGTCTAGTCTATGCATATGTTTATAATTCCCACGACTGTATCTATTTTATTATTTTTTGGTTTTTAGTACATTTATCTTAAACATTGCAATGTATGTTTTTTTTTTAACATAAAACCGTTTAACTTAAAATTTTTTTTTACCTATTTTTATTTTCTAGTTTTTAGTTTTTATTTTATATAGTACATTGTATTATACTGGTTGAGCACTTTCATTTGATACCCATATTGATGGGATCGATAAAACCTACGTTATCCGCCATTTTGTAGCGGCCGCCATCTTGTATTTCAATTTTTTATATTATATTGTATTCTGCTTGTTGAGCCCTTTCATTTGATACCCATATTGATGGGATTGATAAAACCTACGTTATCCGCCATTTTGTAGCGGCTGCCATCTTGGATTTCAATTTTTTATAGTACATTGTATTCTGCTTGTTGAGCCCTTTCATTTGATACCCATATTGATGGGATTAATAAAACATAAATTATCTGCCATTTTGTAGCGGCGGCCATCTTGAATTTATAATGATAATGAATAAACATAATTGTATTGTCACCAAAATCCAAAGTGTGTACAAAATTTCAGATTAATCGGTTGACAGGAAGAGGGTGAAATTTGAATTACTAAATTTGACCCAAGAATAAAACAAACGGGGTGAGCTAAATAAACCCGTTTAAAAATAAACCGTTGTTCGTTTGTCTGACTAAATAAAACTCGAGAACAGCTGGACTGATTTGAGTAATTCTTTTTTTCTTTCACTCTAATACAGGGTGAAAACGCCGGGTGCAGCTAGTGTCCAATAAAAATAAGAAAACTTGTAACTTTACTTGGTTGCTACGATTTTGTGTCGCGTAGTGGTTTTTGCTACGAGACTGCTACGAGAGAACTACGTTTTCGTTGCGCTATAAGGGTTGTAAGTGCGAGCTACGGATAGTATCGTATCGTATAGCTACTAATATTTGACATTCGTTTTAGGCCTTCACGCAGACTAAATCTAATTCTGGGGTTAGACTAACTACATAACTACGAGTAAATTAACTGGAGAGCCTATACGAACATAGTTTAATTTTTTGGGCACAGACGCCGCTGCCGCATGTTCCCGTCCCTAGTAAACTGTTGCACGATAGACTGGTTCACCAAGTGGCCACCAGAGGCGCTGCTGTCAGTGGCTGAGCAGTGTCTGAATGTGCTCGGAGACGCTCAAATGATTGAGAAAATTGCGACCCTCTGTGTCACCATGCATGAGGTACAACTAACACTATACATTTTATTAATGTTTTGAGTAATATGAATAATATTATAAATGTTAAATTTTTTACGGCTGAACCGTGGATGAAATTTGGTTGAAGCAAACTCATTTTCTTGTTTAAAATATAGCCATCTTTTGATCCCGGAAAACGCGAATGAAACCGCGATGCGCAACTTGTTTGATATACAGCGTGCTATTAATAAGCGTGCTTAAATTACTGGAAATATTCGCAGCAAATGCTCGATTAATCTATCTACGAGTAACCACAATCGAGCGACTCGCCACAATCGAGCGGCTGTGCGATGCGTTCGATTGTCCGATGGTTTGTTCAGGACGTGGACGGAATGACGGATCGCCTGTACGACGAGATGCGGCGATATTTCTACACGACGCCCAGCAGCTACCTGGACCTGCTGAAACTGTACCTCGTACTGCTGGACAAGAAGCAGCAGCAAATCATACGCGGCAGGGACAGGATCTCGTGCGGTCTGCAGGTGAGCTTTGGAATGTTACTTCTATGGTGTGCCGTTTAAGGCTACTTTTAGGTGACATACGACGGGACTCGTTTAAAGGTTTACAATTTTTTTGATGCTGTTTTGTACAAAACTGATATTAACCACCACCTTCTAGGCCGTCACTTGTTTTGCCACATTTATTTTATTTTAATCGAATCGGAAATGTAGCTAAAGCGAACGCACTAAGGCTTTGCAGAGAAGCAGGAGACGCTTCGCTATATTTTTTCTGACTAGTTCACTCAATTACCTATCTACTTGAATTAATTCAGGTTTTTATGTCAGTAAACTTCGTAGATAAATTGGGAGTGCAGTATTTTTTTTTACAGATGTTAAAATAATAAAATCTAACACGGTAAAAAAATAAAAATAAATGTTGTGAAATGTCCAAATTAAATACCTTTCAATTAATACCCCACATGACCACATGTCATGGCTTTGAAATGGTAGTTCCACATTTCAGGACCCAATTTTCAGGTAAAGATCTATTTCTCAGCATGTTTTTTTCTAAAACTTGTAACGGTTAACATTATCTAGCGTCATGCCAAATTTCAAACCGCTAACTTTTATTGTTCCTGAGATAATTGGCTGTGACATACAGACGGACAGACGCACGAGTCTCGCCTTAAAAGCTCTTCCCCGAAGCAGGTTCAGAACTTTAAAAAATGTGGCAAAACAAGCGACGGCCTAGATTGTGGCAAAATGGGTCAACGTGGCATTTGGACACTTAAATATAGCAGTCGCCTAGCATGAACGTCCCTTAGCGTGACCAGAAATATTTACTGGCCTTAAATAACATAGAATGTTACAGTTACGTCAAGTTTACAAAGATATTTAAGAAAATGTATAATAGTTCAGAGCATAATTAAACCAAACTTAATAACCTAAAAAAATTAGTTGTCTGTTTACGGACGATAGTTTAACGTGACAACGTCACAACAAAACATAGATGAAATGATTGCATACTAACCAACAATGACAACGTTACAATGAGCGTAACGGGATAATGAGTTGTCACGTCAATAAATAAATGAAACGTTTTGTAACACAGAAACTGTACGAGACGTACGAAGTGGTCGGCGTGATGGAGCAGCAAGTCCGCGAGATGGAGCCGATCCTGGCGCGGAAGGCGGAGGAGGGCCACGCGCTCGTGCAGCGGCTCAAAGTCGAGCAGAAGGCCGCCGATGAAGTGAAGAAGGCGGTCATGAAGGACGAGGCTGCGGCTAAGGTACGTGAAATAATATTTTGTATCACAAAAACTAACTGACTAGGTGTGCCAACATTCTTGTAAGGTATGGCACCTACTTTATATTTATGTTGCTTCAACTAAATTTTGTTGAATCAAACTTATAACGAACACTATGTTTTGATGAGCATAACGCGAAGTGTTCTTTTCATTTGCACGGCTTAAGCCCGTCCTACAAAGATGGCGGATGGTGGATGCCAATCACCATCCTCAATGTAACCGCAAGACTACTTAACGCTACCGTACTACCGTACAGGGCGCATTTGAGTGGGACATGTTTGAAGCATGCAATAAATCTATTTGTTAGCTATTTTTATTCAGGTGCTTTTGTATCAAATGACATAATTATGTTACGAACAGATCAAAGCGGAAGAAGTGAAGCAAATTGCCGACGAGGCGAAGGCTGACCTGGCTCTCGCGATGCCTGCTATGGACGCGGCACAGATAGCCCTCAAGGCCCTCAACAAGGCCGACATCAACGAACTGAAAGCTTTCCAAAAGCCACCCGCCCTCGTGCGGTTTGTCATGGAGCCAATCTGCATACTATTTGGCGCTAAGTATGTGGATTTCTAAACTTTTAAAAAATTGGAAAACTAGCAACGAATATAATATTATTTTAGTAAGATTAATCTATACTAATACTATAAAGCTGCAGAGTTTGTTTGCTTGAACGCGCTAATCTCAGGTCCTATTTCAAAAAATCTTTCAGTGTTGGATAGTCCATTTATTGAGGAAGGTTACGAGTATAAGGCTATATTTTATTTAGAAAAAAATTGGGATCCGTAAGAAAACTGCGATTTTGTAACCCAAGGTGTAAAATCGAAAACCTATTTATGCGTGCGCTGCAAAAACTATTGACAATAGAACAAAATGATGTACTACGACTACGGGTTTGTAAGTCTTTTTAAGAACTACAAAAAAGTCCGCGAGAGCACATATCTAACTATCATAGTTTAGTCACAATAACCGCTTTTATGTTCATAAAAAATATTAAATCGTCTGAAGAAAGATACTACGTAAAATGTGTATCGTAATATTAATCCTTATCCAAATTAAGCATTATGTTATCATATCAAGGGTATTTATGTGAAAGTAAAATACTTTTTGTGTTATTCTAATCGACATTTCGTTGAGAAATTATCATTTTTAGAATAGGACTTATAGTACTCATCACGCACGAGTATAAAAACGCAAACAATTGGCACCTAATAATGAGTTATCTATACTCGTATATATATAAAAGAAAGTCGTGTTAGTTACACTACTTATAACTCAAGAACGGCTTTACCGATATGGCTGAAAATTGGTGAGGAGGTAGCTTAGAGCCAGGAAACGCACATAGGATACTATTTATTCCTATTATACTATTTATTTCTATTAAATAAATTCGATAGCATTCAAGTGTGAATTGACATAAAACATCAGTCACTATAAAACGAGGTATAACAAAAAAGAATCAGACTTGGAATAACAAAACGACTTATTATACTCTTTGCGCAAATGACAGCTATGTAATGGACGTATGGATGACAATTTGATTTAACAATTTAACAGCTAAACAGATTTTGACGAAATTTGGTATGAAGGTAGCTTAAGCCCTAGGTAATATGTAGATTACTTTTTACCCCAGAAAATTGAACGGCTTTCCGCTATTCTTGCAGGACAGCGGGTGAAACCGCGGGGCGCAGCTAGTTATAAATAAAAATAAACTTTGAGAATAAAAATAGGTTTATAGAGGGTTTTTCATAAAGGGTATGCCAAGCCGAAAAGGACTTATAGTACTCATCATTATGAACAACTTTTACGATGGATCACGAATTCGCGAAAAAAAAAGGCTTGTACATTGAATGATGTCAATTACACTCGACAAAATGTATGGAGCAGCCAATTTTTTTTCAGCTGATTTTTTTCGCAAATTCTGGGATGGTCCCATCGTAAAAGTTGTTCAAAATGATGAGTACTATCAGCCCTTTTCTGCTTAGCATAAATCTTAATTATGAATAAACTTACCCTTTATGAATAACCCTGCAGATAAAAAAATAGTAATTAAAAAAAATCTACTTAACATATATATTATGTCGCGCAGAAAGACACATTTAATCTACGTTTATCCCAAAATGTTTAAAAAAATTATGTCTACCTGTGCGAAGCCGGGACGGGCCGCTAGTGTTGGAATATTTTCATAGATACTGTGTTTCTGGTCCAAGTCTAGCGTGGGAGATGTAATATTTCCACACTCACGTGCGGCTTTGCACTTTTGCGGAACTAAAATCGACACGATTGGGAAAATACTGCAGAGCGCAAACGCATAGTTGAAAATATGCACGAACACGTTTATAAGCCTACCATTTTTCAAATGTGTAGGAACCTTTCAAAATGGCTTAACACTAATTCCCTCGCTTGTGTTTTTGCAGACCCGACTGGGATTCTACGAAAAAGCTTCTAGCCGATGTAAACTTTATTGGTAAACTGGAAGATTATGATAAAGACCACATATCTGATGCTGTTCTGAAGAAAATCAAAGTTTATCTCACACACGTGGATTTTAACCCTGACACCGTAGTCAAAGTGTCGAAAGTAAGATTAAGTTTTTTTTATAATTATAATGAGTTTTATAATTGTAGATGTATTTATAATAGGACATACATATATATAATAGGACCTACTAGCCGATCAGTCTTAGCCACGTGACGCGTGTTTTTCACGCGTCGGGATCACGGCGCCGGCGCGTAACTACACGTCGTAATCACTCGTAAGGTAGCGAACGCCTTTAATTTATTTTATTTCCAGGTGTGCAAATCCATGGTTTTATGGGTACAAGCTATAGACATGTACGCAAAAGTCTTCAGAGTTGTCGAACCAAAGATTCTCGCGTAAGCATCAACCTTTTATGACTTAAAAAAAATGTAAATTTAATAAGATAGATATTCCATAAAAGACGTGAGCAGGCTTTACCGCTCTTAACCTAAATCGAGCACCGCTTGTGGGCAGTGCAGCCACGCTTTTTGAGAATGCACTAAATCTCAATTTGCATCGCAAGTTATTGCAGGTGGTATTTCTCCTTCATCGTTAGTCTTATATACGAACCTCCCCGCAACCGTTGTTTTAGTCCACTCTTACGTTAGGTAAAATATGAGTCATATACAAAAACCGCCAAAATTTGATTCTAAAAACAGCTCTGGTATTATATTATGTAAATTAGGAATGTTATAACAGGCACAAAGAAGCAGCCGTTGTCCTGAAGCAAGTAATGCATGTGCTTCGGCAGAAACAGAAAGAAGTGGAACACATTGAAGCTATGCTCGCGAAGATGCTTGAAGAATTACAGGTATGACATCAATTTCTCACAGATCTGTAGTATGAATACTCGGGGCATTATAAGTGCGCGGTTTACATTCAAGGACTCGTTTTAGGTTGTAGAAGACGAGCGAACCAAGCTGCAAGCAGAAGTGGACCTGGCGGCCGCGCGGCTCCATCGTGCGGGCAAGCTCACGCAGGCACTGGCCGACGAGCAGGGCCGCTGGGAGGAGAGCGTCAAGGTTCGTCTAGCAGATGTTCTTTGCTAATGGGATCTAAATGACCTCATGCGTGAAAGCCTATCTAGATTCTGACGGATAAGCAGGGTCGTTGAGAAAGCATGGTACTCACGTTGTAACAAATGAGATCTAACGGATCTAGACTTACACACGACTACTCATGCGGTCACTGGTGGATACGCATGGACGCTGAGAAGGTGCGTTAAGAAGCGTCATCAAGTAAAACGCCCCGGTCCTGTGCCAATCTTGCTCAGATTCGACTCTAGATCTTTCTTTATCATGTCGACGACTGGTGAGTCGGTAGCGGTTAAGTAAGTTTATTATATTTTTTTGCATCTGGAAAGCCTTTATTATAAATATTCATTTATTAACTAAGCTTTATTATTATCTGTTGATAACAGACTGCCACGAAACAGCTGTACTGCACAACTGGGGACATAATAGTCGCGTCGGGCTGCATCGCCTACTTTGGCGCCTTCCCTTCGCACTATCGCCGGGAACTCGAGGTCAAGTGGATCGCGCAATGCTCCGGACTTGAAATACCGTCCTCGGATTCCTTTGAGTATATGGAAATTCTCTATTTCATTACGATTTGTTCATTATCTTACACTATTAAACGAGCAGTAGGTACCTACTTGTATTGAAGAAAAGAACAAACTTACAAACACGAAAAATCCAATTTAAAAAAAAATGCTACAATAATAGAATACCTGCATGTGATTAGCGTTGCTTTGTTTTTTGTAGTCTTATAACCATAATGGCGGACTCGTACACCGTTCGCACCTGGAACTCACAAGGGTTGCCGCGAGACTCGATCTCTACGGAAAATGGCATCCTGGTGACGAGGGCCGGCCGGTGGCCTCTCACCATCGACCCGCAGGAGCAAGTGAGCAAATTTACCTAAATTGTTTTAGTGAGGCGCTCGTCAACGTTAAACAAATAGCTAGATAGGTAAACTCTTTATTGTTCACACCAGAAATTATGAAAAAAAGGATCATAACATTTAAAACTAGTGCAACAACTGGCGGAATTTGAGTTTTCCCGCTTTTGGGCCCAGATTGGTTTGACCACACTTGAGACAAGCACACCACTCCAGTTATTTTTAATCGACGTTATTTTTCGATAACTTAGAAGAATTATTCGACCTGATGCCAGCGTAGCGGTTATATCACCGCACTACCGCCCGCATGTTTATCCGTATATCCACATACGTACATGTACAATAGTACAGTAAACTGTACATACATACCGAGCTAGGATCGGTTTTAGGTTCGCATTTGGAATTTCGAAATCGTAAAAATGCTTTTAGTTTTTTGTGAACTAAACCATATCACGCTTTCAACGTCCATTCAGGCGCAAACAAAATACCAATGTAAATTAATATGGAAGCACAAAAACGCGGAATGTAGAATGTTTGTCCATTGTTTAGTAAAATACGGATAGGCAAAACGATATTCAATGGTTGACAGATTTGCTTGTCCGATTTGTTTATTATAGGCAAACAGATGGATAAAAAACATGGAGAAAGACAATGGTCTCCAAATAACGAAGCTGAGCGACGTGATGTACATCCGAATGTTAGAGAACTGCATCCGCCTGGGATGGCCCATGCTCATCGAGGACCTCGGGGAGACGCTGGAGGCCACGCTCGCTCCGGTGCTGCTCAAGCAAACCTTCATGCAGGTCTGTATCTTTAGCTATAGGCCTCCTATTCACAAATTTTGTTACTGCGCTCCGCAGTTTGCCAGCTATCCTACAAATATCTTTTCATTTTCAAGGATTAAAGTAGCTAGTATGTTAATCCAGGATATACTCGTAAGCTGCCTCCATACGTAATTAAGTAATTACGTAGGTATAGAGATAATTACGTTGCAAAACCATAGCTATTAACAGCAAGTTTTTGCGTGATTCAGCAACAAAAATGTAATCACACAAACTTTCAGATTTATAACAAAACTAGAAAATATCGAATAGAATATGTGTAATTCGTTTTACGCTCTAATTTTATCTTTATTTTGAGTGTAAAAGAAATTTTGGTAAATTTTGAATTTTATTCATTTTCCATGTGGTTTTCATTCGTAGTGACGAGATGAATACATTAATCGCTTGATGAAAGCGGCTACGTATCTGCAAAACGGTGTAGCCGCTACCCACAATTCTACATTTCCCTTATTTTTCTGTGCTTTAAAAGATTGAATAAAATCCGTCTCGGCTCCGTAATGCGCTGTGCGCCAGGGAATATTAGCTTTAAATCTCTAGTTTCCGTACCTTGTCATTTCACTAGAAAAAGATTATGCTCTTTGTTGAAAAACTGGCTGAGAAGACGGCGGGCTAGGGTTCGCATTCAATCACATCGGGCGGATTTTATTAGGTAAGTAAGAGCAACAAACAGTCGGGTTGAGAACCGTCTCCGTTTTGAAAAGCGGTTAATAAATTGCTTGGTTTGGTCTGACAAGATTTATTTACTTATTTAGATAAAGTACAAAATACAAATATGATTTTTACGTTTAGGACGTGTTAGTCTGTTTATATTGCTGTGTTGCAAATATCTGCGTTTTGTTCAAAGCTACTCCATTTGTTTCGTCTTCGGGCCGCATGCTATGCTCCAATCCCGTTTATATCAAAGCAATTTTAAATGATACGGGTATTATACTAATATGCAGAAGGTCGAAATATAAAATCGGTGTTTCCATAGAAAAATGTCAATGATACTCGACGTAAAGTAAGCAAAAACTGACTTTTTTAATTTCAAGGTTGGTCACATTCTACATTTTTTTATGACAAAGACTAGTATGAGCCCTTTCCAGCTTAGCGTACCTAATCCTTATGACCCTGTATAGGAAAATGTAAATCATGTTATCGGGATTTGAATCATGCAACGGTAAATCGATTACTCTGCCGAGCGGCACGGGGTTGCAAATCCGCGTGTAACGACATAATCACATGAACCGACGCGGTGCGTGGCGCAAATAGAATGATACTAGGCCACTAGAGTCGAGTGGACGACTAGACGCCGCGCCGTACGTGTAGGTGCTCGATCGAACTTTCGTTGATATCGTGTACTTACACGTTCCAAACTAAGCAAAGTGTAGTAATTTATTCGTAAATAAAATTGTATTTGACATTCATGAGTGTGTTGATGTACCCATATTTAAATAAATTATTTTTTAAATTTGAATCAGGATTTTGTCTAATTTGCTTCACTATAATATATTATGTTCACTCAGTTGAACACCTAGGACGACTTTCTTCAAATTTGCTCAATCACAATATTTCAGTAATAAAACCGAGATTCAAAAATCTACGACTCGCCCGACTCTCAGTACAGGCACGGTGTGATCGAGGCAGATATAATTACATTAAACGCGGTCCACACTTGTGGCGCGAAAGCCCACAAATGCAGGGAAATCGAGTTTAAGTTATTGGTTTCGCGTTCGCACGTCACGGCCTTTCCCGGTTCAAACGCGAACGGGATCCTGGGCGAGTTTAAATCGCGCTTCATGTATGACAAATAAACCAGAGCGAGAATATGCGAGTGGCTCTGTCGATTTAATATTGTTTGGTTGACTAGGAATGGAATGAGAGATGAGGGACCCTTTACGTGTAAAACATTATTTATTCGTAGAATCTAACTGTCACTCTTTCACTGACAGACAATGCACAGCTTAAACCATTGCTCGTAGAGACTTGTAATTTGGAGGGTGTATTTGTCTTGATACGCAGATGCACCTACTTATTAAGTTTTTTTATATTATTTAAGAAGTGCCAAAACAACATTTCTTAATAAAATTACAATCTAGCCTCAGGCTAATAAGTAATTTAAATCTAACTTAAATTTCAGGTAACTATATAGTATTACTTATCTCATAGTACTCATCATTATGAACAGCTTTTACTATGGTAATAACCCAGAATTCGCGAAAAAAAAAATTAACTTTCCATAAAAAAATGTAAATGACACTCGACAAAATGTATGAACCCCTTTATGAATACCCCTATACAAACTCATAAACTGGACAAAATGTATTGAAGACCTGATTTTTTTTTCGCGAATTTCGGTTTGGTCACCTTGTAAAAATTGTTCATAATGATGAGTACTTAACTATGAGCCCTTTTCGGCTTAGCATACTCTTTATCAATAACCCTGTAAATGTGTTTAATACACCGTGTCCACGGCGCAGGCCGGGCGCCTGCTCATCCACCTCGGCGACAGTGACATCGAGTATGACTCCAGCTTCCGGCTGTACCTCACCACGAAGCTCGCCAACCCGCACTACCTGCCCGAGATCTGCATCCAGGTGACGCTGGTCAACTTCACCGTCACGCTTTCTGGCTTAGAAGATCAATTGCTGGCGTAAGTTTAACGTTTATTTATTTTATTTAACAGATCTGAGAATAATATGGATGAACTGTGTGAAAGATGATGTGAAAAAGCAGGGAGTGTATTCAGATATGACGAGTGAAAGAGATGAATGGAACACTTCTCGCTGTGAAGCTACGTTATTGATAGATCGGCTTGCTTTTAAAATGTAACTAGTCATAGTTGGTGTTAATTCGAAATACAGAAATACGGGTTTCACAGCGTATTTCGGTAAAAATTTCCACCAAAACTTAATCCAAATCTGTTCAGCCGTTTTTTGCATTTTTGAACAACCAAATATCCAAACTTTAACATTTATAAAAGTAGTTATCAGCGCCCGTGATTTTAATGGAATTGTATAAAAACTTAGTAATCTATATATATAAAAATGAAACCCGTTTTCCTTGGTCACAGCCTCACGCGTGAATGGCTGGACCGATTTCACTAATTCTTTTTTTGTTGTATTTGTTATTATTAGGAGAAGGTTCTTACGAAAAAAAATATTAAGAAAATCTCTCAGAAATATTGAAAAACCCTAAAAACAGCCCTTTTATTTTTCCCATACAAACGTTTTCTAACTAAAACGAGCTTTATTGCTATTGTATAAAGTTCATATTGAATTGCAAGCACTCACTGTTGTTTAAGCAATGTAGGTATGTTCCTAACGTCCAAGAGTCAATTTGCACTTTATTACCTCTGTACAAAGTTCAAATTCAATCATATCTATCAAAACAGTGTGCGTTTTATACTGATAATTTTTACTATAAATTGACAAGTTAGCATCAACAAACTACGGTTGCTATAGTTACGCAATAGCATGAGAATAGAGGATATAACAAAGAGTTCCTATAATTATTCTCAACACCTTTGGTCACGCCATCACGCGTGAACGACTGGACCGATTTCAATTTACTCTACGTTTATCCCAAAGTCTACCCGTGCGAAGCCGGGACGGGCCGCTAGTTTGCTATAAAAAAGTTGGTTGTCTGTAAAGTCGGTTTACGGGCGATAGTTTAACGTGACAACGTCATAACAAATCATTGATGAAATGATTGCATACTTTTCTCGCTCCGATCGTAACATTACAATGAGCGTAACGGGACACACAGCCGGCGGCGTTCATCGATTTATTAGACGTTATCACGTCAAAATACTCTGTATAATTTTATACGTATTTTGTACCTTCATCTACATTAAATTGAATGCAAATCCGGTCGGCCACTAGCAATTTTGTTACCTATTGAACAAACAAACTGAGAAAACAACGTGTGTGGCGCGCTTCCATTCCCGTTTTTGTTTGTCTTTTATACTTTTAGCCGCCACTGCATATTTATAAAATCGCCGCGCACCATACGCCACAGTATAACCCATTGCACTCACAGCAGAGCAAATTCAAATTATAGGTCACAGCAAAAATATATTATAGATTAGACTAATGAAAGTTAAAATGAATAACAAAATAAGTCCAAATTATCATAGCACTTACAAAAAATCAGAAAAAATGTCAGGTTTTATAAGTAGTATTAGTACCTAGATACTCGTATATTTTGGTGGGGTCAGCCTTTAGTCAACTACAGACGTTGTATGAGCACAAGGTCCGTTGGCACTAGACATGAAAAGGTGACTGACAGGTCAAAGGGTTAATAAAATTACTTGTATGTCTCCATGGATAGTGAATACACTGAAAAAAAATGGCCATCAAAATTCCGATGAATTCACCTAAAGTACGCATTACCCTTCCTACTAATAATAACCGTAAAAACTGGTGCTAATCTTCGTACTTTTTGGTAATTATCAGTATGCTCCGTACTTTAGGTGAAATTTTTCTCAGTGTATGTATGCTACTGGTTTGTTTGAGCAGGGACGTGGTGCGGCTGGAGAGGCCGGATTTAGAAATATTGCGAACTGAACTCATCATTCGTATAAATGCCGATAAAGCCACACTGCTGGAGATTGAAGATAAAATCCTGAGACTGCTGTACGCCTCTTCGGGGAACATCCTCGACGATGAGGAGCTCATTGAGACGCTCAACGAGAGTAAGGTGAATATGAACTGCTGTACCCATAAAATCACTAGATTAGTGACACATTTTGTTAGAAGAAACAATTAAACATTTTATCGTAAATAATATCTCATGGAATACATATTTTAAACATCATTATTTTGTACGGTTATAATTTCGAATACGAATTTAATGTCAAAATGACATTCTGGTAGTTTTTATGCGTCACTAAGTGCGTGAACTTTACATACACGGGCAGTAGGGTAGTTTTTGGCTTCACTTGGATCTAAGGCGGGACTCGATCTGCCTTTCTACTAGATCTGAACTTGTGTGTTGTTGTGTACTCGTATGTCCTTAGCGCGCTAACAGATGCTTCGGTTCCCGGGCTTTAAAGTTAAAACCTGAAAACATCGATCAATACGTCCACACACTGAGACTACATCGCGTTACAGCGAGCTCGTTGCTCGTGAGATAAACTCCTTTGATAAATCTCCATTGCACTACACACCTTGCCTTGTCTTTGTCAAACCTTGTCCTTTTGTTGTCCTTTGTCACGCCATGTCTTTCAATTCTGAACGCAGTTTAGTTGCGTGTAGCGGTTTAGTGTGAGGCGTTTTCATTTTAAAAAAGTAGTTCGTGGTTTTTCGTAGGTGGCGTTGTACGAGCCTAGTATTTTCTATCAAATTGATTAGGTATGGTCACTTTTTATAAATTCCCCAGTCTATTGTTTACTAACAAAGTTTTAGTTTTGTCCAGGGGTATAACATACGAGTACCTACACAGAAAATAATTGTTTTAGTACGTAATGTGAGCGATGAACCAAAAAGAGACCTGGCAGGAATTAAAACTTATTGTTTTTGTTTTTCATAACATGTTTTGAATTCGTGGTTTCTCTATAATTTTAATTCAGACAGAATATTTTTAAGAAGACTAGGTTTTATTAAAAAAATTAAAACTTGTTTATAAGCAACTCCAAACATTAACTTTAAAAAGGTTTTTCGCTTGACCGTTCTCAAACAAAAAAATATAGGTCATATTCTCTATAAATGTATTCTCGTTGTTTAATTTCTATTAGATACCTACAGGTAGGTATTTTGAACATTAAGTCACTTGACCGTTTTCTTAACCTCGCCCTTTCGCCCTTCGCCTCCCTTCACCTCAGTTAAAGAAAATACTCAATCAAATAATGACCAATCTATACACAGGAAACGTCAGAAATCATCAACGCGCGCCTTGAAGAAACGGAGGCAACGGAGATCAGCATATCTGCGGCCCGAGAGAAGTACCGCACCGTGGCCACTAGAGGCGCAGTGCTTTACTTCGCCGTGGCGCAACTGGCTGATATCGACCCAATGTATCAATTTTCTTTGAAATATTTCAACCAGGTATGTAAAATTGTCATCTTGTCACCAACTCAAGCTTATAAAACTATTTTTCACCAGTAGGTACCTATGCCTTGTATGCTATTGGGGTGTTTGTTAAAAACGACTTTTGAACCTTGCAACAGTTCTTTTTTACATTCGAAGGTACCAAGGATTTTGGCATCTAAGTTTTAATTCTATTTATTTTTAGTAAAAATACTTGTTGCATAGAAACATAAATTATTAGGTATAATGAGCTCCGTCGAAAGTATTCCGAATAAAATAGTGCAATAAATAATAAATAAAAATATTCCTTTTGTTATAATAATTAACACGGGAATACTTACGTAAAAATTAAGACACCAGGCTAGACACGACCGCGAGCGCGTCACGCTTGTAACTCGCCTGATAAAGGTTACCGAATGTGATCGAAACTAGTTGTATTAAACGACGTAATTCACGTGAGTGATTCCCGTGTGAATTGTAACAAAATGTGTCGACACCACGTTAGTTTAGATTCCGGGAAATCCATTCATCTGGAAATCAATTCCTGGAATATATTAGAATAATAATATCGGTAATTGTCAAATTGAATTTGGTAGGTAAGGGAAACATGTACAAAATGGTATACGGACAAAACGGCACACCGGCCTTATTTTAAAGGCCTTGTTTAAAGCCCAGTTAGCTCATCAGGTGGCCCGATTGTCCATGGATCAACTGTCAGCCTCCCTGCACGCAACCGTTTTGTCTGAATACATTTACAAGTTTATTTTCATAACATAAATTTATCTTTGTTTTGTTAATTGATTCGCACTAAAACATAAATGAATCCTATTATTTCTGTTCTAAAACGTTTTGTCTTGACTGTGATATTTTGTTTTTAGCTAAAAATCGTATCTTTTTATCTTTATTATTCTTTAAGTTTTATTGTTTTAAAACCCAGTACGGACAAAGTTGTATAGATTCAGTAGGGATAAAACGGTATAGTATGCCACTTTGTCCATTTATGCAAATTGCGTGACCTAATACGAAGTAGGTATTTTTAATTATATTTCAAAGATCACAAAATGTTTAGACGCTGTGATAGGACAACCGGCAGACAATTTCGGAGTAATAAGTCGTAGAAAAAAGCCATTGCAACAGCAAAAAATAGAAAAATCTCCGACGTCTTTCCCCTTAACATATTGAAAGTCATCTTTTGAAGTCGCTTATAGTATGATGCCGTGTTTTATAACTCTAACATGCAGATTGGGACGACGAATGTGTGTGCATTTATTATAACGACATTATTTTATGCGTCAAAACTTGGAGAAGGATGGTCACAGTACATCAATTATCATAATAATTATGCTGTTCAACTGACCAAAATAGCCAAACAATATGGTTGAGCAATTTAGCATTAAAATACGCTGGCAGCGATAACTAAGGATAGTTTGCTCGCATATTCCAATGTTTTTATTTAACCTATGCTGTCCCACTGCTGGGCAAAGGCCTCCCCCAATTTTTCCAGTTCTTGCGGTCTTGGGCTAGCGCCGTCCAATTCAAGTCTTGGGGTCGACTGTCCGGAGACACCCACATTCCAGTTATCGAAGAGATTTACATTTTATATTTATCTAAGTTACATTCCGTTTAAAAAGCTGTATTTATTTACTACAGGTGTTCAACCAAGTGATAGAAAAAAGCGAGAAATGCGATGTTCTGGAGACAAGGCTACAGATACTTCACCGAGAGATCACACTCTCCGTGTACCGGAATGTATCCCGGGGACTGTTCGAAAGACACAAGCTAGTGTTTAGCTTCCTCCTAAATATGGCAATATACCTGAACACGGGGCTGGTGACCCCCGATCAGTGGAACTTTATTCTGCGGGGGGCGGCTGGCACTAAAGTGGTAAGTTAAAAGTCATGCACTAAAGTGATAAGTGAAAGTCAGGCACTAAGAAGTTTCGTTGTAATCAACGGAAGAAATTAGAAGTTTCGATCACTCTCCGTGATCTTTTTCAAGGAGTGATGACGTGCATAACGCGCTTGACGTACACTAAAAAGTTGGCAGTACTCAATCCAAATACTTGGTGCTTGTAACAAAAAGTAACGTCATTTTGACAGATAATAACTAATAAAATAAATGCAAAATATAAATGAGTATGTCATGTTCTTTTTTGTACCCCTGACAATCCCTGATAATCGGTTTAGTAGTCAAGGATCTCAACAATCTCACTTCCATATTTATGATATTAAGTAGGGACACGATACTTTAATTTTGAAAATAAACAAACCCCTCAACAGATACGAGTAGAGGCTACTTTGGCATATTGTTTCGTTATTTTTCCAGTACGCAACTCAAGCCTCTCGTGTACGAGTACGCCACTCAACTCAGTTCTGCACTCATCCTATTTCATATTTAAATATAAAACTTCAATCTTAAAAATAAACAAAACCTCAAATAAATAGAGAGACCGGGCTACTGTGGCACGTAATGGTATTGTTTTATTATTAATTTGAGTGATAACTGGTAACGCGTGTGTAGGTGCCCCCCAAGAAGCCTCTGGTAGAAAACATGACGGATGCAATGTGGCTCGCGGCCCACCACCTGGAGGACGTCGACCCGACCTTTAGTGGTCTCATCGCTGACTGCATGCGGAAGATAAAAATCACCCTCGGAGCCTTTAGCGTGGTAAGTTTCACGCCCACTGTCCGAGTTTACCCCCAGGGACCCTATTCTTGAGCGCTCGAGATTATATCCATCACTCACGCTCTTGTGACATTTTTAATGAGAACGACGGTGACTTAGATAATTCACTCGTCAGAATTAGGTCCTAGGAATCTCGCCTTGCCTCATAGCAATCGAAGTTGAACACATATACAGTAGTGTTACAAATAAGTATTTTACCTACATTTCACTATTAGTACCTATAATACAGAATACAGAAACGTTTATATATGACAACGGGCACATTACATATACATACACTACAAGTACCTATCTAACATGTCTGTAGCCCACCGCGGCTGACAGGGCTATTAGAAGCAACTATTCGATTCCCCAACCTGAGCGCATCACTAATTAAGGTAACGGCTTTGTGAACGGTTGAAAATAACAAACGCTTGAAGCTGAGTGCTTTTGCCAAGAATAAAATCCGATACCAATAAAAACAATACACGTCACCAGTATTTAAAAACTATCCCAGCATTGTTTTACTTTAAGCTGGAGGCATTCAAATCTCGGATTTGCTAAAAATAGTTTCAGTTCAAAATCTCACAATAGATATTCAAATCCGCTGAGTGCAAAACCCAATTTATTAGAAGCTAGGCTGGGAAGCATTCTATTATGATCTGATATTCGGTCGGAGCTCCGGGAGAGTTTTGTCTCTAGACAGACACAATCGATTAAATCTTGCCTGTTCGTGTAGCGTAATGTGTAACGCAATTATAAATTTAGGATACACCAGATGCATCGTTTCGAATAAATAGCGCTGTCTATGTCTATACGTTTTAGATTAACTAAAACCGACGGGAGCTGCCCGGGCTCGCTGGATGTGGCTACAAAATATAACCTTTAGCACTCCGGGACAGCTATCGCTTTCTATTAGTGGAAGGACTATTAAAATTGGACCAGTAATTCCGAAAATTAAGGCATAGGTGATGGGGTTAGGTAGATTCTACTGCTAGAATTTAGAAGCCTGGGGGCCATT
Organism: Alcis repandata; assembly: GCA_949125135.1. Taxonomy (NCBI): domain Eukaryota; kingdom Metazoa; phylum Arthropoda; class Insecta; order Lepidoptera; family Geometridae; genus Alcis; species Alcis repandata. The sequence continues at coordinate 19,019,273 of OX421221.1, forward strand.
GCAGCGTGTTTGCATTAAAAGAGGAATGTATTGTACCTACTTACTTGTTATTGTTATATACAAAAAAAAAACGGTCAAAGCGAAAAAAAATCGCATCTAAGACATCACAAATCACAATTTAATATGATAAAAAAAAATTACGGACCTAAGAGGACATGACCAGGACCATTGATGCAAGACACTTTTATTTTTTATACTTTAGTAAAGGACATCCTCCACGGCCCATACATTTTTGGTCCATATGTCAAAGTGCCGGCCGGCGAAAAATTTAGTGCGACGTTTTAGGTTGTTATATAGCCTAATAAACGATTTTGTTTTCTAAGAACGGAATGTACAGCTACAGTGTTGTACTGGCAATTTTGGACCGGCCAGTAACTATATATCCCTATATTTGAGAGTTTTGTAACGCAATAAAATAAATAGTCATTTTTGATAGGAAATTCACGTGGACAAAACAGACAAAACCCCAGCCAAGACCGATTGGGACGCGAAACTGACGACCTTCGAAAAGCTCATGATTGTCAAGTGTCTGCGGGAAGAGAAGCTTGTGTTTGCGATCGCTCAGTACGTGAGCACCAGCCTCGGGGCCGTCTTCATCGAGAGTCCTACGGTGCAACTCAACACGCTGTAAGTTTATGCCTCGCACCAACGACACGTTTCATTTTCGGTCTGCGTATGCATATAGCTTATCACGACAGTGTGCAGTGCGTTAGTGAGAACAGAAGGGAGTGGGTGGGTGGATGGTTGAATGGGTGGGGGGCGGCTGGGGGGTGACGGCGTGTGTGTCGCTTGTTGATCAGGAAAAGGCTGGGGGCGTTTTTCATACTACATTGGCGGGAATTATCTTGTTTGACTATTTAAATTCAATTGTTCAATCGCTGGCATGAGAGTCTCTATTTACGAGTATCCGGGATCACAAACGTTAAAGGCTCGGAGCGTAAAATTGTTTCCTAGAAAATGTCAGTTGGAGCTGTTGATTTTTTTCCATTTTAAAGTTTGCTAATGGTGAAAGATATTTAGAATAATTATAAGTACTTAACCACACAAGCTAAGTTGGCGTGTACTAAGCTTATAATCTGAAACAGTAGATACAATACATTGCAAATAATCTGTACAAAATCTTCTGACAATATTATATTACGTAGCTAAATGTCAGTAGATATTAGTAGTATTGGTATTCGGTCGTACTCGTATTCTCATTGTCAATGCTCAATGGAGATTTTTTTATTTTTATAATTATTGCAGATATGCGGACACTACATCTGTCATTCCGCTGGTGTTCGTGCTGAGTACGGGCTCGGATCCGTTCGGTGCATTCCAGAAGTTTGCCAACGAGATGGGCGTGCTGCATCGCGTGCATTCCATCTCGCTCGGCCAGGGCCAGGGCCCGGTCGCGGAGAAACTGATCAACAACGCCAAGCCGAAAGGAGACTGGGTCTTCTTACAAGTTAGTCAGATCATCTCGAGCACTAGACACTATCTACTAAATCAAAAAATCACCTACCAACACTACAGGGGTAAAATCAACAAAAAGTCCAATACGAGTGCAATTCACCCGTAAGTATAAGGGATTAGCGAGGCAAAGCTTCCCTTCAAAACTTTTAGTATTCCACCTCTAACGCCCCCACTATAACGGGGGAAACGTGGTGCCACACTTCACAGCCTTTGAATGCCATCCCAATTAGGGAGAGGATTACGAAACTGAATGATAGAATAAGGCAACGAGCGGTTTACACGGTAATTCACACTGTCGTGCCGTCCGGCTAAATTTCAGAGTCCGTCGCGATGAAGATTTAGCGCGATACTCGCTTAGTTTTTTTTTTATGTAAAAGAGCGGCAAACAGGCAGACGGTCAACCTGATGGAAATCAAAACCGCTGGCTATGAACAACACAAGCGACTTTGATGAAACTTCGCCAGCCCGGAGAGGTGCGGGGGGAGGTCTTGTAGACACCCTGGTGAACTGACGCGCGACACAGAACATCAAATAGCGGTGCAAGTCAAGTAGCTGTACGATTTGGATCGTTACTATCTTAATGCAGTTCTGCCTCCAATACAGGGCTATTCATAAAGGGTATGCTAAGCCGAAAAGGGCTCATAGTACTCATCATTATGAACAACTTTTACTATGGGACCAACCCGAAATTCGCGAAAAATAAATCAGCTGTTCCATAGAAAAATGTCAATGACACTCGACAAATTTATGGAACAGCTGATTTTTTTCCGCGAATTTCGGGTTGGTCCCATAGTAAAAGTTGTTCATAATGATGAGTACTATGAGCAGTTTATAAATAACCCTGTATAGGTACCTACACTTCTACACTAATATTATAAGAGTGATAGTTTGCACCTATGTTTGTGATTACTTAACTCCGGAACGGCTCAACGGATTTACATGAAATTTGGAACGAAGGTCTTTTCTAGTCTAAATATTAACACATTGGCTACTTTTGATCCCGGAATGTCATGTTATCTTGTTGAAACCGCGAGGGCGCAGCTAGTGTACATGGATAATAAGTCAAGCTCAGTGCCCCTCGAGCAGCCAAATTTTACAATGTTACCTACTAATATTTAGGTACTTAGTTTATTTATTTATTTTCATGTAGCAGGCCTATATATATTTTTTTTTAATCTATACTTACTAATATTATAAAGCTGCAGAGTTTGTTTTTTTGTTTGAACGCGCTAATCTCAGGAACTAACTGGTCCGATTTCAAAAAATCTTTCAGTGTTGGATAGTCTATTTATCAAGGAAGGTTATTTATAGGCTATATTTTATTTTCAAAAACATTAGGTGGATCCCTAAGGAAATTGCCATTTTGTAACCCAAGGTATAAAATCGGAAACCTATTTATGCGTGCGCTGCAAAAACTATTGACAATAGAACAAAATGATGTACTACGAGTTTGTAAGTCTTATTAAGATCTACAAAAAAGTCCGCGGTTTAAGGGCTTCACACACAGCAGCTATAATGTAAAGATGTACAGGATGTAAAAATATACATTATAGCTGTCGTGTGTGGTCTCCTGACGATTTCTATGGAAAGATGTAATGAGATGTATCGTGCTATAATGTACATCTTTACATTATAGCTGCTGTGTGTGAAGCCCTTCAGTCACAATAACCGCTTTTATGTTCATAAAAAATATTAAATCGTCTGAAGAAAGAAACTACGTAAAATTTGTATCGTAGGTAATATTAATCCTTGGCCAAATTTAGCATTATGTTATCATATCAAGATATATTCATACCAGTATCAAAAATAATTCTCGGTCATTCTACTTACGGAACGAGTGGAATAAAGAGTTCTTGGATCATATAGAAATGAAAGTAGCGGGGGTTGGCCTTGAGTCTTTAGTTTTGCACAGGATATTAAGGGCACTTTGGGTTTAAAAAGTTGCAAAATTTTGTTAAGGCAAAAAAGGCTAATTGTTGGTATATCGTGGATGACTTTGGACATTGTTATCTTGTTATTAGGTATATTGGTTATTAAGTTATTAGGAAAAAGGGTAGTTATCAAAGGTGCTCACTGCTCAGTTTCTGACGCTGCTCAGAGCTGATTACTCAGCGTAGGTAACTATATTATTAAACGGTTCCCTAATGATGATGTGGAGTTGAACGCTCAGCGCCGACGGCGACGGTCAGCGTGCAAACCAGCCATTAGGCATTGTTTTGAACAAATTGGGCTCAAATTAGTTTCCGGCACATCCTGAATGGTTTTAAATTGGTATATGTACGAGTAAGCTGGGAAGTTTTATTCGGGAATTTTGTACTAGACTCAATTTTCATGCGTTATCTATTGGTTACTTAAAAGCCTGATTTGAATTAATGTATTAATCTATTCATGACCTACTTAATAAACTTCAAACACTTACTCGTAGCTAATAAAACTTATGTTACAAATGAACTAAAGCGACCAGTCCTGTGCTAGCTCCAGTAAAGCATACAATCTATTCATGCGTCTTTCACTTGACCTCACACTTTGATAACTATAAACGGTCAGATCTAAAATCAGTTACAAGTCAATGAAAATAGGGTATATAATTCAATACACACATAATCCACCTCACATAACGTGTATTACAGTCCCCCCTCCCCCTACGTCTATTACGCCCTATACGAAATTTAATAACTTAATTAATTATTCACTATAAGTCCTGAAATGTGCGAGCTAGACAGAGCGGCGCGATAATGTCAGGTCCTTAAGCTGCAAACAAAACGACGACTGCACTTCGCAGACTCGTTTATAAATAGAGGTAGAAAATCCGTCGGTCATTTTATACAACTTTTACAATTTTATTGACTTTCTTTTTGACAACCGACGACCTCCAAGCAAATTATGTTCAGGACTCCGGCCAAACGAGGGTCTCTCGATGGAGAGCTCCGTGCTGTCGCGGCAGGGACCGCCACAGTCACGAAGAACGCCGGGTCTCCGCACCAAAACGTCCGAAGGAGCATCGGGGAGTGGGAGTCCGGTTTACCGGGCCCCCGCAACAGTCTCACCCCCCCGAAATCGAGCCCGACGGTGGGACTCCCGAAGCCAACGCCGTCAGCCGTGCGTAGGCTGTCGGTGGAGGCCGAGGGAGCCCCACCTAAGACCACGGGCTCGAAATCCAAATTTTCGGACCGGGTGAATGAGGCCAGGGCTTGTGTTCGCACGGCCAAGCAGCATCTGACCCAGTCTCGGAACCTCAAGACCGACATTAAGACCGCCGTTAATGCGGCGGTCGACCGGTTGTTCCAGCTGGTGAAGGATGCGGATGCAGAATTGGCCAAGTGTGCGAACACACAGCCTGGCCCGGCGGTCTTCGGGGCGGCTGCCTGCACTCCGCCAAGGTCCCCTCCAGCTTTTATGGAGGGAGCCTTGTCGGAGCACATGCAGCTGCTCAAAGACAGCACGGAGCAAATGCGAAAGCTCCAAGAGACCCTCGACAGCACCACCTCCCTGGGAAGCCAGAAAGAGGCACACGCCGAGTGCATCGACCAGCTTTTGGGTGAAGTGCGGGAGCTGCGCCAGACCTCCGAAGAGACGGGGCGGAAGGTTTCCTGCTTGCAGGAGACCGTCCCCTCGTACGCGGAGGTTATCTGGCCAGACCACCTGCAGCCATACCGCGAGAGCTTCACCCAAAGCACTCAGTAATTGTGTCCTCGGGCGACGACCGGCTCAATGGTGACCACATACTCGGCAAGGTCCGAGACGCTCTAGAAGCCAGGACCACCGGGCTTCAGGTCACCAGAGTGCAAAAGGTCCGAAACCAGAAGGTGGTGCTGAGTTGCGCCAGTAAGGAGGAATTGTTAAAGAAGGGCCTTATCGTGGAGGAGGCCAAGAACAAGGACCCCTTGGTCATGATCCGAAATCTCCTCGCCTTCAACAAGGACTCGGACATCGTTTCGTCTCTCAGGTCCCAGAACAAGAGCCTCCTCCGGGACCTGGGAGACGACGATTTCAGGGCGACGGTCAAGTACCGTCGCCGGGCGCGGAACCCCCACGAGAATCACGTCGTGCTGCAGGTGTCCCCAAAGCTGTGGATGAAGCTGGTTGAGGCCAAGCGGGTGCACATCGACTTGCAGTATGCGGTAGTACAGGATCAGTCTCCGCTCGTGCAGTGTACACGATGCCTGGGGTATGGGCACGGGCGCAGGCAGTGCACAGAGTCAGCCGACCTGTGCAGCTTCTGCGCCGGCCCACACCTCCGGGTGGACTGTCCTGCACACACTGCGGGCGAGACTGCCGTATGCCGCAACTGCAAGTCGGCGAAGTATCCCTAAGACTTTGGCCACAATGCCTTCGACGGTGAGTGCCCAGTGCGTAAGCGATGGGACGCCATTGCTAGATCTAGCGTGGCGTACTGCTAACGTACCGGGCACTCTAGTCACCACAGCTGAAGGGACGAAGCCTGCGCACACTGGTGGTTACGTGTGGGGTTTGAAGACGCGGGTGAGGACTTTGCGTGTGGGACTGTTCTCGCACTCGACACCAGTCGAGTGCGAGGACGGCCCGACGCGTAAAAGCGACAGTTGCATGGTTGATGCAGTTACTGGGTTGCTGCCGACGTGTCCTACACAAGACGCGCACGGGTACGACCTGGGATTTATAACAAGCTTCACGCTGACCGGACTCCCATTGTGTGTGATGAAGGACGGTAAAAAACCCAGGCCGTACCTGGGCGCAAATGACACTGAAGCAGCACAGTACAAAGCCAGTGAAATAAGTAGAGAGGACACTGGGTGTCACCCCTCTTATTTTGGGTTGAAAAGTCGTGGAAGGTGCGTGCAACACCTACTTCGTTTGAAGTAGGTGTATGCACACACGTGGTTTAGTAGAAAAGTAAATGAGTAATTGTGTTAACGCATGCTAGTCAATCACCAAAGGCATAGGTTTTAATTTTATTTATTTTGTAATATGTATGCGTTTTTTGGCTTATGTATATAGTTTTTAACTGACGTAAATTTATACAATTTTACATTTTATTCTGATATTCAATTTTATTCCAATTTTATATCAATTCTATTTCACTGTTTTATCATGATTTTAATTTATTATTATCCTATTTATTTAAGACTTGATAACAATTTATTGTTATCTTAAGAAGACATTTTTTATTTAATCCTAACACAATTTTTTTTTTGACAATTGTACACATTTTATTTCTTTGTTGTTTTTGAAATCTGCTTATCTAAGTTATGACGTAATGCTACTTTTGTAGCAACTATTTTAATAAACTTTGCTATAGGAATAACAACCCAAACAAGGGCCTCGCATATAGAGTGAGGGTACATAGGTGGAGGAGGACGGCTAAAAAAAAATAAATAAAAAAAAATAGAGGTAGAATTCCGATTGCCATTAGGTAGCCTCTATTGCGTCAAAATGTATATTTTTTAAAACATAAAATTAAATTATGCACCTTCTTAAAATAAATCATAAGCCTGAAATAACATAAACTACTCTGTTCTGTGGCACCATACAAAAAAGAGAGACAAAACGAGAAATATTTATTTCAAATAATAGAGGAAAAAATAGGTAACAGAAAATTTAACTAAGTGATCGACAAACTACCATCTTCTTTTACATTTTGCCGCTAAACCTACTGAGAAAAATATTCACTTCTTTGAAATTAACTGGTCCCTATTTTACAGAACTGTCATTTGGCGGCATCGTGGATGCTCAAACTTGAGCTTATAGTCGCCAACTTAGCTTCAAGCGAAAACCTGGACAAAGACTTTAGATTATTCCTAAGTTCGATGCCAACTGCAAAGTTCCCCGTGTCGGTTCTGCAAAACTCCGTGAAGGTAACCAATGAACCGCCCAAGGGGCTAAAGGCCAACGTAAAGAGAGCTTTCATCGAAATGGAAGAAGATTTCTTTGAAAATAACGGTACGTTTATCAATTGGTTCTTATTTTTTTGCTATTAAAAGGGACTCACAAAAAAACATAGTTTTTATATTAAGTATACACGTGATGTTAATGTTTTTATATTGAGTACCTGGACGTATAACTTCGTTTTCTGTTTATTTTTATTTTCTTTGATGGTGCTTTGGCTTTGGCTTTGGCGGTTAGCGCTAATTTCGCTATATTCCCGACGTGCCTTAAAAGCGGCGTACTGTAGGCACTTACACAAGCGTAGCTCTCGTGGCGTAGCTCGACTAATAACTCGGTGTTTGTAACCGATCACCGAAGTTAAGCGACGGATTACACGATCATTCTACAGACGGCTGGCGGCGGGTGGCATTTACAACTGAGCCCTGCCTTGGTTCGAATCACACGTTAAATTGTAGGGGCCCGGTTGTTTGTCCTTTAACAACTACCGTAAGCCATGTCAGAGAGGATAAGGAGGAGACGTCATTGTCAGGATATCCTAGTGGGTAGCTTGGAGTGTAAGTGTGAAACGTTATGTCAAAGGCCTTCAGGTGGCCTCAAAACTCTGACACCAGGGCTAGCCACTCGGTCTATACGGACTTACATACTTTATTTTTTTTTTGTAATTTACCTATTATACTGTCCCACTGCTGGGCAAAGGTCTCCCCCAATTTTTTCCAGTTCTGGCGGTCTTGGGCCAGCGCAAAGACTACTTACTTACTACTTAATTTATTACTTACTGACTAAACATTAAAATGGTAGCATGTTATCGTTCATGATGTCACAGAACTGGGCCAGGACTGGCGCACCATGCTGGTCGGCATAATAATGTTCCACGCGAACATTCAAGAGCGCAAGAAGTTCGGCCCCCTCGGCTGGAACATCACGTACGAGTTCAACAACAGCGACCGCGAGTGTGCGATGCTCAACCTGCAGATGTTCTGCGAGGGCGGGGTCATACCCTGGGACGCGCTGGAGTACATCACCAGTAAGTACACACACGTGTAAGGCTGTTGTAGGCTGTTAATCCTTAGACCTGTAATACTACTAATACTACTCAACCTATAATCCTCCCACTTTTTGCATACAGGTCTACCCTCGAAGGGTGATTAGGGCGTATTCAAACACAATGGCCAAAGGCGGGTTTATAGAACGTACGCCATTGAATTTGAATTTGGCTCTACAGCCGTCTGGTCACCCGTCAGAACATTTTTCTCTTGAACTCCTATTTGCTTATTTGACGACCTGCTTAGCTCATCGGTAGTGCATCCGCCTTATGATCAAGAAGTGGCAGGTGCGATTTCCGGCCGGGCTGATGTTCGAATGATGAATTAAAATATCAGTTCCGAGTCTGGGTGATACTTGTCCTTGTTTTTGTGTATGTTCCGTGGTATCTCCGACACAGGGAATGCTAGTGAGGAACTTTATTCCAGCGTGTCTTCCTCTCGAATTCCATCAGGTTCCATCACGTACGGCGGTAGGGTGACCGACATGTGGGACCAGCGCTGTCTCACCACAATACTGAAGCGGTTCTTCTCTCCGCCGACTCTCGAGGAAGGCTACGTCTACTCGAGTTCGGGGTTGTATTACTGCCCGAGAGTGGAAAAGTTAGAGGAAGTGAAGGCTTACGTAGAGGACCTGCCGACTATCGAGAACCCTGAAGTGTTTGGTATGCACGAAAACGCCAACATTGCTTTTGAGGTAAGCAAAATACAATTCATGACATTTATAAATTGTGTGATTGGTGTATCAATACTTAATGACGCGGTGATGTTGGCATCACTTAAAATATTTTGTTTTTCCGCTATTCTTTTGGGGTTCTTCATAATTGTCCTAAATCCTAAACCATCCCAGTATTAGAGCAAAGAAAAAAAAAACAGTTATGTCAAGTCATTTTGAGCTTTTGCGAGACTTACTTTTACATCAATGAAAATCAATGGCAAATGGCAATTGATTGATTGTTTTTACAAATATGGAAATGGCAAACAAGAGATGTGCCGCCATGGAACGAAGTCACCGCGACGCCGCCGCCGCCTATACATACATCCAATGTTAATCTAATAACAATGCCCCGCAATTAGATCTGCTACGCCATGCGAATCGTACATATTCCGAGCATTCACGGCTTGATAAATAAAAGGTTGGCATCTGTGAGTTTAACATAAAAATACCTTCACTATATTTCGCATAAAATTTGGTATTGATGAATTCAGTTAATACAGAGTTATGAGGTAACAAATACATACACACACTTTTACTTTCTAGCGGCCCGTCCCGGCTTCGCACGGGTAGACATTCATTTTTTAAACATTTTGGTATAAACGTAGAGTAAATGTGTTTTGATGAAATTTGAGCACGCAATTCAATGTCAAATGTAAAATGTTACATTATAAACGTTTAAATTGTCCAAAGCGCTAAGTATTCTTAAATTTTCTAATTTTACGCGTATTTTTTTTATTAATTTTTTATTTCATAAGAATTTTCTCTTGAAAATAACAAACGCAACAAAAAAAAAGTGAAATCGGTCCAGCCGTTCACGCGTGATGGCGTGACCATGGGAAATAGGGATTCATTTTTATATTATACTAGCTGACTCGACAGACGTTGTCCTGTCAAAAGCCATTGCGTAACTATAGCAACCGTAGTATGTTGATGCTAACTTGTCAATTTATAGTAAAAATTATCAGTATATATAATTTGCAATAAATTAAAATTGCGACTATAATTTGAGATTTAAACTATCCTATCTCTCAAGTTGGATCGAACTGCACATGGTGTGCGAATTTTATTATAATCGGTTAAGTGGTTTAGGAGTCCATTGAGGACAAACATTGTGACACGAGATTTATATATATTAAGATAGATAGATTAGCTGCACTCCGCAATTTCACCCGCCCGGATGATTAACAGCTGTGATGATGAGTCATGACTATTCCAACAGAACAAAGAAACGACCACGCTCGTCCAGACGATAGTGGACGTGCAGCCGCGCGCGGGCGGCGGCGGCGGCGGCGACACGCCCGACCAGATCGTCTGGCGGATCTGCGACCAGACCCGCGTCACCGTCACCCAGAAGATCGACCGCTCGCAGATCAACCCCGACCTCATGGTCCCGGACGACATGGGCCAGCTGCACTCGCTCACCACCGTGCTACTTCATGAGTCGGAACGATTTAACGCGCTCCTAGCTCTCATACACTCTACCCTGACTGAACTGCAGAAGGCTATCAAGGTAAGCTATTATACAAGTGAGCACATTCATTAGGGTGGTCTAAAAATTAACAATTTATTTTATGACTTTGAACGACGTTTGAGTTTGGTTTCGGATTTTAATATTTCGATAGGTAAGAAGTATAGGAGTATGATTCAAAATGTGATATGTACATATACATACCTTCACGTCTTTTAATTTTATTGCCCCTTTTTGTGACACCTTGTATTTTAGCCTCAGATCAACCCCGATCTCATGGTTCCGGTCTTCTGGTGGACACTCCAACCACTTGGTTGATCAGTGCTACTTTACGAGTCAGAACAATCCAACACACTTCGAGCACTCATACACTACACTAAGTACCTATTATGCAGTTCGATTCTATGTAAACCATACACCTCGCGGGACGCCCGTGGGGCGAAGCGGACGTGGTATTGGGGGTGAAGGCGCGCACCCGTAGGCGTCCCGCGAGTTATATTTATATGGTTTGCCTATAATCGAACTGCATAATACTATGTAAGCTAGATACATGTCTAACCTGACGTTTACCAGATTACAAAAGTAAGTTAGTTCGTATAGGCGAAATGGTTAGTCCTAGAGTTTTTAGACTGCCTAAAACACATCTGACCATGGCTCGGCGGTTTTTGGAAAAACAACCGGAATCTACAATTTACCGGGTCCACCGACGACGGACGGTATAAAAGATCACAGAATAAACAATGGTATAGAAGACAAATAAAAATCAATCCCAAATCATATTTTGAAATGCAACATGCGTATTGAACTCATCAGGTTCCATTTAAAAGCGACCCCACCGGGTGATTGCAACCCTCTGGCGGCTCGCGTTTCACCACCCCACTCCCAGGCTCAGATCAAGTAGAAAGGCAGACTCCCCCGCCTTAGATCCAAGTGAAGTCAAAAATTACCCTACTGCCCGTGCACGTATACTTCAAGCACATATTGACGCTTATAAAAACTACCCGAATCAATCGTCAGTTCTTACGACAGCTGATCAGAAAACGTGGACAAGAAATAAAATTGGTTGTCTGTAAAGTCGGTTTACGGGCGATAGTTTAACGTGACAACGTCATAACAAAACATTAATGAAATGATTGATAGCATACTTTTCTCGTGACGTCACAATAAAGCCACGATTACACTGAGCAACAATTGTTTATAAACTCTGTTTCAGAAACGAAATCTACGTGTTTCTGAAACATATCACTTTGTTTCTGTAAACACTACGTTAACATACGAGAAACACTTAGTGTTTACAGAAACAAAATGTTATGTTTCTGAAACAAAGTTTATAAACAATTGTTGCTCAGTGAATACGTGGCTTAGCGTAACGGGACACGTAACGAGACACTTTTTCGTGCGTGCGCCCGGCGTTTCATAATTTCGAATACAGGGTTATTCATAAAGGGTATTCTAAGCTGAAAAAGGCTCATGGTACTCATCATTATGAAAAACTTTTACTATGGGACCAACCCGAAATTCGCGAAAAAAATATCAACTGTTCCATAGAAAAATGTCAATGACACTCGACAAAATGTATGGAACAGCTGATTTTTTTTCGAGAATTTCGGGTTCATCCCATAGTAAAAGTTGTTCATAATGATTAGTACTATGAGCCTTTTTCAGCTTAGCATACTCTTTATGACTAACCCTGTATAAATGTCAAAATGAAATAAATAATAATATAATAAAAATTAAATTTTGGCATTCGGGTAGTTTTTATGCGTCACTAAGTGCGTGAACGTGCACGGGCAGTAGGGTAGTTTTTGGCTTCACTTGGATCTACATAAGGCGGGGGACACTATCTGCCTTTCTACTTGATCTGAGCTCCCAGGTAGACTAAACACTAAACTTGATTGAATGTGTATTCATTTTCAGATACTGCTCGTGTAATTATTACCTATGTGACTGGTATGAGTTAGAGTTTGGATTTTTGTCTGATAAATAATTATTGGATATTTTGACTAGAGTAAGTGCCTTTTCACACGTACCGGTTGCCGGGTAGCCGGCGCCGGATACCCGGTGTCAAATGTACCCGCCTGCCGGATAAATAACGCCGGTACATGTGAAAGCTATGTACCATGCCCATACACTTCACCGCCGGGTAACCGGCGCCGGCTACCCGGCAACCGGTACGTGTGAAAAGGCACTTAGCGTAACTTTACTACAAAATTATAACTTTGAATTGCTTACTACTTCCTTCACATAGCGAGGAGTAACCGACACATTATTTACGCCACTCAAAAGTGTCGGAGAATCAATTTTTCACACGTTTCCTCATTATAGGGTGTAGTGGTGATGTCCGAAGCGTACGAAGAAGTGTACACCGCGTTCATGAACAACCGCGTGCCCGCGATGTGGCACAAGAAGGGGTACAACTCGCTCAAGTCGCTCGGCAGCTGGGTGCACGACCTGGTGCTGAGGATCGACTTCGTTGAGGTAACTTACTAACTCACTGATGCACTCACTAACGCTTTTTTTAAGTAAATTCTTTATTTTTATTCTATGGTGGGCTTGCTTATTCTTACTCGATATGGTGGCGATATTAGGTCCTGCACCATCGTCCCGCGAAGGCTGCATTGTGCGTGCACCCTTTATATTAGGTCCTGCACCGTCGCGCGTCGTCCCGCGAAGGCTGCATTGTGCGTGCACCCTTTGTATTTCGATATTCGAACCGAGAGCTTGCATCTTTGCAATGAGCGCAGCTAATAGCTACATAACAGCACACTATTTGTGCTCAATTAGTGTATAAGTAGGTGTATAATGTATTTGTAAATGATTATTAACATATGCAAAAAGTGCTTTGTCTGAAACCGACTAATAAATACGACATCATTGTCACCCGGCACTGTTCACATTTCGTAACTTCGTTACTTTATTAATTTTGAACCAATGGGTTTCTTTTGCCTGTTGACAAAACACGTACCTACGTGCCTAATACAAAATGTTAAATTAAATCTCGCGACTAAACGTTAGAAAAAAAAATATGCATTTTTTTATTGAATCTTTCACAAAATAAACAATTGCTGTTAGTATTAATGAAAGTTATAGTAGTAGTAAGCAACTAGAGGGAAATTACCAACCGGCTTGTTTTAGTTCGAAGCAAATTAAACTAAACGCCGGTTTTCATAACGCTCGTAATTTATTCAACTTGTTTCAAACAAAACATAATAGCGAAACATTCAACGCTCTGAAATGCTCTCCATGCTCGCCTCCACTCGAATCACTAATTTGATTCAAAGTTCAAAACTAATTTGCTTCATCGTTTGTAATGAGTGTATAACACCCATCACTATATTTCCGTAAGTTCGACCAACTTACCTGTGAGGTCAGTGAAGGAGCCACTGTCGTAGTTCCTGTAAAAAATTTCAAGCTTGCCCTTGCAATTTTTTAGTTTCACACCTTGGCCAACGTCACAAACAAGTTTGCTCTGAACGACGGTGACGTGCAACCAAGGGGTTATTGTACATTCGTCACAAAGAAAATTCGTCACGCAAAAAAGTATGTAATAAAAAAATAATAAAATAATATTATATGATTTTTTCTAATAAACTTCTCATTTGATCATTTTGATTATTGGGAGTTCGTCACGTCGCTTTTTTCCGCATAGACAGCAGAAAAATCAAACAATAAGTAAAAAAGATAGATCTATCTTTTTTTTTACTTATTGATATTTATAAAGATCTAACTTTTTAACTTAATTTTACGTTATTTATTTTTCATAATCAGAATTTCAATAATTTTACCTTACACATACATAACAATCATAGTTTCCAAGTGGGTGATTTGCCCATAACATTAAAAAATATAAAAAAAAGTAAATATAATAAAGTCACAGTAATAATAATCCGTTCATATTAGACCAAAAAATAGAAGTGAAGTAACATTAATTCCCGTCCAGCTGAAAATTGGTAGGATTGTTCAAAACATCATCATAAACGAAATCTAAAAAGTCCTCATCGACCCGACACTTGCAAAAAATTTTACTCCGGGTAGAAGGTCACCAAAACGTGTTTTTCACGATTTTCTCAAAAACAGTTCAAGCTACGAGGAAACTGTTCAAGACAAATATTATATTCTTTATGATGATATTCATTTCAGACCAGGCCAAAAAATTACAATTTCTCTTAAGAGGCCTCGGTCAGCAGAAGATCATATCAAAAGTTTGTAAATGAGTCTTCCTGAAGTTTTTAACATCGCTAAATCCGACAATCTCAAGAAACACTTCGAAAAATGACTCGTTGTGGCTCAAATCGGATAAATGATGATGATGGCTGACGAAAAATTGAACCTCTCGTATCTCGGAAACGGTAAGAGATAGAGTGGTACACCCGACTTTTGAAATGTAGATCAAGTATGGACCTTTTCGGAAAAATAATAAAAAAAAGATAGCCGTCATACAAAAAAAACACATAAAAAGGAAATGCTTATAGCTGTGGAACCGCTGCGCTGTAGGTGGATGGAGTGTGCTTGAAGAAATATTATATTATTGAAGTTCTTAAGAACAATTGAGATTCAGCAACAAAAATCCAAAATGGCGGATTTCATATTTTCGTCATTGAGTTTTCTCAAATATTGAAATTCTTTGTAAATGTGACTTACATTCAATGTTATTTAAGCGCAATAAATATATCTGATTTCTGATAAAATCACAGTACTATCAATCAATGTATGGAGTTTTTGGAGTTGTTACAAAAATTTGGCGAATTTACTTTGTGCCGAATGTACGAGTACAACAACCCCAACCAAGCAATGCAAGACGCAATATGGACACGCTTCGGTTAGATTGTATGAAGCTCCAGTTGATGTGTGACCTCATAGACGTAGACGAAGGACACTTCTACACTAATATTATAAAGAGAAAAGATTTGTATTTTTCGATGTTTGTAACAAATAAACTCAAAAATGACTGAACATATTTTAACAATTCTTTCACCAACATACACGTACCTATATAGCTACATCATTAGCCAGTAATATAGGACTATTTGATACCCGTGCGAAGCCGGGGCAGGTCGCTAGCTGCGCCTTCTGCTAGCACAGCACCTCTAATGTATCTATCTACTTTAAAACGAAGAAAAGAGAAACCAATGATAGAGTAAACTAAGAAGTACAATAAAAAATGAGGTATCAGGTTGTATCTCTTTTTGTTATAACTAACACGTGAATACTCACGTAAGTATTAAATCGTTTACCACGACTAGTTGCAGGGTTGTATCTCACTAATATTATAAGAGTGAAAGTTTGCACCTATGTTTGTGATTACTTAACTCCGGAACGGCTCAACGGATTTACATGAAATTTGGAACGAAGGTCTTTTCTAGTCTAAATATTAACACATTGGCTACTTTTGATCCCGGAAAGTCAAGTTATCTTGTTGAAACCGCGAGGGCGCAGCTAGTGTACATGGATAATAAGTCAAGCTCAGTGCTCCTCGAGCAGCCTAAACTTACAATATTACTAATATTTAGGTACTTACCTCAGTTTATTTATTTATTTTCATGTAGCAGGCCTATATTTTTTGTTTTGTTATTTCACTTTTATATTATGTTTTGTTTTTTCTATAAGTACTTACTAATACATATTGTAAAGCTGCAGAGTTTGTTTTTTTGTTTGAACGCGCTAATCTCAGGAACTAACTGGTTCGATTTCGAGAAATCTTTCAGTGTTGGATAGTCCAAATATCAAGGAAGATTAATATAGGCTATATTTTATTTTAAAAAAAATTAGTCATCCGTAAGAAAATTGCGATTTTGTAACCCAAGATGTAACGTAACGTACGTACGTACGTACGTTAACTCACCCCACGTAACGCTCTCATACTAAAGGGTATTGTTTCCGTTCTAACTCGATCTTAGTATACTCGTAATTTAATCAATGGGATATGATTACGAGCATGGTCTAATTGGCTTTTACAATCAAACTACGGTAGTTTCCTATTACGTAGTTTTAGTTACCTATACCTAACCTTATTACCTATTATTTGCCACATATGTTTTTTTTTATTCAAAGTGCAATCAATGTTCCTGAATACATTCATTTGATGATATTGTTTGCGAGTTGTTTACCTACTTGATTACAGGGTGTTTTCATTTTATCTGTTAGAGAACGCAAAAGACTTTAAAGAAAAAAAAACATCTGATCATTAGACGGTCTAATCGCCTCAAGAGATTTATTTATATTTTCTTTTCAATTGTTTTTGGTGATATGTTAATTGTAACTTATAGTTCGATATGTATTGTAAGGATAGGAAGTGATTAGGAACAGCAAAGGGCTTTTGTAAATTTAAAGGACAGAAATAGTCTAATTTGTCCCTGGCGTCCCTTCGTTTAGAAGTGGCTGGCGGACGGGCTCCCGCCGAGCAGCTGGGTGTCGGGGCTGTTCTTCCCGCAGGGGCTGCTCACGGGGTCGCTGCAGTCTTACGCACGACGATATCGCGTGCCCATCGATGCGCTCTTGTTCGACTTCCAGCCAATACCCTTCTTTCTCTCGCAAGAGGACGTCTATAAACAGAATAAGAAGAAGAAGGTGGGCTCATTTGCATTTCTTGTTACGTAGTAGCGACACCTAAGTATTTTCACCAATGTATAATCAGTCTAATTTGTTTAAAGAAGTAACTTGTGTTGTTTCGTAACATATGACATCGTGACGAAATTTGTTGTTTTTATTTCAAACTCGGTTCTATAACTTATTTACGATATCTATTGGTAGTCATATGAGATAGAGTGTAAAAAAAACTACTAAATGAATATTATACAACAGACAACGGAAGACGAGTCCACGACGGACGTCTACGGGGTGCTGGTGAAGCCAGAGGACGGCATCAACATCCACGGGCTGTTCATAGACGCGGGCCGCTGGGACTCGGGCGCGAACTGTCTCGTGGACGCCATAGCAGGTATCTACACCTAGTGTTGCATAGGACTTTAGTCTGATAGCCCATTTGGCAAAATAGAGGCTTAGTACATACTTTTTTAGGGTCTGTACTTTAGGCTAAATGAGTAAAAATATAAACTTACAAATAAACATGCCTACATTACAATACGTAAATAACCATAACCATCCTTTTAGGTAGTTGGGTAAAAATAAAGTGCCTGACAAGTTTTGCGCCCGACAGCCTCATAGACTAATACTTAGTTAAATAAACCCGAAGCAAACAATTTGGTTAACAAAATATAAAAACCATCGCAATACGATTTTACCGACGGACGTTTTGTTATTTTCAAGCGATAAATAAAGTATTGTTGTCGTAGTTTCTATGAAACTGGCGATAAGTTCGTGTTTCATAGAAATGCTCGATGTCGATCCCATTCCACCTGTATAACGCTATAAAACCTAAAGAGGCTTACTCGTACCTCTGTTGATAAGAATCTGTAGGTTACCTACAGAGGTAAGTTTCTGTAGGTTTTATAGCGTTTTACAGGCTTTCGAACTACGACAATGTTTTATCTACAGAATAGGCTATTTGACTGATTTTGAAAAACTGTTTTAAATTATTCGTTGGCATATGATTAATACACCACATGTATATTTCTGCGAAATTTGCAGTATTTTTCGTAAAATACTGTGTTAAAATTTAAATTACGATATTCGCGCTAAAAACGCTGTTTCGGTAATGGCGGACGACATGTGATTTGCGTGACGTCACAGGCTAGTAAGCAAACTTTATTCTTTGACAAACGTCAAACTTGTACCAAAGTGTACATTACAAAATCACACAGTGTCTTAGCATTAAACAATGTTTACTTGCGTGTGACGTCACGCGAGGCGTAGCCAATCACAGAGCGTTCTTGTGGCTGAAGAATTTTAAAAAATAATTTGAATTTATTTTGTTTATTTTGAAAAATCTATAAATATTTTTGGATAAAACAGAGATAAATATGTTTTTTTTATGTTATTACCTAATAGAATGACCACATTTCGTAGCATATTTTTAATAGTGTCAAATAGCCTATTCCGAGAAATTTACCTAGGAGAGTACTAGCATACGTCATCTAGTTAACAAGCGCCCGGGGCGGGTTCCGATCGCACGCTCGTGGCGCTCGGGGCGCGTGTCGGGTGCCAGCCCCGGGGTGCTGCAGCGCCTGGCATGATCCGATTTCTATATTTAAAATCGGATCATGCGAAGCGCCCGCAGCACCCGCCACTTGGCGATACTCGGCGGAGGCTAACGCACGATTCGATTTGTGCAGGATTTGTCGTCGGTCACGGTTCTTTAAGTTACAAAGCAAACAATGGTGCTGGTAATTAGCATTATAACTGCTACTTGTAATTTGAATAATATTGACTTGTAGGGTAATATCTTTTTAGGGTTCTCGTTTATACCTACTTTTGTTTGAGATAAAAAAAAACTATCGATGCTAAAACTATCGATAGTTCCCCAACACTAGTTTGTAGAAATTCGAGATGAAAAATAAAATGATTTAACATTATTGAGTGGGAAACAGGAAAGTTAAAACGTAGATTCATTTTTAAAATCACGCTAAATTTTTCAATAACAGATTTCATAAGTTGCCGTTGTTATTTCTGCACGTCAGTTATGATTAAATCTGAATTCGAGACCTGAAAAGCGTAGTACAGTCATAAATATTCAGACAGAGAATGCTTTTAAATAGATTACAATTTAACAGTCTCGTGGTTTACGAGATTTACCTAACTAAACTATGGAAATCTAGGTCAGCTATACGAGCTAGGCTAAACTAACTAAGCTTAGCTCTTAGTCTAGAACTGCATGAAGCTGTGCTAGGTTGCGGAAATTCAGCACAAACACGCGCTCGCGCTTGACAGATTTTTAGGGCGATCGTACCTACATTCAATACTCCAACATGGAACCAAGTTAATTTTCTCTTAATTTTCGTAATATTTCCCAGGTATCAAAATGTCTTCTCCTATCTGTGCGATGAGGTTATAATAGTAACATATACGAGTATAGGTAGAGCGGCTCGTTTGCAAAATTGGCCGCATCATGCCATGTCTAGGCGAGAGTGTACGACGGATTGAAATACTAAAACAACTTTTTGAAGGCTCGATAGCTTAATAAACTCAAAAGTAAAATCCAAATTTTTTAACGATTGGCTGTTTCATTATTTATTTTTTTTATTTTGAATTGGCTTGTTCGATCTCTGCAAGTGTGTGTGTGTGGTGTGTTTTCTCCATTATTTTTATATATACGAACTTCGAAAGGATAGACTCCCACTCTGTCATAGCGATTCGCATCGAACGCACCCTCACGCACGTACGTCTTTGTTCGCGACGTGTGCTCAGTAGTCGATTCCGTCCAGAACATTCCCGAAACCTCCATGTCTGTGACACTGTGCTGTGAAGTGACGTCTGTTCGGAGAACTTTTAAAAAGCAGTTCAGGACGTGCCGAGCTGTTCCACCAAATCGCGACGAAAGCTGAAGTTGTTTTGGCGGTCGTGGATTAAAAGTTGGTGGAGTTTTCCTATTTGCCTTCGCCAGCTTGCATTGCAGGGATAGTCAACCGTTTCCTACCTAAAGTTCTGGATGCACCTCATACAGTCCACGCATAAATTATTTCCCCGAGACTTTACGTGTATCGTACAATCTTTTTGGTCACTTCGTAACTGGATTTAACCGGATTATATTATCACCAATTACTTTTGTTAAGACGTTCTTAACACATCTAAACATTGGCCATGCTATAGTCGTCACAAAATAAGAGGCCCGTTTTGACACTTGAGAAAGACCGTATAGTCTAAGATCCGGCTGCAGGATTAGTGCGTTCATCGGTTTTTTGCTGAAAACCGAATTTTTATGTATTTTATAATTAGGAGAATATATATTTATCAGGTTGCCTATCAAAATTTGGCCGCCAGTATTTTTAATTAAATTATTTTTAATTGATTTTTGGGAAAAAATTTCGTTCACTTGTTTTTTAAATAAAATAACGTCTACATCACGGCAATTTATATGAAGATTCAAAAAAATCACGGTTGCCGTGGCGCACTTGGCCGCACCTCTTCGCAGCCATGTGTAAACAGGTATGATTTCGATACATTTATACGTTCATAACGTTTATTTATGAATTATATATCAAATTAAAGCTAATTTTTTTCTATTTATTATCATATATGGTTGCCTAATTAAATCTACCCGCAAATAAGGGTTGCTGGCTTTTAAAAATTATAAATATTTAAGGTAGAGTGAAAGAGAGTTAGCGCGTAACATCATTTGTCAGATGAGGATAGCGATTGCCGGCTGTGCGACGCTTTTAAGCCATTGCGCATGCGTCGAATGTTAGTGTTCTCAACCACCGAGGAGTAATAGAGACGACTTAATAAATACTCCAAAAAATGTCTTCCTTTTCAAAATGACAAATTTAAAAATTACAAAAAAAAAATTTTGATTGTACTACGTTACCGCGTTTTTCCATAAAAATAAACATTAATATATATTTTTTTAAATTTATTATTTTTATTTAATTATTATTTTTTTTTAAATTAATCAATTATTTTTTTCAAATTATGCGTTAGGTAATTGTTTAAGTTATTAATATTAACTAATTAATAAAAAAAAACATTAAATTTTAAATTAAATTAAAAATAAATTAATTTAAAAATAATAAATAAAATATATTAATATTTATTTTTATGGAAAAACGCGGTAACGTAGTACAATCTAAAATTTTTTTTTGTGATTTTTAAATTTGTCATTTTGAAAAGGAAGACATATTTTTTGGAGTATCTATTAGTCGTCTCTATTACTCCTCGGTGGTTGAGAACACTAACATTCGACGCATGCGCAATGGCTTAAAAGCGTCGCACAGCCGGCAATCGCTATCCTCGTCTGACAAATGATGTTACGCGCTAACTCTCTTTCACTCTACCTTAAATATTTATAATTTTTAAAAGCCAGCAACCCTTATTTGCGGGTAGATTTAATTAGGCAACCATATATGATAATAAATAGAAAAAAATTAGCTTTAATTTGATATATAATTCATAAATAAACGTTATGAACGTATAAATGTATCGAAATCATACCTGTTTACACCTGGCTGC
Source organism: Alcis repandata (assembly GCA_949125135.1). Classification (NCBI taxonomy): domain Eukaryota; kingdom Metazoa; phylum Arthropoda; class Insecta; order Lepidoptera; family Geometridae; genus Alcis; species Alcis repandata. Next base: position 19,040,880 of record OX421221.1, read on the forward strand.
GAAGAGGTGCGGCCAAGTGCGCAATGGCAACCGTGATTTTTTTGAATCTTCATATAAATTGCCGTGATGTAGACGTTATTTTATTTAAAAAACAAGTGAACGAAATTTTTTCCCAAAAATCAATTAAAAATAATTTAATTAAAAATACTGGCGGCCAAATTTTGATAGGCAACCTGATAAATATATATTCTCCTAATTATAAATATACATAAAAAATCGGTTTTCAGCAAAAAAGCGATGAACGCACTAATCCTGCAGCCGGATCTCGTACTAGTAGAATGTAACTTGGAACGCTTTTCGCGCATACTTTATGGTAGCATGTAATGTCAAATTATAACGAAACTCTCAAAAAGAGTTACGTTCTCAGTCTTCTTTTTTCAAATATTAGTGTTGTAACTTGTAACCAATTAATTATTGAATTGACGATAGCTCAACTGACGATTTTGGCTCATCATCCGAAGAAAATTATTGAATGAAGATTCAATCACTCTCGTTTTTTCTTGTTTTTTTTTTTGTGATTGAATGAATGTTATCTATACTTTAATACTATAAAGAGGAAAGATTTGTATTTTTGTATGTTTGTGTTGAATAAACACAAAAACTACTCGACCGATTTCAAAAATTCTTTCACCTATTAGATTGCTACATTATCCCTGAGTAACATAGGCTATATTTTATACCCGTGCAAAGCCGGGGCAGGTCGCTAGTTAAATATAAGATTAAAGACAAATTGACCTCTCGCACCATTTCGTATCATTTCAATATACCTATAATATTCAAGTTTAAGTTAAATTTTTGAATCGTAACCTTAATCCAATGTACTTTACAATACAAAATCAAATCGATCAAATACTCATACAAACTTGAATTGATTTATCGTGAGTATCGAGTACCGAGTCGTATGGTTACATCACTACTAGTTACGTTGCAATGACAAACGTCAAAATGGGCCTCTTATTTTGTGACGACTATAATTCATTTTCCCTATATATTAAATTGCATGCGCGTGGTAGACGTTCTACACGTGACGTGTCCGTACTTAACTTGTCCAAGCAATCAGCCCTTTTTTTTTTTGTGACCCAGGGAAAATCCTTTATGGATACCACGCCCGCCCCGGGGAGGGCAGGGTGGTTATGTGAGAGTCTTCGCCCTAGTGGCGGCATACCCACTAAAAACCCTGGGAAGTTCCTCCAGGCAATGGACAGAGCCGCGGGTCCATTAAATCACCGCAGCCCCGCCCAGCCTATGTCCGCCGTGAGGCAGACCCACCTCGGGTAGGGGGTGGCCACCCCCTCCCACTTCGTGGCGACGCGTCGGAACATCAGACGCGTCGACCACCCTGGAGGGCCCAATGCGAAGCAGCGGGTGTCCCCTCACCCGCCACTCCAGGCCCTCCTAGCGGAGACGGAGTGCGAGCCTTACTGGCCCGACTGGCCTGACTCGCCCCCGTGTCCGCTCTTCTCTCTGCGGAGCGGGTGAGAGAAAGGGTCCCTCTCTCTCTCCCGCTCTCTTCCTCTCGGGGACTCGACCGCCGCTACCCAGACTATCCAGGACGCCGGCCGAGCCTATCCCTCTGTGCCCGAAAGGGTGGCCGAGTTGACCGATCCCTTCCGCGCCGCCAGCCTTGAAGGCCGGCCATCCTCCGACCCGAAGGTCCGCTGGTCCATTTCTGGACCCCAACCCGCCTCGTCCACGCCCTGTGCTGAGCATAGGGACCCGTGGAGAGGCAAGCAATCAGCCCTGGTACTTTATTTATTTCACTCTATACAATACACATTATAATCTTGTCGTACAACTATTTATTTATGCATTGTGTAGTTTATTTTTATAAACGATATTAGTTTATTTTTGTAAAAATATTGAAATTATACCAACTAAAGAAAAAGTTGATATTGATGAGAAAAAGCCGAATGATTTAACCGTGTTAATTCATCGCAAGCAACGAATGTTTCACCAATGCAAGTAGTTTATGATATGACCCGTGATTTGTCAGATCCCGATAATTTAAATTACCTACAATTATTTTGATGCATGTCTCCGAAATGAATTATTTACGTAGTTTGTCTGAGAATATTACATTCGAGATATTTGAAAAAGAACTTCAATTAGATCCAAAATCAACTCTTAAGTCATGATGAATTGCAAAGTTTTGATGACTTAAATTTCCGTGTGAAGCTATCCGCAAACAAAAATAAACCTAAATGTGATGGCTATAAAAGTGATAACGTTTCGCGCTCTGTGGAGTAGAAGCCTCGTTTACCTAAACTCGAGTTGTTTACGTTTGATTCGAATCCTGATAATTTTACTACCTTTTACGAGACATTTTGTTCTATGGTGCATAATCAACCTCATATTCCGAAGATAGAAAAATTCCACTACCTATTGCAGAGTGTAAAGGGGACGCCTTGCATATTATTAAAAGTATTCCGATTACCGCCAACAATTACGATCTAGTCTGGAAAGTTTGATCGAGAAATAAAAAGACGAAAGGTTATTAGTAGGTGGGTTCATTGATTAAATGTTAAACTTTTCACCGCTAACAAAGGTCTTCTACTCACTTTAACCTGTTTATTGAAAACTTTGATCATTACAAAGCGATTCGAGCGTTAAATATTAAAGATTGAAATAGTCTCGTAATGTGTCATTATATCATTTATAGCCGGCGGCATTCAAAAAAAGACCCAAAAACACGGAAAAGCTTCGAACAAAAATTTGATCAAAATTCAATATCTACTTTTGATGAGCTTATTATCTCTTTTGTTCAGAATATTATAAAAGTTTTGGATCATTCTACATCTTATTCAACAGTGACTGTGCAGCAAAATAAACGACAAAAAAGTGATGCAAGGCAGGGCAGTTCGAGAAATGACTCGCATGCTTCTTCGACCAGTTCTAAGATTATTAAGTGTGGCGGAGATCATATGACTTTTCAATGTGATCAATTTCGTAAATTGTCAATTGGTAAACGCCTTAGCCGTGCTAATGTACTGAAGCTGTGCCACAGCTGTTTAAAGCAAAATTACCTTGCAAGCTCGTGTAAAAGCATCCTTAAATGTTTGATTTGCCGATTATCTCATCATGTAGGTACATAAAAACGAAGAAGTTAGCGTCAATAACAACAAACCGGTATCCAATCCGATTCCAGTAGAGCCGTGCATAGTAGGTCAGCCAGCTGTTATCGACAATACCTGCCTGTGACGTTATCGACGACTAGCTAAAGCGTTATCTTAGGAACTCGATGTGAACTGTTTAGATGCATTTGATAATTATCAACCTTGTCGTGTTTTAATTGATTCGGGAGCACAATCTAATTTTATTTCAATGGATTGTTATCAAAGACTGGGACTGCCAGCAAATAAATGTCCGTATAATATTATCGGACTCGGTGGCGAGTTTGTGAAAAACCAATGATGGAATGGTTTCGTGTGAAATTCAGCCGCGTCATAGCGCGATGCCTGTATTAAATATCGATGCCGTAATAGTGTACAAGATTACTTCCGATTTACCGACCGTACCTATTCCTCATAACGTGGTCAATGAACATAAAAGTCTGCAGCTAGCAGACCTGCGTTTTTATGTGAAAGCATCGATTGATATAATTTTATCCGGTGACTTGTTTCCATACATTTATGACGGAAAGAAATCCATAATAAATAATGATTTACCAGTGGCTTTAGGGAGCGTATTTTGGTTATGTTACCAGAAGTAGCCGGAAGACTATAGGGATGCCTTCCCCTAGCAACAGTGATGTAGTACCGTGTGCGACATCACTACACACCTCGTTCACTCTAGAGAGTGACAATTTAAATGAAACTCTCAAACGGTATTGGGTGACGATAACTTTGCCGTGCGAAGTTCCGATGAATCCGTTAGATGAGTTAGCTAATAAAATATATTCAAAAAAACATTATCGCGATGAAACCGGTCGTTACGTTTCTCCGATTTTATTAAACCCGGACCACGCACCTCTCGATGATCTCGATGATGACCTATGACGTTGCGTTGAGGCGCCTCAATCGGGTTGAGCTCCTCGCTCGGTCTCCAGACCTTCTTAAAGCCTACGTAAATTTTATGCGAGAATATGAAGCCTCAGTTCTGAACCTTCCGCGTATTTTATCCCGCACCATTGTGTTTTACGTCCGTCTTCACTTAGTATACCCCTGCACGTTGTTTACGATGGATCGGCTCGTATTACTAACGAGATCCCGTTACGGGATCTCTCTTAACGATGCATTTTTGACTGGCGAAAAACTGCTCCAAGATTTACTAAAAATCTTTTTCAATTTTCGATTGTTCGATGTATGTTTTACCGCGGATGTGTCAAAAATGTTTCGAGCCGTGTTAATCGATCCTGCCGATAGAAAGTATCAACATATTCTGTGGCGTGAATCTCATCTACGGGCTCCGTAGTGCGCCGTATGTAGCTGTATGCACGTTGCCACAGCTGGCAGCGGACGAGTTACCTCGCGCTGAAAGTTCGCGATCTGAAGCCGCTAGGGTGGTGGTCACGTGGTCAGGCAAGGTTATTATGTTGATGACCTTTTATGGTCATGCCAGTCAAAGGAAGAAATTGCTAGACGAGTAGCTAGTATCACTTCTTAAAAGTGGCGAGTTTGATTTGAGAAAGTGGGCTAGCAACTTAAGTACTGTCCAGACTTGCTAAGGGGAATGCAATTGGATCAGGTAATTGGTTGGTTTGTTATCGTCATCTCTCAAGGTTTTAGGTTTGATATGGCTTCCTTCGCATTTAATTATAACATAACTGACACAAAACAAACCAAACGATTAGTTATAAAACTACTCGCTAGTATTTCCGACCCAGTAGGTATGATTTCGACTTGTACGTTTGTTGCTAAGTGCATTTAAACAAGACGTTTGGAAATTAGGAGTTGTTGGGATGATTAATTGCCACCCGAGCCATGCACGCAGTGGAATCAATTCATCGCCGACTTACCGCTCTTATCGGAGTCGCGTTTCGAACGTCACGTAGGTACTAATTACCTAATTTCTGTGAAGTGCAACTAATAGCGTTCTGCGATATGTCGACCCGTGGTTAAGCGTTGCGTTTATACCTACGCAGCGTAGATAACGAAGGGAATGTCAAGGTCAGGCTGTTGACTAGTAAGTCCTGTCAATACCTAGGCTTGAACTCGAGGCAGCCGTGCTGTTCGCTTTGTAAGTTAGTTTAGTTTTGTCGTACAAAACTTAACAGTAATAAATGGTTCGATTATCGCACTCAGCGATTCAAAGAACGTTCTAGCGTGGATTCAGACTCAACCTTACCTACGAGTATATGCTAAAAACTTTTGTGGCTAACCGTGTTAGTCGAATCACATCTGTAGTACCACCTAGTAACCTGGTTCCACGTAAGAACTCTCAACAACGGATCAGCTGGCATGTGCTCGCGTGGTGTGTTGTGCGTAGTGTGCTCGTTCGTGGAGGTCGCCGCGGAGTGGATGCAGGGCCCCGCGTGGCTGCGCGACGATCGAGATAAATGGCCGATCGAGTCATTTTACGTGAATAAAGAATTTAAGGGTCCAGAGTTTAAATCAAATAGTGCATCGTTTGCATTTAATTCATCTGACGACAAAAGCGTTTTCTGTAACGATCTCGAGGAAAATTTCGAGAAGTTTACTTCATTTAGTAGATTACAGCGTTGTAAAACTTCAGAGCAGTTTGTAGAACCGTTGCGAACCTCAGAACTTACTAAAGCTCACGACACGATTTTTAGTGTTTTACAAGCAAATTATTTCAGTTCCTAAATCACGTTACTGAAAAAAGGTAACTTAGTTGCCTCGCTACGTGAGTTGTCACCTTTCGTGGACACTTACAATTTCCTCAAGATGGGGGGTCGTCTAGTACAGGGCGACCTGCCCTATTATAATACGAAGCACCCGGTGTTGCTTCCGAAATGTCAAACGAGCAAGTTATTAATTTATTATTTTCATGTAAAATATTTACATAATATACAAGTTGGATTTTTAAAATGAATACCGAAATTGAATGTTTTCATTTTCCTAAAGTAGCCATTCAAGTCCTGAAGCCCTGAAGTTCACTCATGGTTTTAGCTACATCTATCTGTTAGGGAGAACACTTCTTCGCAAACTGTCACATCAACACACTGGTTGGTGAAAATTTACCAACCAGAGAGTTGTGTTGTAGTTTGAAGCGGATTTGGCTAGATGGCGCCTTTCTCAATTCTTAAAATAATTAATATACTCGTAGGTGAACGCCCGGCCTTACTGCCTTAGTGACCCACTATAGTCGTCACAAAATAAGAGGCCCGTTTGGACACTTGAGAAAGACCGTAGAATGTAACTTGGAACGCTTTTCGCGCATACTTTATGGTGGCATGTAATGTCAAATTATAACGAAACTCTCAAAAGCTGTTACGTTCTCAGTCTTCTTTTTTCAAATATTAGTGTTGTAACTTGTAACCAATTAATTATTGAATTGACGATAGCTCAACTGAGGATTTTGGCTCATCATCCGAAGAAACTTATTGAATGAAGATTCAATCACTTTCGTTTTTTCTTGTTCAACATCGCAAGATCGATAAAATGGGCCAACGTTTGTATTCTGTCTGTGTGACAGTCTTTGGTTTTTAAATTTATAGATTTTTTTTATTTAACCTGTAATGTCCCACTGGTGGGCAAAGGTCTACCCCCAACCCAGGGGGGGTTGGGGGGGAGACCTTATATAAATAACCATAAAGAAATAAAATCGGAAAAAATTGTAAATAAATAAAAAAATATGCAAATAAATGTTATAAAAATTGTAGTGGTTACTTTATTTCAAATAAAAAAAATGAGAAAATTTTCTTTCATCTGTCCGGATGTTTGTTTGTTTTATGTTGGTACTCGCGTACAGGGCGTATAATATAGGGTAGGTAATTAAGTAAGTAAGTGATGTTAGGTGGATTATATTGTGTGTATGGAATAACGAGTATATACCTTATTTGCATTGACTGACTCCATTAATACTTTTCAAAGGGTGAGGTTAACTGAAATACGCATGAATAAGATATGTGCTTTGCTGGAGCCAGCACATTGAGTCTTAGTCAGTTGATCTTCTACAAAAAGTGATAAAACCCTTATGCGCACTTATGTCATTCTGTAAACCGGTATAAGACATGTCAAAATATTAACTAAACTATTTACAGCTGACTCATGAACCTGGGATAATTTTGCCAAGCATTTACGTTTTGAACGGTCACTAAGTTGAGAAAAATATTTCTTCGATCACCCGATGCTGCGTGACGTATTTAGCACAACCGGTATTCTCGTAGCTTGTCGTATATTTTTCAGTATTTTTTGCTAATTTAACAAATTAAACTGTCGCCATACAATTTACTTACTCCAACATACGATTGAAATTCGTTTATATGTGTTGTTTTCTAAACAACGTTTAAACTTTTACACAAATAATAAACACGTAAACCTAAAGCGCTTATATCAATGATTTCGACGGTGTCGAAGCTCGCTTGTAAGGTTGCTCATATCGGTTGATGCTTCTCTTTTGGGCTCCTATTAGCTTTAGCCCAAATCTCAAAGAAATTTAATTTTCAGAAACAGCAATTGATTAGTTTATCTGAAAATAATAACTTTAATTTATTCAACGGTTTCGTAGACTGTTCTACGCCAGTAGCTACGACGGCAAAATTACCCTATAACTCCCAGAGGGGCAACTCAAGGCAGATCAGTTTTAAAATATTGAAAATACACTATTAGAGCTTCTCTTTGTCTAAAGTGTAAATGCCAGCTGGTGCCCGCTTGTCTTTGCAAGTCTAAGTTTAATCGAAATGGGACTAAAATATTTTCAAATAATATGTGCGGCGTAGCACGTCAATATTGCAATTATGAAACAAAATATCTGCGTAATATATAATAGATAATCAAATACATACCTTGTTCTTGGAATCGCAACATCACAAATACTTGAAACAAGCAATTGAACTCTTAAAATTGGTTTAGCCAAATACCACAGGAATAAGTCACTGATAACGATAAGTTGCAACAATCCACATGCGCTCACTTCAAAGGTAAAAATAAAAAAAATAAGATAATTAATTTCTTAATTTTATAATTAAATAAAAAGTTTGTTCATCGGACTGCCTGGTTATCATCGTTTTTGTGCGATTTTCGAGGTTGTGTTTTTTTAATTTTGTCCTATGAACGGGACCACCGTGCAGTGGTACGAAAGGTCAATTTGTTTTTAATTTAATATTTTTAGTTACAATAACATTCACTCAATCACAAACAAATAAGAAAAAGCGAAAGTTAGTAAACCACTCTGTGAATTTATTTGCGTCTTTAACAAAACCTCCCCCGGCTGATCCAGCTGATCAATATTTAGATTATTTTATTTTTACAACTATGTTATTATTTTATACAATTTTTATACTTTTTCTGTACTTACTTACTATTTTTACCATGACATTTTGACGTATGCTATTTGTGTGAATAAATGAATATGAATATGAATATAATTACTATTAAAATCGAATGAAGCTGGTGAAATTCAGTAATTAATTGGTTACAACACTAATATTTGAAAAAGAAGACTGAGAACGTAACTGTTTCTGACAGTTTCGTTATAATTTGACATTGCATGCTAAAAAAAACATTACATAAAGCATGCGCGAAAAGCGTTCCAAGTTTCATTCTAGGGTCTTTCTCATGTGTCAAAACGGGCCTCTTATTTTGTGTTGACTATAGACGAATTTCTGTAAAAAAAAAAAAAATAGCGTCGTAGCGACCGAGCCCCAACGATACTGACTCGCTTTGTTTATGCAGGCCAGATGAACCCTCCGCTGCCCGTGGTCTGGTTCAAGCCCGTGCTGGAGCTGCCGAAGCCCGACCCGCGCTACGAGGCTCCGCTCTACAAGACCGCCGAGCGCGCCGGCACGCTCTCCACCACCGGCCACAGCACCAACTTCGTACTGCCCGTGCTGCTGCCCTCGAACCAGGTGTCGGACTACTGGATCATACGGGGCACGGCGCTACTCACGCAGTTTACTGACTGATTGCAGATCCACCTATTTATCTACTCCCTATACATACCTAGTTACCTACCTATTCCCTGAATTCAAAAACTCACAAGCTCGAGGAATGCACCGATTGCCAGGACTGAAGGCGTTCCCATTGGTTGGTTTGGTAGTCTTAATGTTACGTCAGCTGTTCATAAATAAGTTTTTTTACTTACATAGATGTACTACCAACGACGCCCCGCGACGACGATGATTATGATAATTGGCCTGTATCCGTTTCTGTACCCGAGACTAGAGAACGTGTAATGTTAAATTTCATGATGATGGATTAAGCAATTACGGCGTGAAGGCGTGACAAACTCAATTTCGCATCTAAACTGTCTCTACAAACAGTATCGAAACTGCAAATAGCATTTTTGCAGGACAGCAATTTAAAAGTTAAAATTGTAGTATCAATTATAATCGATTTAAAACAAGTAAAAAAAAAATTTTTAATTACATGTTTTCTTAAAAGCGTATTAAAATAGTCGTATAATTGGGTTCAATGAAACTAATCGTGATTTTGCAGTTTCGATTCTGTTTGTAGCAGCAGTCAATTTACAAATTTGTCAGGATTTTGACAGATGCGTCGTGCACTTCGATCACTACGAGGGGCGTTCAATGTATTCTCGGTATGGGCATGAAGGAAAACTCGGAAAATTCTGAAAAAAATCTATATTTCTACGTAGTCCACTAGAACCTCAATACACTTATTGGTTCGCGAAAAAAGTTTCTGTAAACTTTCTGAAAAGAAGATCTTTTTTCAAATTTGGGAATAAGTTGTAGTAACTGGGGGCCAAGTCTGGACTGTACGGAGGATGATTAACTTCTTCGAAGCCGCAGTCTCGCACAGCAGCTGAGCAGCCTTCGCCACACGGGCTGTGTGAACCAGCGCGTTGTCGTGAAGCAACAACACCTCCGCTGTGAGTTTTCCTCATCTTTTTTCTTTAATTGCTTATCTTCAATTAAGCAATGTGTTTTTGTATGATGCTCCTGTGATGCATTCACCCTTTTTAGTGTATTCTATCAATAAAATACCTTTAGAATCCCAAAAGACAGTAGCCATTATTTTTCCGGCTGATGGGGTGACTTTAAACTTCTTTGGGGGGCTCTGCACCCTTTTTTACCCACTGCAAAGACTCTTGTTTACTATCAGGGTCATATTGATGAACTCACGTCTCATTTCCAGTAACAAGCCGGTAGAAAATTCTCGTTGAATCTTCTCCACAGAGCTCTAAAAACTTCTTGCAGCACTCACTCGAACTTGTTTCTGAGGTGCGGTCAGCATTCGCGGCACCCATCTTGCACTGACCTTTGAGAGGTTAAGATGTATGCAGGATAGCATGTATGGTACCCACGGATAGGTTTGTCTTCTCTGCTAACATTTTGTTTCTTATTCTGTCTTCTTCAAGTACAAGTTTTTTCACTTTTTCCACATTTTCTTCAGTGGAGGCGCTAACGGGCCCGCCCGAGCGAGGGTCGTCTTCAATGCTTTCTCTGCCTCGTTTCAATTCACTTGACCACTTTTGAATGGTTGATATCGAAGGGGCAGAGTCTTGGTAAACAGCAACCATCTCCTAATGAATGATTTTTTGGTTTTTCTCTGCTTAGTAACAAACTTTATAAAAGCGCGATGCTCGATTTTCGTTATCATTGTGGCGACAGACATTCTGGTCGTCTTTTACGGTCAATAACTAAAAAAACTAATTATCGTAATTGAATGAAATATTTGTACCCTCAGATAGTGTCATTAGCAAATGAGATCATTAGATTACCCAAATTATTAGCATATCACCCCGATATCGAGAATACATTGAACGCCCCGTATATGCAAGTTATAGGGGTGTAATCTTGTGGAGATAGCACTCAAAGATAAATTTAGTATCTACATAGGACATAGGTATGTATCTAGTATGATGTAGATGATAATTTCCTAGTTATAATAATAATTATTATTGTTATTGATAAATATGGTAGGTAAATGTGGAAAATAGGTATCGCTTAATTTTATTTTGGCGGCTATTGTGGCTAATTTTACGTTTTAGTACCTGATTCCTGTTCTTAATCATTAATCAATGAAATCATATTTCTTAGATGTATGTAGAGGTGTATAGAAACACGATGTTTTGCTAATTATGTAGGTCTTACTTACCTACGATTAATTATATTATTTATTAGCTTGATAATTATCGTCTACGAAAATATAAACATATTAAAAATAAGTTTTATTTTACTTTCCCATTAGACCGTGAGCCGAATTACCTACCTGACGTTATAGACTATAGCATCTTGAAATGCCTGGCATCATGACTGCGAGGCTACGGGGAGTCCAAATCTTAATCCAGCCGAAAGTGGTCGGAACTAGGAGAAATCAGTCGACTTCCGGTCTCCGGTGCCTAATTTTGGGGTTGATTTACCTATCAGTATGGCGTTTTGAAACCCATGGCATCATGTAGGCCTTAGTTGGTATAGTACAAACTCACAATGCTGCCAGCGTGCAAGTTGCCGGAAGTACCAAAAATGGTCCAAAAATGGGTTGATTTAACTAATCAATATAGCATTTTTTTTTTTTTAATCTTTTATTTATTTAAACAGGGTTTTAATACAATGACACCCTTGTAACTTATCATTACTTAACTAAATTATTCTAGTTCTCTCTTTGAGAGCTTTATGGTACAAGTCGTACAGCCCTTTAGCATCCTGTGACTCCGGTACAGCCAGTACCTCCCACTTGCCACAAGACATGCTCGCTGCCGAAAAGTTGACGCCGCAATGCTTCGTTCCCGTCACATTCCATTAATACGTGATAGACGTCTTCTATTGAACCACACCAGTCACAAGAAGAGGACTCAACTTTTCCCATCATATACGCAAACGTGTTTAATGGAACATGACCAGATCGAAGCCGAAAAGCTGTTACAATTTCGTTTCTCCCCATGTCGGCCCTCATGAACCATGGAGAACGAAGAAGCGAAGGTTGGATGGTTTTATACCAAATTCCTTTAGTTAGTGATCTTTCGTCAAAATACTCGGACCAATTTTGAAATGCAAGCTTCTTTATAAATGGTATGAGATCGGAGTAGCTAGGAAGGCAATTAAATGATTCTCCTTCAACAGACGCTTCTTTTGCAAGTTTGTCCACTTCTTCGTTGCCCACCAAGCCAACATGAGAAGGAACCCACTGAATTTTTATAAATTTGTTCATATTCTTTATTTTATTTAAACTATTTAACAAACTATAAGCTACTGGGATGCCTCTAAAGTTAGATCCGCTAACACATCGAGCTAAATGTAATATTGCACTCTGGGAGTCAGTAAATATAACGAATTTATCACTATTTATCGATGCTATATATGAGACTGCTTCAAGTAAGGCTATAAGCTCCAAATTCATGATACATATTTCTGATTTTATTAAAAGTTTTACGCTAGCTCCAGTCTCTGCGTCTAAAAACGCTGATCCTCTGTAATCGTCTGCGAGAGATCCGTCAGTAAATAATTTGTAGTGTCCAGAGTATTTTTCACATAAGTAATTTTCACATTTAAGTTTTAAGTCTAACGAATTATAGCATCTTTTTGGTTTATCAATGACATCAATTTTAGGTTCCAAAACATCTGTTAAATTAATATTACTAACCCACGTACTTAAACTAAACATTTCTAATTTATTACTACACATAAAACTTTTATATTTATGGATATTATGAACAGATACTAATAACGGTTTCTTTTTTCGAGCCCAATACGGTACTCTCAACAGGCGAGACAACTCTTCCAGTAAATCGATAACAACGTTATCTCGAATTGATTTGGTTTTAAGCCAATACTTTGACGCTAGATATTGTCTACGAATGAATAAAGGTGAGATGCACAGCTCAGCTTCCATTACATGAACGGGTGTACTTAAAATAAAACCTCCCATAATTCGTAAAAAATTGTTTTGTAGTTTATCCAATTTAGAAATTCTAGTACGGCAGCAGTTATCAAACAAGAAGCTTGCGTAATCGAGGCGACTGCGAACAATAGATAGGTACAAGCGCCTTAAATGTATAGCATTTTGAAACCCATGGTGTAGATGTTGCGGTCACTATTCTCCATGATTCGTGTGAGAAAAACACTCGTGAAACTTTTAATTATTGTTTATTTGCACAGAATGCATAGGTTAATCAATTTTCAGGCCGTAATTTAAAAAAAAGGCTCTGTGCGTGTCTACACACCCGCTCGGTTTTCCTTGCGGAAAGTTTTCTGACTTTTTGATATTTATACAATCGTCGACCGCGCTGACGGTGCGGTCTTGCGGGAAATCACGCAAAGAACTAAGTACATAATAGGTATTATGAAACCGACTCATTTGAAATCGGTAAAAAATACCGTCTTCAGTGAGCACATGGCATCATGTAGCCCTTAGTAGAGTGCGAACCCACTATGCTGCCAGCGCGCCAATAATTCGTCTGTCCGGATGCTTGTTTGTTTGCTTGTACCTAGGGGAAGGTTGCGATCATTGGACTAGCTCTTTCATTGGACCACCAAGGTATTTCCAAAACTGTGCAACCTAGCAATACCCAAACTAGTCGAAACAAGTCCGTGACGACTCGGTTGCACCCCCTTCTTACCTCAGTGATGCTGCAGCACGTGGCGAGGAGAGACGTGTGACGTTGTGTTTGGGGCGGTCAAAATCTAATTATTACACTCAGGACAACTTGACGTAAGTATCATTACATTCATATTTGTCCGCGTGCACTATTATGAACTATTAGACAATTTAATTGTGATTCCATGAGTGTTATTCAATTTTGTCTAATCATGACCATGTATATTTTATTTTATTTTTTCTTAACGAGTACCTTGTTGCCATCAATGGACCCCAACAGAGTTCAACCGTTGGACCGGTCCAATCATAGCAACTTTTTAGTGTATTTTTCTACTTATAGGTAATTATGGGAATAGGTCCCGAGTATTTCACTAATTAAGGCAAAAAACCATAAAAAAATCATTATAAATTTAACATTCCAGAATGTCGCCGAAAAAAAGGAAGTACTTTGCATGGAATAAAACAAGTATGGACCTTGCTTTAGAATCAGTAAGGAAAAACAGAGTTGGATTATATGAAGTAAGCAGAATATATGGAGTCCCGAAAGCAACACTAATTAAATATTAAGTAGAAAATATCATTTATTCACCTTAATGTAACCTTTAGTTAGACTGTATCTTAATTTTGATGACTTGTTGATCTCCACTAAATGTGCCAAATGTAAAATTTTATTACTAATTATGTAGCCTATAACTATAGTTTGTTTGCTTGTCGTATGTGTATGAGTAATGTTTGTCTTTACTCGTATGTCACAATTTTGTAATATTGATATTTATAATTAGTTGCCTCGATTGGACCTCTAGAACAAATTTCTTTAAGTTCATTGATGGCAACCTGGTGGTTCATTGAAGGTGCCCATGGTCCAAAGAAGGTAACAGCCCAAGATTTTGTTTTCTTGGTTTATATCAAAAAGGATAAGCCCGAATTATTTGTGCGTTTGATTATTATAAATAAAGATCCTACGAAATAAAAATAATAAACTGTTTTCATTTTAACACTAACACTTTTTGAGATATGAGGTCGTAAAGTTATGTGGTCCATTCATAGCAACCTTCCCCTATGTTGGTACTCGCGTACAGGTCTCATTTCTCAACAAATCTCGACGAAACTTCGTATACAAGTTCAACGATATAATAGTTTTTTTTTGTCGTCGGAATTTTGTGATTGGGGGGTATTTCTCTCGAAAGGGGGGGGGGGGGAATTTTGCTGCCATTTACCGACCGATTTTGATAGAATTTGGTAGAAGTGTATGTACCTAATTATAAACAAGAATTTCGAATATGAGTAAAATCAGTCAAGAGGTTATTGAGATAAACACTGTGATGACACAGATTGTGGTGAATCATACTTGTACGTTTTGCTAGTAGTTACATGTTCGGATTGCAATTTTGCATATGTTTGCCCACCAAATAAATGTGAGTCGGGTATTGTCCACTGTCCATAGTTTGTTTGCCATTTATTTCTTATAGAATATTTAATAACGTTTTATTCCCTTTAGGGGTTCATTTAGGGGTTGAATTATAAAAAATCCTTTCTTAGTGGGTACCTACACCTTTAGGCCCCATTTAGACGGCCCGCGCGGTTGTGTTCATTCAAAACTAATGTAAACTCTATCTACTAAGCCATAATGTTCAATTCTCGCATCGCGCCCCAACCGCGCGGCGACCGCGCGGTCGTATATCAATTGTTCCGCAACGCCCCAACCGCGCGGCGACTGCGCGGTCGTATAAACGCGCCCTTACTCATCAAGACAAATCCACCCTCCAAATTACAAACCTCTACGTCCAGCGTTTTAGGCTGTACGTTGTCTGTCAGTCAGTCAGCTTATTTGTTGCTTATTTGTTGTTTTTGTTGCTTTTTTTTACATCTATACATATTACGATAGAATAATTTTAATAAGCTTTAGTCAGTTTCACCTGTCCCGGGGTTCGGCTGTCTGTCTTTCTTCAATCAACGCTAGCAATGAAAAATAAATAACAATGCTTGCAAGTTCCCTCTGAACACGTGGTCCGACAGCTTTGTCCGACTAATCGGACCACGTGAACTTTTTTTTCATGTTGGTTCGATTAAGGAGTCGGACTATGAAGTCTTAGCGTTCTTAAGAACACATGGTCCGACCGACCTCCACTCACGGCACATTTAACCGCCCACCCTATTTCATTAACTCAACACTTTCTAACTGTAGTTTCTTAATTGAAAAATCATAACTTAATTTTTGGTTAGTTTTACATTGAATACTGGGCTCTTTCATTAAATTTATTTATATTAATTCATTCTAATCCAAATTAATTTATTTATACTAATATTATAAAGAAGTAAAGTTTGTGTGTTTGTATATTTGTTAAATTGTAAGGGGTAATCTCGGGATCTACTGAACCGATTTTAAAAATTCTTTCACCAATAGAAAGCCACATTATTGCTGAGTGTCATAGGTTATATAAAAAAACCGAAAAATAAAAAGGCTTTTACGTGGTAGTCCGTTTTGCAAAGTGAATAGGAGAAAAAACGGTCCGGACGGCGCGCGATGGCTTCTGGTTTAATTAACATTATGCCCAACGAAGTGGGCAAGGGTCAGCTAGTTTAATATAAATACGAGTATGTATTTAGGAAAACAAATCAACTTTGTTAAGAATAGCAATTAGGTATACGGAGGTCGAAAGACGAATTCAAAATACATGGAATAAATACGGGAGCTTAAAAGACATCTTCACGGAAAAACGACTCGACAGATCTAAATAAAATGTAGTGTCAACGCAGCTTATACCCTGGCTTAACAGCTGTCCCGAAGCAAGTTTCGATCTTCTTTGTACACGTCCTCGTAGTAAATAATGACAGCTAACGCTCATGAAGTTTCGTATTAAGTTACGTCATTCTCTTCAAGTATTTTATGATACTTTATGTGTCCTAGTGATTGAAATTAATTATATCGATAATTGCTAATGTAAAGAAATTAATTATTTACGTTTAATGATAAAATGTACGAAAAAAGGGAAAAGGGTCTCACAATAATAGTAACATCGGTGAAAGAATAATTTTGTGTTTGAATAAGGTTAATGTTAATTTTTAAGTGAAATTTATTTTTTGTTTAAGTTCAATAATAAATTGATTGGTAGAATGTGGTTGTAGTATAATTTACTAATACTACAAATAATATAATTATTTAAAAAAATCATCGATAGATCGATTGCATTATCTACATCATTGGCCATGAGGCACATATGCCTCATGGACGTACCAGTGCAATCACCCATGAGGCACATGTGCCTCATCGGACAGCTAACCTGTTAAGTACGGTACTTTTTATCCCGGAAAAATCGGGTGAAACCGCGGGGGCAAGTAGCATTATTTATAAAACACTTCAATAAATTTTTCCTAAACTGATAAAGAGGTGTAAGAGAGATGGTATCAAAATTGTTCGTTGCTAAGTACAGTAGTAACTATTATCTAATCTGTGGTACAAGGGCGCGCCGGTTTTTTGGAGAGTACAGGGGTGGGTGCCTGTCGCGGGCTTGTTAGTTCTGCGCAAAACACCTAGGTGGCCCCTGTGTACACGCTTAACTCGCGCAAATGAGATTCTCCCGATACTAGTAAGGCAATTCTCATCTGGAATTCACTGCATAGAACAGCTATTCTAATATTCATACTTAATGCAATGCACTGAGATTTATGAAGTTTTTGGTAAAGCACAATACGGATAGTATTGGCTTAATAATATAATAAAATAGCACAACATCCATTATACAAATGTTTCTACAGAGAAAAATTTGTGATACTTACTTATCATTTTTTTTTAATTTGTATTCAATAAATTACAGAACTTGTCACCTAAGTTATCGATAATGTACGAGGTGCGGCTGAAAAGTTCTGAACCTAAGGTACTTATAGGTACTTAAATCACTCGCACTAGTTGAGTGACATCTAATTAGTTTTTTCTAATTAGAATCAATACAGTCCGAGAAATCGATCTAAGTATAAACAACATGTCTGAGTCATCGCTGCTTTACACGAAAGTGGAACATCGCGCCGTCATAAAATTCCTTGTAAAAAAGGGAAAAACGGCAAAGGAGATTTTTGAAAAAATGTCTGCAGCTTATCCAGAATCTGGACCATCGTCTGCTACAGTTAAACGTTGAGCAATACTATTCCAGCAAGGTCGAGAGTCATTGGAAGATGACCCCCGCTCGGGGCGACCAAACACCGCCGTCACAGACGAAATCATCGCCAAAGTGAAAAAAATTGTTCTGGGCGACCGTCGAATAAAAATGTAGCAGAAGAGTTGAGCATCAGTAAGGAACGAATTGGTGATGTTTTACACACGTTGGGACCCAAAAATGCTCACGCCGCTCAATAAACAGCGTCGAGTTAAAACTTCTTTAGAGTTTATCGACTTGTGCAAGGACAATTTGGACGAAGTGACCGTATTGTCACCGTGGATGAAACGTGGATTCGACAGTATGATCCAGAATCAAAACAAGAATCAATGCAGTGGATAGAAAAGGGAGAGAAGCCGCAAAAGAAGTTTAAGGTCGAAAAGTTTGACTTCGAAAGTCATGGCCACTATTTTTTGGGATTCGGAAGGAATTTTACTCATTGACGGTCTTCCAAAAAAAAACTACAATGAACGCCGCGTATTACTTATGCAGCACTTTTGAAAAAGTACGCAATCTTATTGTGGAAAAAAGAAGAAGGAAAATCAGCAAATGAATTTTGTTTTTGCAAGACAATGCGCCAGTCCATACGGCGCGAATTGCGAAGCAAGCCCTTCCGAGAAACTGGATTTGATGAAGTGAATCATCCACCCTATAGTCAAGACGTGGCCCCTAGCGACCTCTTCCTCTTAAAAAATTGAAAAATTACCTTCGTGGTAAAGATTTGGGGATGATGAAGAAATGAAAGCTGCCGTGAACGAGCATTTTGACTCCCAAAGATTCATCTTATTTTTTTAGTAGGCTACAAGCTCTTTTTAAAAGATATGAGAAATGCCTTGAAGTAGAGGTAGATTATAGAAAAATAAATTAAATTTAGATTTTTATTGATACCTATTTGGGCATATAGTAGGTAGAGGAGGGTAGGACCTATCCGTAGTCAAGGGGATATCTCTCAATTCCTGGATACACCCTTTATAGATTAAATTACAAACGTGTTTTTTGAAACTGATTTATTATATCTCGAACATCAGAAAAAACAGAATCATGACATGGACATGAAACATGGAAGTATATTTTTACAAACGAGCTCTGAGTGGAGGCGACGTCTGCAGGCCGCTGTTGAAGACAAACTAATGTTGCCGAGGCCGACATAACACGAGATCACATCACTGTTATTTACAACCAGATTACCATTCTGTAGATACCGTAGCACGAAATCTGTCTCCCGACAAGAAGTAAGGCACGGCTTGTGAGGAGAAACATCAAGGTTACACCCACCCGCGCCTACCGTCACTAAAAGCGAATTTTTGTACAAATGCCTTGGCCAATGAGTGGTACCTCGATGGCTTTCGTTGCGGAATCTATAGGAGGTAATACTGTATTTACATACATCACTCGATTCATTAATCTATGATGGTTTGTATATTATTGAACTAAAATGACAATGATTTAGAAACGAGTCTTTGGTCACCATGCTGTTAAATATAATTATCAAATGAACACTCGAATGTACACTTATTAATAATCTATAACACGATGCCTGAAGTAATTGTGATCTCATGTCTTCGCCTTTGCATAAATGTAATGGCGGCGGGTGATAATGACACTTGTCATAGATTCACTAAGTACCTATTATACTATCAGTAAGAGAGATGAAAACGTGGGCGGGCCCGGCTGCGGCGCGCGCCGGAGATCAGGCAAACAACTACACAGAACAACTGCCAGCATAAATATTATAACAGGTGAGTCGGAATGCTTAAATACCGGAAAAAATGTATAAATAGGAGTAGCATATAATCATCAAAATATATCATTCATTCATCTTTATGGGCCTTTCTTTTAAAGCCTGCTTACAGTAATTCGTCTTGTTTTCGCGTCACATTTCGTGTTATTAGTGCATTTTAAGCAGTGAGAAACTTTAAGCAGACTTTATAAGGCCCTAAATTATACAAAAAGGAATCAAAAGAACAAGCCCCCTGCAGTTGCAGGGTATGCGTATACGCGTAGCGTGCGCGCGCTTGTAAAGGCGGAGACGGACGTGTCGAGGCATGCGCCGCGAGCTGGGGCCGACGAGGTAAGCCACGCCTGCTAAGTCAGGGTTTGTGGACAGAGTGCTCGTCGTTCTTCCATCCACAAAGCCCGCGGCATGCGGTCGCTCCCGGTTTGCAGCGCATGCCTCCCGATGTCCGTTTCCGACTGAAGGCAGCTCGCGCACACATCGCTGCGCATGTAATGACGTGCTTTTAGCAGCAGTTGTTCAGCGTAGGGTTTAAGCTTGTGAACGCGCTACGCCCGGGGCCTATATAAATAAACACGACATACAATCAGTCAAATTTACAAAACGATATACAATGATTAATTGTCTTCATCTCCACACAGAGCTAGTTACAACATGGAAGTGAAATGTGAATGAATATCACAGTAATTCTGCATAATCATACATCTGGTTTACACATAGTTTGATTGACGATCAAGACAACAGTTTTGCCTTCGTGCCAGTTTGTAATCAAATTGTCTCCACCCTGAATTATAAGTATTTAGCAGGCCCAAGTTTGAAGGCACAAGTTTACAGATCTAATTTTTCTTAAAGTATTGGGTGTCCTTATATTACAGGTTGCAATGACAAAGATAGATATATTTTTAGTTAGTTTAGATCTGTCAAATAAAGCCTTTAAACTTGGGCCCATTGTATTTATTACTAAAATGTTTTTAATGATACATTTTTAAATACACAAAAATTTTTGAAAAAATATTATTTTACAATATTCTGCTAGTCGAGCATCACACTATTAGTTTCAAAAAGTATCGCTCTTTCACCAGCAGTTATTAAATGCTTACAAGCCCAACATTATAACTACGTACAATAGGCAATCAAAGTTTAACAGCCTGACATAATATTAAACAAAAATGACTATCCTACGTGTAAGTGTCCGCAGGCCGAGCGCCGGATTTCTTCCGCTTGCTTTGTATTGTACAGGGTTATACAGAAAGGGTATGCTAAGCCGAAAAGGGCTCATAGTACTCATCATTATGAATAACTTTTTAACCCGAAACTCGCTAAATAATCAGCTGTGACATTCATTTTACTACTCAACTATATGATCAAAAGACACTGACTTCTCACACGGGAAGACATGGATTTTCCATACCCAGTTTAGAAAGCTATGATTATAAAAATAATGTATAAGTTATTTTCTCTTAATAAAATATGTATTTTGAATTTTGTCGAGTGCCATTGACATTTTTCTATGGAACAGCAATTTCTTTTTTGCGAATTCCGGGTTGGTCCCGTAGTGAAAGTTGTTAATTGAGCACTATTGGCCTTTTTCAGCTCAGCATACCGTTTCCTTTTAACCCTGTATTACAGTTTAATTAATAAAAACCTAGAACCGGTGTTTGATTTGCTAACTAACGAATCGCCTAACGTTTAACTAGTACAAAATGAAGTGTACGTCCTTGTCCTCCTGAATGTAGTGTATCTCGAAATCACAAAGCACGGCAGTATTCAGGTAATCATTATTATACTTATTTAAGCTTATATGATTTCTGAATAAAATCAACTAATATGCTACATGAATTTGAGGTTACTATTATAATTATTTTATAAAAACATGCTTCTTTACAAAGTTTATACAATGATTGGTCACAAATGAACGGACATGCGCACGCTGCGCCGCGCGCCGCCTCTACTCCGACACACACTAATCTTCAGACAGAATCACTTAAATAACTATACAAATCAATTTTCTAGATCCAGAATAATTGCGTTTTAATATCTAAGATTTCATACATACTGACCAAATTCGGATCGATTTTGATGAAACTCGTTAATCGAACACATCAGTGAGAAATCTGAAGCAGTCGTAGAGGTCCAAGTCGGCGACACCATTATTTTACAATAAACACATTACAAGACACTGTAGCCTTACTTACACTGACAAGTTCATTTATAAAGTTGACTAAAGGTTAATACAAGTACAAAATGTATATCAATCGTAATGATATCACACAGAGTTAAAGATAAATCGAAATCAAGACTCGACGTCCGCAAGCCGTTTCCGAACGACATTACATTACTGCGAGTCGGGCGCACCGCTCCGCTTTACTTAACTCTACTTACATACAACTCGAAGAAACAAGCATCCGCATCTTCTTGCTCCAACCACTAAAATGATTACTAACCAAACTATAGAATTACCACTCGAACTCGAATCCAAGAGACTGCGTGTAATTTAAATTGACCAATCTCAGCAAATTCAGTGTCGATCGACCCTTAATATTTAACATCAAATCACAACACAACACATTACAGTTTTCATTCCATCTAGATTACATAAACGAACGGAATGAATGATATTTGGATTTGGGGTGCGAGTGTTTTGGGGGGAGCGTAGGGTAAATGTCCCGTGGGTCGGTGGGGGAAGCGGGCGAGGCGCGTGGGGGCTGCGGCGGAAGTGCCGCGGTCGCCCCGCCCGCGCCCCACCCCTAATCCTAGTCTTCCGACATGAATGAGTTCTGCGACTTGAGCTCCTCCAGCCGCGAGATCTGCTGCCGCAGGTACATTATCCTGCAACAAACGACGCATCTTACAACTTGCTCCACTCTCGAGCCACACTGACCGAGCGCGACACGCGCTGCATCACTTTCATTACGGGAAGCTGCGCTTCGCTCGTTTAGGGTGTATGAGAAAAAAAATATTTAAATCTTCTGTCCTGTCCATCGAAAAATTGTCTGGAAGAAATCGCTTTAAGAGATAAAAACTCTCTTGTGCTACCGAATGTAATTCTACTTAGTTTTACTTTTTTGTAATCTATTTGGTGTGCAATGAAGCTACGTATATTGTATTATATCGCATATTATACTCTAAGGCCACAGCCGGCACCGACGCTGCCTCGGGCCCTCTAAAGTCGATAACGTAGCCTTCACGTCACTCACTTTTGTTCCTGTAGGGTGGCCTGTATCTCCGTGTGACGCACTATGGAGCGAGAGCACTTGAGTTCGGCCGAGACTCGAGTGCACTGCAGGCAGCCCAGCTGGTAAGCCTCCTCGGTAAACTTGTGCGCCTGTAAACCGAATCAAGAAACTGTACTACGCGTGCGAAGCGATCCGGGGGATGTATGGATGAACTATAAACTGACAGTTTACGATGGCATTTTTAACTGTTTTTGAGCTAACTGAACAGCTCACAGTACTACTTTTGCTCACACATTTCAAAACGAATGATCGAATGTGATCGATCGATTTTGTTATTTTTAACTGTTATTTTTGCCATCGCACCCAAAACGATCGCACTGGTTATGCAAAGCTTTGCTTTGTACAAAACTGTCAATTCAAATTCATTTATTTTGATTATGTGTTTTACTATGTTCATGATTCAATATTTGTGATGTGAATAAAGAATTATTGAGGTATTATATTTATTTTTTCTGCTATTAAGTGACGAGACGAGCAAATCGCTCACCTTCTGTTAAACGTCACGTTTGCCCATAACAGGCCTGCGCCACCCAGCATTTTGAATCCCTAGAATTCAAGCCCCTGCTGGAACACAGTAATGTTTGCACATTACTGCTTGGCGGTGAAACAACTGGCAAAGGTGTGGTACTTCTTTAGGCGGGCTCTGCAAAAGAGCCCTACCACTGCAGAAAGACATTGGTGTCAATAAAGAGTTATTGTATTGTAGTGCAGCCGGTATAGGGCCGGTACCTGCTTCTCGAGGATGTCCGCGGGCCAGGCGGCCACGTGCGCCGTGAGGTCGACGCGCACGTAGTTCTGCAGCGAGGGCGTCAACATCGGCACCGCGTGGTGCAGCGCGCCGCCGACCACAGACGAGTAGCTGCCCAGGCACTCCACTGAACAATCCGACAACTCACTCAATACAACACAACGAAACTGTTATCTATACCACTAACTATCTTACTAATATTATAAAGGTGAAAGTCTGAAATCAAACAAACTCACTTAATATAACGAAAGGGATATCTATATTATTATCTTATCTTACTTTAACTTTTACTAATGTTATAAAGGTGAAAGTATGTATGTTTGTTACTTTTTCACGCAAAAACGGCTGAGCGGATTTACTTTTTAACCTGGAAACGCGGGGAAACCGCGGGGCGCAGCTAGTAACATTATAAAGAGGAATGATTTGTATTTTTTGATGTTTGTAACAAATAAACTCAAAAAGAACTGGACCGCTTTTAAAAATTATTTCATCAATATAAAGTAATATCATTAGCAAGTAATATAGGTTATATATTTCATATCCGTGCGAAGCCGGGGCAGGTCGCTAGTCTCTTATATATAAAAATGAGTCGCTGTTCGTTAGTCTCGCTAAAACTCGAGAACGGCTGGACCGATTTCGCTAATTTTGATCTTGAAATATTTGTATAAGCTCAGGGAAGGTTTAAACGGTGAGAAACATGAATAATAAGTAAAGAAAAATACTAAAATCGACAATTTAATTTTCCAATACAAACTGTTCCTACCTTTGAAACATTTGATGTTCGTCCTATAGGTACGGTTAACTCGGGATGTCCGATCTCTTTTGTCTTTTTAGAAATAAAAAATAGTGTCACTAGGTTGTCAAATATTTATAGGTGTGCTCAGAAATTGGTCCGATCTTTGTTGTTGGTTTTTGTTTTGTTTTGTTTGCTCTACTACAGGGAAGGTTTAAAAGTAAAAAAAAAAGCGGGTGAAACCGCCGGGGGTCAGCTAGTAAGTTATAAAGTTTTCAGAAAAGGGTGTGCTAAGCCGAAAAGGGCTCATAGTACTTAACTTTACGAACAACTTTTACCATGGGGCCAACCAGGGGTTCGCAGCAAAATATCAGCAACATAAAATATTGTCATTGGCATTTTGGTCCAAAAGTAAAAGTTGTTTTAACTCTTTCTCGGCGACTCCTTTTCGGCGGCTGTTGTTGTTCGAGAGGCGATGTAAGTATTAACTGTTTTTCGGAGGCTGTTGTTCGAGAGGCATCGTAAGTACTAACTGTTTCTCAGCGGCTGTTGTTCGAGAGGCGACGTAAGTACTAACTCTTTCTCGGCGGCTGTTGTTCGTGAGGCGATGTAAGTACTAACTCTTTCTCGGTTGCTGTTGTTCGAGATGCAGCGGCGGCGCGTGCGGGTCAGTGTTCTCCGAATGCGTGGGCGTGGGCGGGCCGGCGTCGCGCGTCGGCGTTTCGGTACCGTCCTCTTCCGTCGGCGTCACGCCGCCGTTGTTGCTGGGACCCGCGGCCGGCGTCGCGATGCGGGGCAGCGCCGCCGCTAGGAGTGAACCCGTCTGCAAATAAATATACATTCAACGTTTTACTTTATCTGAATATTTAAAAAATTATAAGAAACAAAAATTAAGTCTGGACAAACTAGGAAATAAGCACTAAAGACAATTAGTAAGTAAGCCCATGTAATATAAAATAGAACAGAATAAGATTTATTGCTCATAAGTCACAATACATAGCATTTCCATTATAAAGTAAAATATTAGGAATGCTTCTATTTGGACTCGCCAAAAACGTACATACAGCGCGGATATTATTGATCTCACTCAAGTAACGACAAATAGCAAAAGTAAATTGATATAGGCCGAGTGGCTAGCCCTAATTCTAAGGGGGGGTGATACGACCTGCACCGACGTCCCCTTTGGGATATTTTGTGCATTGTCCCCCAACTGCCAGCCTACCCAAACCAGCCGAGCTTCCTAAAATAACGGAGCACGGCCTGGGGTTAGTTTCGAAAAGATTCTGAAGTTTAAATTTTGGAGTTTTCGTTTTACGCGTGAATAGCATCATTTCTGTTTTTAGCAGGTTACAGGGAGATTGTGTTTCTCGCACCAATCTTCTACTATTTGGAGTGCTTGTTTTGAGCTTGAGTGTGGATCTGCATTTTTTCACATAGCGTTGATTCAAAAAGTCTAGATAATTATTATTTACAGGTCATTTGCATAAGCAACGGTAGACGTTAGAGAGTTTCGACTAGTTCATTCACCACTATTGCTCAAAAAATAGAAATATCATTCCTCCATGTTAGCAACCTGTCATGACGACGCAGCGCAACCCTTTAGAAGACGAGACTATAATTATTTTTTGCTCTATTAGACAATATTCTTGTGATCCATTTGTCCACTCCCTCGTCGAGGTCAATGCTGGTCAAACGCCCTTCAATATTGATTAAGGTTACTAGGCATGACTGCTTGTTTTCTGTAGCTAATTCAATCTTGTGAACTCCCGGGCGCAAGGCGGTTTCCACTGATTTTCCGGTTTGGTCAGCGTGTTAGTTTTTGTGCGCTGGTTTTTCTCGTAGTGGTCCACTATGGATAAATATACTTGTCACATAGTTTTACTAGTGTGTTCAATAGAAATGAGCTTAAGCTGAATTACTAGGCCTGTTGACACCAATTTCTAGGCCACCTGAAGATCTCTGACAAGGCGGTAATTTTTGTGCAATTGGTGGGAAACAAGCAAACGGACCCCCCCCCCCCCCCTTAGGGGGAACAGCTAGATGTAGTCCGAAAGCTCTGGCTGTTCCCCTCACCCCTAACAAACAAAAAACGGTGTTACTAAAGGACAAAGCACCGGGGCTTACTTAGAATACTGCCGTCCTAAGCCCAAGCGCGGTATATCAAACATTTGTTTTATTTATTCAACTCTCTGATAGCTTGAAATATCACGCATCTGATGCGTGAAAAAACAGAAACCCCTTATTTTTTTAAATACCGCTTTTGGGCTTAGGCCGGTAGAATAGTGAAAGCGTGATATAAACGGACATTCTGATTCGAATTGTCGAGCACGACGACGGGCGGCACGGCGGGCTCGACGTGCGCGCGCGCCGCCGCCGCCGCGCTCGCCTCGCGCGCGCCGTACGAGTTCTCGGAGAGCGGCGTGCTGCGGTCCGGGGATATGTCCATGTCTTGCAGCAGCTGCCCATCTGCAACGAAACAGTTACATCTCAACTAACTCACTCATCGTTTTCAAATATCCAGATTGATCCCTTGAATTTGATATCCTCATGACCACATTGCTTGGCTTTAAAATTTTACGTCCCCATTTTCGGCTAAAGACCTATTTCTCAAAATCATTTGTCAATTATGTTTGACTTATCTAAATACGTTACTTAAGAAGACCTGCATATAATTTAAGAATGGTTTGCAATAAAATTATCGGGTTTTGAGTAATCTTAGCATGGTTTGTTAAGAATTGTAGCAGTAAACATTATCTAGCATCAAGCCAAAATTCAGACCGCTAGCTTTTATGGTTCCTGAGATAATTGGCTGTGACATACAGACGGACAGACGCACGAGTCTCGCCACAAGAGTCCGTCCCCGAAGGAGGTTCAAAACCCTAGAAATTCAATTTATTAATAGCCTGGTCAATTTAGTTATCAGAGGGTACAGTAATTCCCATCCAGCTGAAAATTGGTAGGATTGTTCAGAACACCATTATAAATGAAACCTAAAAAGTCCTCAGATCACCAAAACGGGTTTTTCGCGATTTTCTCAGAAATGGTTCGAGCTACGAGGAAACTGTTCAAGACATGTGTATTTTCTATAGCATTTTCTACAGTATTGCTTTAAAATGCATGTTGATAGGACTTATTTGTTTTCGAGATACGCTAATATTCATTTCAGACCAGGCCAAAAATTTGACATTTTTTCTTAAGAGGCCTCGGAGAGCAGTAGATCACATCACAAGTTTGTAAATGAGTTTTCCCGAAGTTTTAAACATCGCTAAATCCCGAAACACTTTGAAAAATGACTCCTTGCGGCTCAAATCGGTGAAATGATCATGATGGCTGACGGAAAATGTAACCTCTCGTATCTCGGAAACAGTAAAAGATAGAGGGGTACACCTGACTTTTGAAATGTAGATCAAGTATGGACCTTTTTGGAGAAATGATAAAAAAATATAGCCGCCATACAAAAAAGTTTGACAGTCATACAAATAAACAAAAAAAAAAGGAAATGCTCATAGCATAGCTGTGGAACTGCTGTAGAAGGATGGAGTGTGCTTGAACAAATATTATAGAGGTTCATAATAACAATCGAGATTCAACAACAAAAATCCAAAATGGCGGGTTTTATATTTTCGTCAAATTTCAATGGATCTTCCAAATTTTAAAGTGGTCCTAGGAGGACGAAATTGTGTGTTAACCCGTGTTTAATTATAACATAAACCTACATACTATTGAATTCAAAACGAAACATAAAACAAATCTTGGAGTCCAACCCTTTTTACTCATTAAATTAGTTTATGACTGTGCCTGAATGAATCTTCATTCTTGTGTAATTTAGAAACGTTGTATATTTACTTTATATAGTATCATTTACTACTTCTACTATTATCCTAACAATTGTTTATTTCATGATGATTTTTGCTATGTACCTACATGACCAGTGTAACGTTTGTTATAATTGCCCAGTCTAACGTTAAAAGGCCAATAAACTGCTCTATTTCCCTTATCCCGCTTATGTGTGGTTCCAGTATGTACCTACTATACATTTTTTCCATTAATCTCTATCATTCGTCCCCACTGGTCTCGAGCGTTTTTTTCCGCTCGAGACTGATTAAGACTTAAAATTATGAATCGTTTCCGGGTCGTTTTCACCTCGGAAGGGAAATAAAGTGCTGTATAATTTATTGTTCTACTGGTAAAATTATTATACTACTACCTGCCCCTCGCGGTTTCATCAGCATTTTCCGGCATAAAAGTAGCCTTTATGTTATTCCGGGGTTTAAGCTACATACTTTTCATATAACTTCTTAAAGCTGTTTTTGCGTGACTGCGTAAAAACGCAAAAAATCATGAAAAAAGTAATATAACGCAAAACGTGATTGCGTAAATTTTGACATTTAAAATATTAATACTTATTAACCTTTCCACGAAATATCGCAATACACCCACAGCAGTACTTCGGCAGGTATTTCTAAAGCGTGAAACCTACCAAGTGACGAGTAAAGTTTTCTAATTAACATCCAAACCTTTACGTCACCTCCAAATTGTAATTAAGAGAGAATTTTAAATGCTTTAAATAATTGTTTGTTGTTTTGCATGTTTGTTAATTGGATCAAGGGTTATACGGAAAGGAAGGAAATCAAGAAAAAATAGCAGCTGTCCTAAAGAGAAATGTCAATGACACTGAATTGTTTTTTTCTTAATTTCAGGGTTGGTCCTATTCTAAAAGTTGTTCATAATGATGAGTACCAAGTAGGAGTATGAGAAAGAGCTCTTTTCAGCTTAGCATTCCTTTCCTTGTTAATAGTTTAATTTTGTTGTTTGTATTATTTTTTTTATAATTTCTCATGTTCCACCCAGGTGGGAAATCTTAGGTGGAGTATAAGATAGTTGGAGCACGAGGATATACAATTACTTGTGGTCCACCCAGGTGAAGAAGTGAGACCGAGCACGAAGAACGACCCCTTTCTACAGTACTTTAACAGGTAAAAACTGCCCCCTAGCTAAGTTGCAACACCGTAATCGCAAACGCTATAGAAAACTGAGACAATGTATGGAAATGACGACGTTTCTGTAATCTATCTGTATAATAGGTCGGGTAAAAAGTTCCTTCGCATTTTTTGAGAAAATTCAAAACATTTTTTAATATTGTTTATTTACATTTAACTAAAGTATGTAGGTACCATTTTGTTCGATAACTTTTTGCCATCTTGTAGGTAGGGAAATGATCCCATTGCTATAGAAATTTTGGGACTTCTGATCAAAATACCGCGACAAGTGGTTTTGGCAGTCCTCTCGTGATGTTAACCTGATACTACCTAAAGAATTCTGAAGAGACCGAAACAGGTGGAAATCTGAAGGTGCAAGGTCAGGACTATACGGCGGATGCATTAACACCTCCCAGCTAAACTCTCTTAATTTTTGCTGAGTGGCTAAAAATGTGTGAGGTCTAGCGTTATCATGATGAAAATCCATACCCCTTCTGTTGATTAATTCCGGCCGCTTTTTCTCAACTTCTTGCTTTAATCTCATCAGTTGTTCGCAGTAGAGTTCAGAATCGATGGTCCTACCTGGTGGTAACAGCTCATAATGAATAATGCCCTTCCAATCCCACCACACACACAGCATCACCTTGTTGCGAGTTAACCTGGGTTTCACCACAGTCTGTGAAGCCTGACCGGCCTTTGACCACGACCTTTTTCGCACGTTCTTGTCGTACGTGATCCACTTTTCATCACCAGTTATCAGGTTCTTCAAAAATGGTTCGGTTTCATTACTTCGTAATAAATAATCACAAATGAGTACACGGTTCATTAGGTTTCTTTCAGTGGGCTGAAGTGGGCTCGTGAGGTACCCAAATATCGATCTTTTTTGTGTAGGTACCCAGTTTTGTTCAAATGCGCCAAAACTGTTTTGTGGTCAATTCCCAGTTCTTCAGCTACGTCGTAAACAAGACACATTTACTCTATGTTTATCTCAAAATGTTTAAAAAATAAATGTCTATCCGTGCGAAGCCGGGACGGGCCGCTAGTAGAATATAGAATCTACAAATATTATTATATTATAGAAATGCCTAGACAAACTCGATTGGGGTAATAAGGCAATTATTGTTTAAAATATACTGTAATACTGTGATAAGTAAATTTAAAAAAAGTCATTCCCATATATTGTCTTAGTTTTCTATCGTTTACGAGCATACATTGCTATTTGGCTATCTGAGGGCTTAATGGTGTACCTTTTCCTTCGTGTGTGCTCGAAGAGCGTTTTGGTCTAGGCCGTGGCTCGTGGGCGTCCTCGTCCCTATGGTCTCTGTTATTCCAGTATCGGTCCGACGCGTTGGTGGATCTTTTGCTAGACTTGACGCCGTCTCTCCGACCTGATCGGGACCTCGATCTCTTTTCACGGTCTGAAACAGAAATGCTGAGTTAACAATTGTCCTAGCAACACTGAAGCTGTCTTTTACTTCATTTATCGATACCTCGTGTTTACATGTTTCATGTTAGACTGAAAGCTGTGCACTATTTTAGTGGCCTGTTTTCATTTTCTATAAATAACTCCTAACACTAAACTAACAAACTTAAATAACTACTGATCGTGTTATTAAGGAGGTTTTAAGTATTTTAACCATTTAAGTACAATAATCTTACTCAGAAACAGTTAAAATTTGTTGTAAAATAAACAATTAAAACTCACTCTTTCAATGATCTGCTGATGTTATAATAAAGGGAATCCATCCTACCCTCAGTCACTTTATGTTATTATGCGAGCCAGAGAGCATCCAAACGCGTTCCATACCTAATCTCTCGATTGTGTAAGGCCGGCCTTGTCCGTGCACTATTCATAGTGCATTCGAGTTATATCGTTAGCTATACGAGGGGGCTCAATAGAACTAAATTGCTGCAGACAAGTGCTTCCTTGAGCCTATCGAAGTCGTCCGACGCGACGCCTGGAGCACTATTCTAGTAACAAACCGCTTCACAATTTCGATATCGCAATTTGACTAGCGTGGTAGTAAATTTATTAAGAAACGTTCAATGCTTTGCTAGCAATCGATCAAATTAAAAACCGAAATCGATCAGTTTTGATTTAGATTGATCGAATTGATGTTAAATTACGGTTCAACTCTGTTGGTGACGAAAATAAAAAACACAGTAACTTTACGGTTGAAAACAAAACGAAACCAAACAAAACTTTCGGAACAGTTGTGCGAGTTAAATATTTTTTAACAATAATTTGTACTTTCAACGAAATGGATGAAAAAATAAAAGTACAGAGAACTACGATCAGAGCGCCGATTATTGATTAAGTAACTCCCATTGGGACAAGTGATTAATACTATAGTAAAAAAATACTAACTTGGACTAAGAATAAAGATGTTATAATTACGAGTGGAATATCTAAAGGTCGCAGCAGACATATTAACTCAGTACCGGGTCGGCATCGCCTCAACTAGAGCCGTCCAGTAATATTTCTAACTCCATATCGTAACGCACACTAATCGACTCTCGTCTCAGAACAGGCTAGTAAACGCACTCGCTGTTACTACAAAGTAACATTTACGCTTGCGTCGGGTCGGATTTTTACCGCGTTTGCGTCGGGTTTTCACCGCGCTTACGTCTCGTCGTCGACGCTGTGATCCCAGCGCTAGAGAAGGCAATCGACCAGCTGTAAGCGAGGCGTCGCGTCGCTTCGCTGTACCCGTGCCGAGTCACTTCGGTTACCATCTTTCGGATTGATTAACAGGTAGTCGATAAGGCGAGGTGGAGTCGATCCGTTTCCGAGCACATAATCGGGTTAATGGGATTCTTAAAAATAAACTTACTGCTTCTGGATGAGTATGTAGAATCTTTGGGTGCAGTCCTCCTCGATTCGAAGTCCCTCGGTCTCTCCCACTGCGATACTTCTGTGATGCAGTTGTAGTAATACCGTTTGCCGAGCGAGCTTATGTGCTCCGACCACTCGCTGCCGGGCGGCATGCTCACCACGGCATTATTCTTCTTGTCGTATTTACTACTTCTACTAACACTAACGCTCATGCCACTAGATCTGCTTCTCTTTTCTCCTTGGCTATCATTTCGTTCATGATTACTCCGCTCTCTTTCAACGTCTTTGCTACGTTCTTTTGGTGATCGAACGCTTTCTGAAAATGAAAGAGTGTGGTAAATTAGTAAGTTATTTATGTTTTATATTTTTTATGTTAAATTACAAATATATATTATACTAGCGGCTCGTCCCGGCTTCGCACGGGTAGACACTATAAATTGAGATCTTAAAAAAAAAATCTAAAAACTATCCTATCTGTTAAGTTAGATCGAACTGCACACGGTGTGCAAATTTGATTGAAATCGGTTAAGTAGTTTAGGAGTCTATAGCGGACAAACAACGTGACACGTAATTTATATATAGGTATTAAGATTATTTTTTGTACATAGTAAATTATTAATAATCTAGCTGCGCCCCGGGGTTTTATCCGCTATCCTAGAGGAACCGTTCAACTGTTCCGGGATATAAATTAGCCAATATGTTAATGTTGGGCATAAACTACATTCATAGAATTTGTATAAACAAACAAAGTTTAACGTGAATAATATTCCTATAATTTTGTGCTTTCAGCTGTTTCTGTACTCTGAATACCTAACCAAGTTCCGTGCAGTTATCTGCGCGTAGCCAAAAAAATTATAATACAAAAAAAATCCGAGAGATACGTTGCCTATTGTGGCGATATAGCACTAGAAATGACTAAAACATTTTGTCGCGGCTCGCATTCAAATATGGTTTTATCTATGTGGTAATATTTTACCATAACTTTTAACTGTAAAACACGTGACCGCATAATAGTGTTTGTGCAGTGACCCAGTTGCATGAATAAATAAATCCACCCAATATCAGAAACCCAGGTAGGTATCAAGGGATCTGTAACTATTATATTTTTAAGAAACAAGTTACTTAAACTTACTACTTCACCTACGGTAAAGACATCGGAAACAAAAGAGCATGAACACTCGTCAAGCAGAATGCGAACCACGAACCCCAGGTTTCGTTCTTAATGCCTACGTTTTTTTAGTCCACGGAAGCAATGCCAAGAAATAGATATGCACTTACAAAAGTAACTAAGATCTGTTTCAATTTCAACTCGGTAGTTTTTATAGTTACTTGAGAAATGGATTGGGTTGGGACACAGACGCCGAGTCTTACCAGAGGTTAATTTTACCATTTTAGTTTAGAACACAAAAATCCTTCCCGATTTCAAAACTAATGTTTCCAGATTTCGTATTAGTGCTCAGATTTCCAGTAAGCTGTGACATGTATGCGTGCTCTCTAGCTCACACAAACGAAAACTTTTACATATTATATTCACAGAAGAGAACCATTCAAGTATAGCGCGAGTACCAGGGGGTCTTTGCTTTGTTTATTTATGACTTGCTTCTGCCCACGGCTTCGCCCGCGTGGACTATTCCTCAGGAACCGTTTATTTTTCCGGGATAAAATTAACTTAACCCTCCTTTATTAAGAACATGTAAAAAGCGTCATTAAAATGGAATCAGCGACCTCAAAAGCCCCCGGATGAAAAAATGGCGGCCATTTTGAATTCACCATCTTGGGTTTTAGTCACCACCATCAAGTAGTCCTCGCCAACTCCTATGATACTCGTATTTGGCCAAACACATCCCACTTATCTTCAATCGTTTCGGAGATATAACATAGACCCTCAAAATTTGTATGGTGGCCATGTTTTTTTTATGGCGGCCATGTTGTTTCAATATCCTCAAAAAGATCGGAGGTTTTGGTAAGTTTTTAGTTTAAGCGCTTTGGTAAGTGTTTTAGTTTTCGAGATAATTGGCAGTTCCATCGCTAGGATGTGACTTTTCGAAGGTTTCGGATTTTTTCCGGATGTTGTCTACCCACTTTGAGTCTAGTATTTCTGTAGTCTCATTGAGTTAGCATCAAAATACTAATTAATTAATCAATTCTCAATCAATACAATGAAATCTCAAATCGAATCTCAATTTAATTTTCAATTATTTCTCCGTACAATCTTTACCATGCCATTTCACCCCCATAAGGGTTGATTTTCCAAAAAAGGTGAAATACGTGTTTATTATTTTCTAAGGCTTAGTATATTTGTTAAGTTTCAAAACCGTGGCATCAAAAAACAATGCTTCTCCATACAAACTTTAACACCCAATTTCACTCCTTTAGAGGTTGAATTTCAAAAAATCCTTTCTTAGTACATATTAACTCATCAAGACCAACAAACCCACCAAAATTTTAAATCTCTACCACCAGCGGTTTAGGCTGTGCTTTGTCTGTCAGTCAGTCAATCAGTGAGTCAGGACCTGTTCCTTTATATAAAAAAAAGAATAGTGTTTATGTCAGAAATATTTTAACACTCGTATATCCTTTTTACAATTAATCGAAAATTTTGTAATTCTATAAAATCAACTGAATAGTTTTTTTAATGTCCATGAATGCCTTATTTTTTGATGTAATAACTGCTGCGTATGAAAACCCAAGAATCCTGAAGAGATTTTTAAATATGTTAGTTAAAGTTATCATATTTTAATTTAAAAGGCAATAAATATCACCCAAGTGTAGCTTTATATCTTTAAAAAATAATTAACAAGGACGAGCAAGTGAGAGTTAAAATTGGTTTCCTCTTCTTTAACTAACTTCAGAAGCGGTGTTTCGAAAAACGAAAATCGATAGACTAATCACTTTCAAACTTCATCATCAACCCTATTTCACCAACTGCTGAGAATAGGTCTCCTGTTTTGCGCACCATGACAAAATGGTTATGATAAAAAAATTAAGGAGGTTTTCAGTTTATAGTGTTATTGTCTAATATTGTTACAGATTATGCACCACGGAATAAGTTTATATGACATGTGTAGAAAATGAAATAGTGTAGAAAATAGAAATCTTGATGTATCTACCCTGGACTTGTAAAAAGTAACAAAATATGTATTAATTGACTTGCCCTTATGTGAAAAGATACATAAACGGGACCAAAATCGTAATATATTATAAGTGTATGGAATTTAACATGCTTTTTGTCATTTTTGTTTGTTCGAGCGCGACACGTTTGTAAACTCACCTGATGAAGGTCACCGAACGTGACCGAAACTAGTCGTAGTAGACGACTTAATTTTTACGTGAGTATTCCCGTGTTTAATTATAACAACAATTATATAGTGTTTAATTAAAAAATGTAAGCTTTTCTCTTTGGCCGTATCCTCTATGGACTGAAAACCTGATTTGAACCTGTTATTGTAGAACCATTTATTAGATTCGTTAATCATGTCAGAAAATCTAAGAATTTCACTCATTTCTCACAATAAAGTTTATTTGATACTTTACTAATGTGTGTTGTCCTAGTCCTGATAACAATATAATCATTATAGTACAATTAACC
The DNA here is from genome assembly GCA_949125135.1 of Alcis repandata. NCBI lineage: Eukaryota > Metazoa > Arthropoda > Insecta > Lepidoptera > Geometridae > Alcis > Alcis repandata. The sequence goes on from OX421221.1 coordinate 19,076,506, forward strand.
TGGTCTGATGATGAAGATAAGAAACTAATAAATCTTTTATGTTTTGACTAATTTATATTTTTATTGCAAAGCCTGCATTATTTTTTATAACCTTTTATTCAAGTCGACATGTAGTGTTTGTTTCGGATACATCTTCCAACTGAAATTTGACTTACTTCATGACGTCTGATTAAGCTGAATTTTGGTGTACTATTTTGGTGGTGTGTTTTGGTGCTATAAAAACTTTTTTTTTAATTCAATTATAGGCTTGCGTTTGGCCACCATCTTGCCTGATGCTAAGCAATGATGAAGTCTATGATGGAGCATGCTTGCCCAGAAAGAACCGATTTAATGTGTGTTGATTTAATGTGCACTGTAGTTCAACCCATTATTTTAGGTGAACCATTATTTTTTCCGGGATAAAAGAAGCCTATATACTTTGCGCTTCCACATAAATCTTTATCTACCCAAGAACTCCTTCCTTAGCTTTTGCAGTTTTATAAATGTGATCTGTGATGTTATGAAAAGCTGTGACAAAAATGTTTAAAAAGGAACTATAGAATATAGAAAAACTTACCTGTGTACTTATTCCTAGAGGATTTGTAGTCTCTATCTCTCTCCTTTTCTGATCCTTTTGGCAGATAGGAATTTCTGGATGAAGAATATCCTCTGTCATCCACCACATGGCTGTAATGGTGGTGGCCATGGCTGGATTGACTGGGATGCATGCCATGCCCAATGTGCCCGTGGGACACATTGCCGTTGGGGGAACGCAGAGGGGTGTATCGACTGTCTGAGGATCCATACTCGGCAGGTGGTCTTCTATCGCTCTTGGAATATTTCTATTCGGAACAATCAAAATTTTATTAGGTTATACAAATATCACTCATATTAATTGAAAAATAAGTAAGGACTTTACTTATAAGCTCTGCTTAAAGTTAAGTGACATTTTTTTTACTGCGCACTTCAGTTTTGTATTGGGCAAAAGTTAAATGACATTTGTTAATCTAAGCAATGTTTATAAGTTATAAGGTTTTAGCAGGGATCAGGGATTAGGGTGAGATTCCAATGATTCAGTGAAATGCTAGCCGGGTTCGAAATATGTTTTTTTTTTATGGAAATAAAAAAATAAAAGTAACAAATTCCATCGAAAGCAGCGCTGCTTATGTGCGCCATTTTTTATGAACTTAAAACTTCAAGTGCTTCACAAATGAATCAACTTAAATGATATTCTGTGCATTTTAATCAAAATGTATGATGCAAGTTTTCAACAAACATGCAACAGCGAAAACTTGTTTTCGAAATTTGCGCGAAAATTATTTTTAAGCAAAATAATAATATTTGTTTGTCTATGAGGTTAAGAAGTTCAGTTAATTGTTGGAACATGAATTTATAGATGAAGGTAGTTAAGAAAATAGTTAAAAGTTAAAAATTCATGTACCACCAGTGAGAAGAACTTTAACCATAAAACTTATCATCAAACTCTCAGGGGGTGTAGGTTAATTGGCTAATGTAGAAATAAGGCACATACAGAGCAAAATGAGGCTAGATTTCATGTAATTAGATTATGGATGAGTTTACTATTTGTTACCTTTGTTTATTTTGCTTGTTTAACCTTTGTTATAAATTTATAAACACTGTAAAGTCGACAGTAACAGGAAAAGTGTTGTCAGAAATAGTTATTACGTAGAGAAGTACATAATTTCGAGCCAGTTAGCAATAATCACTGAAAATTCGATGGACCCAACCTCACCTCTTGGAATTGTTGTAATAATTCTTACCTGATACGGATGGGCCTGATGCTTCTCAAAGTACCTGAAATGAGACATAAATTATTAAATTGATAAACTAAATTGCAGAACAACCGAATCGGCGACCGCCCGCCATATAGGTGCAGATTGTTAGCCGAAGCATCTGAAGCCATATCATACCCATCGCTTATTCGCTTTAGAGGTTTCCTTGCATGCATTACCATCAATGCAAATATACGATTTGTGACGGCCTCACTAATAAATTGCAAAATCAGACTACTGTCATCTAAAACAATTTTACAGAAGGCCGTGATTTATCTTGATGGACGCCATGTCACATTCGAACACTCAAAGAAATTTTTTTGATCAAGAATTTTATGGAATGAAAGAAAAAAAACAAGATGAAATCAAAAGCTATGGATCGAAAATATAAATGTTTTCTCTATGGTCAATCCACAGCTTTTTTTATCTCTATTGGTCTTAGAACAAAGATTTTTGACATTGACATTTTATTATTAATGACATGACAGTGACAGTACTGAACAAGTTAAGAACCAATTTTTCCGAGAGCCTCAGATTAAAAAGCATGCATTGCATTGAGCATGGCATCGAACTTGGACAAAGAATCACTGGACAAAGCGAGAAGCGAACTCAGGCAAACATCTCGATTTTCTGATCTGACTTTTAATATGATTTTTTTTTTAATTATTACTATTCAGATATTTATTTACTTTTCTTAATTCTTAAACTTTTTACAATAAAGAGGTAGCATAAAAAAAAACAATACATTATAAAAAAATTAAAAACTAGGGTGCCGGCGGCAGCGGGGCAGGGCCCAAGCTACCGGTGGTTAAGGCTGCAGAGTGAGGAATCTCCTGACAATGCGGGCCGAGTCAAGAATTACCGCCTTTTGTATCTGACTCTTGACCCAACCGTCTAGCGAGAGCCTCTTCAGATGTTGGTCGAGGCTCTTCGCTATAAGCCCATTCACCGAAACGACTATCGGGACAATGATCGTTGAATCAACATTCCACATAGCGGTAACCTCGTGTGCCAAGTCAAGGTACTTACTGAGCTTGTCCTTCTCGGCCTTCACGAGGTTCTCGTCATGTGGGACGGTGATGTCGACGAGCACTGCCCGGCGTTGGGATCGGTCGACTATCACGATATCAGGCCTATTAGCTATAATAGTCCTGTCCGTGTTAATAGAGCGGTCCCAATAAAAAAAATATTATTATTATTATTTATTTTTTTTTTTTCAAAAAACATAATTTTCAAGCAAAATATGCATTTCACATTAAGAATAATACTACCCAGCAGTATTTTCGTAGGATAATTACTTGACTTTAATGAAAGTTTTCATAACTTGTCCAAAAATATGTAAAAAGAATGAAACTGGAACTGCACGCCCTAAAACAAAACAATACAAGTGGAACGCACCAACGCACTGTGGGTAGAATACGCACATAGAGCCTACATAGTAATTAATGACCTTTAACATTAACTGTGTGTGTTTGTGAGGCTATTACATGCAAAGATACTCCTCATTTATGCTACGTGCGTGTGAATATTATGAGAACGAACCAAAGAGATACCAACAAAACTTCTCATGAGATAAATCAAGCACTTAGATGAATAACAGAACGATTGAAGTTTCAAATGAATGACGGATGGACGAGCTACTCGCATTTAGGATAAAATTATTGTTTCGTTTGGTTTGGACATTCTTCAAAAAATAATATCGATCTTCAAAACTCTCGTAGACTAATTCCGGGTTATAAAAAAAGGTATTCTGAGCTGAAAGGACTCAAAGCAGTGGTGGATTCACCAGCATATTTTTTTTTTTCTATAGTGTTAATGTTAATGGGCAGGCTTCAGGCATACAGTACTTACTCTATGCTTCGGGCTTTATGACATAATATACCAGATTAAATCCACGCCACCTATTGTACTTCTAGGAACTAAAATTTAATTGAAAAAAAAATCATTTTTAATTCGGTTTCGGACTTTCTCTTGTTTGATTCGACTGCCGGCAACACTGGATGAATTACAGAATCGTTCTTTTAGAAACCTAAGTACCTACTACTAGTACTTAAAAAACATACCGGTGTAGGCGGTGTACAGAGACTACAGAGTCCTTAGTTTTTTTATTTCAATCAGTTCAAGTACAGATCAATTTAATTTACCAGTAGGCTGCTGAGTTTGTTCTATCTAAAATCGGCAATTCAGTATCATCAGCTAATTTCATCGTAATAGTCAACATGCGACCGAGTCGAAAATATAAATCGAAATGCACGCACGTAGTTTCCAGAAAAATAGATTTACTTACCTCGGAATCCTACAATCAGTATGAAGAAGACTACTATTCTTCGTCAGCCTACAGCGACACGGCCCTCTTATTCAAACCACAAGACTTAAAGCAGAAACTGTTGATAGCCCACAATATAACGCAACATTGCAAGGAAATGAAAATGATCGCAAAAGTTCGATCTGGAAAAGCGCAAGACCTAAAACCTATATTGAAACGTCTTAACGAATACACCTGTCTGCCTGAGAGTGAACTGGAACCTATCTTCGACAGCGTCATACAAAGAGATAGATCTTTTATAACAGCTATGAAAGATATAAGAGTTATCCCCGAAACCACTGCAGCATTACTCGCAGATGACATCAGAAGTACATTCATCAAGTACGTAATAGAACAGAAGAAATTCCTTTCGAAAATGGAGTTGTTAGAAGACTTGAAAGTGCCTTCGAGTAAATACACCAAGGAAACCTTTCCCCTTCCAAGACTTGTGAGAAACAAATTGTTAAAATATATATATTACCCTGAATTCAGTAAATATCTCCTCACTGAACATCCTGAGAAAGTATACGATCGAAACCTATACCTGCAGCGTATGAACCAACTTCGATTGCGGCAAGTAAACTTTGTTTATGTTGAAGTTAGGAGGATAACACCCAAAGGAAATGCTCCTGGCTTCATCGTGGGTCTGGCAGCGGTCCCAAGCAGTGGCAAAACAGAGAGTTTCTTAACTACAGATTCAACAGGACCTGTAGCCAAAAAGTGGTTGCAGCAACTGCTTCAGAGTATTGTCCCTAAAAGCAGTGTCATAGTTCTAGCTCAACCGAAGAGACGAAGCAAACTGACGCCTCATAGCAAACAATCCAATTTAATTGCTTGGCTGGATCAGAAAGGGATCCCATACCATGAGAGTGAAACCAGTACCGAATTGTACAACCTTTACACAAATTTTAAAGGCATGTCAGATAAGGAAGGGGTGTATGATCACGTGTTCTTAAATAGAGGCCTGACTCTAGTTCACTTCCCTTCTGAATGGCGAAGTCTTAACTTCTTTAATTCCGTTTGGAAAGATTTACCTGTAATGGATGCCTACCACCGGGGAGGAGCTGATTCTTTAAAGGAGAAGATTCTGAGTGCAAGTACGTTATTGAAACCAATTGAAACAGAAGAGCATTTGATTGAAGAAGAATTAAAAATGATAAAAGAAGACAGAGCATTGGAAGATTTTATGGAGAATGTTTTCGAAAAGATAAAAAAAGGTGAATTTCAATCGCATAACTTTCCCCAGGAATGTGCTGGGGATGAAACAGATTATTTTGAGATGCATTTGTCAGATTTTTTGTTAGATATTGCATGCGAATGATTTAATGTTTTGACGACCTGCGGTTGTATATCCGCCTTATTGATTCCCAGCCGGGCAGATATTTAAATAATGAATTGTGTGTGTTAGCTGTGTGTTCATATTGTTTTTTTTTTTATTGTTTTTGTTATATTCATTAAAATGTATGAATAATACAAAGTTTTATCCCTAATCTTTCATCCCTAATGTTTATAATGTTTAAGGGCGTCCGCTGCATTAAGCAGGTGTTCCACAAATTTTAATCATCACTTGATATCTCAAATTAATAATGTAGGTAGGCACTGTGTGTGCGTGTTAGCTTTAAATTAACAAATTGAGATGTCCAGTTACGGCCAGCTTAGGATTTTTGTTAAAATTGTGACAAATTGAGATATCAAGTTATAGCCAGCCGAGGTCTTTTGTTTGAATCGTAACAAATAGAGACAAGTTATGGGCAGCCGAAGTTTAATCGATTAAATTGAGATAGGTTTAGATGTTCCGTTATATCTATAGTATTACATTTTCGTATAAATGATGACTAATAAGATATCAAGTGGTAGAAGCTATATTTTCTTATAGTAGTGTTATATTCCATTTTTTCTTGTTATTTATTACTACATAAAAAACATAACACAGAAGTAATAGTTAATACGATAAAAGATTAAGGCCCAAAAGTGTTTCGAAGAAAACTGAAATAGGGAACCAAAAAAATATTAAAACTTAAAGACGACGATGGCACATTAGTCACAGACAGGGACAAAATTATAAATACTGTAGAGATTTCTACGCTAGACAGACTGTATGAATCTCAATCCGCAGAACCAGAGCCGTCTACACAAGATGAAAGAGCACCACCTGTTGACCGCGTGTAGAACCGGTGTCCGCGGATTTTAGAAAAAATGGAAAAAGAACAATATCGGTCGGTGATTCGATTATTGTTCTTGAAAGGGAAATCGCGCAGCAAAATCAAAGAGTGCTTAGATGCTGTGTACGGTGACTCTTCACCTTCAATGGCGACCGTCAAAGATTTGTTTAACGAGTTTAAACGTGGTCGCACGTCAGTTTTTGATGAGCCACGCTCAGGTGCCCCAAAAACCGTTACCACGGAGGATAACGTGACAAAAGTCCATAATCTCGTGTTGGCAGACTGCCGATTGACGGTGCGTGAGATATCTGAAACAGTAGGCATCTCAAAAGACCGCGTGGGTCATATCCTGCATGAAATATTGGCCATGAGAAAGCTGCTCACTCCGGACATCCGTGAGACCACTTCAGAGCAGTGTTTGACACTTTAAACGCAATCCGAATGAGCTTTTGCGTCGTTTCGTGATCGTTGATGAAACATGGATTCACTGGTACACACCAGAGACCAAAGAACAGTCGAAACAGTGGACTTTACCCGGCGAATGTGCTCCGAAGAAGGCGAAGACTGTCCCATCGGCCGGAAAGGTGATGGCCACCGTTTTCTGGGATTCACAAGGTGTAATCTACATCGACTACATGGAGAAGGGCAAAACGGTCACAGGGCTCTACTATGCTGAACTATTGGGCCGATTCGACCTCGAATTACAAAAAAAACGGTCACATTTGGCGAAGAAAAAAGTGCTCTTCTACCATGACAACGCACCGGCTCACACCTCCGCCGTCGCCACGGCCAAATTGGTCGCATTAAAGCCGGGTCCAGATACTCGTATGTATCATTTGCCCGATCCGATCACCGGGCAAATGATACATGGGTCGGGCCGTATCTAGTGGTGAGTAGTAGGCTGAGTAGGCTGGAGCCTAGGGCGGCAGATTTCAGGGGCGGCAAATTCTGGGGCAAGTTTTTTTAATTTCGAACATGATTTCTCAAAGAAAGTATTATTGTGAGCAGGGACGGGGCTAGTGTATCGAATTGTTTAGGTCGGTAGGGGCGGCAAATGTGTAAATCCGCCATTGCGTAACGGCGTATCGAGATCTCCTATCATGATACGTGTATCATCACCCGTCCACATATGCGATTATGATACGCGTCAGCGATACGGATACGGTGATCGGATCGGGCAAATGATAGGTACATGGGTCGGGCCGTATCGTAACTAGAGATGCCACGAATATTCGGCAACTATTCGGTATTCGGCCACTTTATTGCTATTCGGTATTCGACCGAATAGAACGTACTATTCGGCCGAATACCGAATAGCAAATCTTGTAAAAAAAGACACGTTATTTTTTATTATCCGGTGTCATTTTATAAGCCTTTTGCCGAAAAAACAATTGAAAATGAAATAAGGAACAAACTAGCAAAATAGTAATTAGGTTTCACTTTACGTATTATTTATATACTAACAAAGCGCTCCGTGACGCGATTTACTCGCAATTGAAACAAATACAAACAATGTTTGCTTGCACCCCGCCCGGCGCGCGTGCCGTCGTCGCCTGCCGCGCGAACGCAACGAGAAAAACAGGTTGTGACTTGTCTTATTCCAGCTAACGCGCCCCCACCAAGCATGTACTTCGCGCCGAATATTCGGCGGCCGAATATTCGGCGTTTCGGCCAACAGTGTTGCCGAATATTCGGTATTCGGTATTCGGCCAATTCACTATTCGTGGCATCATTAATCGTAACGGCGTGTCAAGATCTCCTATCATGATACGTGTATCATCACCTGTCCACATATGCGATCATGATACGCGTTAGCGATACGGATACGGTGATCGGATCGGGCAAATGATACATATCTGGACCCGGCTTTAGGCTACGAACAGCTACCCCAATACCCCATCCACCGTATTCTCCAGATTTGGCACCGTCGTGTGACTTCTTTTTTTTCCGAACTTGAAAAAGTCACTCGCCGGGCAGAAATTTGATTCGAATGAGGAGGTTATCGCCGCCACAGAGGCTACTTTGCAGACGTCCAGAAAACTTATTTTACAGAGGGGTTAAAGAAGTTGGAGCATCACTGGGTCAAGTGTATCGAGTTGGAAGGAGACTATAGGTATGTTGAGAAATAAATCGCCACTTTTCCAAAATTTTTGTTTTTCTTTTGTAGGCTAAGTACTTATCGGACTGCCCTCGTAGGTTCCTTTTTCATTAGTAATCAACTAACTATAGATAGGTACTCTTTTTCAATTCATGTTCCGATCTTGGACGTTTTCTTGGTTGACCGACATGGTAATCGCCTTAGAGCTACTATGATAACAATCACTTACTATTATCTAATAATAGTAGGTTATCATTCCCAAGTGCGGAGGATCCCAAAAATTTTGAAAAATATGCCTAGAGAAGACTGTTCAGAAAACCTGTTAGGCCGATGGCAGGCAATCTTATATATTCATCAAACCCTATAAGCCTTCTGCCATTCTGGTTTGGAGCTGCAAAACATAGCCTATAGCAATCGGAGATAGTAAAGCTTTCCTTTGTTGAAACAATTTTAAAATCGGTGCAGTTGTTTGAGAGATTACCCTCTACTAACATACCAACTTTACCTCTATATATTACTAACGACCTGCCCCGGCTTTGCACGGGTATAAAATATAGCCATTGTTACTCAGGGATAATTAAGCAATCTAATGGTGAAAGAATTTTTGAAATCGGTCCAGTAGTTTTTGTGTTTATTCAACACAAACATACAAAAATACAAATCTTTCCTCTTTAATATAACTAGTAAATTTTACAATTAGGTTAAGGGTAAGTTAGGTTGCTACACTTGAAAATAAAGACTGTAATTTTTTTAAGAAGTGTAATTCTTTTTAGCAGTATAAAGTCTAGTAGTACATCACATAATTATTTCATCAGTATTTAAAACCTCAATTCATTTAGAATTAGAAATAGAATTCTGTTAATTTAAAACCAAAAAAACTAAGATGCAAAAATAACTAGGTACCAAAGATCCATGTCTACTTATTATATCTCACTTGTTGGCACCGAAGGTAAAAAAACATGTAGTTAAATTTATTTGGAAATTCTTTATTTTCATTTTTACACAAGAAGAATTACTGTTCAATGTCTCTTATATAAACTCTTATTACTACATTCATGAATAATAGTAAATCTTATTAAAAAAATGCTAAAAACTGATCGTAAATAAAAACTAATAATATTTACACAACAAATAAGTAGATTACGTAAACTTTAAAACTGATTAAATAACAAATACTTAATTATTCATTATTTCATGTGACCTTCAAAAACAAAGCATTTAACTATAATTACGTAAGTTAATAAAATAAGCGCTCCTAACTTAAAGGGATTAAAAATAAAAATTAGATAAAACTTGGTTCACATTACCCCAGGCCCCGTATGGGCCCTGACATAAAATGTGAGCCATGTACATGGTTATAAAGAAAGGGTATGCTACGCCAACAAGGACTCTTAGTTAAGAAGAAATTTACAATGGGTCCACAACCCTGAAATTGCAGGGAAAAAAACAGCTATTCAATACATTTTGCGGAGTTGTCATGAACACTTTGAAATGAAACAGCTGATTTTCTATTGCTATTTCAATGTTGGTCTCATAGTAAAAATAGTTCATAACGATAAAAATACTAGAGTCCTTTCGGTCTTAGCAAACCCTGTCGTGTATTTAAAATTAATATTGGGATCACATTCCAATAATAGGGTCCATACTCAATACCAGCCCTGACGGGGCCCAGTTTGATGTGAATCAAGATTAAAGGGCAAACCTTGGCGCGCCGCTATCACGCTTGCACATTTAAAAAAATTGTAGTTATAAAATCACTGAATACAGTTATGAAAAATTATAATCAGTTAATTTGATAAGATTAATATTAAAAGCTTCAACAAAAATAACAGTTTGATCGAAACAAGTTTCAATACCTAAAAATGGGATATTGGTTTTGCCCCTTTATATGTATGAAACTTGTTTGCATCAAAATGATTTTTATTGTTGAAGCTTAATGATACTAATCACAGCAACTTACCCGATTGCGATTTTTCATGCCAATATTCTGTGATTTTAAAACTTCTAATATGTTAAAAAAAACAAGCGAGGTTGCTGCGCGTGAAGTCTCCTTTAGTCATAATAGTATTAAACATCTATGTATAAAAATAGCTAGTGATATCGCAGACTGCCTCTAGCCTGAAATTAGAATAGTAAATATATTTTGTAATTGTTTCATTCGATATAAAAATTCACTACTTTTAGATAAAATATGCATGATCAACAAATTATTCTATCACATTATGAAATAAACAATCGTATAGCTATGTCATCAAAATCGCATTCGAGATGAAGTCCATAAACACAACAGCAACATGTGTAAAGAAGCAGTCTATCTAGAACAATCACAGGCTAAGAGAAAAATTAATACAATTAGAAAATTAATAACTATCAATAATTATAGCTCATCAACGATCATCTTGTCATGTAAATAAGTCATTAAATTATGTTCACTTACTACTATGTATAATTTTAAACTACAAACAATACAATATAAATTACAATTTCCTATAACAATAGTCACTTTAACGATTATTAATATTTGTAAAATAGTATAACAAGTGTCCGGGCGCAGCCAGAGGGCTGTGCTAGAGCCAGTGTCTATTCATGGTGTCGTAGGGCTGGCGCACGGCGGCCAGCGAGGGCGGGTAGCCGGCGGGGTAGAGCGACATGATCTGCGCGCCCGTCTGCCGCAGCAGCTCCTCCTGGTGCCGCTGCAGGTACTGCTGGTACAGCGGCGAGCTCGACTCGCTGCCCACGAACGGATACCCGCCCCGCACCTGCCCGTGCCCGTGCCCGATGAACGGAAACGAGCCGGCCGCGTGCGAGCTAGAAGCCGCGTGAGCCGGTTTGGCCATCTTCTCACTCGTCTCCGTACTTCGCTGCTGGTGCGCCACCGCCGCCACCATATAATTAGCCGCCATCAGTTGATTCGCAGAAAAACCCGCGTTATCGCCGTAGAGGCCTCCACTCAGCGCCATGTTAGACGAGGTGCCAAAATTGAAAGCGCTCGCCGGCATCATGCCCGATTTAACCGAGGATAGCACATCCGAAGTGCACGGAGAGCCGTGGTACCCCTGGCTACTCACGATCTGTGCCGGTTTGCTCTCTGTCCGCTTTCGTTTCGTTTTCGGTTTGGAGTCGTGCGTGATCGGGTTAGGCATCTTGTAAATGCCGTTGTCTTTGCTGAGGGCGGTGGATGGTTGCGAGTATATGCTGGCGGACGAGCTCGACGACGGAATGTCGGAAGGAAGGCTCTTATTGAACATCTGGGCCATCTGATACTGCTTCTCGTGGTAAAGAGACGAGCTGCTACTTGCGAAGGAAGACAAAAATCTATCATCATTTGTATAACGTTCTAGCATTTGGGGAATTGGCAAATTCCTTAATGTGTCTATTGGAAGACCAGAATTGGAGTATGGGGTTTTGTATGGGTTCGAAGTAACCAGTGGATGATTCTGTACGAGTTTCTCGGATTTTTGTGATTTATTTACATTGTCCATATTTTTGACCACTGATTCCGGATCGGTGATGGATGACACGTTCATGTGATCAGTCTTGAGGTGCCCGCGTGGGTTGGGTATCCGTAACTCTGCAGGGAGACTCTGCTGCAAATCTTGCGTTCTTTGAGTATTCGACCGTGGAGCATTAAACATGTTGTACTGTTGATGTTGTAAATTTTTATTATAATTAATTGTATTAGCTGCATTGATTTCGTTTTTCAGTTTTTCTGCCGTATTTGTGTTATAGGTTGTGGAATAGTCGGAGGGCATCATATCCTGTTTTCGCATTTGGTTCGTCATCTTCCAGTTACCGTAGTCAATAGCCGTCGACGTCGGTGCGTTGCACGCGTACAGCTTTTTATTGGCCAATTCGATATCGCTCATGGAGAAATTACTGATAGCTTGTCCACTAGACATGTGCTCGTATTGGGTCGGGTGGTGAGCATGTGCTACGTTATGGTTGATGCTCATGTCGCCGTGACTCCTGTCCACATGGGTTCTCTCTTGTGAATGCGCCGCGGGTGGCAGGTTACCCTGGGTAGGGTTCGTTTTCGACAATGTTTTCTGCAAAGGCTGACTGTTTATTCCAAGGTTCAGAGCTATGGCATCAACATCATAAACTTTTTGTTGAGTCATGGTAATCGGTTTCGCGACGTCTCTTCCGACAGGGAAGTCGACCTCGTGGGCTTCACCGCTGCTCCTCCGTTCTATTTCAGGGTTCATATAACCCATATTAACCATATCTATATTATCTTTCTTCATGATACACATTGGTTTATTTATATCTTGATTGGTGTCTTTTTTAAGGTCATGAACAGTTTCAAGTTGTTCTTTTGCATTTCTATCGTCGATAAGGCGGTCATTTATAGCATAAGTCACAACAGCACTATTTTCACGTAATTTTGCAATTTCTGATTTTTCACTGAGAGCTAATGCTATATCGTCTACTGACGGAGTATTCATAGGTGGGATGGAGTGCAGTGGTTGTGAAATTTTCGTGAAATCACTTTTGACTGGTGTCGTAATGGGATCTTTAGGTTCGATCGGTTTGGGCGGAGATATGACGGACTGCTCGGGTTCATTATACGTTCGTTTCTTGACAGGGAAGTGAGCAGTTTTAGATTCGGGAGTAATTGGTGGCACAGTTGGAGGAGTATTAGCAGGAGGCGGCTGCGGCGATTGCTGCGCTTGTGAGTAGTTGGTGGACGGTGGCTGAGTGTACGGAGAATACACAGGGGAATAAGGTCGCGCATACTGATTCTGCTGAAATGTCTCTGGAGGTATATTGGTGTATTCTTCGTGCGCGCGGGGCGGTTTATGAATGACCGCGGCCTTAGTCGAATCGTAGTACGAAGGAGGATTGTGAGTATATGTAGGCAGAGGGCTCTTGTTGTGATCGATGAAGTAATTTGGAGTGGATGCGCCAGCAGGGTTATTGATAGCGTAAACGTGGTGAGGGTAAGTAGAGTACGGCGAGTGCGGGCCTTCGCGCGGGCTGCAACTCTTCTCAGGGCTGCTTTTCATAGACGTCGTATCTTGATAGAACCCTGCTCTAACCGACCCGTTAATTATGGGGTATGAAATCTTTTGGAAGTCCTCATTTCTAGGAGAAGCAGGTGAGCGCAGCAACGGCGAGTTGTGGGACATCTGGTGACGCGGCGAGTCCAAGTCTTGGCTGAACGAAGACCTCTCGGAAACGGAGCTGCCAGTGCTGGTTCTCCTTTGCCTTGGGGTGGCGTTCACCGGCACTGGACTGTCGCCACCGTCAGGGTTTGGAGTCGCAGGATCATTCGGAGAATCGTATTTGGCCGGGTTCTTAGGACTCGTTGTCTTTTGTTCAGTAGTCGCCGTTTCAGGCTGTTTTTCTTCAACCTCAGCATCATCGGTTTTCTTCTTTGTAGTGGTAGTCGGTGTAGGATTTTTCGGAGCACCGAATGCTTTGAACCATGCGCTAAGATTTGGAGTAGCTTTCTCTTGATTCGGTTTCGGCGGCAATTGTGCTTCAGTTTCTTCGACTTCTGCATCTTTTTTCGTGACTATAATAGGTGGTTCTTCGGATTTCTTTTCTATTTGAATATCTTCTTCAAGTTTGACCGCCTTCACTTCAACTTCCGGCTCTTGAATTTCTTCTTTTTCAACTTTCTCTTGAGGTTCTTCCTGGTTGTCAAAGTTATGGTCTTTCCCGAGTGTGAACTCGACTGTCTGCAACACAGAACCAAGGCTAAGTTTTGGGCTGGATTCTTCCGATTTTTCAGTCTCTCGCACTTTAGTCACAGCTCCAGGACTGGCGGTTTCTTCAGCTTTTTCAATATTTTTGTTGGTAATATTAGTAAGAAGATTTCCTTTACTTTTACCAGGTTGCATTCTTTCTATAGTCCTCTGAATTTCTCTTCGTTTCAGGACCTTAGGTTCGCGTGAAGATGGACGTTTGCGCATTTCTTTCTTGAATATCGATTTCTCGCTTTGCGAAAGATCGTCGTCTTGCCGGCTGTCTTGTTCCTCGGTTGATATCGTTGTCTGCGCCGGGCTGTCGCATGGCGAGCTCATCGTTGAGCTTTTCGTAGGCTCTTCCAGCCACTTACTGATATCTTTGACCGCTTCTTCCAAAGCCTCCGAAGCAGATTCATTTTTAGCACAACTCTTCTTATGGCCTTTCTTAGCGGTTTTACTTTTGGTAGACCTATCCTTTTTCTTCTTTGTCTCGCCTTTTTCTTCATTTTCTGAAGGTAAATCTTGATTTGTGTCTTTTGATTTCTTAGAATCTGAATTTTTATCCACCCCGCTACTACCCGGCGAATATATATCTTTGTACGCCGAGCCTTCCTTGTACTTCTCATTTTTTGCTTTTAATTTTTCAATCGTCTCACGTAGTTTTTGATGTTTGTCTTTCTCTGGTATGACGTGGTGTTTTTGTTTTTCGACAACTTTCTGTTTTAGATCAAAGAGCGATTCAAACGCGTCTTTTGCGGCATGCCGTCTTCTTTCTTTGATTTTGTCGTATTTGTCTTTAAAGAAGTCGGGGTCGGTGAGTTGATCGTTGGAGTCTGGGGGCGGGGAGGACGTAGACTGCTCGAACTCGCTCGGCGAGGGCGAAGGCGTGTGGATGGAGGGCAGCGGGCTGGCGCTGCGGCTGCGATGCGAACTCTCCGGCGACGACGCCGCCTCTAGTTTCGTCGCATTATCTTCCACCACTTCTTCCAAATGGTGCCTGCTTTTCTTTCTCTTCTGTTTCGATTTCTTGCCTTCCTTACTCTTGCTTTCTTTATGTTTCTGTTTTTGTTTCTTACCGTGTTTGCTTTTAGATTCACCGTGTCCCGTTTTATGTGACGTTTTCTTATGATTCTTGGAATGTTTTCCGTGGCGATGGTGCCCTTTGCGTTTCTTTTTCATTTTCCCTTGTTTATTTTTATGAGATTCTTTAGATTTTTTGCTTTCAGTGCTTGGGTTTTCCTTGTCTTTGTCTTTGTCTTTGTTTATTTTCTCTGTCAACACTTGGTCTGAAGAGCCGGATTTAGGTTCACCTGCAAAAAAAAAACAAAACATGAATTAACTGTACAATTAAAATGCTGCAATAAACATAGCAATTCGTTTGTATTTGAAATGATACTAAAAAATATTAACTAAATATTTTATTATTTACTCTGACAATAGGCATGACGACAGTATCAAAAAATCGCCGATTCAATGCTTTCAGGGGACTAGCCAGATTAAAAAAATTTAAAACACATGTTTAGTTTTATTTTTAAAAAACAGATTAATAAGATTTTCAATAAATTAAAACATTAAAATACAGCAATCGGCCATCTTGTTAGAAACAACAATCACAGCGTATGACGTCACGCCTCAGTGAACTCAGGTCATCCGCCGCTCATCACGCATAGACACAATGACATGTTTACTAGCCGTGACGTCAAATCGACGCCATGACACAAGCAAGCTGTTTTCGGGCACTGTTGAAAAAATATGTGAAAAATGGCTTCAAACTTCGTTAAACTTAAGTTTATTATCGAAATAAAGGTTTTTTTGTAAATAGTAAATGTGTACTCACATTATGGAAGAGGATTTTAAAATCTTTCGTCACGCCTATTGTAGTTATTCAATGAAAGATTTAACAAATAAAAGTGTGAATTTAAAAAAATTAAAAGTTCAAAAATTGTGGCCATTCTTTTCCAAATTTAAAAGTGTAAACTGACGAAGATTATTTTAGCAGAGTGGTACAACAGAATCGTTACCAAAGTACGCAACACAATATTATTTCTTACAAATTTCAATACATACCATCAGAATGAGATTTCCGTTTTTTCTTCTTATGTGGTTCTGGAGATTCGTCGGGTCTAAGCTTGTGTTTCCTAGACGGGGTCGGAAGTTGATACTCGACAGCTATTTCTTCGTCGGACGAAGACGACCGATGCATATACTTCTCGGTCAGTTTATCAAAAGCTATTTGCAAGTTGTCGACCATAGTTGTGTATTCTGGAATGAGACAATTTTCATTTGTTACTTTAGAAATCACTTCACATGACACTAAGGTTAGAGCAAGTGTGCAAAATGTAAGATTTTGACTATTCGTATATATTTTTCTCTGAACTCCGCAGAGGCTAAACGAATTACTGATAAAATTTGATATTAGGCATGGGAATGGCGTTTATTCTCGACTAGCAGCACTCAGCGGTTTCACCGGGTTTTTTTTTCTTTTAATCCTTCCTGTTTCAGAACAAAACAAAAAAAAATTGGAATCTGTCCAGCCGTTCTCGACTTTTAGCGAGACTAACGAACAGATATTCATTTTTTTATATATAAAAGAGAAGAGAAGAAGAAGATTAAATCACTACATTTTTGTATCACACAACAGTAAAACCATATTTATCATTCTAAGCGATGTTTAAGTGAAGCCGTTTGTTTTCGGTCATAAAGAGATAATGAAGAGATTTTATCTACTCTCATTTTGTAAATTTGAATTACGATCTTCAAAAACTAATCTATAATGACAAACTTTATAAACAAAATACCAAAATTGAAAAAAATAGTAACATACACTATTTCTCAAACAAAATAATATTACAGGTAAATAAATAAATATTTTATAATGAAATAAAATCAAATTTAATTTTAATGAAGACAAAAAGAACCTTATAGCATGAACATGAAAGAACACTTACAATAAAAAAATCTTTTTTTCAAACTATCTGAATATTAAAAAAAACTTGTGCGTAAAAAGTCCACTTTTAAGCTTATGGGCCAAAAAGTATTTTTTTAATTAAGATGTTGCTTTTAAGCACTAGAGCTAAAAAGCCGCTTTAGTCCGCCAACACAGAGCGTAAACAAGGTTTGTACGAGCATGAGAAGTGAAACTGTATTTTTTTTTATTACGATAGTTTTACTGCGCATGCGCAGCAAGCTGGGTTTTGGCGTCATTTTTAAATTTATGTGTTGTGTTTAAAACGTATGTCAATATAAATTCACCAATCCGTCTATGTTTTGGTCCACCTGCCATCACTCTGCCGGGCAACATGTCCTGCCAAACTCCATTTGAGTTTCATGATAGTGCGACGCCGAATCTCGACATTCCTCACTAAGTAAATACGTAGTTGAATAACGATTCGTCCGTATTTAGATTCACAGGGGGTACAGGAAAATAAAAAATAAAACTAATATGAAAATTTTGGCGAGAAACTCTTCAGTTTCGAGACCAAATTTTTATATTATTGTTGTAATGTAGTATAAGTAATTTAAAAAGTGTAAGTAACATATTAAAATCAAAATATTTTTTTCGGGTTTTTGCTTATGGTAGTTTGGTTTTATGGTTACCCGGGCCGGGCGGAGACCGGGTTTTTACCTATGAATCTCTGGTATGAGCCGGAGGCAAAAAGGACAATGCATAACATATAACCTGCAAAATATAACACAAATGAAACAGTTTAAATAATTTAGGTGATAGGCTAGTAAATTATAACTGGACTTATTGTAGAGAAATATTTTAGTTCAAATTTTATTACTGAACTTTTACTAGTAGTCTTGAAAATTTGTTTAAAACTAAGTTTTAACTATCATTTTCCCTTTGATTCTGTGCAGAGAAACTGGAAAACTTCTTTGTTGAGTGAGTATCTCAGTTTAAACTCCGTTTTCCTAATGTACATAGCATCACGAGGGCTAGTGTTTATCAGTCTATGTTTGATCGGCAAGAAACCAGATAATTAGTAATAAAACACTTTGAAAAAGTCAAAGAGAAGTAAATATATAATATAATATAACATGTGTGTCATATGTGCACATCCAAGATCTTTCATGGTCTGTCTGTTTATTTAGCAATCAATACGTAAATGAATACAAACACCCTTTTTAACACGCTTTTATTAGCTTCACCTGTATGTTTGTAACCGACTCCTTTGAGCGCGTTTTTGACCCACTTTAAACGGTCAGATTTCTTTCAAACTTTGTAGATATATCGAGGACCGATGACAATACACATACAAAAAAAATTTAAAAAAAAACGCGTGTTTTTTTAACACGCTTTTATTAGCTTCACCTGTATGTTTGTAACCGACTCCTTTGAGCTCGATTTTGTCCTACTTTGAACGATCAGATTTAATTCAAACTTTGCACACCTGTCAAAGACCGATGGCAATGCCAAAATTCGATTAAAATATCCAATTATCCTAATTAGATTAACTAAAAAGCGAAAAATAAATAATAGTTAAAAAAAAAACTAAAAAACACGCTTTTCACACTCATCCTTATTCTCAGTGCCGCCAACAGATTCCCTCCTATGATTATACTATGATGTAGGGTGGTTACGGATTAAAAATTCCATAGCCAGGCATTAATGTGACTGATTGTATATGTAAATATAGTTGCACCACTATGTGTCTCGATGGTTATGTTGGCATCATAGAAATCGAGTATGTGTTCTTAACCAAGATACAGTTAGCAACACATTTGTACATATTAAGGATGGTTAATAGTTAGCAAATCGAACTAAAAAGCGAAAAATTGTGCTTGGCTTTTGCAGACTTTTATGAATTCATATGTTTGAAATGCTGCTAATTTTACAATGATTAAAAATATCCAGTGAACCTTAAAATGAATAAAAAATCGATTTTTGATGTTTATGAATGTTTTCTCATTGAAAAATGTTGGGTGGCAAAACTTTATCGTCCATCGGTCAAAAAAATGCTGTCGATTTACGCAGAATCCTAAGGGTTTATCACGTTACCGTCGCTGTAACGATATGATAGTAAGGAATATTTGTGTTGTCGATTTACGCAGTTTCAGTTTCCATTTACGGACGATAGGCCGCTGACCCAATTCCCATACAATTTACTATCGAAAACGAGGCGAAAGTTTTTTCGATAGCATTTGTGCTAGGCTAGCCATACAAGTCTACCCCTCGAAGGGCGAATAGGCCGTATACTACTACACTAGTCAAGTGCGGGTTGGTGGATTCACAGACACCATAGAATTTCTCCTCCGGGCGTCTATACCCAAGAGAAAGAGAGAGATAGTTATAAGAGTAATTAATAACGTGGTAAAATGAGGATGCTTGGAAAGCTCACTACTTCGCTATAGTCAGTGTTAGCATGCACCACGAAAAGTGAATGAACTTCATTACTAGACGCGTGTTCAATGTAACAGTGACCTTGAGGGAGCGGCTCGAGGCTATATTCAATTGAATGTCCATGTGCTCTTTCTCTATACGCTTCCCGCTCGTTGTGCGACCCTCTAAACATGAAAGCACTACAGAACTACAAAAACTCAGAAGACCCACCATTATCCTGGCCATTGTATAGTCGGCAGTTGTTCACGATCAGCTTGAAGTCGCCTTTGAACATCGAGAAGTCTGTATAATGGCCGCTGTCGAGTCGTTCTTCCATTTTGCGCAAGTCCATAGGCCTCCTGATAACAGCATAGTAGTTCGGAGCGTACTCCTCTTCGACTGGGTCCATAAACGGCCACGCGTCTTCGTGCGCGGTGATCTGTTCCAACACCTTGTACATGTCTGTTTGGATGTCCTCTTCCGTTTGGCTAAAACTGAAAATAATATAATAAATAAATTTATGTTTCACACTCATAGCTCCCCACTAGGATACCCTGTGTCAAGAACAACTAACACCACCCAGACCAGATATTTAAATTCATCATTCAAACATCTGCCCAGCCGGGAATCGAACCCGGGACACCTGAACTTCATCTGATCTTACATGAAAGGAGAATAAAAAAAAAATTGCTGTTCGAGCGGGACCGTTATTTTTTCCCGGATAAAAGTAGTCTATGTGTTAATCCAGACCATGAGAGACCTTCATTTCAATTTTCATCTAAATCATTGACACATTTACGTATGCAATACGATAAAAGTAATATAAAAAGCAAAAAAAAAAAAATACTTTCTCTCAGGATTCTTTACAAAAAAATATTTATTTATTTTGCCCGTCTTTACTTTACTTTTTAATTGATTGATATTATAAGATTGATTTGACAAATACAAGATGTCTTTAACCGAAACAAGAAACAATTGTAATTCATAACACAAGCCCAGAAAATGTCCAGTACTTTTCTCATTAAAAATGTTTGTTTAATCTCTTTGATCACGGAACACCAAGAAACAAATTCATGTTCCTAATTGAATATCATTAATGCCCTCTTAAGTGCGAGCAAAAACTTATTGGCGAAACCAATGCGAGTCTGCATTTAACCAATCATCGTTTCTAGGCACTCTTCTTATCAAGACAAATACATCGCTCGAATGTCAAGTCGCCACGATTGGCAATTTAAGCTGTGCACTTGTTGCCACTCAGCATTGAGTTAGGACTCTTTATCACATGCATTGAGCCAATTGTTATTTAAATACTTTGTCTCGTTATTGCGAAGCCTCCGTTTGATCAATGATTTATTGGTATACAAGGCTATTGCACATCAGCTGACATTGTCTCCCAAGCAGTTCATTGACATCATACCGAACGTTGTAACATGATTTTTTACATGACTGTATACTTTCATAAAATAAGAGTTCGTATGAAAAACCTTTGGCTTTGTATTTTTAACATGTTGACTTATAATTATAGGGTTATTCATAAAGGGTATGCTAAGCCGAAAAGGGCTCATAGTACGCATCATTGTAAACAACTTTTACTATGGGAACAACACGAAATTCGCGAAAAAAATCAGCTGTTCCATTGAAAAATGTCAATGACACTCGACAAAATGTATGAAACAGCTGATTTTTTTTTTCGCAAATTCCGAGTTGATCTCTTAGTAAAAGTTGTTCATAATGATGAGTACTATGAGCCCTTTTCGGCTTTGCATACCCTTTATGAATAATCCTGTATTTATATTAGGTTGGGGAAAAAGTCTTTACGCATTATAGTATGTATGAACTTGTAATAAAATCTCTTTGGCTATATATACTATTTGTATCTGGCTGATTTTGGTATCATTGAAAGTTTAAATTTTAAAGAACATGATTCCAAATTCAAATTAGGAAAATGTGTGATTTTCATTTGTTTTTCGTACTGTCAAGATGAGTGAATCTAATGAAGAAATTCGATACATTTTAAAATTTTACTACAAAAAAGGTAAAAATGCAACGCAAGCCGCGAAAAAAATTTGCGATGTTTATGGACCTAGTGCAGTGTCTGTGAGAGTAGCACAAATTTGGTTTAAGCGTTTTCAATCCGGAAATTTTGATGTCAAAGATGCACGTCGCTCTGGGCGCGCCCTCTCTATAAAGTCATGTTAGTTACACTATTTATAACTTAAGAACGGCTTTACCGATATGGCTGAAAATTGGTGAGGAGGTAGCTTAGAGCCAGGAGACGGACATAGGATACTATTTATTCCGTTCGATAGCATTCAAGCGTGACTTGACATAAAAAATCAGGTACTATAAACAAAAAAGAATCAGACTTGGAATAACAAAACGCAAATGACAGCTATGTAATGGACGTAAGGATGACAATTTGATTTTTGTAAGAAATCAATATTAAAAATATTTCTATTAAATAAATATCAATTATAATGTAATGATGGAGCCATTGCCTATCTCAAAAAGCTAAGAAGTAATTTTGTCTATGAATGAATGGTTGAAAATTTGAGTTTTGAAATAAATATTTAGGTGAATTGAAGATTAATTACTAATGCCGCGACCACGACGATCGAATCTTTCCCGACAAAGCCGTAACTTAAGTGAAGAGCAACCTATGTACTAAAATGCAGAAACAATAATAAATGATTAATGTACTTCATTTTTTTTCTAATAAAAAAATTAACTTAATAAATTCGAAAATCTGCTTATTTATTGCCTTTAAGGCGGAACAGAGTTCGCCGGGTCAGCTAGTTACGGATAAAATTGATGCCATTTTTGAAAAAGTGGAGCAAGATCGGCATATCAGTAGTTACGACATACCTGAAGAACTGGGAATTGACCTCAAAACAGTTTTGGCGCATTTGAAAAAAACTGGGTACACAAAAAAGCTCGATATTTGGGTACCTCACGAGCTCACTGAAAGAAACCTAATGAACCGTGTACTCATTTGTGATTCTTTATTACGACGTAATGAAACCGAACCATTTTTGAAGAAGCTGATAACTGGTGATGAAAAGTGGATCACGTACGACAAGAACGTGCGAAAAAGGTCGTGGTCAAAGGCCGGTCAGGCTTCACAGACTGTGGTGAAACCCGGGTCAACTCGCAACAAGGTGATGTTGTGTGTGTGGTGGGATTGGAAGGGCATTATTCATTATGAGCTGTTACCACCAGGTAGGACCATCCGCGGCCGGAATTAATCAACAGAAGGGGTGTGGTTTTTCATCATGATAACGCTAGACCTCACACATCTTTAGCCACTCAGCAAAAATTAAGAGAGTTTGGCTGGGAGGTGTTAATGCATCCGCCGTATAGTCCTGACCTTGCACCTTCAGATTTCCACCTGTTTCGGTCTCTTCAGAATTCTTTAGGCAGTGTCAGGTTAACATCACGAGAGGACTGCCAAAACCCAAAAGTCCCAAAATTTCTATAGCAATGGGATCATGTCCCTACCTACAAGATGGCAAAAAGTTATCGAACAAAATAGTACCTACATACTTTAGTTAAATGTAATTAAACTATATTAAAAAATGTTTTGAATTTTCTTAAAAAATGCGAAGGAACTTTTTCCCCAACCAAACTTTGCTTTTATTGGACCAACTTTACTGTTTCCAAAATTACAAGCCAAACTATTTAGTGTGCATAAGGGAATGGAAAGATGACTATTGTAAAACAGTTTACTGTGCTGTCTCGCAGATAGGCGAGGTTACAACTGTCAAGTTTTTCAGTTTAACAAAAAATAAAAAAACGCTCTCACGTATTTTTCCAAAACATTCGATCGATCGAAATCCGAGATTTGCGTTTGCTTGCCAAAGTACAGTAGCGACACCAACATGAATCCTACTAATAGTGTAAATGACTTAGTGCAAGAACGTGAACGCATTTGAATAAAATTTGGTATCAAGGAAATTTATACCCTGGATTAACATGAAGCTTATTTTTATCTCGGAAAAGCGGGTGTAACCGCTGGACGCTAGTGCGTAAATATAAATATAAAATATAATTACATTTGTGAAGTCTTGAGCTTCTTCCTAGTGCTGTTAGCTGGCTCATCGTTCTCGGGTATGAGTATTTGTCCTGTCACAGAGCCGAGAGAGTTGTTCGTTTTTCTGCCGGGCTTCACCGGCGGCTCCGGGGGCGCCTCGCCCTTGTTCGTGGTGGGAGAGTTTTTTAAACGCTTGTCTGAACTTTTCGAACGGATGGAATCCTTCTGAGGCATATCTTCTTTCGCTTCAGAGCCTGAAGACGAGTCTGACGATGCCGACTTTGACCTGAAACGAAATATTACCATTTGTTTATTAATTAACAAATGGCTGATGGCCGGCGGGTCTGTCCAATCTGGTGTAACGCTCAAGAATAAGGTTTCATTTTATTAAATAAATTAAAATACTTTTGGTAACACCGACAAACTGATAAAATGCTGTTTTTTTATCGCGAGTAAATCTGCTTTTGAAAACTATCGAAGTAAAGCAATAGAGGTATGCTAATTTAAACAAAAGTTAATAACTTAAAAAATAATAATTTAATAACATAATCAGACATTATTACGACCGTTATATATTTATAGGGCTATGGCCACGTGGTTCGACTGCGTGGTTTGATGAGGTCATTTGTACTTTGGACCAATATGACGATTCTGAGAATCACATCCAGATTTTCAAATATTGATTTATTTTGAAGCATAAATTGTTTTACTAAAACGGTTCAGTGTTTGTTTGTATTTTTGTCTCTTTCGGTTTGAATATTAACACAAAAGCTTTGGATTTGGAGATATTAAAACAAATGTTTTTTTTTAAATTACTCCCGTTACTCTAATTCGCCTGCTGGCGACAATAATAATATGGTCGAAAATGAAGGACCCAGAGTACGAAGATCCTTCTTTTTTAGCTTCTTTTCTAGCTGACTTTGAAAAGCTCAAATGATTTCTTTAGAAAACAAGTAAGCAACAAAGTAGGTGTACGGGGGTAGGACGACGACGAAAACCATTAATTGATTACGTAAGGATGATTTTGGCGATGTAAGAATGCATAAAAGTTTTCGATTACGTAAGATTCTATCACGTTTTCAAATAACCTCTCGTCTAACATGAGTCAAATTCGTACAACTTTTCGTTTAAAAAAGTAACAAACGAGATATATAAATTATTAAATATATATTAGGCCCAACTTTGAAGGCTTTTTAAGACATCTAAATTTGGCATCTTTGTCTAATGGCTTGCAATGATAAAGACAGATATATTTTTATTTAGTTTAGATCTGTCTTAAATGCCTTCAAACTTGGGCCTACTATAGTCTTAGTTCAACAAGTAATTAAATTCAATATTAAAAACAAACTCCTAACTATAAAGAGCTTATTGTCTTCAAACGGCTAAACCGATTTTATTGAATCATAGCTAAGGGGCCATTCATTAAATAAATAAAGATGATTTTGGCGAGTTCAGCCGTTTGGGAGCTACGATGCCACAGCCAGACACACAAATATCGCTCTTTTTGCATCGAGTATTTTTTCTCTAAAAAAACATACATAACATTACCCTCTTTCTGAGCAGTCGGGTAAAAATCATAATAGAATGTAAATCATAAAAAGGACGTTTCACACCCAAAACTCCCCTACCACTAGAATTCTTAGTGAGAAAAAAAATATGCAAGTGTGTTTGCAAGTGTGTGCAAAAATGTGTTTTTTTTAATTTCCTACCTCAGTAAGTTTCTTCTCTTAGCCCTGTTCTCTCGAGCAAGTTGTGGCATGTTCTTGCTTTTGTCTTCTTCCACTTTACTGTCATCTGTGCTTTGTTTTCCTCCCTCTTTTTTAGTTTTCTGCAGCACCCTATTAGACGTGCGACGCGGGGCGAGTTCCAATAATCTTCAAAACCAAAATACATCGTAAGGAAAAAACAACTTACCTACTTATACGCCACACACGCACAAACTTTGTTCGCAACATATTTTTTTTTGTCAATGTTCGCGAAAATAGCAGTGGTTCAGTTAAACTGCTGGGTAAGAACTTTACAGGCGCTAAAACAAGAGACTGGGGTAGAAGACTTTAAGAAATAATAAAAAGTGAAAAAAATAATAGTAGGATGAAACCCATTGGAAAAGGAGAATAATATAAAAAAGAAAAGAAAAATAATTTACGGGCGATCTGAGGTCGGGAAGGGGAAGGGGGTGGAGTTTTAAGGGTTAAAAACGGTTTATCTCGATTTCAGGCAAAACTACAAGTCCTATGGAAAAAAGTTAAATGGCAAAGTTGTAGGTAACAAAAAATTATTTTTACAAAAAAAAAAAAACAAAAACCTACTTCAAAACTAAAAAGTAGAAAATAATATTTTAATTAGTTAAACTATTGGGTCCCTTACCTATGAAATTGGCGTTTTGTATAGGGAAAACAAAATAGACAAAAAAAAAGATATTGTAATATTTTATCAATCAAAGTATATTCCATTGCTAATCTATGCACTTCTGCCATCTACTAGGTAGTTCATTGATTCCTTTGCTGAAGAAACTAGGGGAGCGAGAATCAATAAAATTTTTGAAGGCAATTTGGACTGCCTCACAGGAATGTAATTAGACAAATAAACGAGCTTTAATTTGAAATAAATTTTAATTTGGAATTCCTAAACAAAGAGCACATATTTGGGATTAAAGTGGCCAGTTCGACATAACACCAATTTCATATGTAAGAAAAGGACCTAATACTAAATAGTAGATTGTATAACGAGGGCATAAAACAAGCCATTTCATACGAGACGTTTAGCTAGCCCGAGCCGAAGGCGAGGGCGGATATAAAGTCGAGGATAAAATGGGTTTTTGTGCCAGAGTTATACACTCGACTTTTCACATTGATTGCGAGGAAACAAAATAAAATTATACGAAAAAAAATATTAATTTTTTTAAATACATTATATTAAAAATTACACAATAAATAGATTGTCAATTTAAGTATTAAAGATAATTTTTAGTTCATTTTATGATTTTATTTTGAATTTAATTTAAATACTATCTTTAATTTTTAAATAATTTTACTTCATTTAATTTTTATTATTTATTATTTTTATTTTTTTTAATTTTTTTTATTGAAATAATAATATTTTTTACTAAAAAAAATTATTAAAATGATTTTTAATTTTTATGGAAATAATTTTTATAATAATTATTTAATGCAATTATTAATAATTTTTTTTTATTACAGAATTATAGTCAACACTAAATAAGAGGCCCGTTTTCACATATTTTGTCATCGCGACGTCACTAGTGATGTTACCATACGACTCGGTACTCGATACTCACGATAAATCGATTCAAGTTTGTATGAGTATTTGACCGATTAGAGTATGTATTGTGAAGTGTATTGGATTAAGATTCTGATTATTAAAATTAACTTAAACTTGAATATTGTAGGTATTTTGAAATGAGACAATGGTACGAGAGGTCAACTTGTTCACTCATTCACTCAATCACAAAAAAATCAAGAAAAAGCGAGAGTTTGTAAACCAATGTGAATTTATTTGCGTACATTTCTTCGTGATATTCTTTTTTACTTTTAGACTCGAATGCGAATAAGCCATCATTCACAAAACCTCCCCGGCTGATCTAGCTGATTAATATTTAATTACTATTAAAATCAAATGACGCTGGTGGAATTCAATAATTAATTGGTTACAACACTAATATTTCAAAAAAGAAGACTGAGAACGTAACTGTTTTTGAGAGTTTCGTTATTTACACAATGCATGCTACTATAAAGTATGCGCGAAAAGCGTTCCAAGTTACATCCTAGGGTCTTTCTGAAGTTTCAAAACGGGCCTGTTATTTAGTTTTGATTATAGTTATTTTTTCGTTTTAATATAAATATTTATTTTGTTTTTAATTCAAAATTATAATATATTTTTTTAATTTATAATTAAAATTTATTCAACAAAACAAAATAACACAATAAGTATTATTAAATAAATAAATAAACGTTTCACGCTCATAGCTCCCCACTAGGAATAAATCCTGTGTCGGGGATGCCACGGAACACACACAAAGACAAGGACAACTAACACCCAGACCCAGAACAGATATTTAAATTCATCATTCAAACATCTGCCCGGCCGGGAATCGAACCCGGGACTTCTGGCTTATAAGACGGATACACTACCGCTGAGCCAAACAGGTCGACAACAACAAAAGTACACATAAATAGCATGAAAACAAGAAAGATCCCATTTTCAAATTCTCTGAATTAAAAAAAAAAACTATCCTATGATTTATTTCTTCTATGGGTTTTATATTTTTAAAGACACGAGGAAACTTCTTACATGATGGAAGAATAAAAAAAACAAGAACCTCTTTTTTTTCAACCTTACAAACCTCTTCTCTTTTCTAATCACTTTTAAGCACAAGGGCAAAAATGTAATTTGAAAAGAGAAGAGAGGTTTGAGAGGTTGCAAAAAAGAGGTTCTATTTTTTTTTAATTAAAATATATTATAACTTATGGAAGATATACATTTAAAGATCGTTTTTTTTATTCAGATAGGTTGAAAAAAGGTTCTTGTTGTTGCATGATTTTCTATTCTATTAAATAAAAAATAATTAATAATTTTAAATTAATTTATCAAATAATTAATTAAATAAATTCTTTATATTTTAAATGTATAAAAATATAAACATAAATTTTAAACAAAAAAAATTAAATAATAATAAAAAAAATGAATAAAGAATTTTTTTTTTTTTTTTTTTAGTTAACCTGTAATGTCCCACTGCTGGGCAAAGGTCTCCCCCAAGTTCTTCCATAACTGCCGGTCTTGGGCCAGCACCGTCCAGTCCTTTTCAAACTTCCCCAGTTCGTCGCGCCATCGCGTCGGAGGGCGGCCTGGGGGTCGACTGTCCGGGGGCACCCACTCTGTGGAGACCTTTGCCCATCTCTCCGGGTGCATTCGGCTTGTGTGGCCCGCCCACTCCCACTTGAGCTTGGCAAATCTTTTACCTACGTCAGCGACGCCTGTCATGGAACGCAGTATGGTGTTACGGACGCGGTCTTGTCGTTTGATTCCGAGGATACTGCGTTCCATGGCTCTTTGGCAAACTCCAAGGCAGGACCTCTGCATCTTGGTTAGTGACCATGTTTGCGCACCGTAGGTTAGGATGGGCAAGATACACATGTCGATGAGTTTAAAGAATTTTATATTAATTAATTAAATAGTAAATTAAATCAATTACTTTATAATAATTTGAATTTATTTATTTTAATTTATACTTATTACTTTAATTCATTATTGCTTTCTTTACTTTATACTATTAATTTTAATTTATTTAGTTTTTATTAATTATTTGTTTTTTTTTATTTTCTTATTTTTTTACAATATAGAATATAAATAAAAAACAATATATGTATTAAAAAAAAATTAAAAACTAGGCTGTCGCCGGCAGCGGGGCAGGGCCCAAGCTACCGGTGGTGGTTAAGGCTACAGAGTGAGGAATCTCCTGACAATGCGGGCCGTGTCAAGAATCACCGCCTTTTGTATCTGACCCTTGACCCCAACCATCTAGCGAGGGCCTCTTCAGATGTTGGTCGAGGCTCTTAGCTATAAGCCCGTTTACCTAAACGACTATCGGGACAATGATCGTCGAATCAACATCCCACATAGCGGTAACCTCGTGAGCCAAGTCCAGGTACTTGCTGAGCTTGTCCTTCTCGGCCTTCCCGAGGTTCTCGTCATGTGGGACGGTGATGTAGACGAGCACTGCCCGACGTTGGGATCGGTCGAATATCACGATATCAGGCTTATTATAGTCAGGCCATTTTAGTAGGTAACATTTGACAATTCATCAAAATTTAACAACATAACCTTGTAACGGCGGGCATAAAATAATATATTTTTTCGTTTTGTTAGAACAGCACAATTGCTTAACTTTTTCAATTACGATTACATATTTATTGTAATAATGACCGATACGAGTTATTTTACGATTTGCTTTTTTAATAAACCATTCTAAACATAGCAAATAATTTCTGATCTAAAGAACTGAACGTCGTTACAATGTTGCGTCAGTCAACCTTTTTTCTTTTAGGGATGTTACTCTAAAGATAGAAAGCTGATAGTTGAATCGAATGCAATTACTTGGGAAGAAATATCACCATAAATTAATAACCACGTGACATAGTGCTAACAGCAGTGATGAAGATGACAATACTTAACAGTTCTGATAGTTCAACTGAATAAATGCAATTTTTTTGTTAAATTATGTACTTGTCTTTTTTAAATTTACGAATAATAATGGGACAGGGATTCGCCTGATGATTTTTAAAATTCACATGTTTCAAGTCCGTATTGACTCATTCTTGGTAGTGGCCTGACTCTTCTGCAGAGCCCGCCTGGGGAAGTACCAGTACCTTTGCCAGTTATTCCACCGCCAAGCAGTAATGTGCAAACATTACTGTGTTCCGGTTGGAAAGGCATTGTTTCCAGTGAAATTACAGGACAAATAGGAGATTAAACATCTTAACATCTTAGGGTGACGAGCGCAGTGCTATGCCACGCAGGGTCTGAATTCTGCGAGTTCAAAATTCTGGGTGGCGCAGACCTGTTATGGGCAAACGTGACGTTTCACATCAGGCGAGCGATTTGCTCGTCTCGTCACTCAACTACAGAAAAAAAAACACTTTGATCGATGTTTTTAAGCAGGAAGATAAAACTGACACGTCAAATGTTACCAATTAAAATGACCTGACTATAGCTACACTAGTCCTGTCCGTGATAATAGAGCGGTCCCAATAGAGCAAAGCACGACAATTTTCGAGAACTGGCGCTGCCGCTGGTGCATACTTATAGTACGGCACCTCGGATTCGACAAGGCCGTATTTCGTATTCCACAAGGCCGTATTAATTTATTTCCTCGCAATCGATGTGAAAAGTCAAGTGTACACTAATAGTCGTTAGTAAAATATTCAGTGAAAGAAAGTTGATATTATTCGTAAATGTATATACGGATGTTAAGGCATTGTATAGGGTTATTCATAAAGGGTATGCTAAGCCGAAAAGGGCTCATAGTACTCATCATTATGAACAACTTTTACTATAGGACAAACCCGAAATTCGCGAAAAAAAAAAGTCAGCTGTTCCATAGAAAAATCTCAATGTGACACTCGACAAAATGTATGGAACAGCTCATTTTTTTTTCCCTTAAGAATCGGATATTTTAGTAACCGATTTTATTGACCCTCATCCTTATTTCCGTCAATTTCAATCCGTCAAAAGACACTTCGGCTGTTATTTGATAGCCAAAATGTAAACAAACCGAAACATATTTTTAGTTTTTGTTGATTTTTTCTAAAAGTTCTAAATCAATTTAGATAAAATTGATATGGGACCACCTCTGAATTATGACCTACCAAACAAAACGACAATTATCAAAATAACATACATACATACATACAAAAAAAAAACAAACAGTCGAATTGAGAAACGTCTCCTTTTTGGAAGTCGGTTAAAAGATACAACTTTTGTATTCACACTTTTTTCACATAACCTCAAAACTTATGTGAAAAATACAATAAACCAAATTTTTACATTAGGCACAATATTTTTAAATACATAATCTTGCTATTCATAAAAATACCTTACCTTTAATTCTAATCACAAATCCAATCGTTTTTGTCTCTTTGATGGCATTTCTTCATCGTTACATTCAACAAACCTTTCCGATTCTAGTAGATCTTCGAAAATAAATCATACGATACTCACGATAAATCAATTCAAGATTGCATGAGTATTTTTGTTATAATCAAACACGGGAATAAAAACAAAAATAAACAAAAATGTGTGAAAACCACGTTAGTTTCCATAGTAAAATTGTATGAGTATTCGATCGATTTGATCATGTATTGTAAAGTAAAGTACATTGGATTAAGGTTCTGATTAGAAAATTTAACTTAAACTTTAATATTTTGAAATGATACAATGGTACGAAAGGTTAATTAGTCTTATTTTAATATTTTTAGTTACAATAACATTCACTTTCACTTTAAGAAAAAGCGAAATTTAGTAAACCACTCTTTATTTGCGTCCATTTTTTCGTGAAATTATTTTGTACTTTTAGCCTCGAATGCGAGTAAGGCATCATTAACACAACTCTTCCCGTGCTGATCCAGCTGATTAATATTTAGTTAATTGTTTTTTTATTTTAATTTTTATAAAAGAAAAAAAAACATAAATTGGTTTTTTGATTTTATTACATAAATTTTGAGGTTATGTGAAAAAAGTGTGTACACAAAAGTTGTGGATCTTTTTATTACCTAAAACTTTGCCATTTCACTTTTTTCCATAGGACTTGTAGTTTTGCCGGAAATCGTTTTTTACCATTAAAACTCACCCCTACCTCACCTCACCCCTCACCCTTTCCGACGTCAGATCGCCCGTAAATTATTTTTCTTTTCAATTTTATAATAATTATTCTCCTCCTTTTCCAATGGGTTTCACCGTACAATATATTTTTTTGTTTTAAAAATGATCGACCCCAGTCTACAACCCGAGACTGCAAGACAAAGTGCAGTCACTATCGTCGCGTATGAACTGAATCAAACCGATAGGACTGCAAGAAATTCTTTATTGGTAGCAGCGCCAGCCAGATCTTCAGATATACAATTATAGATGTAACAGTTGATGTTTCATACTAGTTGCGCCCTGCGGTTTCACCCGCACAGTCATGGAAAACGGTGATGATGATAAGTACAACAGCATCTTACCAACAGGCCAGTTGGCGTTCAAACTTGGATTTATTCGTCATAGTAAAACAAAACCTATGTGTTTATCCAGGACATATTACTTCACCTCTATTTAAATTTTTACAAAATTGGTTTTGTAGTTACGTGGTAACAAAAAAAGCATTCACACGCGCACACACACTTTCACATTTATAATATTAGTAGGATAAGTAGTGCTACTTTAGGTCAACCAGTTGTTTGGTTATTATTGTGTAACTAATTCAAATTTTTGGTCATATAATTAATTTATTTACTAAAGTAGCACACATCCTTCTAAATTGTTCAGTCTAGACTACACCTTCGGTCAGTGGAGGCAACGTACAGCCTAGCCGAAGTAAAAGGTTTCAGGCGTGAAACTATGTTACGATTACTTAGCAAGCTGGGATAACTTGAACGCTGATAAAATGAACAATCCACTCCAAGCGCGACAGTTATTTAGGGTTTAAAGCAGCATTTGCTTTTAAATTAAGGTCGAAAAATAAAAACTCTTTTCTAACAAGATTGCAGTGAATTGTTTAGAAGTCAAAAAACGGAAGCCTAATTAATAAAAAAAGAAAAAGTGTTTTGACAACCACTCGTTCACGAAAATATCATCACGCAAGGATTTAAACTTAAGGCTCGCGCACACCGCACCTCAACGCATAACAAAAATCCTCTTGCATCACTTTCGTACATTTTATATGAACAATCGTATCGGTGCGGCCCGCCTAAATATGTGCGAGCCTTAAGACATAATTAAACTGAACGAACCCTCTTTCCCAGAAACGGCGGCGCGGCCCCTTAGAATGTTTTCATACAAACTCGCGTCATTCTTATACAGCCATAACTTTTTTTTTATTAATAATAGGCTTGCGTTTGACCGCCATCTCGCCTGATGGTAAGCAACGATGCGGTCTACGATGGAATCACTCACTGAAATCTGAATTATCTAGGTAGTCGGATCATAAGTTCTGTTACAATACAACAATGTTATTCTTTTTGAATTTATTACAGAAGTCAGCAATATTTTGATTGACTTTAAAAAGAATACATTTAAGCTTTCTGAAATAAAAAAAAACATGTTCTTTTTTTTAAAAGGAGTAGGCGCAAAAGAAAGACCGAGTCGCGGTAATCGCGTTACACCGCTGTGGT
Source organism: Alcis repandata (assembly GCA_949125135.1). Lineage (NCBI taxonomy): Eukaryota > Metazoa > Arthropoda > Insecta > Lepidoptera > Geometridae > Alcis > Alcis repandata. The sequence continues at coordinate 19,109,776 of OX421221.1, forward strand.
TACGCGCCAACTGATTTTCAAATTTCTGCAAAACTTTTGACGAACCATCAAACGCTATAGTGAAGATAAAAGCCTCGAAGATCGTGAAAGGAGCGGCCAACCCCGCACGGTTAGGACCCCAGCGGTCGTCAAAGCAGTGAGAGGGCGCGAATCTAACGAAATCTCTTGCGTAAACAAAAATCTTAGCTCTTCAGATGGGACTAAACAGAACCACTAATAAAAGGGTGTTGAATCAAGACCTATAACTACGGGCTAATAGAAAAAAGACGTGATGTTTTTTGAATGCGCGCCTAAAAATAATTAGGTTGGAAAGATTCCGCGCCTTGTTACGGCGGTACGCGGGAAAACAATGCAGGAAAACTTTGTTTTCGGATGAAAACTCATTACGTACGAAGTACGAATTTTTAACTTCGAAGAAAGTCATAATATCAAAACGATAGCATGTGGCCTTGACTGACTGGCACTCGTCTGGTTAAAGCAGCGGCAGAAATAGATATGTTTGTGGTGCGTGCTGCGATCCATAATTGGCCACGTCGTCTAAAAGCCGGCATTCAAAATCAGCATGCTCATTTTCAATGATATTTATAAAATGATAATATTGTACATTCAATTATCTTTCTTTTCATGTATAACTTTAAAATAATTAACATAACTAATATTATTTATTCAGTTACTTGTTTGTGACAGAATTTATGACCTGACTAGGTACTAGATCGATAATAAAATATCCGACGAAATAGCAATTTAAAAAAAACTAGTTGCGTCCCGCGTTTTTCTGGATTTTTAAATAAGTAGTCTGTATGTTACTCCAGATAATAAGCTACCTTCATATCTCATCTAAATCAGTTCAGCCATTTTTGCGTGATTGAGCAAAAGACATCCAAACTCAAGACAAGTAAACTGATTTTACAATATTAGTATAAACAAATCCTCGGTCCCCACGAGGATGCCCGTGTCGGCTCGTGAGTCGTGATTGAGCACACACGCACTAGCACTCGCCGCAGAGATTTAAATTCATCATTGAAAGATCTGACCGCCGGATATCAAGTCCTTGACCCCCTGCAAAACGCGAACGCGTACTAGCCAAGCGCCATACCCATGTCAATCTTAATGTAATATTGCAACAATAACTGTCTCTAACTACTAAACGTCTGTTTTGAGCTTCAATAGTACTATCTATGAGTCGTATATACTATACAGGGTTTTTCATAGAGGGTATGCATAGCCGAAAAGGGCTTATAGTACTCATCATTACGAACAACTTTTACTATGGGACCTACCCGAAATTCGCGAAAAAAAATCAACTGTTCCATACATTACATCGAGTGTACTTCTATTTTCGACATTTTTCTATGGAACGGCTTATAAAGTAAGCTTATATGCTTATAAGCATGCAACTTATAAGGTCATAAATGACGATTACTATGAGCTTTTTTCGGCTTAGCATACCCTTTATGAATAACCCTGTATAGAATCATTTTTATGCTGGTAAATGGAAGAAAATTGGGAAATCCTAGACGAAACCGCGGGACGCAGCTATTACAGCGTAAAGCTTTGCAAGTTACTACGTTATAGTTTAGAATTAAACGGGTAGGTGGACGAGATATGCCTGACAAAAAATTGTATTCAATACCGTTGAACAATTTAGTCTCATTAATAATCATAGTCACTGTTCTCAAATGGTTGTATATTTTGTTTTTTTTTCTTAGGGTACAGTGTAACTCGACACAATATTCAAAATTGTAATTTTATGCGCGACGTTCCTTAAATTCGTCACAGTGTACAGGATACCTTACAAACTCAAGCGTGGAACGATTTGCTCTGCTCAAGGTTACAAAGTAGCGCTCTCGCTGTGTAATTTTCATCGACTATATCCCCAATTGACGAGTATTTGCTAAAATCCAAAATTTTAGTTTTTACTCAAAAATCGAGGTCGACTACTAGTGTATTATACAATACTAAATCGAATGTATTTAGGTTTATAAACGTAAGAGTTATGATGCTGTGATAGACTAGTATACAACAGACGAATGGACAGATGGACAGAAGTACATTTTAGTAGAAGAGCCAATTGTGAAAAGCCTTTAAATAACGTTTTTGGTGGGTCTTTGCTCGGCCATACTGACAACCGGGACGTACTTGTTTGGCATGATTTCCTGAATACGAAAAGTGCGGTAGTCGCCCAACTAAGTGTATGGAGGGGGGAGATATGACGTCACAAAGAAGGCGGCCGGGTCATTCTATTAACACTAACTGCTGAAAACACAGTCATATCTTGTGTTTTCCTTTGTGCAACGCTATTGCGGCTATATACGCCAGGCTACAAACACAACGCATTTGATTATTAGCCGCAGTTAAAGTGTCAAGTGATATATTTCGATAATTACGCAAAAAAAAAAACAATCAATATTCAATATTAATTTTATTAATTACTCTCCTTAATATCATGATTTATCCAAGTGGGGGAGCTACATATGAGTGTGAAAAGTTTATTTGTGGTTGTTTATTTATTACTGAACCGATTAACTTGATTAGGGTATCAAATTATTAAGGTTATTGTTATGGATTAATTTAATTAGTTTCTTTTATTGATCCGTGTAAAGCTAATAGCCAATTAAATATCGACAAAAGTCTATGTAACAAAACAATTTTTTTCGTGCATAAATATCTGACTAACCGTCAGGAATACCGAAATTAAATGTATCCATGGGTTGCAGATTTAAATGATATATAAATCATACTAATCAAGTGATAAACAACGTCATGTAATCAACGTAATCAAGTAAATCGGTTCAGTAGTTATCGAGATATATGATTGCATAATAGAATGGCCCGCCCGCCATCTTTGTGACGTCATATCTCCCGACTCCATACACTTAAGGGGTGACTACTGCACTTTCAGATTCAGCAAATTATGCCGAATAAGCATGTATCAGTAGTCGGTATGGCCGAGCAAAGTCCCACGGAATGGTCCGAAATCTGACTTGGATCATCTACTATTTAAGGGAGTTTCTTGTTTTAATTTCTACGGAACCCTAAAACCTGACCTCAAAAAAATTAGCCTATTACGCTCTCGAGATAACGACGAATCAAATTACTTCGCACATCGATACTTGAGCGACATGATAAAAACTCATAAACAAACATACATTACAGTCCCGAAAACCATTACCATCCAACTCAGACAGTCGGGAAAAACATGTGAATAAAGTAAAAAAGTAATGTTCAGAAATATAATGTACATCATTTAAAATAAAAAAAATACTGTAATGGCTACTTCATTTCTCAATCTTAAATCGTATTCGTTAAAAGAATATGCCATAGTTTTGTAAAATTAATGGGACTTTTTTGCTTGGGGTGTATTTCCCTCAAAGAGGGGGGAAATTACCTGCAGCACGATTTTCCTTATATTTTAAGATTACTTACTCAATTTTTTATATTACTTATATTTTATAATAAGTAAATTGTTTTCTATTTTTTTTTGTGGGGTATGTGCCTGCAATAAAGAATGATTATTATTATTTACCTATCTTGCACAAAGCACGAAACTTGGCAAGCATGTAGCTTTGGTACGATTGGAGGGACTTAGAGATTGGAGAGGTCCAATTACTTTCAAAATTTGCCAGGTGTTAAAAACATTTTTTTTTCACTTGAATATTTTGGAAAAACTGATTTATAAACTTGTGATATGATATACTGCTGACCGAGGCTTCTTAAGAGGAATTGTCATTTTTTGGCCTGGTCTGAAATGAATATCAGCATATCTCGAAAACCAATCTTGTAGAGAATGTTTTAGAAAACATACTTGTCTTGAACAGTTTTCTCGTAGCTAGAACCATATTTTGGGACGGAAAAAGGGGGGGGGGGGGGGGAATCATCTGCCGAAGTGTTTCTACTCCGGGATTCAATTACATATATGAAAGCTACATGCATGCTAAGTTTCGTGCTTTTTGCCAGATGGGACCGAACATTTTGCTAACTAGCCGCCCTATAGTCTATTTGATGTACCAAGATTAAAATGACACTTGTGAGCATTATGTTTGTAAAAACGTAATTTATCGTGGATCATAATCATCAACAATAACCATATTTTACGATTCCGTCAACTTGAATAAAATTTTAGGGATGTGGTAAAACAAACGCAAATCGATTGTTTTACAGACAATGACAACTTGCGAGAATAATGGCATTACTGAAGAGGGAAATTACTATGTGTAACTAATAATAACGAATGACTACTTTTATTTCATTACTTTGATAGATAATCATGTGCAATGTGCATACTAGTTTTGTTTTGGTATCATTTGGGTTCTTTATACTAGTACTACAACATAAATATACATGGGTTTTGTTTTAAATCCGTGGGAAATCGTACATGATAAAAGTCATAGATATTGTAGTAGAGATACCTACACGATTTCTGAAAATGTTATTCGTGGAAAACACTTCATTCGATAAATATGCACATTACTTTCGATTTGATCTGAAGTGTCCGAGCACTATTTTAGGCTTCTGAAATATGTCATTTCAATCATCTTATATTCAGTAGACTATACAACCACTTTTTCGAATATGAGTAAAATCAGTCAAGATGTTTTCGAGATTAAAGACTGTGATTGTCGACCCTGCCCTGACTGGTTTAGCTCACTCTTGAACTAGGAGCTTAGGGGGCATCCATTAACTATGTGAGGCATTTTTGGCGATTCCCCCCCCCTTGGTGAGATATTGTGAGATTTTAATCTACCCCTTCCCTCCTTCCTAATCGCATGTGAGATTTTCGAAATGCATATTTCTAATGTTAAAATTGTTAGTTTTTTTTTACTGTATTATTATAAAAGATTATAGCATGAGTTTTTTATAACTCATCGTATATATGGTTTAAGTATTCTTTAATTTTCTAATTTTTCCCGGGTATTTCTTTTTTTTTCTTTCGTAAGAACCTTCTCCTGACAATAACAAACACAACAAAAAAATAAAAAGTGAAATTGGTCCAGCCGTTCACGCGTGATGGCTTGACCAAGGGAAATAGGGATTCATTTTTATTTATATAGATATTAAATGTATGACGGTTTTTTTCTAGAGAAATGAATTTATTAAAAGTTAGTAAATTCTTATATCAGTGTATAATTAAACCGCGATAAACATTTTTACTTACATATCATTTAGTCATAATTAATTAGTTTCTTGCGGAAAAAACGTTACGTGACATTCGGTGAGATTTTACTCGACCCCCTCCCCACCCCTCTAAGAGCCTCGTGTAATTAATGGATGCCCCCTTACTTGCATACTACTTGCTTGCAAATTGTGCGCAGATCTGTGTGCCTAGCGCAACTTTGACGTAAAAAAATACGTAGAGAGTATTCAATAGAAAAGTGAAAAAAAAAACCCCAAAAAAAATGTGAGAAGAAAAAGGAAAGAAAAAAAAAACGATAGACGATGTGTGTGTGAAAAGTGTACGCCATTTACACGCTACGTACTTTTACGTCAATGCTGTGCTAGGCACACAGATCTGCACAAAATTTGCAAGCAAGTATAATAGTATGCAAATAAGGGGTACGCAAATAGAAACAGAATCTTACTTACGGTTCGGTTCGGAAGTAAGGTTTGAGCTTAGATTCTTTACTAAATGCGTTTTTAAGTCGCTAATGCATACTTAATTTGATAACAACTAAAGCTCTCAAGACTGACCGACTGACAACGCACAGCCTCAGCCAGTCGGTCTCAAACTATCGAATTTTTACAATAATTTCTTATATTTTTCAACCTGGTCGAACACTTAAAAAGGTTATTTTCATTTCATACCCTAAAAGGGAGAATAATATTAGGGACAGAAATAAGAAATGAATGTTTTTTCGATGGTTGGCATTTTGGGTCATTCCCAGTAGTCGCCTCCTTCTTCGTCCCCAGTGGTGACAATCAGGAATCGTATTTAGAATTCATCTTAGTTGTCACCACTGGGGGTGACACCAGTTGTGACAACTGGGAATACCATATTTTATCGTTCCGAGTTGCAACCAGTGAAGAAATTATCGGAAAAATAAATTCGTAGGTACGTCTCCAGTTATATATAAGAATCGCTGGCAGTTCAACCAACAATGTGAAAATAAAAAAATCTAGGTAAAAAAGAAAGGCAGCTGCCTTTTAGATTATTAGTTTAGTTTTATTGGTTTACTTTTTTAACTTATTTATATTTTAGTATTCATATGTATTTTCATAATTTAAGTCTCTGTGAATAAAATATTAAAATAGTATAACTACTATAGTATAGTATTAAAATAATATAAAACATGAAAAAAAAGTAAAAAATATTATGCTATGCTTTATATGTTTAATCACAAAATGTGAATCATTTTTGTGATTATCATGTCAATCACAAAAATGACTTCAATAATATACTTTGCATTATGACATATTCCTAAACAGGATGATTTTTAAGACGACGGTCATATTTTAAGCTCCATACATACAAGACTCGTGACAATATGTATGGGCATTTTGTATATGTGAAAAGTAAAATGTATACGACAGTCGGTTTTTATTTATTAATAAAAATAAGTGGCAAACATGCGACGGGCCACCTGATGCTAAGTGGTCACCGTATTGGTATTACTAAATGTTACTTCGTTTTTTATTTTACGTGGTAGGTTATTTCCACGTACCGCCAGCGATTTCTAGCTACAACTGTAGACGTACCTACCTATGAATTTAATTTTCGATAATTTCTTCACTGGTGACAACTGGATACGATTAAATATGGCATTCCTAGTTGTCGCCACAGGTGACGTCCCCAGTGGTGACAGCTGAGACGAATTCTAAATACGATTCCCGATTGTCACCACTAGGGACGTAGAAGGGGGTGACAACTGGGAATGACCCGACACCTTTGCTTAATTTTTTTAGTGATGGCCGAGTTTCGGTTTCGAACAGTGAACCATAGCGTGCAAAGCACGAGCGCTGATGCTCGTAGTAGCAGGACAATTAAAAAAATACTAAAAAACTACACAACTAGGGTCTTATCTCAGATCAAGTAGAAAGGCAGATAGAGTCCCGCCTTAGATACAGGTGAAGCCAAAAAAACTACCCTACTGCCCGTGTACGTGTATTTTCAAGCACATATTGACGCATAAAAACTATCCTTATTTACTACTTATTGTTCTAGTCCACGTTTTATGAGCAACTGACGTAAGAATGGTCGATTGATTCGGGTAGTTTTTATGCGTCAATGTGTGCTGGAAGTACAGTAATACCCCGCTATGCGCGGTTTCACTATAGCGCGAATTTCAAATTTCGCGTTCAAAGGCCTCATCTTAAGGGGAAGACAAAATGCTCCTTTAAAAATTTACTCAAGTTTGGACATATTGCAGAATCATGACCGTGTCTTGAACGTGTGTCAAACAATTAAAAAGTGTTGGGTGTATGAACGTATTTTACAAGAACGTATATAAAACGCTACCCAAAAGACAAATAAAATTAATAGTATGTACTGCATAAAGTGGTCTTGGAATTAGTGATTGATTAAAATGATTCGTATTTTTATGTATTACATTTTGACTATGTTTAATCAAGAACCTCGACATACGCGAATTTCAGTTAACGCGATTTTTTCCGAAACTTATCCCTCGCGTAAATATATACGTACGGTATTATATACGTACAGGGTATTATATACGTACGTACGTACAGGCAGTAGGGTAGTTTTTTGGCTACACCTGTATCTAAGGCGGGGCTCTATCTGCTTATCTACTTGATCTGAGGCTCTTATAAACACTGCTAAGTTAATAACAGCCTGAAATGCTCTAACTTTTCTGTGACGTGATATTTCACGAGCGAAAATAAGTCAAAGTATTTTAAGCAGCGATTAAATTTAAGCAGGGTTCAGAAGTAAGACCACGAGAGTCTAATTAATGATTAAAAAAATGAACTACGAATACGACTGGCGCCAGCTGCTTCCGTACAGTACATTATTTTCACTTCGAGAAAATAATGTAAAGAATGAAGTAACATAAAAAGCATAAGATGACGAGACATCTTGAAGTTTCTATGTGATATTCACGGCCTAGAAACCGTAGGCATGTATGTGGCTCCGGTGTGAAGGAAGGTGGGAGATCGTCATTCTCAGACCTTCGTACCGTGCCGACTTTCCTCCCACACCCGCTGTGTCTTAGCCATAAATATCACCTAGTGACTGCACGATGTCGTGCCATCAATTAAATTAATCAATAGAGGCCACAGACCAAACGAACGAACACGAGCGAACGCGGCTCATCTTGTTCGTTACAAAGTATGTGTCTCTAATAAGCTACAATTGGTATAATTATAAAATGGAGTTAACTTACAGTTGCGACTGACTTTTAAATGGGGCCACGCAGACGCACTGATTACTGTGGCGAATCCTTAGCCAGCAAAAACAAAAATAGAATCGTGTAATTTGCTGACGCATACAGCTTAGTACAGTTAGTTTCCTATGGACCAGTTGGGTAGTCCTGGCATCAGCCTTCTCAGGTCACACACACTCTACACTCTACACTACACTCTCTGTTGTTCCAAACAGGAATTAAAAACATAGAAAACATATAAATCTATAAAGTAACTGGTGTTTGATGTGACTCTTTGGCTGAAGATAACTTTGAAGTGAAGAATGGTTGTAGATAAAACTGTCACAAAATTTGACTTCATAGAGAACGAAAACAAAAGCGAAAACCTTTTACCGCCACCCAAATATGAATCGTATAGAAATGAGTGGATGTGAGAGTGAGTGGGGGTGTTCGGATGTATTTTTCTTATTTCTTCACGCTAAAAAAGACGTAAGATGGCACCACAAACAACTATCATGTTTCGTCGACACTATATCTAACTTTAGTCACTTTAAAGCTTTAAGGACCAGAACTTCCTGAATGAGATGATTTTAACGAAAACTATGCACCGCGTTCTGCGTGGTTGGACTTAAACATGTGACCTTTGCCCCTTCCCCTTCCGTTCTAAGGATGCCACTCTCACACGTCAGCGACCACTCAAAAGACCGAACTCGCGCACTACAATAAAATCTTGCAATCCTTTTTATCCTCATGTTAAAGTGACAAAGTCACATATGGATTGGTCTGTCTCATTCTCGCTATATAAAAGTTGTCTGTAATTTTATCGCGACTCGCGAGGTAGGTAGATGTGCAGGTGGAGAACCCATGACACAGGAATTTGAACAAAGCTAATGTTTGTGTATCATATTACTATTTTTAAGAAGTGAGTGAGACTAATTAGGGGTGTATAAGTATTCATTTTTACTGCTGTGGTAGGCAAATGTACCTCTATATCTACACAGGGTTATTCGTAAAGGGTATGCTAACCCGAATAGGGCATCTTTATGAACAAAGAAATCAGATGTTCCATAGAAAAATTTCAATGACATATGACATAATGTATGATACAGCTGATTTTTTTTCGCATATTCCGGGTTGTTCCCATGGTAAAAGTTGTTCATAAAGATGAGCCCCTTTCGGCTTAGCATACCCTTTCTGTAAAACCCTGTATGTGCGATAATAGTCTAGGAGGCCTTTACTTAGCACTCTTACTCAAAAGTAAAGAAAATAGTTTTGAAATCATACCTTTTTCGTTGTAAGCGTTCTTTTTCTTGAAAAAGCCTTGGTATCTCTGGCAGGAAGTTCTGTGATAATGAGCGATACAACTCTTTTTCTACCTTGCTGGTTGCTTTGCTAAATTTCTCTGTCAGGTGTGTCCAATCTTCTTCGGTAAAGCAAACCACCTGCCACACCCGGTCTGCCTCGTCTTCATCAAGCCAAACATCACCAAAGAAACAGCTACGTCTCCGGCTCTCTTTTAATTTTTTCTTTTTATTTTTGCCTTTAGGCTTTCTTATAATATCCTCCCTGTATAATCGTGTGCCGTAAAAGTACCAGTATGCCGAATAATTGTCATCCCAGCTGAAAAATAAATACAGTAAATGTTGTCTACCTGGAACATTGTTGTTTTATTTAATTTGGGAGTGATAAGTTTTGCATTGGACCTGCATGCATCAAAGCATGTGTATTATCCCTGACAACATCTATGTATCAGCTTTAAAAAATGTCAGAAGCGTTGCTTTGGCTGCTGGTGCAGCTACCCAGTGCCCTACATTTACACTTTGGCTGCGGCTAATAATCACATGCACTTGCCTTAGGTGCGGCTAATAGTCTAATGCATTGTGTTTTACGCGCCTGGCGTATGCGCAGCGGCACTCGCGTCGCACAAAGGAAAACACAAGGTATGTGTTTCCTGCAGTCAATGTGTTAATATAGTAAGATGGTGAGAAAAACCATTCAATCTTGAATAGCGACTATGTCAAATATTGTAATATGCTTACCCAAGCGGCTCAACTCTTAAGCTCTCCGCTTCAAGATTTTTAAACAAATCAAAAACATCTTCAGCGTCCAATCGAAAATCACACAACGCATATAAAATTTCTACTTTGGTACGTAGTGGCAGAAATTGGAAGTCTATATCTGTGTTGAATGGATTGTATCGTCCCGTTTCTTGACATTTTTGCCGAAACAGTCGCCTCAAATACATCTGAAATAGGCCATATGTTACTTCAATGGTTAGGGATAATTTAAACTTTTTTTTTAGCGTTCAGAAACTTGTAAAACATACCTGATAATTAAACGCCGAGATGTCATTGTTGCCCAAACAACCATTTAGTAGACGTACTATCAACTCAGTAAGCAAAGAACTGGCCGATTCTTCTGTGCCATCGGTTAGTAAAGCTTCTTCAAGCTCCTGCAATTATTTTAATCTATGAGTTTCCTAGTGCACAGATAGACCGTAAAAGAACAGACTAATTCGTTGTCGCACTCACTTCAATATCAAAATCCAGAAGATTGAATGCAGTCCTGAACAGTGAACAAAAGTATGCGATCCCTGGTACTTCCCACCATGACTGGATATCACCATACCGAAACCGTGAGAAATTCATTCAGACATCACATAAAACTGCACTATTTTCGAGAAAGGCCACCAATTTATGTCCCGTTTCACTGAAACCCTCCTAAAATGCCATTTGGAAATGGAAACATAACCTTAAAAAACTATATACTGGACGATTGCTTTCCTACTATTAGTAAATAACTTTAAAATATATTTTTGAATGTTTTGCGTAAAGATTTCATAAATTATTGCTTGATTTCTTGTTTTGGTGAGATGATTATATCAATATGCGTTGTGTACCATCTCGAGACACAAACGCCCTAACAGTTTATATTATACAGTCGTTATTTTAATACTTATAAATTGAAAATACTATATTTAGATAATAATAAATAAATAGTTCGTAGTATTAAAAAAATATTTTTTTTTTACAGATATTGTATAGTCATGAAACTGATTATCTTACTCATTTAACTAATAAGATATGAAACGATTGAGAATTAGTACTTAAATTACTAGGAAGTAGTTTTTTTTTTTTAGTAAAGTGACGCGGCTTTTTGGTAAGCCATGGCAAACTGACACGGCCAAAAGAACGTAGTTGGGGATATAATAAACCCAGAAAGGTAAAAAAAAATAAAAATAGGCGAATGGTCACACTGGCTTTAATAATATTGTAATTTGTATCATTTTCATAAAAATTCTCATTACCTTCAATTTATAATTTTTCTGCCATTTGAGTCTTTACAAGTGATATTAGGCGTAAGTTGATTATGATTTTAAAAATAAAAACTCCAACAATCGATAACTATCCATCAATCAATGTTATTTATAAGATCGCCTATCCGGTAGTGTGTACTAATTTGTCTGATTTTAATTTACTGAAGATAAATTTTCAACACTAAGAAAAGCTTTTCTGTACCTGTAAGCTTACAATTTATAAACTATCTCTAAAAAATGTAGTCCGGATCAAAGAGATGAAAAATCGATAGTACATTACATTTGCAGTGTGGGTATTGCATCCTGTTTCCAATAAGGCTATCTGTGATACTAATAATAATTCTAAAGTACTAACTACCATTGTTTAATCATGCTTTTATCGCTAAAGTTTACGTTTTATTAAAGTCGTAGTATTGTTGAAAATACAAATATGTGACTTAGTATCTATGTTGTGGCATCACATGCTCTTATTAGCATATCATATGTTTGTAGGGCTACTTCATAACCGATTGAAGTATGTGCCATAGTGGGGAGCAACATGCCAAGAGACATATTGAGTGACAGTTTGGCCGTACTGCGGATTGTTGAGGTACGTAAATATCCATTTCTTTTTAGTTGTCAATCTTGTTTTTGTTCTAAATGCTGCTAAGCTCCATTTAATGTAGCAACTTATCCATATCTTTCACCCTGAATGTAGATGACAAGACTGTGAAGTAGATATAGAAACAAGTCTGTCTTCTTATACAAAATATTTTGACGTTATAATGTCTAACAAATCAATGAACGCCGGGTGCCCACATGAAAAAGTGTCCCATTACACTCATTGTAATATTGTCATTGTTGGTTAGTATGCAATCATTTCATCAATGTTTTGTTAAGACGTTGTCACGTTAAACTATTGTCCGTAAACTGACTATACAGACAACTAAATTTTCAATAGATTTTGCATCAGAGTCGATAACGTTACGGCTGCTGATATGCCATAGATTCGGTTTGTAAGATATTGTTTATGTTTTGCAGCATGATGACGAAGAAAATTGGCCTTTAGATGACAAGCCTCCATGCAAACAAAAGCAGAAGCAGTCCAGCATACCTTTAAATAGCCAACAATCATACACAAAAGATGATTGTGCCTGCTACTACAACTATGCGTAAGTACTAAACTATTGTTTCAGGCTTCCATACTAGTTGATATGGAACCTTCAATTAGCTATACCATGCTTGAATGAACTGTCAATGACAAGTTCTCACTGATAAATATTGCGAGTCAGCAAGATATATATAAATTTTATACTGATATATTACAGACACGGCGAAACTACAGCTAACCGTCAAAACGACCCAATCTACCAGTACAAGACCAATAGCTTGCCGGTCGCTTCCTCAATGAACCAATCCTGGGATGATATTGTTTGCTCCGCATTAAGACTGACCCCGGAAGATATTGCCAACCAACTAACTCTGCTCGACTTGCCATGTTTTAAGAGCATCAGGCCAGAGGAACTCACAACTTGCGGATGGAACAAGCTGAACAAACTGACTGTGGCGCCAAATGTTGTGGCGTTTACTAAACGATTCAACAGGGTAACAAATTCTAGAATTCTCCTTACTGTCATGGTTTTTCTGTTGATATCCTTTAAACATACTTAATTGCAGAATTGTACTATTTCTCCACTATGTATGTGTTAAGCATTATTGTTCTCTGACTGGACATTATGTATTGTTTCTTTAAATAAACAAGCCTCTCAGTTTCTATTCCTTTTAAAAACAAAATGTCTAGATAAGCTCACATAGTGATTACATTCACATTAGACCTTTTGCAACATTATAGCGTGCTCTGTTTACAAGTCATACATTGCAATCTGGCAGGAAGAGTGAATAATGATTAATATTTATTCTCAAAATAGATTAGTTGCTTCAAACAATCATTCATCTCACTGGCACTATAAGCAACTAAAGCTGAATCTATACTTAGATGATATCAAGAGGCTGGCATTCTACATAGTTTTGGTCATGTAATGAAACTAGAATGCTGCTATATCAAATTCAAAGTTTCTCTGCCTATTATGTAGCATGCTACAAAGTCGCTTATGTAAATACCATTTAACACGAAAAAGGCCTGGATATTTGGTATGATGCCAATTTTACATCCCAACAAGCCTCAGCAACATTAGTTTATGGTACTATTTAACATCATCAGTCTTTGATTAAACATAATAATTACTTGAAGGTATTTTATTACAAATTGTAGAAATACTGCCAAATCTGTGATTGCTATTGGAATGACTGATGATTTGACAATGGTTTTAAATTTTTTCGTTTGTTGAAATTCAATTCTGGCAATATTTCATTTTTCTATTAACTATCTTCTAAATTCTACAACCATATGCGTTTTTCTTTGACAGGTAAGCTTCTGGACCGTACAAGAAATATTGAATAGACAATCCGCCAAAGGCAGAGCAGAAATACTGACACATTTCATCAAAGTAGCAAAGAAGCTACACGAATTGAACAACTTGAACTCGCTGTTTGCTGTTATTTCGGCACTTCAGAGTGCTAGTATATACAGGTAAGATTTACGAAATTTCTCGTAAAACGTTGAGGTTTTGCACTACCTGGTTTTACATGTGCAGGTTCCACAGATTACCTCCATAAATACTGCATTACGTAAGACCGATGTTTGAGAAAAACACGCGTTGCGGGAACTAAGACAAGAAGTTCTCATTAGCCATTTCAAAGTTACTCTAAACCGTTCCTAGTAATAAACGTTTGAAAGTAAATTTTCATAAGTATAAATTAAATGATGCTTCGTTTGTCTTGCATGTGGAATCTATAGCGGTGATCTGTGGAAGTCCAATGCACGAGATGTGTCGTATATTACGCTGTTCCTAATCGTAATACAACCCTTTATTCCAGATTGACTAAAACTTGGGCTGGAGTGTCGAAGAAGGATAAGCAGCAATTCGACAGACTTGCCGAGCTTTTCCGCGAAACGGACAACTGGACTGCTCTTAGAGAGTACATGAGGTCCATATCCTTGCCCTGCATACCATTTCTAGGTAAGTTGTTCAATACACAAGACGAGGAAACCGCTTCTCACTGTATCTCGCTTACACCATCACTTTATATGAGGCAAATGGAAATTAAATTCTGCGTTGCGATTTCAAGCAACTCTAACAAATTCTCATTTTCTACACTACACAAAGTCTTTGTATTCCTTATCTTAATTAGGTCATGCTTATCGTAGTGTCAGGGTACTATGTGCTCATGCCGATATTTCTGCACTCACGCTGTCAACAATGCATTGACCGATCACCAATTGAAAGATCGCAAGTTTAATCAGACTATGCATCAGACCAATTTGTCGTGCAATAATGTATCAGTTTGCAATGCCAAAGATCAATTGAGAACGGCACGCATTCATTGCTTGCAAAGGTCATGTCGTCAATCACATGTACCTAATAAAAGTGCATCATTGATCATTGCACGCAAGTACTTTAACTGAGCGCAAGTGATTTAACTGCGCAAGTAATTTGACATTGCAAGAATGTATCATAAAGGTTTCTGCCCACTATACCACACCGTGACCGTGCTATAAACGTATTAGGATCGGAAGCAATAGATCACCATCATCATCATTTTCACCCTTTAATCATCCCACTGCTGGGATACAGGTTTAACCTCGAAGGGTGATTAGGCCGTATTCCACCACGCTGGCCAAGTGCGGATTGGTGGATTCACATACGACATTGAATTTCTTCTCCGAACGTACGCAGATTTTCTAACGATGTTTTCCTTCATCAAAAGGCCAGTGGTATAGAAATGAGTACATAAGTTCGAAAACTCATTGGTACGAGTCGGGGTCTAAACCCGCCACCTCAAGATTGCGAAGCGGCTGTTTTCCCACTGAGTTACCAAGGCTTAGCAATAGATACGCTCTACTATGCCCACTGAAACGGATCGATGGCGTTTTGAGCCCGTGTGCATCCTGTATGATGCCCGTATAACATCTACGAAAACCGATAGGAATCCGTTCAACGAAAGTGCAACTCGTATGCTCACCGGAGCCGCCGCCTCCGCGCAGCGGTATGAATAAAAAAAATATTATCAGATCCATGTCCATAGATATGCAATACATATTCAAAAATATAAGAAAAAGCAAGTAAGAGTATAAAAGCACTGCAAAATATTCTCGCCGACAATAATAATTGACAGTCCGTGCATGGCACGTGCCGGTCCTCGTCGGTGACAGATCGGTCTTGTGGGCATATACAGGGTTATTCATAAAGGGTATGCTAAGCCGAAAAGGGCTCGTAGTACTCTTCATTATGAACAACTTTTACAATGGGACCAACTCAGAATTCGCGAAAAATAAATCCGCTGTTCCATACATTTTGTCGAGTGTCATTGCCATTTTTCTGTGGAACTGATTTTTTTTGCGATTTTCGGATTGGTCCCATAGTAAAAGTTGTTTACGGACATGGTATGGTACGGTATAGTGAGCAGAGACCTTTAAATTTTGTAAATGAGGAAGATGGTGTGCTTGTGTAAATGCTTGTTACCCAGTATCTGTGTAGCAGTGTAGCTGCTGAACGGATTTTGATAAAATTGCTAATAGCTTATGCTTCGAATTAACCCATAGGTTACTTTTCATCAAACACAGCTAGTTCATCACACAATAAACAATTGATTAAATACAATTACAATAATAGAGAATAGTTATAAAATTGCGTAAATAAATATTCATAATACGTATTGTTAAAATTACAAAATGTATTCCACTGAACAAACTTTCGCGTTTATACTCGTAACATTATACATATACATATGATCGTAACTCGTAACAAGGATAATTTTGTAATCAATACAAAGAGACAAGAATGAATATTGAGACGTGCTCTCGAATTGTTGCAGGTATATTCCTAACGGACCTGACGTACATCGACATAGCGCACCCGGCCGGGTCCCCGCACCGGCCCGCCAAGATGGCGGTCGTCCTCCGCACCATCGAGCGCTACCAGGCCTCCGAGTACGAGGTGGCGCCGCTGCCGCACGTCGCCGCCTACCTCAACAGCGCTCGCTACATCGAGGAGCTGCAGAAGTTTCTAGAAGACGACCACTACAAGTACGCTACTTGTTTTCTTCATGTAGTACGGCTCGTTAGATCGAATATTTAATAGTTAAAAAAACAAAAAAAACACGATTTGTTTAGTGTATTGTCATCGGTCCTCGGTATATCTACAAAGTTTGAAAGAAATCTGACCGTTTAAAGTGGGTCATAAACGCGCTCAAAGAAGTCGGTTACAAACATACATACATACAGGTGAAACTAATAGAAGCATGTTAAAAATAGGGTTTTTGGTCCCACCCGGCAAAAGCACAAAACTTGGCAAGCATGTATTGATGTAAAATATAGGGTTATTCATAAAGGGTATGCTATGCCGAAAAGGGCATAAAGTACTCACAATTCTTAATAGTATCAGAACGCCTTGTCAAATACAAGTACAGAGGGCTAATACAATATTTGCCAAGTAACTTTTTTCAGGCGCTTACGTTTAAAATATTGTAACTACTAAAACAGTATTAATCTATTATTAGGCTAGAACTGTAGGTGTTACTTGAACATACTATTAATATATATTTATTTAAACTATCACCTGGACATGATCTGCGTGAAATAACCGGTATTTCAAGGTGGGCTTGCTAGAGAGTACTGAGAGCTGCAATCAGCAGAGCCTTGAGCAGATGTTTGTGTTTAGGTCGTTTAGAGATGAGGTCCAGTACGTTACTGTTTTTTTATTAACTCCCGACGAAAACAGAAGGGGGTTATAAATTTGACTGCTGTGTGTATGGGTTGTCCAGTGGTGGTTCTTAGACATATTTATCAATACCAGAACAGACGTTTCCAAGTTGGGGATTTAAAAAATTTAAAATTTACTGGTTATGCGTTTTAGTCTGTCACTCGTTCTCATAATGGATACTATTTCTCTGGCCATTAGATCAGTCTACAATTGTTTTTTCTTTGTCCTAGATTGTCTGAGAAGCTGGAGCCTCCATCTCCGATCGGCAGCTGCCTGGGCTCCAAGGAGTCCGTGAAGGAGACCCAGCCCCCCGTCGTCGCCGGCCACGTCAACGTCTCCCCCTCGAAGATAGGCTCCGGCTCGCTGCGGCTCCAGGGGACGTGCCACCAGGGCAGGTTCATCCCCACTCACAGGAAATGCCGCTCTCTAGGATCCAAGTAAGTACCACATTGCCTGACCTGTGCAAAACTGGCAGTGAATACTAACCCTCTTATTCACAAACGTTCAACCTATCTATGCATAGTAGTACTGTGTATGATGTACAACTAGATTGTGACTGCCAGAATCGTGATTAAGAAATCAATGTGTATAATGAGTCTCTTAATTAAATATTGACCAAAATCTAACTTTGCTCAGTTTTTTCAAATTTTCCTAGAAAGAAACGCGTTGATCGTTGAAGTATTTCTTTCAGTTCGTGTCACTCACTGGCAGCTTCAATTTCTAGTTTTAGGTACACAGTTATCCTTTCAACAATCCTATGCCATAGTGTACCTAAGTGTTTTGTCGATTTCTCGCTGACGGAAAATGTTACGCGCGGAAACGAGACAACACTAATAACTAGCCTACGAAACGTTGCTGAATAACTAAATGCTATTCTAAAGTAGTGCCAGGGACACAGAGCAAACTTTCCTAGAAGTTTCAAGAGTCAGACTGAGATCAACTTAAATTATACTTGAGATGAGCTAAAGTATATTGATTCGACCAAGTCATTTTTTCGATGTCATTGGGGCGATAAAAATGACTTGTTGCCGAGTGATAGCTTATAGAACTCGCTGACATGGCGAACTCTTGCGCTACGTGACGCATAGTTGGATGAAGCCCTAGCAATAACACCAATGCAGATGTAGTCGTACCAAAAAGAAAAAATAAAGTAAAAGCCTCGATTACTATCTAGTAGACATATATCTTGTTCATTTGTTCTGTGTCTTTGAGCCGAAGTAAATTCAGGCACATACATACAAATTACAAACACTAAAACTTAGGGAGCTGTTTTCCTTTTTGACATTTTGTCTTTAGATTTAGTTTCTGATAGAATGAAGAGACAAATTAACTGATTATACAGAAGGTACGAGACGAGAGAGCGCCCGTCACTTGGTGACAATAGTGATGCACAGGCACGTTGCTATGTATTTAGCGTAGGCGTCCATACTTTCATCAGTTTCCTTCAAACAAATTGAATGGCGTGGTAACCCTTAAACAGTATCTGTAAACTCTGACCGATAAGGATTACAGAAAACGTTAACTTCGACGGATATTCTTAATAAATTGCCACACCATTTATAAATACATATTTTAGAAACAAAAACTGAATGCAATGACATACTTAAAGTGTCAAAAAAGAAAACAATTCGCTAATTTTCGCAGGAGTTCTCCAATGCAGTCGGTTGTTTACTATTGTACACTGAACTCAAAACTCTTAACTATATTTTAGACCATATTTTTGAGAACATCATTACCATCGGAAGTTCAACCCTGATCCTTTAGACATAATCATGTTTTTTAATCACTTCTGGTGTGTTTGGAATTGGTGCATAGGTTTCGTAGCGCCAGCTTGCCAAGAAATTTTCACAAGGTCAATTTCGGTGTTGGGTGAGTTCATTTTTGGTTGATGAGAACGAACAGCTTGTACTTGTTATGTAGATGAACATACGCGGTTAGATTGACTGCTATGCTACGCCAAAAGGGAGTCATTGTGCTTACTCGTAATTAGGAGCAACTTTTACAACAGAACCAATTCAGAAGTCGCGACAAAAATCAGCTGTTCCATAGAAAACGGTTAAAGACCCCGCAAAATAATCTATGCAAACAGCTAGGTAATTCTATCTTCACGCAATTTTATGTTTGATTCCGTAGTGAGTGTTGTTTCATAGGAATAAGTATAATATAATAACGCCCTTTTTGGCTTAGTATAGCAGTTATATCTTACTTTGTATAATGTGTATGAATATAATAGAAAACAAAGGATAGCGTAAGAGCATGCTTAATGTTTTGAAGATATTGACTGGAGTATAAGAAGGCATATTGGACTGTCGATCAACTAAATAACTATTATATCATCATTAATAATAGGGCGGAAACTACCAATAATAATATACGAAGAAAAGTAACTGTGTTAAGAACATTAAAGCCATATTATAAGCTATAAGAAAGCCACTCAAAAACTAGCTGATCCCAGTCTAAACTGGTGTCCGGCAGCATTTCTACGCCCGGACTTTCTTATTTACATATAGACGTGTCTAAATGTTATGGGACATATCTAACATATCCACGGATCGCTGACAGTTGGTCACGGTGACTCCGCCATTCGATTCTTGTGGCGGAGACTGGCTTGTATCTGTTGTTTGTAATATATCATTCAACGTTGTTGGTGCACCTACTCCCCGTTTTCTTAAATCTAAAAAAATAGCAGACTAATAAAATAGGCATTATCACTGGCCGCTGTGAGCTAAATTAAGTCTCAAGTACCACAACACTTGGCGCAATACAAGTGGATGAGGTGTGCCAGCGACCCCAGGCCGTGCTGCGTTAGTTTAGGGAGCTCGGTTGGTCCGGGTAAGGTGGCAGTTGGGGGGCAATGCACAATACACCCCTAGCGGGACGACGGTGCAGATCGTATCACCCCCACCTAGAATTAGAAGCTCAAGCGCGATCCAAATCATGTTTAACGAGATAGGCTTAGGTACGGGCGTTTTGCTTGCCATGACGTGTCAATCTGCAATAACTTATTGGTAAAGATGCGATCGCATCGAGCGGCTCGGCTCGCAGCACTGACTACCGTAATGCGTTAAAAAAACTCGAAACACTACAAACGAACGATACGAGTCAGTCTTCGGGTATAGATAAGTTTATAGCACCTAAAGTGCGACAACTAGATATGAAAAAGGGACGTCGCTTGACAACTAGAGAAACAGAAATGCTTTACGTTTCTATGAGAGTTACATTTCCTCGTAAATTATTATTCGTAGAAAATAACAATTTGAAAGTGAGAATGTGCACGTCTAAATAAACAAGCACCTCTGATTTCTTCAACTTGCCTTCTTAACTGAATTCAAAGCAGGTAGATTACGATTTTGAGATTTTCGAAAACTCTGTTAAAGCTTGTTGTAAATAATGCAATGGAAATGAAAATGTAACTAGAAACAGATTAAATATTCAGTTAGGCCTCGCTGCTCAGTTACCTTATTCGTTTTACTTGTAGTCTATTTAATTAATATATAAGTCAATTACTTTTTGTAATTTACTCACTTGACATGTAACCCAGCAATTTATTTGGTACCAAATCTACCAATAAAAAACTATGAACTATAATAACTAGTACATGGTAATGTTTATATTACACTATAGTTACGTGTAAAGAAAGATATTATAGAAATTGTAATCAAATTCGTTGAGCTTTAATTTCGGTATCAAAAATAACAAATACATTTTCCCACTTAATTCAAACTTTATAACTAATTGTTTATTATAAAGTTTATGGGTATTAATTTATGAGCGTGAAACTAGTTAAACTCTTTATATGTTCAGCTTCGCGTAGAATTCTGTATTTTATATATAGTATTTCGGTAATGATATATAGCTTTAGCTTATTATATAATTATTGTTAGAGTACTAGTGTGTACCGTATTAATTTAAAGACGTTCTCCATTTGACTGGACTGCTTAGACGGAGGGTAAAGTTTTTTGTAAATAAGCCACTACTTAATAAAATTCTAGCGACTGACTGACAGACAACGAAAACCTAAACCGGTAGGTCTAGACACTTGAAATATTGTGCAGGCGTCCCTTATACCTACCTAACGTAAGTCAGCACTAAAAAAGCTATTTTTTAAATGTTAACTTTGGGGGTGAAACTTTAAAAGGAAATTGGTCATTTTTACTTTGTAATATTTGTTTGATCGAAAGCCGAGCCTGGAATCCAAGACCTTAACGCGTGAAGTCGCGGGCACTCGACAACTAATAAAGGGAGTCTAGTTGTGTCTGTAAAAATCAAAATGTGTTTACAGCCATGAATTTTGTATCGTATCTGTTAATGAGATTATTAAATCAAATAGTGATTAAACCAATATGACAAGTGAGAAGGCTAATGTTCCCCAAAATTTAAACAAGTATCTAAGTATTATTCATTACAATGATATATATTTTCCGATATTATTAAGTTCTAAATATTAAAGATGATTATGTCTGCCGGATTCATGTTAAGTCTGTGACGCTTGACCATAAGTAGCGCCTGAGATGAAAAAGGGCATTGAAACGTTTAAGTGGAATCCCGATAACGTGGAAATCCAATAACGTGTCGGCAGCAAGTGTTGTAAGTATCTTCTGCCGACACGTTATTGGATTTCCAGCTCAAATACAAGTAAAAAAGCTTATCAACTAGTGCAGTCGTTTGAAGTTTTCATTTAAAATTCCGCCGTAGTTAACAAGAAATAGTGTTCACATTTCCTTGCCCTTTTCAGCCTTCGACGCTACGTGGCGATATATCGAATACCTACACTTATTAACGCTTGCATGCCGCTTTCACATATCACGCTTAGGACTGTTTCCGATTTCATTTTCAAGTTTTTGCCTTCCCCTTTACACGCTTATTGACTGTCGTTGTAGACCACGCAACCAATTTGCCTCGTAGATTTTTGAGCTTGCCTCGTGTCATTTGTCTTAGTTCGTCGATTACTCGAACAAACTTATCATCTATACTAATCTATACTAATATTATAAAGAAGTAAAGTTTGTGTGTTTGTATATTTGTTAAATTGTAAGGGGTAATCTCGGGATCTACTGAACCGATTTTAAAAATTTTTTCACCAATAGAAAGCCACATTATTGCTGAGTGTCATAGGTTATATAAAAAACCGAAAAATAAAAAGGCTTTTACGTGGTAGTCCGTTTTGCAAAGTGAATCGGAGAAAAAACGGTCCGGACGGTGCGCGATGGCTTCGGGTTTAATTAACATTATGCCCAACGAAGTGGGCACGGGTCAGCTAGTTTTCTATAAACAGGTACACATTACGCTATTGTTGTGATATATTGGGTGCGGTGCGAGGTAAACTGTGCAGTGCAGCCATGATACATTATATCTTTCTGAAGAGGCTTTCGCCGATTGGAGTAGAACACGAAGCTCAACCTAGTAGAAAATCTTAATTTTTGTCGTCCTTTTATTCTTTTGGAAAAAAAAATGTAAACCTGCTCTACAAATATTCTATTACCGGAGATAAGCGCAGCAAGTTTATTTTGTACGCTGTTAGAAATTATAAACGTCCATTATCATGAATGATAGACAGATGAGGCTATGTTCGTAGGCAGGGAATGGATAGGTGATCTGACGCCTGTTCTGATATATCATGTGTGTAAAATGAACAAAGTAATAAATGTAGCGCAGTGTTAGAATACTGTCAGTTGCATTTTTAATTGAATAAACAAATTTAAATAAACTTATAGTTTGTTTCTTCTACAGTTGTGCTATGTACGAGTATGCCTCTGTCTCGTAATATTAGATCTGGCATCAGAGCATGCCGCGGGGAGAGCTTAAAACCGCCCCTTGCTTTTCTCAATGGATTTGAAGAAATGGGGAGCCTTAGGCGTTACCCATCTATACTCTCTCGTTTTTATTAATACAAAAGTATTGGTCGAGAAATAAAAGGATTTATTGATTTATCTATTGAGTTTAGCTATCTTCACGCTTCACACGACAGATTGCATCAACTGCTTTGTTGTGGTTTGACCTACATTCGATTTGTGAGCGCATTTGATTCCAGTAAACACGAATCTATCACTGCACAGTGTACGTGGGCACATCATATCCTCGTATTTATTTAAAAAGGTAATATGAAAAGTAGATTAATCTGTCACCTGTTGCCGCATCACATTATGTTATAATGTGAAAATCCGTAGAATAGCGGATAATAGCGTTCACTCTTGACAATGTGTTTCCGAAAATGTATTAAATTTGATACCATAACAATGTCTAGGAAAATTAATAACCAGAGCGGCCAGGAAATTTCAAATTCAAAACTAACTGATTTAAACACAATACCTGGTACACAATGCATCCATTGTTAACAATTCCATCATGTATACATTTCGGGTATGAACGAAACTTTCCAGATACAGATTTGAGCCATTTCAATCGCCAGCAGATTAACATTTCTTTTTTATTCGGGATTCGACGTCCGCTTTACATGCAGCGAATTCTGAATAAAAAATAGTTAAGCTAAACTTCGTCGTATTCTTCGTCGTATAGCCAACTTCAAATAAAATGAATTCGTGAGAATTTTTACGTTCCGATTTGTTTCTGATACGAATAGAATCCGGCAGCGATTAACAAAGGATTAACGTAAGTTGCTGGCCAAACGTAGCATATTCACAACAGAAACTGGCAATTAAACTCCATCGCATAAATTGTTTTTGTAAAAGTTAAAACAGACAGATTATTGGCTTAAAAATGAAAATGTTGGTTCAAATCGAGTCGAGAACGATTCGTGTGGGTGGGTGGTTTTATTTATGCCCACGTCATTGCCCTTATATCGATTAACTAGTACGTAATCTTGTAGCATATTTGGGAAGAGTCACACGGACGACCGAAATGAGAAAACGCCCGCGGGCTCGGTGAACCTTCTAGACGACACGCTGCTAGAGTCGCCGGGGTCGGTCGCGGGAGACAAGCTGTCGCAAACCATGCCGCACAGGTAACATTGTGTTCATTTGGGTCCGTCGGGGACGGGATGGGTCATTTTTAGCTTAAACGCTTTCATGTAACCCATGTGTAAAACGTACCTGCCTATCAGACTGTCACGTTTATCTTTGTTCAGTGCGCATATGCCAAGCGACGCACTTTGTCATTGGTAATGTTGCTTTTCGTGACAAGATTCCGTTTCAAGTCCCGCCCGGATTAAAGACGATATATCTGATTTCTTTTTAAACATATTTTTTTGTTCTTAAACAGTGGATTCACAAAACCAGCTAAATTTCTATCGAGATGAAACTCAAACTGCAAGCTAGAGAGCTAGTTTCATAATATTTTTTTAAGAGTTAGGGCTCGACGCTTTCTTTTTTGTAACAGTGCGCTATCAAAGCCCGAGGAGCTGCCCTGCGACTTCCAAGGGTTCGTGAGACGAAAAACTATTCTGAAAGATGGAAGAAAGATATCGTTGTCGTCGTGGCAGAGATATTGGATGCAGATGTCTGCTAATATTCTCGTATTCTACGCGTCGAAATCATTCAAAGGGTAAGTTTCCATGATTTATTTATCTATTGTGCTCTCCATAAAGCTGTATTGTGTTGTTTTTGTACAGGATTTTAGTCACGTTATATAAAGCCTCAAACACTCAAGAACCATATTCACAAATATTCTGTGAAAGGAAGATTTTTTTTAGTAGATCGACGTCTTCCTCCTTGGTCACACCGTCGCTCACCGTCTAGCGAGTCTGTGTTCAAAATTAAATCATAATAATCAACCATTTCCACTAACTGCCGAGTCTTCTACATAAAAAAAACTGAAAATAAAATTCTTCAAAATTTCACCATAAAAAAACATTTATAGCTACTGAATTAAAAACATTTATAGCTTAAAAAAGAGTGTTCTAGAAAAGGGTGGCCATCCTTGGTTCATCCAAATCAGTTTATCGAAATACTACTACCACTATGTACTAATAATAATAACGAAGTAGAAAGAGAAGAAACAAAACACAAACATTTGCATTTATAACTTGTTGCTTCTGTAATAAAATGAAACACGTGCGATTGTAGGTATAGAAAAGTTCAAATACAAATCCTTCTAACTTGCAACCGGGGTCAGTAACTTACAAAGCGTAAATATTGTGTCCACAGAATAAATAATAGTTTACGAGCTCCTGACCTATACCGCCCAACCCTTGCATGGTGTGTAACCTCGGAGTATCAAATGCACAGAGAAACAGCTAATTTAATCTAAAATTACTTCGTCCTGCGGTATTGTTGTACTGCAAATAAGGTGCTCCTGATTTCTCTTTCCAGTCCCTAACACGCAATAACGCGTCACCCTACATAAAGTCAGTTTTCTTATGTAGTCACATTGTCACATGCTATATTTCGTCTCATAAAATAGTTTTATTTCTAATAAAATTAATTTGTTTAATTTTATTACATTTTATTAATTTCTTTACCAAACACCCGGAAACATTGCCCTTCTTGCGGTCTCTGGTAATATATTTTTCAATTTTGTGCTGCAGTGCTAAAACAAAAAATTAAGGATTCGTAATTGTCACGCCAAGACATAATAAGAAGTCTGCACTTGTAATTGTACCCGTCACTATAATGTATGTTTAATATCGATATTATAAAAAAAAACGTAGTTCATTCAAAGATCGGCAACGTATCCGTAAAGCCCCCGGTATTACGGGAATCTAAGTATAAATGACCGTGATCGCTTACCATCAAGCGACGACCCGTTAGCGTGTTGACCAATGGCAAAACAACACACATAAATCCTTCAGTTTTGCATTGGGAAGAGTTGTTCTTCTGTAGCATTTCTAATCTGTGCAGTTTAACTCGGTACACGTGGATTAATTACGAGCGTCAGCAGCCGGGTGCAAGGTTACTATATAACATCTGCGAAATGTGAGGGTTGTTAGTAATTTACACCGTAATTGGATGTCCGGAGTTAATAAAATGGGCACGCGGCTAATTACTGCTCCTGTGAGCTGCTGATTGAGGGTAAATTTTGAATAAATCACGTTTGAATGCATTTTGTTATAATTAACGCGGGATTTTACTCTCATACCGCGGCTTTTGAGAGACCTTGCGCGTCTCACGCTTGTAATCATTCCTTGAATAAGATCACCAAATGTGATCGAAGCTAGTCGGAGTATCGGATTCAATAATACGTCCAAGAAAATGTATGTAAACTACGTTAGTTCACATTAGAATGCTTTTAGGGTTACGTACGCGAAGGGTGCTTTGTGACTCTATTACTAGTTTTAGTTTCCAAGTGTTACGTCTGTGTTGTGTACACGTAGTTCGGTTTGAGCCGGCTGAAGTGTCGTAACTCGCTAACTCGCAAAGTTTTCAAAGGCCTCATGCAAGTTTGAGAACCAACCGGGAAAACGTCAACTTGTGATCGATTCTGCATCACTTTAGAGATACACAGTTATATTATTACTTTGCGCACAAAAGATAAAATCACAGCAAAGACATGAAATCTATTGAAATAATAATCAAAATATTGTAAATACAATTTCGTATGTTGTAATTAACATATAATAAGAAATTAAAGAAAACTATTTTGTTTTTTTAATTCCGCCGTGTCATTTTTATATATCATAGCTATTTTTTGAAAAACTTAACCGTTATTTTAAATGATTTATCGTTTTTTTAATGATTTTGTACCCTATAAAAATATGCAAGATAGTTGAAAACCCGACTAACGACCCCAGGTAGAAATTACAGCTAATGCTAGAGCTGTCAGGTTTATAAATATTATAGCGGTGCCATGACGGTGTCAAAGTACGTCTAAGTGTAAATTAAAGCTCGAAGCTATAATTTCGACAAGTGCGTTAGTTGGGAACCGCCCTCCCTATTAACTTATTTTTACCTCCCCTCACTTAACTCGGGACTGCAAGGACTCCCCCTCGACGGGTGCCGCCGACGCGCCCGTCGTGTTTAAGTTATCGTCCTCCCCTAACCTCATCTTTACTTCGTTTACTTCCTTTTTATCTGTCCCTTAACTCGGTTCTAATCAACGCCCGCGTTATCCAGGTCGGCGCGATCCGATTTCCGCACGGAGCGCTGCAAGATGCTCCCCCTCGACGGGTGGGCCGCCAAGTGGGACTCCGACGCGCCCGACGCGTTTCAGCTGATCAACCACCATCTCGGCACGCTCTACAAGTTCAAGTAAGTTTCTATAACTCGCCACTTTACAGAGATTAAGATTGAGATGGAGATGGAGATTAAGAATGAAAGTGATGGAAATGTAGAAAACAAACATTTATGTTTTAGATGAACTTATTTCCACTCAGAATTTTGTAATTTTAAAATGTAGGATAGCATTGCTGACCACCCTTTATCTCACTCTGACCTCGTGTTCCTTGTTGTCAGGACTGCATCAGAATCTTCAGCGAAGCAGTGGGTGACGCGCATCGAAGACATTTCCACGAAGGTAATGAAACCGCTGCCGGCCAATCTCATGTCCTTCGAGTAATGCTACGATACCTATGTACGTAGCCATTATATATCTCGTTTTATTTAGAACTCGTTTTATAATCAACCGATCTATAAATTAGTATTAGTTTTGTATTTTTTATAAGACCACGGAAAATGTACGTTGTCGTGCGTGAGCTACCGGAATATGATGTCCAATGTAAATTGACGTGTTTTCTCTGTCAGTGCGTAGCAACACGGAGTTCAAGTTATATTGGGCCGTGCACCTGGGACGGCTTATAATAATAACGTTAATACTTTCGCTCAACATTGAAGCCACATTTTAATTAAAATGTGCGCGTTAGTGCAACGTAATTACGTTCTCTTTCACGCACACACGGCCGAATGATGTTGCAAATTAATAGACATTTCCCCAAAAACCTTGGGAATAGGATCATACACTGTTCCAATTTTGACATTTGCTTAAAGAATGAAAGTATAAAATGTATTCGGCCTCGTAGAGCCAGTTTGAAGTGGCTTCAGTCCGCTTGGACCTCCTCATACTCATGTCCTTAGCGTTATTATTCTAAGTGTGACGGTAACACGCACACAGCTATCTCGATATGTCTCGAACTATTTTATTACCAACTTTTATAATTTTACGTTTTATATTATTAGGTTTAGTTTTGTTTATATTTTGTATGCAATGACCATAAAAGCTACGTGCTTTGGCATTTATGTAGGTACGTGTAATGCCTGCATTGTTCGAATACATATAACCGAATTTAGTTTAGCCATTTAGTTAGAATGTTGAATTACCGTGAGTGAGTTTACATGGCTTCATAGGTACACTTTGAAGCGCTAGCACTCCAACTCCGCCGCGTAACCGGAATTGCATTAAAAGTTTTTAACCGGTATGTATTTTATGGTGTGTATTTTAGAGCAAAATTTTAAATGAAACTATAATGTAAAGCTTTAGATTCGACGAAGGGTTTGTCAATCATTGGGGTCGTACATTGCGTGAGGTAATTAAATTTTTCAATCCCCCTCCTTCTCTTGAGGTATCGTAAGATTTGGCTTGAGCTTCTCACTTGGGGGGGGGGGATCTGGAGACCTGGAGATTTTTAAACGTGTATGTGGACCTCTCCTCTGTCACACGTGAGATCGGGTAAGATTCACTGCCCCGCTCTCAACGCCTCACGTAATTATTGGACGCACCCATTCTGTTGTACGAGACACTAAATTTATTTATTCGGCACACAATTAAGCTTTTATCAACGGCTTCGGTGCTGCGGTGCCGCGGCGGAGGCGTGCTCCCCCGTGATACCGTTCTCGCGGAAACTGATGCGACACTTGCCACTCGATTTTAATGTTAAGTTTAAATTTTAATCCGCACGCGTCTGTTTGGACGTCCGGCGTTAACTCGTTTATCTGTCTCGAACAGTACAGTTAAAATTGGCGTTTGTTGTAAATTACAACGAAATTGAAGAATTACTGACGTATTCGTCAGCTTCAAATATTGATATTGTGTATTATCGTAATATCATCCTTTTACGACCCAATTACTATGTTTTCCGATATAGGTCGGCTGTTTTAATGTTGCAATGACTAGTGCCTGTAGGCTTTTTAATAAGGTCATGACACAGATAGCCAGTGACGTCAATTTCAGTAAACTTTTCAGCAGCGAGAATGGTTGCAAATTTTCAGCCTAGCCCGGCAACACTTCGAAATAGTTTAATTGGGTCGAGTCCTACAGTCGAATGGTGAGCTGTCCATGACATCGTTTATTGTTATCGTATAGTAGCTAAAGTGACCTTCCGAGACTACGCTATGATATATCGCATCATAGCTTTATAGCGTTTCCGCGCTATTCCCCCTATCTGCCCTTTAGGTACGCCCTTTTCGTGTTGCACTGAAATTGATATTTCCAACGCGTAGCACAACAGCACTGATTGTATGCATTGTATGGGCTCGTTAGTGTGTGTATTCGTTTGTGCCATTTAAACCGATATCTTGTAGCGAAGTCTAGAAAGACCTTAATTATGTCACAGCAGAAAATTATTAGCAAAATCTCTAAATGAATTGGTGTATACATATTAATGTAGAACTAGAAATCTCGTAATATTACTTCACATAAAATACTTAATAATATGCCACGTTCCATTTAGCTTTATAGACGACTTATGAGAATATCTTGAAATGTTTAGAAAATGTTACATAAATTATATATATTGTATATCTGTAACTCAATCATATATTAGGTGCCTACACATTTAAACTCTTACCTCTTGTAATCTTAAAATACACATATAAATTAGGTAGACTATTTTTTTAATGCCAGAGTGTGTTATTATAATATTCATGTTAAAGCAATATCAAAACTAAATCTTAATGTAACGATAGATTATATCAGTAGGTATTTCATTACTGAAATAGCTTTTAAAAGTATAGGTATAAAATATTCATATAGTAGCAGTTCTATTTTTAACCAACAAAACAAAAAAGTATATATTTGAAAGTAAATTAAAAAAATGATAATTTTCTTTTCAAATGTTTAAACTCATGTGCTTAAATGAAATTAATTAAATCCTTTTGTAATAATCTTCATTTTGCATCGCCGCATCAGAGAAACGTGGAAGTCATAAAATTATTGACGACAAAATAAAAGTTTAATGGGTAACGAGCGAGGCGGCGCGCTTTGAGTAGAGAACTCCCGCTTAACTATCGAACAACTCTGCCCTGAGAGAACTTGTAAAGTATGCTGAACTTGTTTCATTGTGCTAGCCGACTAATTAAAAATGATCGAGATCACGCTGTTCACTTAACTGAACATAAATGAAAAGATACTAACTTTCCAAAGAAGCCATTTTTTAAACCTTCAGTTACGGAATGTTCTTTGTTATATAAAATAGTAGTATGACAAAATAAAACATATAAAATGTAGGAATGCTTTTACAGTTCCGGCAGAGTAAAGGGCTGTGAATTGGACACGTGCGCGTGGCTCTCCAAAGCCTCTTTCACACTCAGACGCGCTTCCACGCGCTCAAAGCGAGATCCGTTCAAAGTTTATTTCATTCTCAATTTATTTCCGTTCTAAAGTTCTTGTAAAAGTGAGCACAGTGTGCATGAAATGCTTATAAATGGCGCAACGTATTCAAAGAAATGTTTATAACTGATTAAACAGATTCCGTCGGAACATTTTACTGCGAATTAGAACAAAAACAATTAAATGCTTAGAACGCTTTGATTAACTCGCACCTTTTTTATTTCTACAGAGTTTCGCGGTGTCGTGGTTGTGGTACTGAGTCGATACTAGCTCACTCTTCTCATTAATATGAATGAACAACTTTCACAAAGAGACTAACTATGAAATCGCCAAATAAAAATCAACTGTTTCATAGAATAATGTCCTGAATATGGTCCAGCCGACTTACTCGTAGTATCACCGTTACACACCCCTGTAGAGTAACTTCGTGCATGCAATTGTTTACCTTCAAAGGGAGGGTGTTCTTTTTCAATCATAGGCCGCCATGTCGGCGTCAAGTTCGAACGCGGTTCCAACCTCTAAAGTCAATCGATCAAAATACCGATGTCATCTCGACCTCGTATTTGACTGGTCAATAAGGCCTTTTATCAGTTTAAAACAAGTGTTAGCGAACGCGACCTAAGTTTAATCGCATCGAATTGATTGTAATGGATGAAGTCTCTACTCGAATATTAAACTTCCGAATAAAAACAAGAGAAACTTAAACTAAAGTAAACACTTAAATCTTACCTACAACAAAACGTAAAACATGTTGATCACAATACAGAATTATAATGAATAGAGAATCATAGTATGACTACATACTATGATTGTATTTTATTGTTGCGTCGCTTCTTATTCATGTCATGATCTTTAGAACCAGTGAACCACTACGTATTATCCAGACATAAATGGGAAATCATTTTTTGGAAATAGTGGAGCACGGTGCAAACCACCCTTCCCCCGCTTTTCCCCTCGTAAATCCTACATTTGTTGACCATCAACCTTATTGCCATAAAAATAAGGTGGAAATTGTGGATGGAGGGTAACGGGTAGCGTGGTATCCTTTGTTACTTCGATGCGATTCAAAGTAGATAGCGCTTCAGGGCTTGCTAAATTAATTTATATTAAATTTATCAGCTCTCTTGTATACGTGTATGAGCTTTGGATGCACTGGGCTGAAAACACGTAAGTACTCATTATTCTGAACGAGTTTTATCATAGAACTAACCCTAAATCGTGAAAAAAACAACTGCTATTTTCTAAGATTTTAACCTGTAGGTTAGTTGTGGTTGGTCTATAACTGCTCTATTTCAACTCACTGGCTGTTTCATACATTTTGTTGAAAGAACATTTTTTCGCGATGACAGGGTTGATCTATTACTAAAAGATGTTCAGAATTACAATTACTTGTACGTGTTTTCGACCCAGTGTACCCCTAGCTTAAAAACTTATATTCATCTCAATTATTAAGTTAGAACAAAATAATATTTTTGATTAAGCTTTTTGCAGCGCATGTTTTAGGCAGGTGCTATTTTATAGGGAACTGAATGGGTATCACAGATTGTATGGTTACTTCGTATATGGTTACTAAACCATTTCCTCCATTTAATAATAACTACGCGTACTAGCTTTGGAGTTAATCCATATTTTGTTCTCTCTCTTTAAAATCTTTAACTCGATTGAAAAAGACAAAACACGTACCAGTTCTTCCGATGCTACTCCACGTTTATCAATGAAGGCATTTCGGTTTTTCCTATAAACGTTGCTTAAATCGATAAACGCTATTTAAATTGCACGCAGTAAAAATGTAGTGCTCAGTACTAAGTTACGTCACTTAAGTTTAAACAGCGCTTATAAGTGAGGCTCTTTGTTACGAGCTACTTGTGTAAAGTTCAGTCAATATGAATTTGTGACTCGTAATTTCCAACTTGTCTGTTAAAACTTGCTTACGTTTGTCGTAGCATCAGGTAAAATGCAATCTTATGCATGAATGTACCAGGTCTTTGATTTGAAATTATCTTCTGGGAGTTCTCACAACTGATATATCAGCTAACTTACTACTGTAGCCAGTATGACAAAAAAAAACTAAAAAAATACACTGAAGAATTGTTTGATACGCTGGGGTTTTTTGTACGTGTTAATTGGGGAATGTTCGTAACAACTCTTATGCCGCGCGACCTTTACGTGTAACACGATAGTTAGCTAACGAGCGGACCGGGCCGGCCCGATGGCAAACAGTTACCGTTCCCGAGAGATATCTGCAATCCAATACCAAAGGGGAAAATGCGTTCACATTTTATTTTAATAAAACGTTAATCGTCATCATTCAAAATCAAGTTAGTTTATAGCTGCATCGTAATATTTTGGCAACCTCTAAAGACTTATTATACATCGAAGATTGCTTAAACCTTATACATAATTTTACGCTGAATATCAGTAATTTTATTCATATTGACTGAACTATACAAGGAGTGTTTTGGAAAAACATACGGCTATTTAATGATAAACAAACGTTTATAATCGTCTCAGATTATAAATAGATTCTGCTATCTGTTTTCCAAATTCGGAAATCGAATCTCGCAAATTAATCTCAATTTTTAAAAATATCTTCATCGTATATTTTTTTAAATCTTTTATAAAAATCTTCATCGTATCAGCTACGAATCTTAAAGTTAGGACGTAATTTTGCACAGAAAATGTGTGGGTAGTGATGGCGTACAAGATCGCTTGTTACACGCTTGTTACACGTGCACAAGTACATACATACATGATTCGGTGATACGGTCCCGTATGATAAGCAAAATAGGCATGACGACAGTATCAAAAAATCGCCGATTCAATGCTTTCAGGGGACTAGCCAGATTAAAAAAATTTTTAATTTTATTTAGTTTTATTTTTAAAAAACAGATTACTAAGATTTTCAATAAATTAAAACATTAAAATACAGCAATCGGCCATCTTGCCAGAAACAACAATCATAGCGTATGACGTCACGCCAAAGTGAACTCAGGTCATCCGCTGCTCATCACGCATAGACACAATGACATGACACAATGCCGTGACGTCAAATCGACGCCATGACACAAGCAAGCTGTTTTCGGGTACTGTTGAAAAAATATGTGAAAAATGGCTTCAAACTTCGTTAAACTTAAGTTTATTACCGAAATAAAGGCTTTTTTGTAAATAGTAAATGTGTACTCACATTATGGAAGAGGATTTTAAAATCTTTCGTCACGCCTATTGTAATAGGCTTCACACATTTTCTCTACAACATCACATCTTTACTTTAATAAGATCCGCGTCTACAGAATATATTATACTAGAAGTGTTTAAATGTTAGTGAAAAGATGTGTATATCAAAAATTATCGTATTTTGAAGCTGTAGTGAGAGTCGGTGTTTTATCAAGCCATAGAATTAGATTTTAATAATATCTCACTGTAAAAATATAGTAAAAATATCCAAAATATTAAAGTAAAACTCGTATTATATTAAAAATCTGACACGGGCTTTTATGGCTTTAACAGTTAATCAGGTTTCATTAAATTCAATTGATCATACGTAAATTGTATTCCCTCCGTAACTCGTGCATCTAAACTATGTTTTGTAAAGTCTCTTTTGCCTCTGTCGGCCATAATTTTGCGATACAGTGAACGCGTCCGAATCGATTCTCATGCCTAAACGGGATCTAAAAAATAAGTACACCGAGCTAATAACTTTTTTAAGCGCCTAGTACATCTGTTTAGTAAAAATTTGGTATATTTAAAGTTAGTGCACGGACATTCTTCGTAACTTAGTGCTATGTACGACGTAAATATTTGTCTTAATATAAATACAAGGTTATTTACAAAGGGTATGCTAAGCCGAGAAGGGCTCATAGTACTCATCATTATGAACAACTTTTACTATGGGACCAACCCAGAATTCACGAAAAAAAAATCAACTGTTCCATACATTTTGTCTAGTGTCATTGACATTTTTCTATGGAACAGCTGATTTTTTTTCACGAATTTTGGTTGATCCCATAGTAAAAGTTGTTCATAATGATGAGTACTATGACCCCTTTTCGGCTTAGCATACCCTTTATGAATAACCCTGTATTTGTTAAATTTAGATCATAAACTGATCAAGCAATATTTCGAATATAGCAGAAATCTCACAGTTTTAACATAACTCACCGAGCTCAATTCTCATGTTCCATTTTGGTATCCTTAAAGGTAAGGTTTCCTGCAATTTTCTGCAAATCTGGTTCGTTCACACGGAGACGGCGGGTGCGAGCTGCGTAAACAGCTCGCACCCGCTGTCGAATTTCGAAAAGTTTCGAATCCGATCCAGGTATTGTTGGAGTAGATCCCCTACTGCAACAACACACAAGCGGATGCGGCGAGTTATGAATTCCTGGAAACCGTCGTATTTGCTCCGTAAAACCCGGCGATCGGGAGCGCTGCATGCTCCAACAGAATACATGCACGTATTCGCAACAATAGGCTTAACTCACTTAGGTTTTATAAACGCTTATTTCCGAGTAATCCGGGCAAAGCTCGGCCCCTCAGGTTAGGGAATAAAAG
The DNA here is from genome assembly GCA_949125135.1 of Alcis repandata. Taxonomy (NCBI): domain Eukaryota; kingdom Metazoa; phylum Arthropoda; class Insecta; order Lepidoptera; family Geometridae; genus Alcis; species Alcis repandata. The sequence goes on from OX421221.1 coordinate 19,145,190, forward strand.
GTGCATTGTTACTGAAATCTGACGCTTTTGTTGCAGATATATCTTGCCGCCCTAGATTTTGTAAATGGGTCAGAGCTTGTGACGATATTCCGCCACCGGTCATTATAAAGGCCTGTTATTTACTGCCTTCACTAATGAACTTCACGAATACGATTCATGTAAAAGGGATGTTTATGGCACTGATGCGCCATGAGCTACTTATATAACTACGAGTGAACACAAGTGCTGCTGACAGTTGCAATAATATTTAGAAATTCTGAATGAAAATGGAAATGTACGTATGCCCATATTAAAAAAAGAATTTTAATATCGGTTACCAGTTATCATCCGTTAGAGCGTAGAAAAGTAGAAAGTAATCAGAATTATCAGTTTAATGTTAGCTTCTCAGAATGTTATTACTGCTGCCGTCGGTATTCTGTTTACAGTGAGAATATAGCGTTTACCACAGAGCCGTGTTCGGACCAGGTCGAGCACAAGCTTGTTGATTTTGTGCGAGCTGCACGGAGCGCTCGCTTAAATCGAATTAAATTGATCCGGACTGTACACAAACAGAGCAACAAAGCAACAGAGCATACAGCTCTGTCCACAGTCCGGTCTACGTGACGCACTGCACAATGGGCTAAATTTACTACACGGTATTTGATTAGGACATATTCATAACACTGGAATATGTTGCGTCCCAGATGCTGATAGTGAGTGAGCATCTTTTCCATGAATAATGTACGAGTATCCAAGTCTAGCGACACGCTCGCTCACATGAACAATTATTACTTTATTAGTACTGTGGCATTTTCCTTCTTTTACATTGTAAAAGCAGCCTTTAATATTGCAATGTTGTGCATTTCGTTGTCCATGTTGATGTGGCGTACTACCTTAAAGTTTCGAGTAGAGGTGAGAGCAGGATGCACTTCGCACTATGTTACGTAGTCCATTCTGGTTCCGCACGGCGCGGCATGCCAGTTTCATGTTTCGGAATTTATAGGCGAATCTGAGCTGAGCTCTATAGAATTCCCTCTCGGTCCCATTATACGAACAAAAATAAAACTACCAAAGCTATGTAAAACTATTTTATTTTTTAATTATGTATCGTTTTACAGTTATAGTTATTATGAGGCTATGATATTCGACTGATATTAATATTGTGGATATCTAGGAGCAGTAATTGTTGTTTATATTATACTTTTTATTCAAGTCAATGCTTAGTTTTAGTTTACCTTGTTTTTAAACATTCGGTAAACCCATGGAGCTACTATGTACTAAGAGATGAGGCCACACTTCGCCACAACGTCCAATCAATCGCGGTAATCTTAAGATGCATTCTGTGTGACCAGTGTTGTGTTGTGTTATTCGCTTAAATATATCGGGCTGTGTACTTTGAGACACCTGGCCATAATTATGGTAATAAGTTTTATTTTTCACGTTAGCGACTGAGTAAGGTGTGGCTCTGCCTCAATTGATCGACATCGCAATGTTCTGCGATGTCTAGTGCACAGTTTAATAGTAGCTCGATGGTTGACCCATTTTAGTTGAAATATTTTTATCAACGTGTAATTTTACTATATTTATTGCATGCTTCTGTTAAAAAGGGTTTTAGTTATAGGAGTAGAATGCAAGGGGTTAAATTTGCGTGGTAACGCGGCCACAGACAGTGGTTCATACAAATGCACTATTTACCTTTTTTGGAAACATTTAAAATTTTACTATGTAAGTAAACTGTCTTCTTTTCGGATTTTGGTAATAAAATTTGGTACCACCTATATTCTGGTTGGCAATATAAATTTTTGTGACGACTTACTATTTTTGAATAAAAAAAGGAATTATAAAAATTTTGAAAAAAGTTTTTTTACAGGAAAGTAATTAGATACAAACATTAATTTTCTCCGTTTACTAATGTGATAAGATTCATTGAAACCTTTTTTTTTTTTCAAAAATGTGTTATGTTTTATATGAAAATGGTTGTTTCCGGAACCGTCTTAAGTGTGAACGGGAATACTTATTGTAAAAGGCAAACTCAAAAAAAAGTAAATTACCCAAAATTCTGCCGTCCAGTAAAGATCGTATGCACATACACAGGTTTTATTAAAACATTTGATTCTGCAGGTTCTTTAGAAATTGAAGTATATCCCTATGATTGATAGAAAATATGTATTACTGCGGCGGATATATCACCTCTGGTTCTACTAGTTGCCAAAATTTTATTGTTATAAAAATCTCACCATTTTTTTTGTAGGATAACATCGTTTTATCACTATTTTATCACATTTATATGAATATCCTTCAATTTCTGGACACCCTGTATCAAACATCTAGTTTTCTAACAGATTTTGTAAGAGCCTTTTTTAACATATTATTTAGTTTGAATTAATAATGTATCTGCAAAAAATGTAAAATGGACATGCGGTGCTTTGGCTTTGGACGGCCTTTACAGGGCAAATGGGAAATGCACACTAAGGTAAATATATTACGCATAACACACACAGATTTCCTCCTATTGATTCCCTCGTTAAGCCGATCGAAGGTCACAACACACTTACCTACTCACGCTCATTATTCACTTATTGGTCCGTCGCTAGGCGTTACCTAGAGACAGCTAATGGAAACGCTTTGTATGTCTCCGCGAAACGCGCTTCCTTAAACTTTCGTGAATTTTGGTCGGATTAAAGATCTCGTAATGAAGTTTCAATAGGAATAATCTGTGGCTGTGCACTAGTAGAACATTGCTCACTTGCACTGGCACAATTGTATGCCTTAGTAAAAAAGTTGGAAAAGGCTCAACGCGTCTTGAAAAGTTTTTGTGAAGTTGCGTTTCTTTTAATCCGTCAGATCATCCAAATAAATGATTGTAATTTTAAACATATTCTAAGCACGCAACTCGATCCTTGTAATTGTGAATACCTTGTTTATTGTTTTTACTAGATCACACTTGTACTGTATTCCACCGTGTCAGCTGTACCTACTAACATTATCTCTAGCCTTGTATGACGTCTACTCAATAAGTGTATTTAGCACTCTGTGCTCTTGTGTTCAATAAAAAGCATAAGGAATGAAATCTTTTTTATTTTGTTACGTGATAGCGTCAATTCTGTATGAACGTATACTTTTTGTTGAACTTAATAAATGCTGTCAGATTTGAGATAGTCAAATTGAAAGTTCAGCCAAAATTGACGCTATTATAGTTTTACAAATTACCCACAAATGTCGAGTAAATCCCTGATAGGTAGGTTTACTAAAGTTTCCTTTACCTGCCTTACCTAGTACTTGTAATTAAAATTTCTAATATCCCATAAAACTTCCAGTAAGTTGAGCTTCAAAGAGATTGCACTTTGCTCTACTTTACGTGGGACTAATTACATCAGGCTTCAAGGAAATTGCGAGCTGCAAATGCCAGTGACGTTAATAAGAACCCCCTTCTCATCCTCGCAGGCAACCTCGTTTGCATATTTACAACATTATCCAAGCCAGAAACGATCTAGCCAGAATTCAAATAGGCGTTTATGGTTTCTAGAATTTTCAGCAAGCGATATTTCATGTCAAATTGTCTCGTTGACCAAAAACAGGAAAAAGTACATTTAAAGTATTTTGGGCCGCTTTTTAGGCTTCGAAAATATAAAATATGCGCTATCGAAATAGCCAGTTCCGCTTCTCACCGAAGCGGAATTTAAACTGTTACAAAGTGAGTGAAGCGATGCACAACTTTTTTTATTTGTGAGTCCTATCCGAGCTGTTCGTATTTTTTTGGAATTTTGTGTAAGTATATGATCAAATGACTACTTTATAATTATATTATAGATAAGAAAAAAACACTTTAATTCCTTAAATGCAAACTTTTAAATTCATAAAAATAGTAAAGTTAAGAAGTTCCACTTAATAGTTTTATGTCTGGATTAACAACTTAATAAAAATTAAAATATTGCTCATTGAAGCCCTTTACAAAATTGTGCCCATTTTGCGACTTGCTCATTCTGTTAAGTGGCCCTTCTCGGAAGTGCTCGCTGTGTTCTCGCAACGAGAGATTCAAGTTTCGGGAAATTGTTCATTATGGTCCACTGGACATTTTGTGAAGTTACGTTCTGGGGATAATACTGTGGTTCGAACGTTCTGAATTCAAACTCCAATTAGTAATTCTTTTTTTATAAACAAACTGGACATGCGTTAGACCACAATCTCACGTGATGGGAAGCGACGATGTGGTCGAAGATGTAGCACGCTTGTCTAGGAAATACCTATTCACTCTGGGTTGTACTTTGGGGTTGGAAAATTCATGGAAAGTTGGACCTTGCATGCTCTACCTAGGTCGGGTACTAGTGACGCAGCTTAATAACATAATTAGACCAAGACAATTTTGCGGAAATAGGAAATGTCTGATAATCCCAGGTATCGACGAAGTTATATCCATCTGGGCATCTCTTGTACATCTAATTCAGTCCAATATCATCTGACTGACTGACTACTAATACTAATCGAATCGAAATTGGAATTCGAATCTCGAGACCTGCGATTCAGATTTGCGTTTGACAGCTATCTCGTCTGATCTGGATAAGGACTGGGACAAAGACGGTGGAACAACTGTTCAGACTCGCGTTGGACAAGGACAATTTTAAGTAGCTGACTGCCAACTGTTCATTAGTGGGGCTGGGGATCGAGGCACTTAGAGAAGAGAGAAGCAGTACTGTACAGATTTAAATTCCAATCCATTGGTGGAAAATTTGGAACTTTTTTTGTTAGATAATATAAAAGTAGACTATAATATACTAATCCAGGGAATACTTCATACCCATCGAAACCAGTTCAGCCGTTTTTGGAGTGATTGAGTAACAAACATTCAAACTTTTAGGTACATATATCATATTAGTAGGATTATTTTATTCGGTAATATTTTAAAAGAAGCCTGAGCAAAGCTGCTCCAATACTCAGATCAAGTTTAGTAAAAAGCAGATATAGTGCTGCCTTAGATTCAGGTGAATCCAAAAAAACTACCCTACTGCCCGTGTACGTATCCTTCAAGCACATATTGACGCATAAAAACTACCCGAATCAATCGCCAATTCTTACGTCAGTTGCTCAGAGAACGTGGACAGGAAAAATAAGTAGTAATAAGGATAGTTTTCATCTAAGGCAGCACTATATCTGCTTTCTACTTGATCTGAGCTCCAATATCAATTTAATTTCAAGCGCGTATTTTTTGCTTTAAAATAAAATGAAAATTAAATTCTGAGAAAAATCAGACCTATTAGTAGAATTATTCATTCCGTAATATTTTAAAAATGGTTGGCTATTAAATACCGTTGGATATTTGAACTGGGAAGCCTCGGAAAAACTGCCCGAATATCAATTTATATTCAAGCGCGTAAGTTTTGCTTTAAAATAAAATGAAAATTTAATTCTGAGATTATTCTTCATATTAGTAGGATTATTCGGTCGGTAATATTTTTAAAATAGTTGGCTATTAAATACCGTTGGAAAGACCTGCGAAGCCTCGGCAAATTGCGGCAATATCAATTTACAATCAAGCGCGATATTTTCCAATAAAATAATATGAAAACTCAATTCCGATATTTATCTCTTGACCTGTGCTGTTGAAAATGATTGTTCCCGGGAATATACGCAACACTGATAGAAGGTTTCTCTTAGAACTTTATGCTGCAGCGGTTTTTCTCTCCTATAGGTAGTAACTAGTAAATTATAGGTAGTAAGGTAGTACCTAAGTAGTTCATAGGTTTGCGTTTGACCGTCTTCTCGTCTGATCGTCGTTTGAGTGCCTGTTTTGTGTTGGTCCAAATTAATCGATTAAAATTCCAACCCCATTGGTTAAGAAAAATTTGGAATGATAATCCAGGGATTTAGCTACCTTCATACCTACCAAAATTCATCCAAACCTGTTCAGCCGTTTTTGTGTGATTGAGAAAAATACATTCAAACTTTCACATTTATCATATTAGTAGGATTATATTAATAGTTGGCTATAAATACCGTTGGAAATTTGAACCGGGAAGCCTCAGCAGAACTGCTCCAATATTAATTTTTTTCAAGCGCAATATTCCGCTTTATGATAAAATGAAAACTCGAATTTCAGACAATTTACCTGCCAACTGTGCAGTTGAAAATAATTGTTTCTTAAAATATAAGCAAGACTGTTAAAAGGTTTCTCTCAGAACTTTATGCTACAGCGGTTTTTCATTCCCATTTAAATAGCGCGGTTTAAAAATGTAACATAATCAAATCGAAAGTCGGAAAATAGTACACATCCACTCTAATTGAATCAGGTTATTTTTATGGTTGCGAAAAGTTTTTCTTACAAGTCACGGCCCTTTTATTCTCGGAGTACGGTACACGTATAGTCTCGGTGAAAAATGATGGAAGAATGGACTGTATGAGGTGCGTCCAAAACAGTAGGTGAGAAATGGATAAACTCTGCAAGCTGACGAAGGTGTAATAAAAACTGCAGATTTTTTAAATCCACGACCGCCAATACGTCTTGTTCATCCTAGAAAAGTTCTGCGACACGGACACGGAGGTTTCGATAGAAAATTATAGATGGAAATCAACTACAAACTGAACACGCGCCGCATAGGTAGGTACTCGTAAGTAGGTACGAACGCAAACTCTATCATAGCGTCCAATACGCTATGACACAGTGGCTTCTATCGATCATATAAAAAATGATGCAGCTATTTTTCCACAACCTCTTTTTGATGCTGATATCACATAGTTTGTAAAGACATCTTACAATTATCTGGAGCTTATAGTTTAAGCAGGAAAAGATTTCTCTTAGAATTCTCTCTTTCTCAGAAATAAAATCTTAAAGCATCTTATAAAATTGATTCTTGTTAATTCTACAATACTAGAGTAAAACGCTCGAAAATAAATGGTTTCTCGCTAGTTTTCTCTTTTAAAGTAAAGCCGTCTCTTAAAATATCTGTGAGTCTCTTCAGTGTAATACAATAGAATGCGTAACGAGGTCTTTTCCCGGTATTTATAAAAGAAAGCTAATTAAAATAGCTTTTATTTAATGAGTGCTTCTTCTCTACTCTTTAACATTACAAAGACTAGAATTAGGTCACAACACTGTGTGTTTGCGAATAGCACATAATTAAAACATCATCAGGGCAAATAAGAGATAAACGTCTTATAGCTCAGGGTACGAGCGTAGTGCTGTGCTGCGCGAGTTTTTTTTAATTAAAAGTTGGAAATTTGGTTGTCTCGTCACCCAATTGTGTAATTTTTTATTTAAAATACACATTAGTCTCGCTTGCTCTTTCCATATACTACTAGCTTCTGGCCGTGGCTTCGCCCGCGTGGACTATCCCTCGGGAACCGTTTATTTTTCCAGGATAAAATTAACTTCACCCCCCTTTTTTAAGAGCATCTAAAAAGCGTCATTTAACACGATCAGTACCACTACGATTTTCATGATGTCTTCTCGGATGCCGCCTAAGGGCGTCCGCTGCGTTAAGCGGGAGCACGGCGCGGGTCTCCGTCGCGGGGACCCGCGCCGTGCTCCGTCGTGGACAAATTTAACCCGTCGCGGACGCCCGCGACGGACTCCCGCCTCTCGCAGCGCCGCGAGTACAATTTTGATGGCGCGGGTGTACAGTCGATATCATGGATTATTTGTTGATAATTATACTACCTAGCCAAAAGACGACGTAGACAAGAGCGACAGCCAATCAGCCCATATGCCACGTCTAGATTGTTGTGTGGAGAATTTTTAACCAAGTTTACGTTATTAAGAGAAGATGAGAAGAAATTTAATAATGACTTTAACATGTCAACGTCTACATTTGACGAATTATTTTGGAAACTTGATACATATTTGAAACGTAGTTTTAGTACTTTGAAAGTAAAAAGTGTATCAGTTATATCACCAATGGGGGGTGACATTGTACTTCTACAATGACACGTTCCGTGTCAATAATACTCATTGCTTACAAATTATGGATTAGACTGTACGAGCACGGAACGTGCGGCACGGATAACACAACGGCGCTCACTGAATTTCCAAAAACATCTCCGCTCGCGTGCTCCGTCGCGCGGACACCCGCCGCCCGCGCCGCGTGCGACGGGCACCCGCTGCACGCAGCGCTGATCTATGGAATTACAAGAAACAGCACGCCTCGCGGGCGCCCGCGCCGTGAACCCGCTTAACGCAGCGGACGCCCTAAGTTTTACGGTTGACGGTTGAACTCGCCATGCGAGTCGTCGGCACTGGAATAAGATTTACGTGAACTCTCCGGGCGAGTCGGTGGCACCGAACGTGTTAATGGAGTCAGGGATCCCAAAAACATATACAATAAATCATCCTCCTGGGACCATTTTGAAAAATTACGGCCAATTTGAACCCGCCTTCTTGGATTTTCGTCACCACCATCAAGTAGTAGGTATGACATTTGGTCAAACACACTCCACCTAACTTCAATCGTTCCGTTCCGTTCGTTTCGTCACTCAATTACATAAAAAAACAGATATAGATCCTCAAACTCTGTATGGTGGCCATGTTTTTTTAATTTTCCCAAAAAAGGTTCAGATTTGGTGAATTTTTGGTCTTAGCGCTTTGGTAAAAATGGTTTTAGGTTTCGAAATAATTAGCAATTCGACCTCGAGGATGTGATTTTTCGAAAACCTACCTTTAGTTTAATACATCTGTAAAATTTCAAAACCATGCCATCAAAAAAATGCTTCTCCATACAAACTTTAACACCTTATTTCACCCTTATAGGAGTTTAATTAAAAAAATCCTTTCTAAGTACATGTTATACAAATACACTGTCCAAATTTCAAATCTCCACGACCAACGGTTTCTGTACGTTGTCTGTCAGTCAGTCAGGACATGTTCTTTTAAATAATGTACATTGAGATACGCGTGTCCTTTTCCAATATTTTATGCCAGTGAACATTTTAACTCTATTTGAAAGCGGTCTTTGTGTTAGTTTAAGCTCGACAACATTATAATCCGATCATAGTACCTAACTCTGCACGTAGCGTCCAGGGAATATGTGAAACAAAATAGTTGAAGTTTCTCTACTGGAAAGACAGGGCGAGCGCGGGGAGCCGAGCGGCGGGTTGGGAGGGGTGTGGATCGCATTCCAGTGAGGCGTAACGATATCGATAGGAATAATAGAGGTAGTGTATTTTGCGGACATGTAAAATATGAATTTTAGTTCACATTTTAACTAATTAATAGATACAATTTAACAAATGAATAAATACATTTTATAATCAAGTTCACATTATTATACAAGGGTTTTCGTCATGGCCCAGTCTAAAGCATTTCGTAACGAGTTCCTAACAATGAGACAAAACTAGCTTGTTCCTTTGCATTGCAGAAAATACAATTGTGACCATTGTTCTTTATTCAAAGTACTTTTCCCCGTTAACTCTTGCACTGTAAAACTAAAAGGGGAGTGAATCCAACCATTAACTCGGCCGAAACGAACATACGCTCAATTAAGTTTCTGGTTGTCTGAATATTAATTTAATATGGCAGCGCAAAAGTTTCATGGAAAATGATCATTATTTTTCCTGTGACTGACCTTTGTGTATTTACGCAACTCTTGTTTGATCGTGCAATTTCACATGCTGCATTTTTATGAAAATGATGTTCAATTTCTCTTCATTTTGCAAAATGTATCAATTTTCCGAGAAAATAACGCCTGAATGACTACTATGTTACCTGTTAAAATGTGGCATTTCTGCAAATGTAACAGCAATTGCTTTTGCAGAAATATTCTGCTTCAGTAAATCGCCGATCATTTTCGATGTCAAAGGTTATCATTAAACTGCATTCATTTTATTCAACTGCCTGTATTTTGGCCGTTAGTGATATATCCGGCAAAACTAAACTTATCGGAAACGCTCGTAGACTACTACCCCAAGTTTAATTTTATTTGTTCGTCTTGTTAATTAAGAAATAAAATAATACTTTATCAAAGAAGAAAACGAGCGCCATTGAATTATCTAAAGCGTATTTGTGGCAGTATCGCGTCTATATTATTTTAGTTTTCTTTCGGATTATCTAGACAAGCTTCATGCTCATTATATGGACATGATGCTCGCTGAAGCGTTTGCTAATTATTATGGTAGTAATAACATGATCTGTGATGTTGTTGTAACACCGTTATAGCTAATTATTATGGTAGTAATAACATGATCTGTGATGTTGTTGTAACACCGTTATAGCTAATTATTATGGTAGTAATAACATGATCTGTGATGTTGTTGTAACACCGTTATAGCTAATTATTATGGTAGTAATAACATGATCTGTGATGTGGTTGTAACATCGTTATAGCTAATTATTATGGTAGTAATAACATGATCTGTGATGTTGTTGTAACACCGTTATAGCTAATTATTATGGTAGTAATAACATGATCTGTGATGTTGTTGTAACACCGCTATAGCTAATTATTATGGTAGTAATAACACGATCTGTGATGTTGTTGTAACACCGTTAAAGCTAAATAGGTTAATTTTAAAAATATTTTTTTAATCAAGCTTCGTTTACATTGTCATTTGAGTTACACAGGTTTCAGCTGACTCGGGCATCGGAAAGTGGTTCAAGATTGAGTTGCAAGATTCCACTCGAACAAACATAGTGAAATAAAAGCCTTTTAAATGCTTTGTTTCAGTGTCACGCGTGACACTTCCGAACGATTCGATCTTGTGTAAGGAAGCGGTCCGACCGCCGGCGATGAACGAGAAACGAGTAAAACTAGAAATTATAAACGAGTTGGCGATCAGCGGGAAGCGAGTGTGTAGTTTCGAAAGTTTTGTCGCCGGACTATAAGCGACTGTGCAAGTGCGACGAGCGATTACTCGCGCCACTCGCCCGCGGTTGCTCAGTCTGTAGTTCTGTACTGTAAGCAAAAGATCACTGTAAATAAATTATCAAGCGAGCGAGCATCGCTGAACGAGTATCGCTGAGCGAGTTTATTTTTGAAAGCTCGTCGCTCAGCGACAAAACTAGTAAAGCGAGTTGTCGCCGGCAGTGTGAACAGTCAGCGAGCACCTTTTAATATATGCATCTCTTTCGTTTACACTGAATGTACATTTATTGTACGTTTCTTGAGAGAGAAAATCGCCGATAGCTAGTCGTTTACTCGCCGGCGGTCGGACGACTGCCTTAGGAGGTTACTCATATTGGATCGATCCAAAAAGGCGTAAGTAATTTGATGACGTTTGGTTTTTGGAACTAGAGCACAAATGTCGAACTCAAAAAAAACCGACCTATATAATTATTATAGACCTTCTTAAGTAAGTACACAAACAACAGCGCGGACCAGCTTGACTGGACGACATGTGACCGGCGCGGCTGTTCAAGAGGATGTTTAGATTTGCCAGACACTACGCCAGGAGATAGCCGGAGTCGCTATCGTCGGACACAACGCGGACGACGTCACCATCAAAGTTTTCGTTTCGAGAAGTTGACAGATAATATATATATTATAAAGACATTGTTTTCGAGATATTAATAGATTCTTTAAAAAAGAAACATAGAGTCGAATTGATAACCTCCTCCTTTTATGAAGTCGGTTAAAAAACAATTTCTTGCGCACATATAAAATGAGAACTTCATAAACTTGTGCCACAAGTAGAAACCAAGTAAAATGTTATATGAAAACAGAACAAGTCGAAAACAAAACATTAATTTGAATTTGTAACCGCCTGGAATAACATGTAGAAGAAAAGCTAGCTCTTAAGACAACTAACAAAGTTTCGGAGTTGGCTTCGCCTGTAAAGTTCTATGCGATACATTGTTATCTTAAAAGGTTTGACATAGTTTCCAGCGATATACAGCGAGTGAAGAGTTTCTGAAGAGCTTCATAAATGGTTTATAAATTCTGTAAGGCTTTGTTTGTTAAGCATGAATTGAGCATTGCATGAGTTACAATTTCTTCAAATGTATAAAACATTCGAAGAAATTGAAACTCATGCAATGCTCAACTCATGTTCAACTCAAAAACCACTTATCCTATCTTGGAAGTGGTTTTTGCACAACATTGTGTAGGTATGTACTCGTATCTACTAGCTTCGCGCCACGGTGATGACGATGGTGAGTATGGTCTTCATGATGGTAAGTAGCCTATGCCTATCCAGGGTGTAAGATCTATTCCGGATTTCATCCAATTCCGTCCAGCCGTTTCAGCGTGAAGGTAACAAAGGTACTAACTAGGTATTAGGTAGGAACTCGCACTTATAATATTAATAAGATCACTATGATATACGAGGGGCGTTTAAAAGGTCTCGACCCGAACGCGTTAAAATATTTTTTACAAAGAAAAGACTACATATTTTATTTTTCTATATACTCTCCTACTCCTTAAATGAACTTGTTTCATATCCGTCAAACTGGTCAAAAAACAGATCCGCAATGACCTCTTTATCAGATCGAAATTTTCTTTCCCCCTATATTTTTTTTTAATCAAGGGATAAAAAGGTCTGATGGCGCTAGATCAAGTGAATAAGGCGGGTGGGTGGTAGCGGGTGGTAGCGGGCTCAGCCGCCGCAACTATATAAAGAGAAATGCGCTAGAAAATCGTGGTGGTGTAACAGAACCTTTTACCTTTCAACATTCCAAGCTTTTTTGTATATTTTTTTCTGCCAATTTGTTCAACAGTGATTTGTAATAGTCTAGCCTTTAAAAATATAGTCAATAAATAAAATACCCTGGGAATCTCAAAACACCGACGCCATCACTTTTCTTACAGATTAAACGATTTGGCTCTTTTAGGTGGCGGTGAACCAATATGTTTCCACTGTTTAAATTACTTTTTAACCGACTTCCAAAAACGAGGAGGTTCTCAATTCGGATGTTTGTATTTTTTTATCTTAGAAATAAAGTGCTAAATCCAAGTCTCATCACTGGTTATAAATCACTTAAAAAAATCAAAGGCATTAATTTGAAAAGGCTCTGAGTTGTCTGGCGAAATTTCGACACTTTTGAGTTTGTGTTTTTCAGTGACCAAACGCGGCACCTTGCAGACATCATGTCGAATTGTAAAGTTAAAATACAATGTTCTCACTCGGTTTTAATGCTTACATATTTAGCAATGTCGAGCACTTTTAATCCACGGACGCCTGAAACCATTTTTTGGATTTATCGACAATTTCACATTGGGTCACTTTCCACGAAATGTTCGAATAAAGCTGTCCGTTTTTTCACTATTGAATATAAAGGCTTAGATCCTTTTAAAGTATTATGCATGTATTAATTAATCACATCGTATTTTTTTTACAAATGATTTAATCTACGCTCTGTTTTCTCTGTTCTCCAATTTCAAGCTGTCGTTCCGGAGGGACGATTCAAAATAAAAAATAATAATGGAACAGCCAATCTTTTTAAAATTTTGGATTTAACTTTTGAATTAATTAAGCTATACTTAGTTTTCAAACGTCCCTCGTAGGTACTGTAAATTACTTAGGGTTCATTAATTTCCTTTTATTCTAGAAATAAATTGAATGTATGTAAAGATAGCGGGAACAAAACAATGTAAGTAAGTACCTGATGATGCCCGGTCGCCGGTCGCGTGCAGTATTAGCCGTCTACTTCCTAGATAAACATATTCTATGTAACTGATCCTCTTAACCTGTTACGTTTTAAATAGTCTCTTTCAGGGTCGGCTCGAGTACTCTAATTAATCAATTGTATAAACTAACTAGCTGCACCCCGCGGTTTCACCCGCTTTTTTTTGTTTGAAACCACCCATTTATGAGCAAACATAAAGTAAAATACTAACTCAGATCAAGCAGTTTTAAGATTTAACGCGACTGACGATATACATAGAAAGAGGAATGCCATCGATATTGGATTTATCTCCTGGTTTGAATTTTTTTTCTGGCGAATAAAAAGTTTGTTGATTTTGTTACAGAAATCCAAAAGACACTATTTTTTTTACTTCTTATGTCACTGCAGGTATATGACTATTTTGCACTGTGCCACCCGGCTCGGTTGTGCGTCAACAGGACCCGTGACCCTGAGTATGTCGTCGACCCACCGCGCTACCTGACGATGAACGCTCTAGTTACCCACGCCACGAGTAGCCTCGCCCACGCCTGCCATCACAAAGTGTCAGAACAAGATAAACTAACAGATACGAAAATGGGTTCATTTGACAGGTGATGACATAATTAACAACTGTTTAGTTGTTACTTTAACTTTACAACTAACGTTTGTTTTTGTTTTCAAATTATAATTTGTCAAAATATTCTGTGACACCTAAAATGTTAAAAAAGTTATTCTGAATTGATTGCTTCCTTACAGGAACCGTATTTCAATCGGAATAATAAAAACTAGTCTATTTTATTTCGCTCACTCATGAATTTGCGCATCTCTTTATTAGTGCTCGGCGGAGTTAGCTGTGACTAGCTATCTCAGTGCTAACTAATATCGTTAATTACCTATGTCTTATCACTATTTATCACTATACTTGATTGGTGATTGAACCTCGGTCTGCACTTAGTCTAATGATCTAATGTATTATATGTGATTTACGCTGACCGAGTCACTGTGGAGCGCGCTTCAGTGCGCTTTACTTTGTGTTATAGAAGATCAAAGCATTAACTGAGTGGTTAGCATGAAATCTACACAGCTTGGAATCTATGTGACATCCATCCAATCTAGTTGTAAATCACTTAATTACTTAACTTAATTAATCTATTAAAATAACTTAATTTCCATAACACATTGTAAAATTCTATGCGATACTCTTCGGTTCAACCCGGGGAAATCGTACATAAGTTACGTAAATATAATACTATCTCAAAATAAATGACTACGTAAATGTAGACGTACGTCTTTTCTAAAAAGATGTCACAATACGACACATGTGTGGTCCAACGGAGTAAAAAGTCAAACAACCAAAACTACTAAAACCCTCTATCTCTTACAGTTTCCGAGATACGAGAGGTTAAATTTTTCGTCAGCCATCATCATTTATCCCATTTGGGCCACAAGGAGTCATTTTTCAAAGTTTTTCTTGAGACTGTCGAATTTAGCGATGTTGAAAACTTCGGGTAAACTCATTTACAAACTTGGAATATGATCTACTACTGGCCGAGGCCTCATAAGATAAATTGTAATTTTTTTGGCGTGGTCTGAAATGAATATCAACATAATATCTCGAAAACCTTGAGTCCTATCATCATGCATCTAAGAGCAATACTTTAGAGAATGTTATAGAGAACATACTTGTCATGAACAGTTTCCTCGTAGCTTGAACTGTTTTTGAGAAAATCGCGAAAAACCCGTTTTGGTGTACTTCTCTACCCGGAGTAAAATTTTTTGCACGTATCGGATCGATGAGGACCTTTTAAATTTCATTTATGATGATGTTTTGAACAATCCTACCAAGTACATTCATTGGTCTAATTTGACTATAGAGTAGAGAGCTGCTTGATTGTCGAAGCGCGGCCATGCAACGTCACACGTACTGTTTAGCACGACAATGCGGGCAATCAATTGTGCCGCCTAACAATATGCTTAACAAGATATTCAAGCCGCTTCCTTTGGATGCATCTGAGGCGTGTTTTCAGTATTACTACACCTAAAGAAAACGCCCTGTATAATAAGAAATTATTGTATGAGAACCTTTATTCTATGATTTCATATGTTTTCAAGACAAAAACAAATGAAAATATGAATGACATTTACAAATTCATTTGGTATATATTTTTTCATCAATATTGTTCCGAATTTGATTACTGCGTGTTTTCTTTTTTGTTTTTTTTTTGTTTCTGATTTGATTATTTGATTACAGTGATTTGTCCAAGACCGGGATTCTAAAACCCCGAAAATTGGGGAGCGAGCGGCAGACGAGTAGCCGCCTAACACATAGTTAAGTTAAGAGTTAGTAGGTAAACGAACCGAGGCCTATGTAGAAAAGGCGTGTAAAGCGGCGGCGGCCGGCAGTACCCGCGCAGCGCTCGCTCGCCTTCGTCTCCCCTAAAGCCTACTGAGCGTACAATGGCAAATTTTCTGTGACCCAATTCATACTAGAAGTTCAAGAGGAGCGGCGACCGGAATGTCACAGTAGCGCGCTGGAGCGATGGCACTCTGTGTACGACTACTACGTTATTGACGTTGTAGGTCCGTAACTACTGAAGCCGTCACGTTGCGGACACGTGCTGGTGCCCAGCGGGCTCCCCAACACCGTCGGCGATGACACCCTTCTGAGATGAAGCGCTCCTGCCACTGACTTGTGCTTAAGTTTTGGTGCTAAAAATAGGTCATTGCAGATAGTGAACAGGCTGGGGTGTTTGAAGTTACGATCCAAGTTTAAAATATCACATTGCATTAGTCTAACATCATGAGTAAGAAAATACGACGACAGAAATAATATAAAATATATTTTTCTATATTCCTTCAAAAGACGGCTTTGGTGATATACCAATGGCAAAAGTAGCGCAGCATGCGGGTAAAATGCGCCCTCCCGCTCTCGACTTGCGTTTCGTTCTGATGACCCACTTGTTAAAAACCCCAAAATCATAACACTGGAATCTATAGTAATGCTACTCACTGTAATACTGTAACTCTATAGTAATGTTACCTACTCGCTACAGTATCGCAACTGGCATCACTTCACAAACATAGACTCGGAATGTAGTTGGATATGGTTAGATTTAACGTTTGATAATATCTCAGTTATCTACATCAATGAGTTAAATATAATTTAATGACTAATCATAAATATTTTGTTTTTAAATTTAATGCCAGTGCTACATGATAAAAATATTTAAAGCCCTGACAAAATTTCTTGTCGCGAAAAAAATCGTATAAGTTAAATTTTCCACTCATATCTCAAACTTCGAAATAAACTATGATAATTGCTGCAATGTTGTTTTAAAATAAATCCTAAACGCATGTGAGACCCGTGGTGGATCGATGTTACCCAAGTTTTACTGAAATGACCGTGTTTTGTCAGGGAAGGGTGATTAAGTCTGGAGCCCTATTCTGGGTTGTTCGAGATTATTGAGTCACTGTCGGTCTCACTAGAAATGTGAGAGTGTGAGTGATCGAGATAGTCTCGAACAACTCAGATCTCTGGCCTGAGCGCTTGCGCGAGGCGAGGTCGCCTGTACTGAATGACCTTGCTTGGTGGGTTTAGTGGGTTAAGTCGTGGTATGCGACCAAAAGCGCGTAGTGGGTTCGGTGCCGCGCGCTGACATCACCGGCCGACCGCCGCGCCGACTTCCTGCCGCCGCTCCTGGCGCGATCCTGACGCGTACTCGCCTCAGCTGTTCCACCACATAAAGTAAGTCATTGTTTGTGCAAATAACCGCATTTTTTAAAATCTGTATTTTAAGAACTTATTTAAAAGTTTTTTTGGGCTTGTGAGTGATCTAACAATCCACCAAAATTAATTCGGGGATGCCGTCAACGTCGGGTTACCCACTTTTCAGTAGGCATGTCTCGGAATAACATGTATGGCTGTCCCTTATAGTAAAATTACATCACAATCGTTAGTGCCATTTTCGAGATATACCTACAACAACACAAGACAAACACAATTACAAACACACACACGCATAGGTATTGCTCGTTAAACAGCGTTACAAAATCCCCTACAACACGCACACATAGGAATTTCTCGTTAAATAGCGTTAGATAATCCCCTATAACGCGACCGCACCCCATTGCAGTTTGTTTTTATTATCATTAACAAAGTAAAAGTAATAAAATATAAATCCCCGCTTAAAGTTGAGTTCCATTAGTTACCCTTCAGCTTTTTAATACTTAAAAGTTAAACGACATTTGTCAATTTAAGCAACGTTTATAAAACGTATTTGCAACTGAATAGGTACGTTTGAAAGCATAAACCGCAGCAGCTGAAACAACAGCGAGTTAATCAAATTATACAGTAACGTGGTCGAGGCTCGAGCAAGTCGAGCTCGAAACCAAATACCTCTACAAAACTACGTTGCAACTAGTTTAAGAGCCGTTATTATCGAATAGCACTCGGATCCTTCCATTATGCTCGATAGTCAATTAAACATTTCATAATTATACACACACACTCGATACTAAAGCTCGATGTGTGTCGAATTCACCCTCATTATACATACCTACAACGCGGCTACTCGTATCTATATGCCATGCGTTTCAGTTTTGTAAAAAATGAAAACTCGCATGTTTTCATTTTGGCAGATGTAGTGATAATAATAATAAGATATCTATAATAGAATAATGATAATAGAACATGTCAAATCTTTCCGAGATTTGACATATTATTTTCGAAGGCGGAAGACTTTTCTCGACGATAATCGTCGAATACATTCGATGTTCGGTTCGGATAGCTGAATCAGCCAGCTGGGCAACTTTACAGTCGACGCCAATGCTTTACTTGAATAAAAATCTTAAGCTAAATTAAAATAAGATAAACCAAACACGACAAGTATACAGAAACAAAAAATAAAATTCCAAAAAAGATACAAATAAAATATGGGATTAATGAGTACTTGTTCCGCTTTGCGTCGAACCTTTTTAACACGCTTATATTAGTTTCACCTGTATGTTTGTAACCGACTCCTTTGGGCGCGATTTTGACCTACTTTAAACGGCCGGATTTCGTTCAAACTTTGTAGATAAATCGAGGATCGATGACAATAAATTAATAGACAAAAAATAAAAAATATCTTAATATATATAAATCTCGTGTCACAATGTTTGTCCTCAATGGACTCCTAAACCACTTAACCGATTATAATAAAATTCGCACACCATGTGCAGTTCGATCCAACTTGAGAGATAGGATAGTTTAAATCTCAAATTATAGTCGCAGTTTTAATTTATTGCAAATTATATATATACTGATAATTTTTACTATAAATTGACAAGTTAGCATCAACATACTACGGTTGCTATAGTTACGCAATGGCTTTTGACAGGACAACGTCTGTCGAGTCAGCTAGTATACTTATAAATAAAGTAAAATAATTACATATATGAAGCTAATAAATTGTGTTTTTGCTCCGAACGCGATTTCTACGATTACTGGTAGCTAAGCTGTGACTCGGTACGCGAATTCTGTGACTACTGCTGGCTAAGCTGTGGTTCCCCACGGCTACTGGTACATATTCTGCTACGTGCCGCGTTTGTCAAAGAGCGATGACAATGCGTGTTTTTTAGTTTTTTAAACTATTCTATATTATTTCACATTATTCGCTGCCGCTGGTGATAAGAGAGCTGGCTCGCGCAAAGAGTTTCCCTATACACGCGACATGCAGCCAGCGTTCTTGGTACCTTGCCACACGGACAAAAACTGGTTCTTAACTTTTAGTTTTTAACTTTGTTTTGATTATTTTTTTAGGTTAATTTAAAAAAAAGGAAATGTTGTAAATAAGAGTTATTAATCGATTTTGTAATCCAAGGTGTAAAATCGAAAACCTATTTATGCGTGCGCTGCAAAAACTATTGACAATAGAACAAATTAATGTACTACGGGTTTGTAAGTCTTATTAAGATCTATAAAAAAGTCTGCGAGAGGACATACTCGTATCTAACTATCATAGTTTAGTCACAATAACCGCTTTTATGTTCATAAAAAATATTAAATCGTCTGAAGAAAGAAACTACGTAAAATGTGTATCGTAATATTAATCCTTGTCCAAATTAAGCATTATGTTATCATATCAAGGGTATTTAAGTAGCAGTAAAATACATTTGTGTTTTATTCCAATCGGACATTTCGTTGAGAAATTATCACGAGTATAAAAACGCAAAGAATTGGTACCTAATAATATGTTATATACGAGTAGGTACACTTCTACACTAATATTATAAAGAGAAAAGATTTGTATCTTTGGATATTTGTAACAAATAAACTCAAAAACTACTGAACAGATTTTAACAATTAACATATACAAAGACTATTTCATATCCGTGCGAAGACGGGGCAGGTCGCTAGTTGTCAAATAAATTACTTATTTGTAAAAAGAAATATAGGAATTAAAAAGTATTGCTTTACATATTAAATAAATATGTTTTATTGCTCACAGTACCCTAAGGTACTTAAGTAAATAAAGCCAGAACTGAACAGATGTTAACAATTAACATATACATAGACTATTTCATATCCGTGCGAAGACGGGGCAGGTCGCTAGTTGTCAAATAAATTACTTATTTTTAAAAAGAAATATAGGAATTAAAAAGTATTGCTTTACATATTAAATAAATATGTTTTATTGCTCACAGTACCCTAAGGTACTTAAGTAAATAAAGCCCAGTCGTCGGCAAATATATGAACTTGTGGTTGAGAGGACACAATCGTATTGAGATGGAGCTAGGGTTACCAGATGAAAAAATCAAAAGACCGCAGAAAAGACCTGATTTCCATGGAAAAGTCCTTAGATTTTATACAGTTTGAGAATTTTCTTTCAAAAACGTATTATGTATTATCGTTTTATACACTGCGGATCTAGCTCACGCGTTGCAACTTGCACATCGCACTCAAAGCGGCGGGGCGGGGGGTGGCAGCGGCACCGCCGCTACGCACGCAATTAAAGATACATATCTTTAAAATGTAACCTGTGTTTTATGGAAAATCCTGAGATTTGCAAAATCCGGCCGCAATCCTGAGAAAGTCGACGAAAATCCTGCAATCTCAAGAGAAATCCTGAGATATGGTAACCCTAGATGGAGCTGAGCTCGGTGGATGAGGGATTGATCGCGCGACGGCGCGCGGCGCGGCGCGCGGCGGCCAGACGATAATAATCTTCAAACGGTTGGCCTAATATTATTGAATCATAGCTCCAGAGTGCTATTGGTACAGGTGGGTGACTCAATCAAGATCGATTGAAAACCGTCTATATTTGACGGAGTTATGCCCGAACATACATAAAAAAAAATACAAACACCCGAATTGACAGCCTCCTCCTTTTTTGGAAGTCGGTTAAAAAGTTCGGCAACTCGAACTGTCAATCAAGCTTTTTTTTTGTTTGGATGGTCCAAACAAAAAAAAAAGCTACATAAATCAAATAGGTCGAGCCATTTGATTTCAAGTCATTTGATTTGCCATCAAAATAAAACTTAGCTAAAACTTGTTGAGCCGTTTCAGAGCTACAAGTATGTTGCCACAGACAAACATACCTGTAGATATCCGCGATAAACGTAGGGTTAACAAATAGGCATCTGCCACTACAGCTATAGTAACTTGTTGCATAGATTTTAAATTTTCACGAGTATGTTCCGGCAAGTTTAATATTTTTAACCGCAACCCGCAATCCTATGCAGCACCAATAACAACATGTTTTTCACAACGCCGATGAACGTAGGGAAGTTGTAGGGTACCGTACCTTAAAAAGAAAAAAGAACCCTTACAGAATCACTTTGTAGTCTGTCTGGCTATCTATACAATTAGGGTTGAAAATCCCATTAATATTATATAAACTAATATTGTATGTTTGTTACTCGATCACAAAAAAAAACTGCTAAACGGATTTGGATGAAACGCATGAAAATATTAAAGCTTATACGCTGGATTAATATAAGCTACTTATTATCCCGGAAAACGCGGGTGAAACCGCGGGGCGCAGCTACTATTACATTTATTTATTATTTATTTAACAATTACAGACCCTTAATAAAGAAATATAAGTCTGTACAGAACTCTCAGGAAGCGAGTCCAACACACACATGGCCGGTTTTTCCCAGAAAAATTGGTCTTTTCAATTTCTAAAGCTCAGTTTTTATTACCTCGGTTTTTAGCCGTGTTTGATCAACATATTCCATCAGTTTTTGAACTCTATTCAAAATAGCTCGGGGTTTCATACGTATTTTTTTATTCAATCAAAATTCCAGTCAATTATCAAAAATACTTTTAAAACAAGCTTTTATTGTTTTGTCATCGTAGTTACACAGGTAAAACTATACAGATCAAACAAACGTCGCGTCGGGAAATGGTTAAAAATTCAGTTGCAAAATTGTACGTTAAATAAAACCTTGTACAAAATTAATTAAAACTGTTCCCGTTTGAGTGCTACGATGCCACAGACATATACGTTCAACTTAAACAACGATTTCTGCTTTAAGGGTTTATAAAATATTACCAATTATACCAAAATACCTTAGTAAGTAAGGTAAATCAAAATTTGAAGATTACTTTACTGAAACTAAATTGGTAACTATTGAGGCCAACTATAGAACATCAAAAGAAAGAGATCGCCAGGCGCACACAACTAAATGGACGGCACACAAAAAGTTGGATAGCATCCTCAAGGCACGTCATATTCCACAGTGTCTGAAGACTCGCCTCTTCAATCAGTTAAGTGAGATAGTGACGGAGTGGTGGCCGAGGCAAGGCAAGCGGAGCGTTGGTCGTCCGGCGCCGAGATGGGTCGACGACATAGTCCGAGTCGCGGGTCAAACCTGGACCCGAGTAGCATGTGACTGAGGCAGATGGCATAACGGGAGAGAGGTCTGAAGTAGGAGAGAGAAGGCTGTGGATGATGATGATGATGAGGCTACCAGAATGATGATGATGAACTAAAAGTCAAATTAGCGCTAATACATCTTTTATTTATTTACATTAAACCTTACATTTACAAATAAAACTAACAAACATTTAAAATAAAAAATTAATATAAAAAAACTAAAAAACACGATTTGTTTAGTGTATTGTCATCGGTCCTCGATATATCTACAAAGTTTGAAAGAAATCTGACCGTTTAAAGTGGGTCAAAAACGCGCTCAAAGGAGTCGGTTACAAACATACAAACATACAGGTGAAGCTAATAAAAGCGTGTTAAAAACAACCTTCAGCGCACTGCAAGTAATTTATAGCGACATGTCACACCCACGCATAGCTGGTATGTAGTTCATTGAACATTTATAGCGTATTTAGGTCAGTGAAGGATTAATGAAAGGTGAAATAGAGGTGGGAGTCTGTTAATTTTTCCGCACTTTTATTTACCGGGTATCAAAAAGGAAAATGTAAATATTTTTCAGCCTTCAATAAGTAATAACGGAGAGATTAACTCACAGCTCTTTCAAGTATTTTTAGATTTTTGTAGTTATAAAACATTTGATCACTGAGAGACAATACAAGAGAGAGAGTACGCTAAGCCGAAAAGAGCTTATAGTACTCATTATTATGAACAAC
Source organism: Alcis repandata (assembly GCA_949125135.1). NCBI lineage: Eukaryota > Metazoa > Arthropoda > Insecta > Lepidoptera > Geometridae > Alcis > Alcis repandata. The sequence goes on from OX421221.1 coordinate 19,168,283, forward strand.
TTTTACTATGCGACCAACCCTGAAATTGATGAAAATATCTGAATTAATTCAAGTCGATAGGAAATTACGTGAACTAGACAGGAAAACTACGAGTATATCAGAGTTTCCAAACTTAATAGATAGGTAGATAAACTACCTACATATCTACTGCGAGTTTTCGCATTGGTAGATTTATAATAGTTAGAACGAATCTAACGACAACCGACTTCAAAAGACCGACTATTGAGTTATTCATCTATTTGTCGCGCGCGTACTTAATGCAAATTTAAGACTTATATGGTTTTCTCATGGATACCATTATCAGAACTGGACTGGACTAAATTGAAATGGGACCAAATGAGAAGCGTCAGTTTTCTAATAAAAAAAAGAATCATCAAAAACGATTCACCCAGTCAAAAGTTATGAGGTAACAAACATAAAAAAAAATACATACAGACGAATTGATAACCTCCTCCTTTTTTGAAGTCGGTTAAAAAAAGATAGTTGTGATCGTTATTCCCTTTTTAACGAAACGTTCATCTGTCGAGACTCTTCAGTTATCGGCGACTGACGATAGATGACATCCAGAAACGACATGTCGCGCATTTTCCGCGAGCGACGATTCCTACACTTGGGATTTCACACTTGGAATCACACTTCGTCCGACACATTCCACTTACATGCACCGTAAGCTTTATCGGTAGTAAGCTGACGTTTGAACTCGGCTAGATTGTGAAAATTCTTAACGAAAAATATCTTAGGTTTATACTCGTAAACGAACTCATCCCATTTTTATACACTGTACTCATATAATTAAAATAGCATCTACTGTAAAATATACAAAAATCGTCAGTTGATCATCGATAATTTTATTTTGTATGATTATAATTATAGTTTACTTGTTTTTCTGTTTTCCAAACTTTTTATTAGCATTTATAAATGAGATCTGGCTTCTTTTTTATACTGGTTTAAGAGATCTAGTCCAAATGAAATAAATGCAGTTCCATACGAATGCGCCTGATAAGAATTACTTAGCAACCACGTAGTTATATTTATGTAATAAACAGGGTTATTCATAAAGAGTATGCTAAGCCAAAAAGGGCTCATAGTACTCATCATTATAAACAACTTTTGCTATGGGACCAACCCGAAATTCGCGAAAAAAATCAGCTGTTTCATAGAAAAATGTCAATGACACTCGGCAAAGTGTATGATTATGTTTCCATTTGTAAAAATTATGTACAAGTACTTTACAAGTGTCAAATACGAAAGTTCAAATGGCTATTATAATATTTGCTAAGTGATCTTTACCAGGCGCATACGTGTAAAATATTCCACTACATCTTACTCTATATCAAAATGAATCGCTATTCGTTTGTCTGGCTATAACTCGAGAACGGCTGGACCGATTTCGCTTGTTTTGATCTTGAAATATTTGTGGAAGGTCAGGGAAGGTTTAAAAGTAAAAAAAACACTGAGTGAAACCGCCGGGGGCAGCTAGTATTACATATATATAACTAGGTGGTTCTGCCACGGAGCACGACACAGAAAATTTTCTCAGGAACAGTGAGATACAATAAATAGAGTAGCTATACCTGCCTACTGCTTACATACCTACATGTTTATATACAGTTTCTCAAGAAAGAAAAAGAATATGACTAGAAACTTCAAAACTCAAATTACCATTTCATCTATTTCAATGAAAATACAGTCCTTACTAGTGAAATAATTTTTTTTCTCTGTTACCCGTGCGATTGGTGACATACTCGTAGAAGGCTTTAATAACTTTTTTTTTTGGTTAAGCACTGCTTGAAATAATCTGACGACTTTCATGGACATTATAATAAAAGTTTATTTAAAAAAGTTTTGAAGACAAGTTTTTATTGCATTGTCATCGAAGTTACACAAGTATACCAAATATCAGCACAATCGGAGAAAGTGGTTCAAAATTGAGTTGCAAGATCCCACCCGAACAAAGAGTTAGATACATACTCGTAGTTAAGTTACATACATACAAGTTAAATAAAAGCATTTAGAATACAAATGCTTGTTCCGCTACGCGCTAGTTCACAATAAATTATAACCCCTAAAATAAATGGTAATTTCAAACCAATTTCAGCCTTATTGGCACGTCATTTTGTACTTAAATTGTGGTAAGTCTGCTCCTTATTAGAAATCTGTGCATGACTCCCACTTTTAATGCTGGGGCCACATCATCGTGCCAAAATTCGTGTCGTGTTGTTGCGATAAAGTCATCGCATAAAACCGATTGGTGTTATTGTCTACATGGAGTTAACTGGTTTGAAATAGATTCGCGCCGTAAATGCTCCGCGCCGATACCTGTTGGGCCGAATACATCGCGATTCGACGAAATACTCGGCCAGGCTTGCCTCGATAACGTGAATCCAGTATTCTGTGGTGAATCGCCAAATCCCGATAAAGTGGACGTAGCACAGATTAGATAATAGTTACAAACGAGTACAAGCTCTTTCATCAAACTTGGTAAGATTTGATAGCTTCTCGCATATGTTTCGATATGGTTTCAATCAATGTATCTAATAAGTTCGAATTTCTGCAGTATTAAAAAAACTAGCAATCGCGCGATTTGCTCGCTTTGTCACACAATTGGAATAAATTAAATTGATTATAATGCAACAATATGACTTAGGGCTTCTAATATTAGCACTAATATAAATCATATTGCTTGTAATGTCGTGTGCGAGAGGTACATGTTTGTACTTAAAAACAAGTATACTATAATGTGTATAGAAACATACCCTCGAGTCCCGAGGTAACCCCTACCCCGGCCCGCACACTCTTGCGTTAGTATCGCGCGGTCTCCGTTAGAAAAACATCCTCCGTTTTGGACGTTTTGTGGTTTTTAAGCGTAATACGAAGAAATCCAGCTTGCTTTGTTTTGAAAATTTGTTTGTAACTTTGCCGACCCATATGACATATGAAATAAGCCAGCAAAGCCAGTGAGTTTACTAGTTTTGTCTTTTTAACGCTTCTTGATATGGAATTGCGTATTAAGTTGGGTTCAAATGAGCCGCATGTTTCCATAGATAATGGAGATAGTTATACCTAAGTGCTTCTAAGTACATAATATTGTGGTGTTTGTGTTTAAAAGTGTGATAAAAGTAGTGGAAAAACAACGCCAAAATTTCTATGTCAAAGCTATCGATTTGCGTTGGCCGAGACCTTGAAAGAAGTTCACCAGCTCGCAGCTGCGCGGTGCGCTTCGATGCATTCATTTTTTAATAGAGACGAGTTATCCCCCCCCCCCTGCCCCCCGAGTGCTTCCCGATATACGTCTTAGCCCATATGATGTGTTGTTTGTTGTAAAACTAGACGGAAGTATTATGTCGGATGCTCCGACTTTAGTTTCACATTCGATTATATTTTCAAGGAGTGATCACAAGCGTGACGCGCTCGCGTCCTGCCTGGTCCACGCGACCGCGGCGTCACGCGCGTGTGATTACTACACTTCACAGACAAACATAAGGCACACACTTAAATAAATATGAAAGTAGGTAAGAAACACCTCAGGAGCCCACTTTTTTTTTTGATTTCGCTATTTGATAGGGACATTAATTAAATGCTGGCACCGACGTCATCAAAAATAGATACGAGTAGCATTGAATCTGTAGAAAAATGCATAAACAAAGGCAGGTTCTTTTTAAGCCCGATAGAGGCGGTGCCCAGTATTGCCCAGTTCTCATACATTTATTTGTCGAATGCTCGTTAGGTATTTCTCGACGAATTTGTCTTAGACTTATAGATTCGCATCGCTCTCTGTACTTCAGTAAAGCGCTTCACGTTACTGAATATGATACGTTGGTGAAAGATCGTTAAACAGGGTGGGCCTTAGTTATAAAGCCTTCTTAAAGTTAATCATTGCTTAAAGTTTTCTGTCTTTTTTTCGCCCGTGATATTTCACTGCAACGGGAAGATTGTCTATTTGTCGGCCTGTTTGGCTCAGCGGTAGTGTAGCCGCCTTATAAGCCAGAGGTCCCGAGTTCGATTCCCGGCCGGGCAGATGTTTGAATGATGAATTTAAATATCTGTTCTGGGTCTGGGTGTTAGTTGTCCTTGTCTTTGTGTGTGTTCCGTGGCATCCCCGACACAGGATTTATTCCTAGTCCGGGAGCTATGAGTGTGAAACGATTACTCGTATTTATTATTTATTTTATTTCAGAGCATTTTAATCAGCGGCTATAATAACTTGTAGAGTATATAAGTAAGTAAGTAAGTAAGGCCCAAATAATAGGCGGTTGTCACGGAGACGTGACGTCACTAAGACGTGAGGATCACGATTTGAAGAGGAAGAGAGTCGCGCTCTCAGTTCGTATCTTCTAAATGTAAATTGTCAGCTGTAACGAGATTAAAGGAGGCCAAAAATTAGTTAAAACTATTATAATTTATCACGATACATACTCGTACCTCGCATGAGAACTAAGTGAGCGAATATACTCGGAACTTTTTTGAGTAAAGAAATTCAATTTCTCCCTCAACGTTCACTAGTTTTTTATTTTTTTCAATCGTTATCTGCGTCGTATTTGAAATTTTTCTGGATTTTTTATGTTCTGTGAATTTTGTGGAAATATAAACTCGTGGAAGTTAGACGTTCGGGCGGGATTGACGTAGCGCAGCGTAAAGCTAGTACTCGTATTTGGAGACGAGTAAAAAAGGTTTAACGTGTAGTAAACTACATACAGTGCTCAATTGCCGCTATACTGGATATATCCAGAATATGAGCTTTTTCTAAGCCAATTTTTTTCAAACACGTTCATTCACTTATACCCTCCTATTTGTTCACTCACAAACTTTTGTAAGTTTGATATGTGTTATGTGTTGGTAGCTGAATTAATCAACAAAAAAGCTTTTAAAGAACTTCGATGGAACTTATGGTGATGAGGTATTCCAACGTCTAAGTAATTGCTCTATCAGTTACAGTACAACACGGCTCAAACTCAATGTGGGCCAGTGTTGGAGCGCTGTCACTATTTTTAAATGGTTTTATTTAGCTTGATTAAACCGTTGTATTTTTTCTTGACCACTTTGTTTTTGCGGTTTTGGTTTTTTCTGCCAAATTCGGTAATTGTGTAAGGAGAATACAAATCTACGACAGTTACAATCCACTTTTGACCACGTTCATTATAAGCCGTGTCGCTTTGTTCGTTCGGTGACGTCAATTAGGAGCGTCAGACGTCATGAACGGTTCAATTAATTTGCTGCAATAATATGTGAAAATAGTATTTTTTTTTGCCAAAAATAGAAACAGATAAATAGGTTGGTTATTATAACAAAAATCCAATTGTAAAATGTAGTATATAGGTATACCTACTTAACATTCATGTTATGAAGATAATTTTTAAATCTGTCACTGTGAAATTGGTAACAGCGGCTAACTAGAGGTAGAAACGAGCACGTCTTTGCTAGAAACAGATAAACAAATGCAAACGAACGTCTGAAAAAATAAATCCCAACATTTTGGACATGTTTTCGATATGCGAGGAAAAAGTCAGCTGCCTTGGCTACCTTGTTTGATTTCAGTCCGGCTTCAAAGGCTATAAAAATAAAAATAAAAATGGCAAAGTTTTGGTTAAAGCGCTTGTAACGCTGCTACGGCGTAGCGGGCGTGAATCAGTCGATTTAGATTTTTCGTTCCAACTCCGATGGCGAATATTGACAGACTTTTTTGAAAAAAGTGTTGCAACTTTTGGATCGGGAATATTGACAGATTTTTTCGAAAAAGGTATTGCCAGGTAAAATTGGCAAATTTTTTATGTAAAAGGTTTCACTACTCTCTGTGACAAACATTCGAAATTGGAAAAAAACAGAAATAGAATGAGAAATACTGAGTAATAAGTAATTAAGTATTGAAGTCGTGTTGTAGGATGACAGTAGTACAAAAAAGTTGTATTATACAATTAATTGTGCAAATTTTACAAAAAAATCATTTTAAGAAATGCTCATTCTGAAATAGATTTCATTCTTGAGAATGCTTCCTGGAAGTGTGAGAAATAAATGTTTTGGGAAATGCAACAACTGGGTAATGCTCATTTGGGTTCGTCAAGCAGTTCGGGAAGACCCGCTACAGCGCGGCGTAGCAGTTTCGTAGCACTTGATCGGTTTCGTAGCACTTTATACAAGATTATACCTTACATACATACATAATTATGGTACACATCTTCGAGTATACTGGTTTGTTTGTCTGAGAATATTGTTTGTTTGTTTTCTATCTTTGATGAACACCAAACATTTTGTTTATAATATTCTGTAACTGATAGAAGACTCGTGTTAATTTCTGTTATTATTTATTTATTTTAAATTACATCTTGTAAAATAAAAGTAGTTTCGATTTGGTTGTCGCGTTCGAAAAGCGATGGTAAGATCAAATTAAAAAAAAACTCACTAAGTTGAAACGACAAAACGGATTTTGATAAAAACAGTCTAATTTAGAACCAACGCTAGAAAACCTGCTTTCAAATTTAAAACGCATCGAAATCGGTTCACCCGTTTAAGAGCTACGGTACCAAAGACAGACCACACATAACAGGGCCAAACTTATAACACCCTACTTTTTGTGAACTCTGATTTATTTACCACTAGGTGCATCCAGCGTTTTTACCCGCAGTTTTTTTTACTTTTAACCCTTCCCTGTATTAGAGCAATCAAAACAATAAAAATATTGAAATCTGTTTAGCCTTTCTCAAGTTTTAGCCAGGCAAACGAACAGCGATTCATTTTATATACATACAAGAAGATTTGGCCTACATTTACCCGCTGTTATTTTACTTTTAAACCTTCCCTGTATTAGAGCAATCAAAACAATAAAATAAATATTGAAATCGGACCAGCAGTTTTCAAGTTTTAGCCAGACAAACGAACAGCGATTCATTATTATATAAAAGAAAAAAGATTGGCCTAGTAGGACTGTGTAAAGTGTTAGCGTCGGGGTTAAAAATAAATGTCCTTTTATAACCCTACGCGATAAGTAATTTGTCCTCGTAGTCTTGACACGGCGAGCGTTAACAGTAACACAGGTGATTTCTTATTGTTTACGTTAATGTAATTACGACGTTTACAAACATTCGTTCTAATAGAGATTTCTCCGTATCAAGTTCTATTTTGGGAAGATAATATAGAAGTCATTATGTACTATCAAAGATCATTGTCGCAGGCTATTTTAGTCGGATATCAGTGTAATCATAAGGCTCACAATTCATTTTTATCTTTACATGAATTGAATACCTTTAAAAGCAGATCGATAGAAAAACTCTTTATTGTTCACAGCAGAAATTACGAAAATGAACAGCGATTAGTAACGCTTGTAGCGTATCTCAACTAGGTGTTCGTAACCGATCACTCATATTAAGCAACGGACGAGACCGAGAATGGGGGACCGCGAGTGGCGCTAACATGGGTCGGATGACTTCTTAAATTGTAGGCTCCAGATGCATGTCTTTTATGAAAAAGTAAGAATAATTGACCGCCTTCAGGCGGTCTAAAGACTCTGACACCAGGGCCAGCCACTAGGCCTATACGACTTTACTTACTTACCTAATACTGATTGTACAAAAATAATAAAGCCTGTACTGTGCCACTGCTGGGCAAAGATCTCCCTCAATTAAAACAATATGAGCAAAATATTCCGTAGGATTAAAAATAAAAATATTGAATATTTATTCATGTCAAATCAAAACTAATTACAAATAATAAAAACACAATAAAAGCATATCAAGTCAAAATAACAAACACAGAATCGTAAACGTCAATCAAATAACCCATCCCCTACTGTTCCTGGTGCAAAAGTGCCCATAACGCTTGCCGCGCTGAATGGCAAAGGCCAACCTATGCAAATAAAAATAAATACATAAAAAAAAACTTGATTATATGAAAAATTATTAAATTACTTACTTACTCCTCTAGCGCAGCGATTCAAAGTGGGTTTTTGGCCTCCGACACCAGAAAATGCCATTGATCACGATCATGCGCTGTCTCCTGCTAGTCGTCGGCTTTTAGTTCGCACAGGTCGGATCGCACGGCGTCAATCCAGCGGTATCTGGGCCGGCCGACGGGTCAGCGGCCACGCGCAACTCCAATATACGCTTTCTTGACACTACGATCATCCCCCATCCCAAGCAGGTGGCCTGCCCAGCGAAGTGCTGCACCTTGATCTCTCCTATAATGTTGAGCTCGGCAATCATCTCCTCTATCTCGGTGTTTTTCTTCACCCTCCAGCTCCCGTCATCACTTTGAGTTGGGCCCAGGATCTTTCGCATAGTTTTCGCTCTGCTCCTCCGCTCCTCCGCTCCTCCGCTCTGCTACTTGGAGCTTGTATTCCTCCTTCAGAGTTGATGTCCAGGCTTCGCTCCTGTACATCATGCCTGACAACAACAAAAAAATATTGAACCAAATTATTTCAGCCGTTAAGGGGCTACGATGCCACAGCGACACATACTAATATACAGGTACTATCTGTGTGTTTGAATCAGGTTTAACTCAAAACATTCTGTTTGCGCCGGAGGTTCAAAATAGGTTTCAATTACATAAGTTTTAAAGGCATATCGAGCTATCACAAAGGTGTAACAGAAAAGTGTGGTAATACTTAAACAGTCCATGTCGAGACTGAGTTATAATTTATCCGGCAAGGCCTCTTTATCGTCACCATTTTTACAAGTTTATTATTTAATTTACTAGCTGCACCCGGTGGTTTCACCTTTCAGCCTTCCCTGAACTACCACAAAAATGTTAAGATCAAAATTAACGAAATCGGCCCAACCATTCTCGAGTTATACCTACTTACCCAGACAAACGAACAACGAACGAACTAAGAAGATTTATTACAGTATTAGGTATAGTACGAGTATATTATTAAACAATACAACCCACCCAATACCTTACAACCCAGTCGAATTTGTATAGGCAACAGGTTCTCATAACAATGTAGTACAGTTACTAGTTATGACAAGTTAAATTTTTACGTAACCACAGCCAGGTTCATCCCTGTAAGCTTATTAGCAGGTGCGGTACTTTGATTAAGACAATCACATGTCATGTACCTATGAGTAAACTGTAACAAACGCTGTGTCCGTTAGTGCATTATTCTGAGTTTACAAAAAATAATGGATTTTTTAACTTTGTAAGAAAATAAAGTTTTATTGGATTTCGACATTTCGGTATATGATTCGCAATGCGATAAACAATTAAACATACACACCTATCAAACAAAAAGAAACTCATTTACGTGTTATGTTTTTTGCTGTGTTTTGTGCTTTCTTTTTTGTAGTATCAATCCAGAATTTTTGAGTTATATTATTTTGTACCTCTCAATATTACTACTCCTTTCTGTAACATCCTGTTTAATCATTCAAAATAACAAGTTCGCTGAAGTTTTCTGAAGTTGGAACATCTTATTAAGATCAAGTCGTGACCTGGATCCGACCCGATTCGAAACTAATTGCGCAGAGTAGGTGTGGCACCGGGCAAAAGGTTATTATTATTGTAAATATTCCCGCTCGTCGCGCCGCCACTGGGAATTAATTCCCGGCCGATGCCTGTGGTGACGCAGCCAGTGGAGCCGCGACCGAGAATTAAATTCCCAGTCACTGCCACTACGGAAGGGAAATTAACTACATCAACTTATTTATAACTTTGATCTAAAAAACATTTCTTCCTTTGATATTTTATTTCGACTTAGAAAATGCAATTTGCAATTTTTATTCTCGATCGTCAATAAATAAAGCGCTGTTTTTGTTTACCTTCTTCTTAAATATAAAAATTAAATGGCTGTTCGTTTGTCTTGCTAAAACTCAAGGACGGCTGGACCGATTTGAATATTTATTTTTTTGTTTTGTTCGCTCTAATACAGCGAAGGTTTAAAAGTAAAAAAAAAAACAGAGGGTGACACCGCCGGGTACAGCTAGTTATAAATAAAGCGCTATCCTTGAGCGCTCAAGATTGTTTCCACTTGTTAATTACTTCGACGATTATAAAGAAAGAGACAGTGGTAGCGCATATCACACTTCAATGCATGGGCGTGTAAGAACAAGGCCCGAGTGGACAGTGGTGATTTAGCGGGTGGCAACGGGCGGGAATTAATGGCCACTTGTAGGGTTTGCATCGCTTTACCGTTTAGGCGACATAGGTTGTCGCCTATTACGAGCTTTTATTGAACTTGCACTTGATGTTGGGTTGTTTGTTTAAGTCCGATCTTGCAAATGACTTTTAAACTGCTTTACGAAGTCCGATTGAGCTGAAAAGGTAAAGGTATACCAGAATACCTTTGGAACTCCGATGACGATGCATTAAAAGCTTATTTTGAATTTAAAAATACTTTATTGGACACACTTAAAATACTACTTCTAATACATAAAATATATATACATCTTAAATTTAAAATAAGCTAAAATAACAAACTAAACTAAATAGAACTAAGAAATTTACAAAAACTAAAAATCAAAAAGTAGTTTTTGCCCGTGTGGCAAAGTACCAAGAACGCTGGCTGCATTCCCGCGCTGAATTGCCAGTGAAATTCTTTGCGCGAGGAATGAGCCAGCCCTCTTATCACCAGCGGCGTCAACTAAGCGAGGTGTGATTTGCTTGAATTTTTTTTTGTACTAAGACCCCATGGAATAAATAATTTTTTTAATAATAAAAATAATAAATTTTGAATAAATATTTTAAAGTATTTTCACACAATTGTGAGATGGCCTAATCTCAAAAACTGTTTTTTTGGGTGTAAAGATCTCTCAGTTGTGGTTGTTGTTTTTGCGTCTTTAAGTCACTTTTTAAAAAGTGTACTATAATAAAATTTAGTACCCGAATACAAAATATATTAATAGAAATAATAGCACGTTGAGCATTGCAAACTGATTTACACACATTTAAACGCTCATTTCAAAATTGTTAAATCGGTCACGTAGAAATAAATATACGTCAGATTCAGATTCAGATATATTTATTGAACAACTGATAAATTGTAATTTATAAGCTGTATGCTAGTTCATTGTTTGAAATTATCAGTTTACCCACATCGGGCATTCAATCTGTACTAACAACACATTACATACACACGCATTCCTACACAACGTTTTGCTTTTGTTATTCCGTTTTTCCTAGGCAGTTGGGTAAAAAGTAGTTGGTTGTAGCGATGCCGGGGCGGCTCCTGAGCGCGCGCGGCGGCGGCGGCGCCGACGTGGCGGTCGCCGACAGCCCGCTGGCCACCTTCGAGTCCCTCACGCAGGCCACCATCATAGCCTGTATGGGTGTCGCAATCGTCATCTCCAACCTCCTCATCATCGCTGCCTTCCTCAATTTTAAAGGTAACACAACAAAAAATTACAACAAGTTGTTCAAATAGTTTAGGTTATGATAAAATATATTTGTAGTAGCATCATTTTGACGTGATAAAGTCTTATAATTCGATGGAGCCGGGTGCAAGTACGAAAAAAGTGTGACGTATGTGCCGTTATCTCGATGAGGCGTTACCTCGCTCTGAGTGAAATTGTGATTTCCTATATTCTATTTTTGAAAAATGAAACCATTCCATCAGTATTTTTCTTATGACGTTGTCACGTTCAACTATCGTCAGTAAACCGACTTTACAGACAACCGATTTTATTTATTTCAAGGACACTTATAATTTCGAAACAAAAATAGATACTGCCACAAATATATTTTTTGTTTCTATATTATAAGTGTCCTTGTTGTTGAATGTTTCGGTTTCGTTTCTATAAGCTGTTATAATTTTTGATTATCAGTCAATGTTAACAAACTCCATTTAAAAAAAAAGTTTTGATGAAAAATCTAATTAGGTTTTTGTTTAAGTTAGTATCTAATTATTATTGTAAAGGAAAATATTGAACTGTTCACGATATTTTTAGAAAGAACAAAACAGCGGTGTGTGTAATCACGTGAGGTGTCATTGAAAAGGGAAGCTTGAATCGTTATAAAGCTTATTCCGAATCACGTGGACTTTATTTGAAATGTTTTAAAATAGTGTCAAGAAACGTTTTTTTTAATGATCGATTCCAACGGTTTAGGTTTTTAGTAGTAGTGTCGGCTAGGATTAAAATCTGAAGCCACTTATTAAATAAATATTAGAGAACATGCTTCATTTTATTTGAAATCATTTAGTAGGTGTGTCTGATTTTATTCAACTTTATTATACTTCGTTGCTGCATCCTCGAGATTTTATATTATCAGGTAGTCTTTTTGACGTACTGGGCACCGACCACTTTTTCAGAGTACGTGGGTGGAAGGCGTCCTCTGCCGTCCACAATGTCAAATCTTCATTCGCTTCTAGTGTTCGGGGATTTTATTAATAGATTTTATTATGGAGTTAAGAACAATTTTTGTACCTATGATAAGAGACGAGATCTCTGAACGTTGGCATCAAATCACAGTCAATAGACTCAATAGAGAGGTCACACAAATATTGAATGAAAATATTCATAAACATACGTAGAGTGAGTTGGGGTAACATGAAAAATGGGGTAAGACAAATTATTTGAGCTGCCATTTTGTTAGATCTCATACCTGAATCAGCATAATGCCGCGTTCAAAACTGAACATTTCTATAAATGTAATTTTTGGCAAGCAAGTCGAGTGATTTCGTCTTACCCCGTGTGTTATAACTTTGGGTATAAGGTAGGTACGAGTGTTTTATTTAACTATCTAGCTTTTATTTTAAATCCTTAGTTGTGTTAATACATCTTAGTTTTACTATTTTGCGTATTTTAGAATTTACGACGACTTTCCGTCTTTACCCATCAAAATTCGATGGGTAAGATGAACATATAAAAGTTTCAACCTTACCCCGTTTAAGAAAGTCATACTAAAATTCAGATGTTTTTAAACTGTGCCTGTTTAAATATATGTAACAAAATATAAGTACATAGTTTTATGTGTCAGAAACAACAATAACGTTTGTGCTAAGTTTAAATATATATTTCTGTTACCTAAAGGTATTTTGCTACTACAGTGCAGTAAGTGTTCAGGATACTCAAAGGTATAGACTAGTAATACTAATCAATTAAGTCTGACATTTATTTCAACGAGTTTAGAAAGTTCTTTCATCTTACCCCGTCACCCTTTCATCTTCCTCGGTTTTATTTTCGTGGGAGAAACATTTTATTTTCAACTTTTTGTCAACTTTGGAATAGGTTTAAAAAGATATTATTAACATGATAGAAAAATATACTTTTTGCTCTACGCCGACTATATCGATATTTTAAGCATAAGTTGATACCTATTGTTCTACAGGGCTTCATATGTATACAACACTGCTCATCTCATCAAAAAACCTTTAAATCTTCCCCCAACTCACCCTACCTGAAAATTTTAAGCTGTCGGAGGCTCCAGCATTAAATGCGGAAATGGCGACTATTTTATCTAAATCGAGATTTAGGTATACCGATGATCACAAATAAAACCAGAAGTCGATATTGATCAACCGTGAGATGGATTAAAACGACATTATCAGAAGTGAGGCAGTTGCTTTAAGATTTGCACCTCAAAAATACTTACTAATAGAAAAATATCAATAACACTCGACAAAATGTCTGGAACAGCTGATTTTTTTGGTTGTCCAACTTAGGTCATTTGGCTACTTATATACATAGACAATCTATTTTACATAGATAGTTTTTGCAAAAGCTGCTCCACGAAAGTTGAAGAGGCGGTTACTCTGTTACAAAACTTAGGTTTTATAATAGGTAAACCACACGAAGAGTGATCTCGTTAACAGTCGACGGGAGACATTTTTAAATTTTGAAACGAAACTTACTAAAGCCCTTCAATTGCCTTTTGTTAAACATGTTTAAAAATACATCTCATTAACATTAAAATCTCATTCGTAACTTTGTTAAATTTTTTGGGTCTACTGACTTCCGTAGGACCAGTCCATACATTTTGGTTGAGTTTACATGAAACATTTCAAAAGAGGGTCTTAGGACCTAGTGTAGCCTGGTGGAAGAACAATATAGGTATATAAATGACTTTTATTTCGTAATAATAAAATACTCGGAGATTTATTCTGTCTCGTGTCTAATGCGTCTGACGGGCTGAGGTGGCCTACGATAAAGAAACGTCCAATGGTTTTTGGAGTTTGGTAAAAAGTGACAATCATATCACTTTATTAGAGTTACGAGTAGCGTTCATATGTCCAATATGTTTTGCAAACAACTTGTCTAACACGAAAGTTCTTTTGAAAATCGATAATACGACGGCGATCTCCTACATCAATAGGATATTATTCTTTATGACCATATCTATACTTCTATAATAATATTATAAAGAAGTAAAGTTTGTGTGTTTGTATATTTGTTAAATTGTAAGGGGTAATCTCGGGATCTACTGAACCGATTTTAAAAATTCTTTCACCAATAGAAAGCCATATTATTGCTGAGTGTCATAGGCTATATTTATTACCTGAAAAAATTAGGGATCCTTACTAAAACTTCAATAGTGTAACCCAAGGTGTAAAAAAATTATCCATAAAATGTCTTTCATCGCATACGCTGCGGAAACTATTGATGATAGACCTGAAAAATGTTCTACAATATTTAAGATACAAATTGATATCTACAAAAAACGTCGCGATACCATAATGTCAAACTATTGTAGTTACGTCACTATAACTACTTTTTTACATTTTAAAAGTTGATAAAATGCCGACTAAAATCAGACCATGTTTTACATACCTTTGTATTAATCCTTATCTATATAAACTATTTAGTATATAAGACTGTTTCAATACCTGAGGATTTCTTTTTGAATTATTTAAATCGGACATTCCGTTCAAAAGATATTACGAATTGAGTTTAAAATTGAAGAAAAATAAATGCCGCGTGCACACATCTATGAAATAGGTTACCGCGCGGCTGAGTCCTGCGGTCGTCACCCGTACGTGCCCTACGCAGCGGACGCAACCGCCATTGAATGTTTTGACTTTTCTCATTACATTTTTGTACCAGTTAAAAAGTTATTTTTAGAACTACTTATGAATTTTTTTTTTATTTTTTTTTATTTATTTTTTTTTTTTTTTTACTACTTATCACCCGCATAAAGACGCATTTAATCTACGTTTATCCCAAAATGTTTAAAAAATTAATGTCCACCCGAGCGAAGCCGGGCCGGGCCGCTAGTCAATAATAAAGCACAACAGCTTTGGCAATGTTGAGATAAACTTCGTCTAATTTACCTTTGCATCATACATTAAGTCGTCAAATAATGTCGATGTTGATCGAGAACTAAGATGTAGTAATGTGTAAATTAAGTGGAGTCTCTCACTCGATGCTTTGCATAAAGTGCAGCAACATGAGTCTTTCCAAATGTCGATTTATTTACATTCCATCTAAATGCAGAATACTCCAAATATAGTTAGGTATTGTAAAGAGTACACTAAGTAGAATTACCTACATGCAGTAGTACATTTTAATGATGCTTTTACGTTGAATGGGAGATATTACTTATTTTCCCCATTCTCATATAAAAGGTTTGATAATGACCAGACGTAGGGAATTGTTGCTGTTCCCCACTGGCCGAGTCAGCCATGGTATCCATTATTTTTAGAATTCCTATCTTCTAACTTGATTTGTATCTCGCTTAAACAAGGCCTGATAGATTCTCCTTCAAGATTTCGAGATCCTCTGAAGAAACCTTACCCTGCTGTCGTGTCACTTGTCAGGTAAGCGTTTTCACGCCAATGTCTAATAATAGAAACGATTGGAGTAATGATTGAATCTTTATCTCATAGCAAATAATAGCAATATAACTCGGCAAATAAAAACTTGCAGAAAATCTGTCAGATTAAAAACGTTGATTGCTTGACTATTTATAGTTCAGTACCATTCAACTCTTATTTTGGAACAATGAGGGTTAGGAGCTAATTTTATTTAACTGTGCACAATTCGTTCTGCAGTTTCTTTCATGTTACGTAAACAGCTGGGTTAAGACCCTAATGTTAGTAGATCACCGTTGTTTTAAAAACTTGACCTTGTTTTCAAGATAACGTTTTTGAGACAGCAATGTCTTACTCGTTTTTGTTGGTTAATGTTTTGCTATCTTAACGATACACTGTCATTGACAATTATAATAAAAAAATGGTAGCTCTGCTTGCGTTGCCGACTGCACAACTATGCCGCAAGCGCTGTCCAATATAAACATTTATGTCGAAATAATATTAAACGAATTTAATAAGACTTCAGCTCCCGAGAGGCTTGAATCACATTTAATAATTCCTTTTATAACAATAACAAGGTCTTTTAGGACTAGTGCTAACGCGGATAGATTAATTTAGACGAGTAAAAACTTGACCACAATGCTACCGCAGCTATTACGATCAGCCGCTAGACCAAACAAGAGTCGAAGGAAAGTAGTATTGACACTAGCATGTCACCATGTGATTGTTGAGTTGATTTATAACTAGGAAAATAAAACAATCTATTTCATATAGTAATTGCCTTGTTTTTCGGTATGTTCTTATTGCAGCGAGTGATTGATTTCCTTAAAGCTCTAAACCTGGTAATATAAAATCTCGAGGATGCAGCGACGAAGTATAATTATGATCAAACTACACTACAGGTGAGTTTGTTCAACCTTCAAATATCTATTGTGTGCCTTTCATTGATTAAATATCATTATGAAACAGATAAATTTCCAATTTGTTATCTACAAAATTGAATGGTTAAAACCTAATTGAAGTGGTTAGTAAGTTGCTTATGAAATACTCCTTCATATAAAATTCAATATGTATTCACAAACAAAACGAAACCTTAAACTAGTCGAATAAAACACCTCTGAACGTTCTCGGAAGCCCTTCACCGTAATTAAGCAATCATCAAAGTAAGTATAGATCTAAACGCAACAATTTCCCGACCTCGCAGTTTAGCATTTTAAATGCAACAATTTACTGACCACGCACGTAGGGTCAGTAAATTGCCCTAATTAAGGTTGCCGAAGCATTTATCGTTTGCTACTTAATTATAAGTCTAGAGACAATTTACCTTATAAACGCCCGAAGCGTAGAACTTGACGCCAACAATTCTAAACGTTCCAACTATGACTGAAATTACTGCATCAAGGACTCACCGTTGCTGAAGTCAGTAAATAAAATCGGTTTTTCTTGGGAATATTGTCACCTGCACTCAGCGACGGCTTTGGAAGGGGTGAGCTGAGAGGGTGAGGGGTTGTATGATTTAATATTTTTATGTTTGATCTGTACCTATGTTATAAACCTCGATATCTCATATCGTTTCTTATAAACTAAAAAAAGAGATGGCCTCGAGTTTTCCTTTTGAGATCTAGGCCGTTTTAGATCTAAATCTTAACGAAAGTGTCGGATCATTTACTCTGGTTTATTGGCACGCATTATCTCGATACGTATTTATGTTCGTAGGTAGAAGAAGGTGGGGGGGGGGGGGGGGTCACCGGATAGTTAAGAAAAGGACAACGTAAGGCAATGAAAATATTTTGTATTTAACCAAAACAATATAATTTATCAATGAACACCAGTGACGTGTAAAATGAACATATAATTATTGGCATTACTTTGACTTATAAAAATGGTGATCAATCGTAATCATAAACAGTAGATTTTTTTAAATAAAAATCCGAAATCTCACCAAACCTATGGGTGAACCCAGATACCCAGCATTTCTACACATTTTTAACTTCGATTACCTTCTCTCAGGTCGAGATCAATTAACTTCAGAAATAAAATTTTCTCAAGTTCACATTTGTTTTCTAAAGCAAACAAAATAAATTCTTGTTAGCGCCAGTATTTTTTTTTTAAATACCTACACGAATGTTTAGCAGCATTTTACATTAACGTTGGCAATTTATCTGAAGATTTTGTTTCTATTCAATTGTGTCAAACAGATTTTATAATTTACCGTCCACGGCAACGGCACGCCGTGAACAGCAACGATCTACCGTGCCGTTGCCGTAGCATACTGCGCTCCCTATCAAATCGTCACGGCATTGTTGAGAGTGTAGTGTGTGCGTACAAGAAATTTGTATGTGTGCGTGCGTAGCCAAGAGGCGCGGGTGGCAGGGCGGCGCCGGCGGCGGCCGCTTCAGTTTTGCACAAATAGTACAAGCAAAATGGCTTAAATTAAAATAAAAAAAAAAAAAAAAATTGAAAAAAAAAATAATTGAAAACTTATTTTGGTCTTCCTTGAGCTTATCAAATAGCGTGTAGTATGTATGACCCTTCTAAATATTTTACTTTTAAAAGCGGATGTTGCCAATACTTTCTAGTAATAATATGTCTTTTTTTACGTCTTAAATATAACAAATAGAGCATAAGTAGTCGCTGTCTCTTCGAGAACA
This sequence comes from Alcis repandata, assembly GCA_949125135.1. Taxonomy (NCBI): domain Eukaryota; kingdom Metazoa; phylum Arthropoda; class Insecta; order Lepidoptera; family Geometridae; genus Alcis; species Alcis repandata. Next base: position 19,186,604 of record OX421221.1, read on the forward strand.
TGTCTGCACTTTGAAGACGCGCAAAGCGTAATAATTTCACGGCGAATTATAAAATCACCCTACGGCACGGCATGCCGTCCACTGCCACGAAACTTCTATCACGTCCACGGTAATATCGTGCCGTGCCGTGCCACGGTAAATTATAAAAGCACCCATTCTGTGAAGAAACGGTAAAAATCATGTCCAGTGATTCTATATTCTATGACATTCTAAATTGTATGAAATGTCAATTCTATACATTTTTCTACCTTTCTATAGCGTCTCGATTATGGATTAGCACCTTGGCTGGCAACTACATTCGTGGGAGTGCGGCCGATGTGACATACGTATAATTGAGGCTATTGTGATTTGCCTGTCCTCAATGTGAAATCCTATTATGATTTTTATTATGAAACTCATCGATAATTTTCGTACAAACTTAACTACCTATATTGATATAATTTAGGAAAAAACCACTAATATGATTTTGATAAATCTGAAAATCCAGTTTACTGTGAAAAGTAACGTGGATATAGAACATTTTGTTACATATAATTTAGTTACATACATATAATATTAATACGGGGAACACTTGCGTCACGCTTGTAATCTTCTTGATGTGATCGGAACTAGTCTGGGTATTGACTCGATACTCGATACGACGTATGAATATCAATCCGTCTTTGAGTAGAGGGCTCATAAAATAATGAAAGTGATTTTAAACAGGTTTGTGAATTTCTTTTTAGTTGTTATTTAGAGGGCTAAATGAGTGTCAAAAAGCATGGTACTTGAGTTTCGAAATAAAGTTCACGGAAGATGAGCAAACGTAAAATTAACTGCACAATGTCAGCTGAGTCGTAATCCGATGTTTTAACACTTGGAAATATTCAGGGTCAGCAGGTCAGCACAAAAGTGGATTACCGTGAAAAGTGGATAAGCTAATTTCATAGGTTCACTGAATCTCTTAAACTTTAGCCTGATTTGGGGATTACTGTTCGAACTATACGAATAATAAATCTATATCTAATTGTAGATATGTAGGTGCTTGTATGTGTAGTGTGTACGTAATACGGAGGTAGGGGGAGGAGAAGGCGTCCTAGGATTGAGGCGACGGATGTCGATATTAGATTATGTTTGTCCACAGACAGGTACCTACAAGTCGGACTGGTCCCTCAAGGATTAGGCAAAAGTTTACAGAAAGGCGCCAGATTGAGATATCAGAATCAAAAATTTGATATGATTCCTATCATTGAATTGCTTTATCTACTTGTATCCTGTGTTTCACTAAATTTATGAAGGCAGCTTTTTACAGTACGAAATATGATCTGAACTCTATATCAGTTGCGACCATCGCTTGATAATCGTTCGCATGTCTGATATCACCGACCACGAGTTACTGATGTTCGTATATAGATACAAAAATGAGTGCGACCCCTGAGGCAGCACTTTCACTAGGGATAGACAGTTTCTAAGTAAGATTAGTTTTCGCAGGTTTGTCGAACGAGGTGATCAACTCCTACTTGGTGTCGCTGGCGCTGGCGGACCTGCTGTGCGGGCTGCTCGTGGTGCCGCTGTCCGTGTACCCCGCCATCACGGGGCGCTGGATGTTCGGGGACCTCATGTGCCGGCTGGCGGGCTACGTCGAGGTCACGCTCTGGGCCGTCTCCGTCTACACCTTCATGTGGATCTCCGTCGACAGATACCTCGCCGTCAGAAAGCCTCTCCGATATGAGACGGTTAGTGCAACGGTAGCTATCTTTTTAATATATCTTACTTCTCTCATAAGTGTACGTAACCGAACATTCTTGAACATTCCCATTTGTAACGAGCCACAGACTATCTAGATTCCCAGTATATGTATGGCATACTTAACACGTAGCCTAGATACTTTTCTTCTCTCTTTAACTTATTACTTAGATATTGATACACTTCTTTGATCGTAAACATTAATGGTCTGACCAATCCGCTCATATATTTTTTATTTGGCATGCTAGTTTTCGAGTAAATTGTAAAATAGTTGCTAGCCAATTTTGATCTTCTATAAATAGTTCTCTATTCAATTCCTTACTTACGTACGCTAGGCATTTCTGGGTTAATTTTAAAATTAATGCGTGTTTTTTTTGTGTGGGAAATTCTCGGGCAGGTACAAACCCGCACTCGTAGTCAATGCTGGATGGTATTCACTTGGATATCCGCGGCGATGTTGTGCTGCCCGCCGCTGCTCGGATACAAGAAGGAGGCTAACTTCGACAAGGAGACGTGCATCTGCATGCTGGACTGGGGCACGACGTACGCGTACACGGCCACGCTCGCCATCCTCGTGCTCGGGCCTAGCGTCATATCCATCGTGTACAACTACTGGTACATCTTCTCGATGAAGCGGAGACTAAACAGCGGCGTGCCGATCCACGACAAGGAGTACGCGACCGCTCTGGCGGAGAACCTCGCCAACCCCAGCCACTGGATGAGCTTCGTGCTGGTGACGGCCTTCTGGCTCAGCTGGGCGCCGTACGCGGGCGTGCACTTCTACGAGTACATCATCGGCCAGGAGCTAAAAATTCCGATGCTACACTTCGGCGTCGTATGGGTCGGCATTATGAACTCTTTTTGGAAGTTCGTGATTCTAATCTCCCTGAGCCCGCAGTTCCGGCTCGCCCTCCGCATACTCTGCCTGACGGCATGCTGCCGCTCCAAGCAGCTCCGCCTGCAGGCTGCGCTCATCGGCTTGGACAACGACGACTGAGACTTGTGGGCTCGAGTGCGTTTCAAACATTTATAGGAGTATCAGAATGCTCTCGATGAAACTAAAGAGAGCGACACCAAAAAACAATACTTCATTGAGATCAACTCGTGCACTAGAAGCGTCCGGGAAGCTTTCGTTTAATTAGTTCGTGGAGAACGGTAACTCTTCGTTGTTAAGTGTGACAGCAAAAGTGAATTAGGAACGATATAATGAGAATTGCAACATAATAATTACGAGTATGTTACAATTCTTTGGACTAATAAAATACTTTTTGTTTACTCGTAAAAATAATGTTTCCGAGTAAGTTAGCATTTCTATTAAACTATTTTCTACTTAGTACTTATTGTAGGTACAAAAGCCTATTCTAAATGGGTCGGCAACGTAGGTAGACGCGATCGAGAGGTTTGTTATTGCTGTATAAGCCCACTATTTTTGTAAAAGGATAATAATTCCATTTGTTTAGAAAATATTAGACATTTATGTGCAATAAAAATCATTTCATTATTTCGAAATAACATTTTCAATATCATTTATACATACTTAGGTATTTCAAAATTGAGTAATAATAACTAAGCAATTCATATATTCACGTCATGAAATTGTTTGAAATAATAATTCATGTTCTTTTTTCTAATCTACATATAATTTAGAAGGATTCATATAAATCGCTTTTTAAATAAAAATGTTAATACCTCAAAAAAAAAATATCTAAATATTTTTGTAAGAGTAGACTAAATGAAACTTGAAAAATAAAACAATATTAGTTTGGATAGACTTAAATGTTTGTATGACTGTTAAAATATACTAACGTACTGAGTTTGTTGGTTACATACAATTTGTGTTAAACGCACACCGCTGGACCGGCGTAAGTTTTTGTAGTTATATTTGTTTTTACAAACTAAGAGTGTGATTATAGATCACACTTTCTACTCTCTTTATTTTATGCACAAATGCCGACTTAACTTTAAATGGCTGTGTTAGAGTTTATGTACCTCCTTACGATATTGATTTAAATTAATATTGACATTTCGTTGTTATGGTTTCTTTATTACTATTCTTTAGCTGAAATAAACGTAATGTAAGAACTATGAATAAATGATATGTTAAGGTTTTTGCACTATAGTCGTCACAAAATAAGAAGCCCGTTTGGACGTTTGTCATTGCGACGTAACTAGTGATGTAACCATACGACTCGGTACTCGATACTCACGATAAATCAATTCAAGTTTGTATGAGTATTTGATCGATTTGTTTTGGTCGATTTTGTATTGTAAAGTACATTGGATTAAGGTTACGATTCGAAAATTTAACTTAAACTTGAATATTATAGGTATATTGAAATGACACGAAGTGGTGCGAGTGGTGGTCAATTTGTCTTCAATTTAATATTTTTAGTTACAATAACATTAATTCAATCACAAATAAACAAGAAAAAACGAAAGTGATTGAATCTTCATTCAATAATTTTCTTCGGATGATGAGCCAAAATCGTCAGTTGAGCTATCGTCAATTCAATAATTAATTGGTTACAAGTTACAACACTAACATTTAAAAAAAGAAGACTGAGAACGTAACTGTTTTTGAGAGTTTCGTTATAATTTGACATTACATGCTACCATAAAGTATGCGCGAAAAGCGTTCCAAGTTACATTCTACGGTCTTTCTCAAGTGTCCAAACGGGCCCCTTATTTTGTGACGACTATAGTCATACCAAAGTTATGTCATCAAATTGAGCCAGAGTGACACGGTTCGCTTAAACCATAGACGATATTACACTTGTTTTCGTTTTTTCTTGTTTGTGTAATTTTATATTTTTAGAACCTCACTAACTGGACATAGATTATAGTTAGGTACCTCGCAAGTTTCTGCCAGTAGACAAAACTTACTTCATAATTCTTGAGAATTGCGGTAGCATGGTAAAGATGCAAAAATTGCGTAGGTTGAGTGTAGAAGCTGGGTGACCTAGTTCATTACTGGCGCTTCTTCTGTCACCGAGCGGAACTAGGGATAATGCTATCGCTTTTACATACAAGCTTTGAAAGCGTATCTGCCAACCTCGTTAGACTCGTTACACAGGCTTACATGTTTCCTGGATTCCATGCTAGAAGCCTTACAGGTTTTCTTTCAAGTTTCCAGCTTACGCTTGCAACTTTTAATGAGAATTCTTAGAAATGTTTCTAAGAATGTACTATCACAAAATCATAGTTTTTTTTTAATGCAGCTTTCTCTAGTAAAGAAACTCTTCTAACAGAATGTACTGTATTTCCTAGGGCTGTAGCTGCCTTGAGCATGATCACGACGCGAAGTTACGCGCGTATGGCTGATTTTACAAAATATACTGTAACTAAGTAATGGTGTTGGCGCGCAGCGCGGCGTGAGACGTATTCGCCATGCGACACATGTTTTGCACGCGGCGGGTCTACGGCGCGTAACCACGAGTCGTGATCACGGTCACGGCAGTGAATGTCCAGTCTGCTCAGATGTAAGTTTTATTTTATAATGACTTAACTTTTAGTAGGTATAGATAAATAATAAATACTTAGTGTATTTCGGCTGCGTTCTCTACATTGGTTTGTTCGTTACACCGCTGCTGTTACTTGAATATGCTACTGGCTGGAGAGAGGCAATGCTGCCATCGCACTGCTGACTACAAACACCAGAGATCTTGCATCTACGATCTTGACTGTAAGATGGCTAAGCCAGACCATTGTTATATTTAATGTGATAGGTTGTGTTAAGCTTTTTTTCGAAAATTAATTATATTTGTATAGTAATTTCTCTGATGTTTTCACTGTGTGTATCTTACCAAAAGTGCAATATAATATATTAACAAATTACTTTAATTCAATAACTAGCAGATTTGAATCCTGTTACATTTTAAAATTATATTAATCAACTAAAATAAACATCAAATTTACATTTGAGAAATTAATAGAACTGATTTAGGAAAATGTTAATTCTTACCATTAAAGAGATAAAGTATATTTCACATATTGTGTAGCTACGTACTAAAATATTTATAGAATGTATCCAATTAGTTTACTATAATGTAGATCAGGGTAATTTCTTTGAAGAAACGCCGGACTCTTACCTAATACGGTTAGAATTTTCTCTCAGGAATTTAAATCTTAAACTTTTAGGTGGCTAATGACTAAGACGTGTCCAATAAGAATTTTCTTACAGTCTCTAAATATTCACATGTTTTATATAGAAACAATATTTGCGCTATAACTACTAAATATAATAGTTTTTTAAGTCATTGTGCAGTCAGTTTTCAGTGGTAAGATCAGCGTTTATGTTTAGAGTATGTAAAAGGTATATTGTTCGAACGAAGCAGTCGTATCACTATCATTGTTGTGTCGTATTGTGAAAGAACTGAGACTTGAGAAATACAGCTGCCATCCTTAATGGTTGTGAAATATCTCGCAAACGACGTGTGTCCATATACGTATACGCCATTATACACAGTTGATACAGGGCTATAAGGAAAAGGTGCAAGGCTTTATAGTACCTACACATCATTATAAACCACTTTTAACAAGGGACCAACCCCGAAATCACAATAAAAAATGAATTATTCCATAGAAAAATGTCAATGAGACTACAAAATGTATGGAACAGCCGATTTTTTGGCAATGAGTATGTATGTATTTTTCGTGATGAGATAGTATGAGCGCCTTTAGGCTTAGCATACCTTTTCCTTGTAGCCCTGTATATCAACTGTTTGTATTAACCTGAACCTGCTGTCTACTCGTATTACGGTTATTTTGAGAATGTATTCGTAATGTAACAATTTGTGTGATATTGTTGAGTTTATTCATGTTTTTCAAGTTAACCAAAACATTCGACTGGAAAACGTAGTTATGTTAGATAGGATAAAGAAGACTCTTAGAGCCTGAGCTAAACCACAGGTGGGCGTCCGCTCCGCGCGCCCACGAGTCGAGTAGATACGAACAATAGTACGAGCGCTACTCGTACTAGTTTTGCAGAACAGACTAGCGAGCGTGCACTCGCGCAAAGTTTAGCGTAGAGCATTCCAATTCTAACTCTAAGTGGAGGTGATACGAGCTACGCCGACGGCCGACGTCCCGCTTGACGTGTTTTGTACATTTGACAGCAAAGGAGCGCGGCTGACGGCGTAAATAGCGTACACTTTTCTATTGAAAATCACTTTATCCACAAGGGACTGGCATTTAAGATTTATGTTTTCTACCTATGATTATATAGTTGTACACAGCGTTCGCTGAATGGGAATCGATTTTTGGTACAATGGTAGGTTAATGCTGCTCACTGTCTTTTGTTTTTTTTTTCTGTCTTTTATATGTATAAATCTGTAATATATAAATATTTAACGTAAGTACGTTTGTGTAGAGATTGAGTGGTTTAGGTCCTTTTGTTTGTTTTGATTTGTTTAGTGTACAAGTATATATTTGCATAATTGTAACACAAAGAGCTATACATTTTAAAAGGACACACTGTTTGTTCAACTACCTATTTACCTACTTGGTAAACTATGCATTGTGATTGAGATTATGTTAGAAATTACCTGTTTGCAATCAAAACTATTTTATGAGGCTAGCTCAGCGCTACTAAGAATCCACTTACAAATGTGCAACCTCAGAACGCCACCCTGCCCCCCCCCCCCCACCCCCTTCAAACCCACGCCATTCTCCTCTTTGACCGGTGCGCTTCTCTGTATGGTGTCTACAAATGTTTACAGCTATCACGAATGACTTTGACTTTATGAAGAGTACAATTATGAAGAAACTTTGGTGCGTAATTAATATAACTGTGAAGTTTGTTAACTAGTTAGTAATTTGCATTCAATGTTTAAAGATATCTTAGTACTCATTAGTCTGGTTAGCGTTAGTCCTGTTTTTATGTATGATTAGGCTATCGGACCTTAAAAGTAAAATAATATCTTTACTAGTTATCATTAGTGGAGTAACTTCCGGTCTTCCCGATCTTTAATCAGTATTTCGACTCCCTATTAAGAAATGACGTTCGATTTATTTTAATTTAGCATTAATAACGCGTTACAAAAATCAAGACATTTTTTTTAAATTTCAAATTGTTACGTCGATATTTCGATGTCTTAAAGATGCAACAGGCCATGGTAATCGAAATCAAACCAAGACCATTCCAATCAATCAGTTCATCTCTGTGATGTGTAAATTAAACTCCCGAAATGCTACTAGTCGTCGTATGTGAAGCTTGCGTATATGAAAGTCACGTAAGTGGGCTGTTAGAACAAGACCAGCAATTATCCGATACGACCAACACAGAGGAAATGCATGCAATATATCCGATACGGGGTGGCCAATCAATTCTAATTCAAAGTGGGAGTGACGCGGCCCGCACCGACGCGACGTCCCGCTTGGGGCTAGTTTAATCCATTGCCTTCTGCCAGCTAACTCAATACAAACCAGCCACGTATAAAATAAAGGAGCACGATGTAAATTTGAAAGGCTAGTACAAAATTCATACATTTTCATTTACCACGAAATTGAATCGACGCGCGACGTCCGGTTTCAATATTGTATCGGATAATTTGGAAAAGCCTTACGGATGTAAAGCAATGCTGGCTCCAATCGAACTTATAAAATATCTCCCTGGTTGTAACTAGACCAAAGAAAGTGCCGCAGCTATAATTATAATCAGGTAAACTATTGAATTGACAGCCAACAAGCCTATAACTCGGCATCGATTTAGAATTATAGATCGTTTCACGTCAAGTTAATGTTACGAAGGATATTTATTTCCCGCCGATAGAGACTTAAGCTCTGGTTTTATCTGCAATATTTTATTTAAATGTTGTGAAATAAATATGGTTTTCTAATATTAAAAGCTTAATTAACTAAAACAATAATTTAGTCTTTTATATAACTCATATACCTACCTCATAAACTCATTAACCTTGTTTCTTGAAATGCAATATACCTATTAAATACGATTTAATATAATTTCTATAAATTTCAAATAGCTTACGAAAATATCCTCTTCGATATATTGTTGTACCCATTTGAAAAAAATACAGAAGAGTCTCGCTAATCCGGAACTTCAGTGTAGCGGGCAAGTGCAAGTGAGCAGGCGGAGGTTAATATTGAACGCTCTTTGAAGAAGCCAAATGAAAGACACAAATTTAGATTTGCAATTATTCTGTTTGATATACATTTGTGTATTTTCGCCTAAATTTACAAAACTTTTCATCAATCAGAAACTATATTTTTTTACATTTATTTATAACAGTATTAAAATATATTTTAAATTATAAATGCCTTAAACCCAAATCTTATTTGTCATTCCTGATATAGGAGACTCTCTTGTACCTTATTGGGATGATTACACGGAACGAGTACAGTGGAGAGACAGTAAATGGGCACACTCGGCCGAGGAAACGAATCATGGTTCTAGTGACTGTCTCGCAATCGCTATCCAAATGTTTATGCAAACCGAGTACTCGGCCGAAGCCACTGTCTCGCCACTGTACCCGTTACGTGTAATCAACCTATATGCAATAGTGCATCGTTGCTAGCAGAATATAGCTAGTATATATAGCTTAACATATATTCTGATTCTAATCAATATTACTACTAATACAATTGTAAAGTGATGTTTGTAACTTCAGGTTTGACTACAAGAACTTGTTTAGTTTAAGGAATTAGATTCACTGTTCTTATTTACTATTAAAATTAAATAAACCGTTTTTGTTGTTTCATTTCCGAATATGGTGAGGTGATTTTCATTTACATAATAGGTGTTCGATGTTTTGCGTACGTTACGTTACGTTACCAACGACGAAACGTTACGAAAAATGTCAGTGTGTAACAAAAAAGGTGTGGTTTTCGCAACCGTTGTCCACGTTGTCCAAATTTCTTCAAGTTGCCCAAAATACAGCAAACAAATGTTGTTTTTCTTTGTATTAAAATAAATGGAAGATGCTTCAGATCTTAGTAAATGATCATTTAATTTAATAATATACCTACTACGGCAGTTTCACTACCCACATTTTATTCTTTACATCGAAGAAAAAAACCTGTACCTGCGACGCACTCAAATATCACATTAAGGCACACTATCTCACAATCCACCTTCATCACAAAAAAATATCAGAGTTGGTACTATTCTACATAATTACAATCAAGCTAAATATAAACGCACCTACAAAGCAACAGTACTCACCATTGCCGGAACATTCTTTGACAACACACTTAGCAATCAATTAACACACAAAACTACAATCAATCTTGTGAAAGTAAGTCAACACAACACGAAAGTATCGCGACCAACTAAAGATTTACATCCCAAGGAAATCACACGACATTACTATTCAGGAAAGCAATAGGCTTGACGCGCCGACGTCCTGTCATGACCGAATCAATCCCGAACTGATTCACACAAACACATGTGTAGCGCTATAGCCTGCATACCTGGTCACTATTACAGGACCGAAGGTAAAACTGCAATCTATAAATAGAAACAACTCTCGCACACTTACTTTTTCTTTAATGTTATGGATAGTAGTCAATTAATAAAATAAATTGACAATTTATAACTACGAGTATGTGGGTCAAACTATAGTTTTGTACCCGAGAAGTGTGAAATTTACTTATGTTTAAATAACGAAAACAAACAATTTACTATTTACCTTTCAACACGGGCAAAACCTACTTTTTGTTTTTTAATTTTGTTAATTTCTTTGTTCTAGTTATTTAGTTTGTTATTTTAGCTTATTTTAATTTACTATACTTACACAAAATATGCGCAGTATACGAGCCAACTTTAAGCACCTTTTAGTGTTCTTATCCAAATTGAGTTACCTGCCTAGTGTACGAGTAATTAGAATCAAAATGATGAGACTGTGGTGTACTCCAAATTAGGCCTAAACATTATACTATAATAGTAAAGGAGCCACCATTTAGAGATGCAAATTGTCTTGTTCTTGAAGTGGCTCAAAGCTGTGGTATAATATCGATTTATAGATTCCCGCCTAAGTACAACGTACGTAACTTTAACTCACTAGCTCTGATATTAGGAGACATGAATATAAATATATCACGGGCAACTACTGACACACGAGCCGAAGGATACCTAGAATTAATATCGAGTCACGGCTTTATCACGCACCAATCTCCCACCCGTGGAAATAGCTGTCTAGACCATGCGTTTATAAGATCATCCTCACCACCTTTTGCTGTGATTTGCATGTCAGGCATCAGCGACCTACTCTGTATGTCAGGCATCAGCGACCTACTCTGCATGTCAGGCATCAGCGACCTACTCTGCATGTCAGGCATCAGCGACCTACTCTGCATGTCAGGCATCAGCGACCTACTCTGTATGTCAGGCATCAGCGACCTACTCTGTATGTCAGGCATCAGCGACCTACTCTGTATGTCAGGCATCAGCGACCTACTCTGCATGTCAGGCATCAGCGACCTACTCTGTATGTCAGGCATCAGCGACCTACTCTGTATGTCAGGCATCAGCGACCTACTCTGTATGTCAGGCATCAGCGACCTACTCTGTATGTCAGGCATCAGCGACCTACTCTGCATGTCAGGCATCAGCGACCTACTCTGTATGTCAGGCATCAGCGACCTACTCTGTATGTCAGGCATCAGCGACCTACTCTGTATGTCAGGCACCAGCGACCTACTCTGTTCCACTACTCCTAAGCTTGCAAGAAAAATCAATAGGAAATAGCCGAGCTGTGAAAACGATTACAAAGATTGACTATAATTTAGTATCAAAGCACTTATTATTTTTATGTAGTTTAGTGATTCTTGACTGGACATTCAAATTTATTCGAGCTTTTCACAATGTATAGGTGCATTATGTACGTACTTAAGTAGGTATGAAGTAGGTATGGATGTGTATACATCACATAGAGGTTCACTTCTACACCTTGTTTGTGATACGAACGTATATTAACAGGGATTTTTAACTAAGAATCACATACTTTTCATTATAGGCCTTCTTACCTCAAATATCTGACAGCGCTATCAACATCTCGAAAAGACTTGTTAAAAAATGTCCACGAGAAAATACGAGAGCAATACGTAGCAAAGCAGTTTTCGTAGCAATATTGTAGATATGCAGAGGCATTGAAACAACGTAGCGACGTCGTATTTGTTGCTACAGAGCTGCTCTGTAGCAACAAATAGTTGCAGTTGTAGCAATATTGCAGTCACGTAGTATACCTACCGCTGCGTAGGTAGGTGCTGTGTTGTAGCGACGTAGCCGAGTTGCAGCCACGTAGCGTAGCTACGAAGCGGTTTTGTAGCAGACAGCGGCGCCGAACTCGTAGCAGCGTAGGTCGAATCGGTCGCAAATTCAGACTAAAATAACGGTCTTTAAATCTATGTAACTAGTATAATGTAATAAATATCTTTCCCTGAAGGCATTTTTGCCGTCCTGTGGACGTTAATTAAAGGCGGCTGTGAGGCGGAACCCTAAAACTAATAAACAATACAATTTAAGGAATAATTTTAGGTTGTTCGTATCATCGAAGCTCCGTATCGTGAGAATCATACACTGAAAGACCATAAAGGTTGGGTCAACCTCTTTTAGGGTAAATACGGGTTTATAAGGAAAAAGTATGCGAAGCCGAAAAAGATTCATGATACTCATCATTACGAACAGCTTTTACAATGGGAAATCGAGAAAAATAGTCAGTTGTTCCGTAGAAGAATGTCAATGACTCTCGATAGGAACATCTGATTATTTTATGGCGATTTCGGAGTTGCAGCCATAGTAAAAAAAATCATAATAACTAATACTACGAGCTTTCTCCGGTTTAGCATACCCTTTCCTTATGACCCTGTAAAGCATCTACTATTTATTTATGTTGTTTTCAGTGACTGAAATCCCCCATCACTCGGTAAGCTAGTTTTTTTATAACGATTTATTCCACGTTAGACCACCAGCACCAACTCGCCTATTGGTAAGCGACGATATACCTATTCACTGTTTCACTTTCATTTCTCTTCTTTTGACTTTAAGGGAATCCAAAGTGATATACTATTTGATAATATGTAATGTTGTTACATTACATCTACACTAATATTATGAAGAGGAAAGATTTGTATTTTTAACCGACTTCAAAAAAGGAGGAGGTTATCAATTCGACTGTAAGTTTTTTTTTTTTTGTTTGTTACCTCATAACTTTTGACTGGGTGAATCGATTTTGATAATTTTATTTTTATTAGAAAGCTGAAGCTTCCCATTTGGTCCCATTTCAATTTAGTCCAGTTCTGATAATGGTATCCATGAGAAAACCATATAAGTCTTAAATTCGCATTAAGTACACGTGCGCGACAAATAGATGAATAACTCAATAGTCGGTCTTTTGAAGTCGGTTTTTGTTTTTTGTTTTGTAAAAATAATGTTCTTGTGGATGTTTGTAACAAATAAACTTAAAACTGCTGAACTGATTTTAAAAATTCTTTCTCCAATTTAAAGCTACATCAATAGCGAGTAACATACTACTAAAATTATAAACGCCAAAGTTTGTGAGTATGTTTGTTGCTCTTTCACGCAAAAACGGCTGAACGGATTTACATGAAATTTAGAGTGAAGGTTGTCCATGTCTGGATTAACACAGGCTACTTTTTACCCCGGAAAACGCGGGTGAAACTTCGGGGCGCAGCTAGTAGACTATATATCATACCCGTGCAAAGTGACGCCTATTATTTTATAAAATTACAGTCGAAATGTTTTCCTTTTCCAGTAAACTATTTCTAGAAGTAAAGGAAGGTTTAGACACTCTTGCACAATCTGGGGCTAAACTACGGAGTACTTCTTGCTTTTTACTTTCTGGCGCAATGAAATTTCGTTGACGATAACCTAATCCATCTCATTTTCCATTACTGTTCAGCGTGCGACTGACAATTATCTATTAATTACGCATTCACAGTGCATTCCAGATAAAAATGTTTAGCTGAAATCGTCAAAAGAATTGTGAGATAAATCACACTATATCTCACTAATATTAAAAATTCGACGGTAGGTATATATGTATGTGAATGTTTGTTTCCTTGTTTCCACTATAATGTTTGTGAATGTTTGTCTCCACTATAATGTTTATTTTCTCCGTCACTACTTAACCGATTGGAATTTACCCTAGATTATAACTTTTGCCCTATATTTATTATATATTTTTTTTTGTCGGCCTGTTTAGCTCAGCGGTAGTGTATCCGCCTTATAAGCTAGAGGTCCCGGGTTCGATTCCCGGCCGGGCAGATGTTTGAATGATGAATTTAAATATCTGTTCTGGGTCTGGGTGTTAGTTGTCCTTGTCTTTGTGTGTGTTCCATGGCATCCCCGACACAGGATTTGTTCCTAGAGCTATCATATGAGTGTGAAACGTTTATTTACAAATAGGCTATTTTCGTCATCACCGTTTTCCATCGAGCTTCGTGGGTGGAACCGCGGGGCACAATAATATAATTATAATAGATAATATGTATTAATATTCAACATTATAACTGTGAAAGTTTGTCTCTATGTTTGTTGCTTCTTCACGCTGAAACGACTGGATTTTATTAGAATTTCTAATAGAAATAGATTGTAGGTACTCTAGTTTAAGTGAAACCGTGGGGCACAGCTAGTGATATGTTTGGATGTGTGTACTACCTCATTGTTAACTACTGACGCAAATGGATGGTGTTACAAACTTAACATGTGCGTCGGTGGTATTGTAGCTCGCAAACGGAGAAATCTGTTTCGATTTAGTATGTTTCGATTCAAGGAAATCGGATCAGCCGTTTGAAGATTACCAACTCTTTTCTAGTAGAAGGTTTTAAATGTACATATACTTAAAATAGAATAATATTAAAAAAACGTTTATTCCTTGCAAAAAATAACAAATAGGTATGTACCATAATCGGAACTTGAACCAAATACATTTAATTACTGTTTGCTATTTTCAATGTTTATAGGCCAAACGGATTTGAATGAAATTTGTTGCGGAAGACACTTAATCCCTAGATTATATGTATGCGTTTTTTTCCTGTAAGAATAGAATAGTTCCTGAGGGATGACGGGTGAAACAGCGTGGCGCTGCTAGTGATAACAACGAATTGCTTTTTGCACATTTATGTGTGATGCACTAAAATACATTAACCGTGATATTACAGAACCATATTATAATACTACGATACGAGTATACTTTAACGTTATATAATCATAATTTATTTAGTTAGTTAAAGTTACTAGTTAAGTAGCTTATGTACTTATTAAATATATTATAAATAGATAAATATATATTTATAAAAAGATAAGGATTTAAATGTAATACAATTTACTGAGTCAATTAATTGACAAAAAAATGTTAATAATACATTATATTATATATATATAGGTATTGACTAGAGTTGAGCTTTTTCGCTTCAGCACACCATCTTGATATAATGTACAAGGTAATAGTATAATTTGGCGTGTTTCTAAAAAGTCATGAAGGTCAAAGTCAGGAAAACACCAAATATGTGTCTTTTTACTACGAGAAAAATATGTGTTTTAATCAACTTGCCACTTGTGTGTTAACAAAACAGAATTTGAAACAGTGAGAAACGTATTGTGAAACTCTTAATTATAAGAAGATGTATTTGCTTTAATTAACATTCTACTCACTAAAATGAAGGCCGAATATAGGCCAATATACTATTGTTTACATGATACTTATTAAGTTTGGAATTTTTCTGAATTATATGGCAGTGAAAAACCAAACTGGAACTATAAATTAGTTTATTACTGGGGCTCCTGTTGCACCACGGACTTAGCGGGGGTGGCCGGGGCAGAGTCCTCGTTGAACATAGGGTTGCGCACCTCCATCACGCCAGTCTGTGGACCACGCAAACGTTAGTGCTGGCCTAATCGATAATCCTCATTCTCAATTCGGTTGTTGACTTCGGAATGCACTAGTCATCAGCATAGAGAAAATACACATTAGCTATTAACTAGCTACTAAGTGAGTACATTAAACCTGTTTCAGGAAACACATATTTATTGAAATATTGAAAAACAATAAATGATTGTGAAAAAACAAATGGCACTGAAAATATGGTTCTAGACTAAAACTTTTTTACGAACAATATAAAAAAACATAAAACAAGGTTACAAGGAAAGGACGTGCTAAGCCAAAAAGAGATCATAGTTGGATACGAAAGTTGCAAGATTTTCAAGTTGCGAGAAGTGAGCTGAGAGAGTCAGTAAAATCTTGTTACTAAAGCCATCTCTTGGTTTAATCGTTGCATCAAACGACAACTTTTCCTACAACACTCCTCGCTTGCTATAAGCACTTTGGTATTCAAAACACCTAATTAAAATCAAGTGCTAGGTCGAACGCGTCAACTCCGTTCTAACAAGTTATAAATTGTTAGGTTAGGTTAGTTCTAACAGGTTACTAACAAGGGCTACTAAGAATGACACAAGGTAGGTTCTATTGAAGCGGATGACACGCGACTGCAGGATGTGGGCGCCACTTATTGACTAATTTACTAAACCGGAGACCGACTCTGCCTACAATTTCATTGTTAGGTGGAATTACTCGGCCTCGGTTTTCCATTTATGTTGTTAAAAGAAAATTGAGTTCGAATATCGGGAAAGGTTTGTTTTTATTTTCATTTTAAATTTTTTACTTGTGATTGTGAAAATGAAACCATGAAATTTAAAAAATCTAGAACTATACAGTAGCACTCAGTCGAAAATGCTACTCGCGGTCACCGACGACAGACTTCATCGTCCGTTTTACACCAGAATAGTTGCCTTAACTTGACTTTTAGCTTTATCAATTAGTTTTATTAAATGTTTACCTTCATTGTAAATAAAAAGAAAGTTGTTGTCAAAAAAATACAGAATAAAAATAAAAATTTAGTTCACTTTATAAAATGTACTGTAGACACGGGTTACTTTAACAAATTGTCATTCCATTTTTTTGAAAGCCGCATAATTTTTTTTTATTTGAAGAGTTAAATGTTAGACTAGGTTTGATGGGTAAATAATGGGATCTCAGAGGTGTGAGTTATCATTAAGGAAATAAGTTAAACGTTAATAACAGACGGTTAAATCATAAATCACCTTGTTAAATTTAGTGTTAGTGAACATGGGTCTCAGGATCTTACTTTTTGACAGATTGGTTGATTACTTACGGTGGCGAGCCCAGGGCATTCATACACCGTATAGTCTCCCTCTTCGTTCTCGTCGTCGGACTCAGGCTCGGAGATGGATCCGCTTCGCTCATCCATAGCAGACCTGAACAAAACAGTTGTCCAATTATTGTTCATCGATAAACGAATTTATAAGTAACCCCCGTTGTGGCTTATGGGTTGATTACACGTAACGAGTATAGTGGCGAGTCAGTGCTCTCTCGGCCGTGCACTCGGTTACACGTAACGAGTATAGTGGCGAGTCAGTGCTCTCTCGGCCGTGCACTCGGTTACACGTAACGAGTATAGTGGCGAGTCAGTGCTCTCTCGGCCGTGCACTCGGTTACACGTAACGAGTATAGTGGCGAGTCAGTGCTCTCTCGGCCGTGCACTCGGTTCGTATAATCAATTTTAAGTGTGCTCAGTCGAGCTGAGAGGCGAGACAGTCTCGAACCACGTTTCGTTTGCGAGCCCCCCCCCCCCCCCCCGCTGCATTTTACTGACCCCACAGCGGCTCGCTACCCGGCACGTATGAACATGCACTCGGTCGTCTCTCGCTTTTGATTTT
This sequence comes from Alcis repandata, assembly GCA_949125135.1. Taxonomy (NCBI): domain Eukaryota; kingdom Metazoa; phylum Arthropoda; class Insecta; order Lepidoptera; family Geometridae; genus Alcis; species Alcis repandata. Next base: position 19,204,041 of record OX421221.1, read on the forward strand.
TATTTAGTATTTTTGTTTTTTCTGTGTTTATTGGGCCCAAGATTGTAAGTTCCAAATCTTCTGAAGGTTTCTGTGATCCATTATAGTCAAATCACTGCAACAAAGTGAACTGACTCGCGCAACAGTAAATACGTGTGAACCGACTCGGTATGGTGACTCTCTCGGCCTAGTGCCCATTTACTGTATCGCCATTGTTATATTACGTGTTTTCAACCCTTTGGGCCCTTTGGGGCTTACTTTTAAAAGACGCTTAGCAATGCGATGCTTTAAGTCATATTGCATTGTATTGTATTTATATTTCATAGTATTGCGCACGAGTTACATGTCATTTAACTTGTGCGCAACACAAATATGTAGTGCGCAGTACCATGCAATGTGACTTAAAAACGCAACGCTTTTTTATATTACCATTTGTAAAAAAACATTGTCAACACGTGCATGGTAGTATGCATGACCTCATCGTATAATGGGGCTCTCGGGGTCCACATTTGGATCAAATATGTATGGAACGCGGATGATGTCCTATATAACTAAGTTCAAAATACGTGTTATTTTTTAAATATTTTTACATATTTACATTCTTTACAAAAATTTAACCAACATTGTAAGTTTGGATCTTTTATACGAGTACCTACCAATAAACGCGCTTAAACAGCTCAACTGATTTACATGAAATTTGGAATGAAGGTCTGCAAGGTCTGGATTGGACATAGGCTTCTTTTTATACCAGAAAACTCATGTCAACCTTTTGACCGCGGGGCGCAGTTAGTACATATATCAAACTAAATAAAATTAATATAATCTAATTTATGTTATCAACTGGTTAACCCATGATATTAAAAAATTTTAATGTCGACATCTCTCGGCGGTCAGGTTTATGTACTGTACAGGGGGCGCCCAGGGCCGCAGGGCCACAGGCCACCGGGTGTCTCAGCCTAGTTTGGGGCCAACAGTAGATACCCCCAAATGAGGCAGAAGTACCCCTTTTCCATTTATTCCACTTTTATTGTGTGAATCGCTAGAGTATGGAATACTCTGCCCGAGTAAATCGGTTCCTTCTAGGCAAGCGTGCTTCATCGTAGACAGCATCATTGCTTTTTTTTTTTTTTTTGGTCATACACAAGTTCTATCAATAAATAAAAAGAAAGTAGACATTTTTATTGACTTTATTTCCTTTTAAGGGTGTTTTCGAAAAAAAAAAAACTCATACCAAGCATAACCATAGCATACCATTGGTATCCAAATCCAAATCCATCCAAATCTGATGAAAAGTTTTCGAAGTCAGGTAGGTACGTTTGTTCGAACAGTCCTCTATATTTGGGGCTGTTACATTTTAAAGTTAAATATTCATTCAGGGTAGTTCGGTTCCGGGCGGACTTAAGAATTACCATCGGTCGAGTACTTTGCGCTTCTCGACATTAAGTCACATTAAAAATGTTGTAGCAATTTTTTTTTCTGAAACGATCTTACGAAGAACATGGAAAACACAAAACACAATTTCAACAATTCATTTCAATTTATTTTTTTTTCACATTTTTTTAAAAAACACAGCTTGTAATCTGAATAATCTGTTCTGGTTCCTTTTTAAACCAGCGTAATTTCAGGACAGCAAGAGATGAAACATTTTATATCTCAGGGTGACGAGCGCAGTGCCGAGCTGCACTTGGTCTTGCATTTTAAAAATTCAAAATTCCGGGTGGCTCTGTCCTGTTATAGGCTGTATAAACTTGACATTGATGAGGCGAGCGATTTGATGGTATCGTCACTCACAAAAAGTTCTAAAAAGGTATACAAACAGTAATTCAAGTTGTGTTCCACTTAAAGGGTCGATGGGTCGACGACACCAGACCCTTCTTGATTCATAAAGATGATGATGATGATTTAGTTAAAGAGTAATTTCCAAAAACTATACTACGAGTGTCTTGAATTCAGCCAAATGGTCGCAGCATCAATTCGATACTGGATCGCCTTCACTTCGCGTTACCGACTCACTCCTTCGATCGAACAATAGCTCGGCTTTTACAAACGCGGAGGTGTCACCGTCGACATCGAGACGTAAGCGCGGCGAAATAAGTTGACCGCACGATTTACATTCGGCCCACAAGCTATCCAGAGGCGATCTAATGCCATTAGGACACTGATTGGCTTGCGATGCAGTGAGGAGTTCCATATAACGAACAAATGGAATTGAAAGACAGATTGATAATGTGTGCTGCGACCATTAACCAACTTCATGTCTTAGATAGTCACGTCACCGGTACGTCTCAAGAGCCTGATTGTATCGAGTTAAGGCGCTTGTCGCAGAGTATTCGATTGTGACGTGACTCTCTTGACAACTTTTCTACTCTTTTGTTTTTTTTCTTTTTTTTCTACACGCGATAGTTACGTGACGGGATGATATCATGCAAATGATGTGTTGATGTAAAATAAAATTGTCTGTGAGATATGTAGCCCGCTCTTTTCAGCTTAGGGGACATCCATTAATTACGTGAGGCAATTTTTGCGATTTTTTGATTCCCACTCTCCCTAATCTCATGTGAGATTTTTTGAAATAAGTTAGTCTGTGCTTTATTGCATTAGATTTAAAGAAAAACAATTTACTTATAATTTTTATTCCTCAAGGTATAGACTAGTATTTAAGATTTCTAGCACCGTAGCATAAAATCACAGTGAGAAAATCGACGATTAGATTACTTAAATAGAAACCACTGAAATTCGTAAAAGAACATTCACTGTAGGTAATTCGGTCCACGGAGATTCCGATTGGTCTCAAGAGTGACTACTGGAGCTAACATGTCTTTGTCCATATAATTTTTAGTAAAATCATCTACTCCTTTAACCTCGCTCTCATTTAGCTATTATGTAGTTAATAAATTCTTCTATCAGTGCATAATTAAATCGCAATAAATATTATTTTACATCATTTAGGCATATTTTAGTAAAGAAAAATTTATTACTTAATTTCACCCAGTTATTTGACAATTTTATGTTTTTTCTTGCGGAAAAAAAATTACGTGTGATTTCTGTGCGACTCTAGGAGCCTCACGTAATTAATGGATGCCCCCTTACTACTTCACCCAGCTCACCGATGGTAGTGGCAGCCAGACAAAACGAAACAATAATAATAATAGAACGCCTAACAGACTTACCTTTCCATAGCAATAATCTGTTGTTTCTGATGTTGATAATGATACATATGCGCGGAATGAGCCAGTTTCCGATCACCAGAAGTATCTACGGTCGGTCCGGTAACGCCGTATGCGGGATAGTCCACGTCTGCAGCAGCTTTAGCTCGCTTGGACAACCTGTTATTGGCAGGATTCTGTCAACTGTCGCGAGCCCTCCCTACGCTACAGTGGCTCGCGACGTGGACAACAATCAAGCCTTTTAGGAAGCCGTTGTACTGAGGATAGGGTGCAAATCAAGAAATTGAAACTCCGTATCTGTTTCAGAATTAAAAAAAACGTGTAAATAAATGATAAATGAATTTTGGTGAACTTAATTATTTATGGTAGGTATGTGTGTGTTTACCTATTTAACAGGTGGGCTGAAAAGTTCGTAGGCTGACACATAAATGGCGCTACTGGTATTGAATCCGTAAAATTTTTAGCTAGCCCTAACTTTCAAAAGACACGTGTATAAATTTGACAGCTATCGGTCTGTTAGTTTGTGAGTTAGAGCATTTTGAGTGAAGCAACTTTTTTTAGTTCGAAAAAATGGATAAAAGGAATTCCGTGTGTTAATACAGCATTGTTTTTTAGCGAAAAAAAAAAATCTACTATTGAAGACAAGGCTTGGCTTGATAAACATTATTCGGACTTCGCACCACGAGAATCAACCGTTGAGAAGTGGATTGCTAATGCTAAGTGTAAACAAGGCAAAATGAGCACCGAGGACGATGCACGCAGTGGACGAACCAAAGAGGCTGTTACCAACGAAAACATCAAAAAAGTCCACAAAATAATTTTGAATGACCGTAAAGTGAATTAGCTGAGACCCTAAAGATATCAAAGGAACGTGTTGGACATATCTCTGTTCATAGCGGGTGCCGCGCGAGCTCACAATCGACCAAAAACAACAACAAATTGATGATTCTGAGCAGTGTTTGGAGCTGTTTAATCGTAATAAATCCGAATTTTTGCGTCGATATGTGACAATGGGTGAAACATGGCTCCATCATTTCACGCCGGAGTCCAATCGACAGTCAGCCGAGTGGACTGCACGTGATGAACCGACTATTTTGAGGCCAAAGACAAACCGTACTATAAAAATGGTATCGAAAAATTGTATGACCGCTATAATCGTTGTATCGCCCTCGAAGGCAACTGTATTGAATAATAAAATCAAATTCTAACAAAAAAATAAATTTGTTTGCTAGCCTATGACCTTTTCAACCCACCTGTAATGTTTTGAATTATACATATATAGTATATATATTAAAAAGAAGTAAAATTTGTGTGTATGGTTGTACAGGAGATAACCCTGTACAATTTGAACATATACTATATACGTATAATACAATACATACATAGAAATTCGGAACAGATATTTAAATTCATCATTTAATCATCTGCCCGGCCGGGAATCGAACCCGGTACAAACTAGCTATATATTATTTATTATATTTATATTATAAAATATAATTAGATCTATCTATATATATAAAGGAATCGCAGTTCGTGTAGCTTAGCCGCCGCAACGAAAGAAGAATACAGCAGAGAATCGTAGTGGTGTAAAATAACCTTCTCTTTCAAGTTTTTTTTCCTTCGCCCGGGTGTACTATCTTTCAGGAACCGGTTTATTTTTCGGGATAATATTAGCTTAGTCCTCCATTTTGAGAGCATGCAAAAAGCGTTATATAATGAAATCAGTGACCTCAAAATTCCCCAGATACTTTAAATCAGTCTCCTCAATTGATCAGACACACCCATCTTCATTCGTTTCTGAGATATTGACCCTTACCCTTACTTATTTCACTCTTTTAGGGGTTGAATTTCAAAAAATCATTTTAATACACCTTCATTGATCAACACAAACACACCCTCCAAATTGCAAATCTCTGCGGCCGGCGGTTTAGGCTGTATGTCTGTCAGTCAGTGAGTTAGAATTAGAACCTGTTCCTTTAAATATATAGATAAATAATTATAATTAGTCCAAATCACTTTTCCTGTAGAAAAAAATTAGTTGGCTCTTTTAAGTGGGGGGAACGAATATGTTTCCACTGTATAGATTACTTGTTTATATTGTAAATAAAGTGCTAAAACATAATATATGTTTAGCGGCATTCAAAAATACCGCAGTCACCAAAACCACAGTTTCAAACACCTTAGATATGGCTAATTGTAAAGTTGAAATAAAGTGTTCCAACTCGAATTAAATCCTTACATATTTAGCAAACTCAAGGACTTTGTTCCACGGACGCGCGAATGTCTAAACCCATTTTTTGGATTTATCGACATTTTCCTGCGAAATGGATATCACAGGCTCGATGCTCCTTGGGTCACCTTCCACGCTCGTCTACCATGTTCGAATAAAGCTGTCCGTTTTTTCACTATTCAATATAAAGGCATAGATACTTTCAGTGCGTGGCTTAAAAAGATATACAGCGCCCCGTCGTAGTGTATTAGGCTCAGCACAGTAGGTATATGGTGTACATATATACATATATAGGTATATACATAGCATACCCTGCTTGTACTCTGACAAGTAGGGTCAGAACTTTTACTTTACGAACTTTATAACCCAGGCCCATTAGCACCATTTATTTAATTTGAAATGACTTTTTCAATCACATTTTCGGTCACTAGGGCATTAAAATTAAGGCTATCAATACTTAAGGGTGGGTAAAATATATCATAACGTTTATGTCTCAGTGTGATACGATGCGTAGTCATATGTACCTAAGGCATACGACTAATCAAAATTTAGGACCAGAATCTTTTAAGTTTATATCTAATGCACAACCCGACGTAGTTTGTCGTTGGAAACTCTGAAGGTATTCTTCGCAAAATGAAACCCACAATTAAATATGTGGGAAACGAAGGTAACATCTATCGATACTTACAAATAACATCCGTAGGCGAAGCCGGCTGCTACCATCAGCATGATGAAAGACAAGAAAAACGCCAGGCCATAGAAGGCGCGGACGGAGGCGACTGAGGGGGTCCGGTCTACTACCATGATGTGGGGCGTATTGTTGATCGACACGGGCAGGTCCTCGTTCACACTATAGGTATACAAAATGCCTTATCAATGACCGTTCAAAAAACAAATTCATATTTTGTCAATTTATCACTAGGAAGAAATATCACAAAAAAAACTCAAACCCTGTGTTCATCACAGTGTTAACGAGGTTAATTTCAAGTACAAGCCGATAGTATAATTTATGGTAACCGATAAATCATTTTTAATACTACGCACCTATCTACAAAAACTCCAGTAAATAAAATCACAAACTTCCTTTTTTCTTTTTTTTCTGAGCCCAATTAAATTGGGAAAACATGAGCGCTACGTTGAGTCTTAATACTGAAGCGTACGTCGTTGCAGTCGATTGTTTCACGCAGCCGATGTAGCGTCCGTCAAGTTTTCATAAACATGGAAAAAAAAATAGTGCAGCCCGCGCGGTCCAGCCTTGACATGAAATGGCTTTATAAAATGTACCTACGATTGATTAACTTTAAAGTGGATCAAATAAAAGCAGCAGGGAAAGTCAGGTCTTAGTTACGCTGAACTCTACTGGAAAATATAAAATAAATCGAAGACAACCGCATTAAAATGATTGGATTGCCATTGAAGTTAACCTCGTGTCCAATACGAAATGTTATGTCCTACTTATAACGGACCGTACATTATGAATTGATTTTTCAATTCACTGCCACATCTACGTAATACACCGAACCCATGATTACTCGTTCGTAATTGTTATAATTGTAAGCTTTTAAAATGTTTCTATTTAATTAAAAAAAATTGATATACCCAATAGATTATAAAAACCAGAGTTTAGTCGATTAACCAATTTTCTTTGTATAAAATGCTTGTAGACGATGAGCACCCAATGCGTTCACGAGGTATTTATTAAGTATATTATATTATATTCTCAAGGTACAGCATTACCGTATCTGCGATGCTGTATCTTGAGAACCGAAACGAATTAGAAGGAGTAATTGAGTTCGGCCTGGCTACGTTCTACTGTAATTGAAGGTACGTTTAAACTAGGACAGTGCATCGGATCCATTTATAACTTTTAAGATTATTAATTAAGCACCGTCATAATAATCACTTGTTACAACTCCGAAACGATGACTCTCCTGCATACACTCAGACACGACAGGGCAGCGGTATAAAGTACCGCCCCGCTCGCCTACCGCCCATCGCTCTCTCGCTTCCACAACGTTGAGCGCGCGACTTCAATTGCTGAGTGCTGGCTCTAAAAGTTTCTTTCGTCTTGTGCAAGAGCACTAAATTGATTCATGAATTTGATATCGCTCTTTTCTAACATCATGTAAATTAAATAGCTACATTTTTGACGTTTTGGAGGTGGCTGCAAATCGTATTTTCTAAGTATAAAAATGCAAGTCGTGGACTACGTTGGTTACCGTTTGGCAAAAAAAAATTGGAATCTGAACTAAACTGTCTGTCGAATAAATATTAGGTTGAATATTACAGGAACATCAGAATAAAATGGTTGTACATATTAGTAGGTGTCTTGAACTTCGGTTCATATCAGCGACTTCTAGTTTGAACGTACCTTTACTACCTACTTATTGATCAGCGATGCATTGGACATGCCACCTAGGGCATTGCCTAGCTATTGCAAAAACTACTAAAGTTCTATAGCGAAATGCTAAATGTGTCTGTTCTAAAACTTTTAAAACAAATGGCTACCTCTGACGATTGGAAAATTTAGCACTTACCTAGAGTTTTTTTTAAACTGTAAGTATAATATAAGACCTAGGCTATTAACTGTGAAGCTAGGCTACGTGAGGAACGTGGTTAATACTTATTCTAAAGTGCGGTGAGACAGCAGATGTTTCGTACCATTTCATGAAATTAATCTTTGATGTTATTGTGGGATCAATATTTGTGCGGACAAAGTCCTTGTGTTCATTTTCAGGTAAACTTTTAATTCAATTATTTCATACTGACAATTTAAATAGGTACCAAGTCTCATCAAAATCGGACGAGTTTATGAATATATACTAAGTATAGAATGTTTAAATGAAAATGAACAAGTGTAGAAAGTGCGCGTCTCACTTGTCGGTACTGCTACAACTACAAACATCAATAAACCCCTTGAGTTTGATGTTTGTAGTTGGAAGTTGTGTTAGACGTGAACAGTGTTGTGTAAAATGTGATGTTGCTAAACGAGGACTTGTTAATGTGGTGGAGCCGGGAGTTGTCTACGGAACTATGTAGTGCCGAGTGTTCCCATGGATCAAAATTGCGCCTTGTTAAGTCAAATGCTTTGCAGAGTGTATTCCGAATTTTGAAATTAGGATTCTACTATGTTGATAGTCAAAAGTGAGCCAAATCTTGCGGGAATGTATTCAAGTCGTGTCGGAAGCCGTAATAGGTCACAAACGCTGATTATGTGAATGTGCACTTGTGCCGCGGCACTTGGAGCCCAGAAGTAGGCCGCAGAAAACTCGCCCACGGTCAAGTTGCCACTTTCGAAAGCGGCTAGTGCAGCTACGTTCCAGACATCAGCAGTTAATTAAGTCAAGTGTGAAATACTGTTTAGTCTTAAAATTTTGAAAAAGTAATTTTAATTGCAAAGGCAAAATAGTTTGGTTTCCATGCTTCTAAAGGTGACTGCTGGGAGAGGAAAGGCGCAGGAGTGGTCTTTATAGCCGATGAGTTGCAATGGACAGCCGAGGGATCACCTCTTACCGCTCAATCGTTTGAAATATTCAAGTAGCGGTGTCGTTCCTTGTTTTCTTTAATAGAAACGTTATTGACGTAAAATATTGAAACAAATACGGTGCACATATTTATTGCAATGTTATTCCAGTGTTCAACCGAGTATGAATTCAACCGAGAGTGAAGCAAATTGTCTAGATTTTATGAAAATATTTCCTCCTTTGTTTTCAAAGCATTTTTTATTACAAGAAAAAAATAACTTAAATGAAAAATGTTGCCAACTACGATTCAAAAACAGCTCTACGAAAAACACATTTATTTCGTAATCCCGTATATTTCTACGGATTTCTATACTTTCAAGTACATCGTTTGCAAATATATTCACGACAATACTGAATTGGCTCAGTTTTAATTTTCCTTTTTTCCTATATTGTTAGTACCTACAATGTGAAAATGAAGATAAAAAAACAAGAGTCGATATTCCAAAACCATTCATAAATTCATAAATTGTTAGCCAAAAATTATTTGAAACCACTCATAAATCCACGACAACAAAACCACTGTTGACGAGAAGACTTGATCTCATTTTGAGAATTTTAAAAACAATATTAGACAACGTTTTTCATTTAATCTCTCTTCATAATACGAGTAAGTACTGGAGAAAATCTTGTTATTGATGGCATAATATTTAGACAAGTTATGACCGAGTTTTCTTTTTAATAATAAAATTATTCATTTTGCGAAATGAGAAACGAGAAAGATTCGTCAATAAAGCTGAATCTGTTTACTGAGCGCACAAGGAACAAACAAAGAAAAACAGCAAAAAGTTGATTCATCGATTGAGGTGACTCCGTAGGCCCTCCACCGCCTAGGTAGATCATCTACTATTGTTTTACAGTATGGAGAGTGTCATCACCTCACATTGACCGGAGTCGGTTTCGATTTTTTCAGCCACGCGAGGCTGGATGGCAGTAGAGACACGGGAATTCTAAATTCATCGCGAAGCCTGCAATTAATTTCAATCTATCGTCTCAGTTCATTGTATATAACTACGAACACTGATTAAATTAGATATTTAAAACTATATAAAAGCTCTGGTAGCCGTGGTAGCTCAATGGGAGAACAGCCACTTCGCATTCTTGAGGTGGCGGGTCCAAACCCCGACACGTATCGTCCTCGTATCTACCAATGAGTTTCGTATGTACGAGTTCACATACCACTGATATTTCGGATAAGGAAGAACATCGTGTATAAACCTGCATACTTCCGGAGAAGAAATTCAATGGCCGTTTGTGAATTCACCACCCGGGCTTGGTCAGCGTGGTGAACACGGTTTATTTACTCTTCACGGGTACACCTGGTATCCCAGCAGTGGGATAATTAAAGGCTGAATTGATATAAATTAGTACTACGAACGTACTTTGTACTTGAAAATAAAAGATATTTTCTATTACTTCTTATTTCTTTATATAATATTATAGTTAATTAGTCTCTGCGAAATAGCTAAATGGTAGAGATAAAAATGTACCTCTAGTGTTTGGCCGTCGGTTCTATTGAATATGTTCGAGGCTCTGGTAACAGATATACAAAAAAGTTGCAGTTACATTTTCATCATATTTCATTATTCTAGACACGGTGGAAGTTCGAACACCTACGCGGGACAAGAGTGATACAAATGAAGCACAACATAAATATGGATTACATACGAGTAATGACATCAAGTCTGCCGCAAGGTCTAAGCTATTTATATACTCGTCATTTGACAGCACAAACAATACCTAAATTCGAAATTGAAAGAAACTTTATGCTATTTTACGCGACAAGAAGGGACAAAATTGCTATTGATATTACTTTTGCTGTACCCGTGTTTTTTGACTGTACGTACTGTACTAACGGATGGGACGGCGATAAATAACTAACGTGTTTTGTTTTTACGAGGAGCTAAGGGCACGTGCTGGATAAATAAATAGACTGAAATAAAAAATTACACACTTAAATATTATTGATTGGATAACGAATATTTCACGTTTGAGGAAATCATCGCACTCGAAATTATGAACAAATTGTACTTTGGGACAATACGTGATAAACATAATACTTACAACAACATTTTACAAAGACAAAATGAAATAACAAAGTAAGAAACAGAGAAACGGATTGGTCCAACAGTAGAAGTTGTTCAAATCGATGATTACAATGACTCGAAAACGTCCGACATTTAACCAAATACCAGTGTGCCTAGCATAACTTTGACGTAAAAATACGCAGCAAGTATTCGATAGAAAAGTGTACGCTATTTACGCCTGTCAGGGGCGATTCTGACAGGCGTAAATGGCGTACACTTTTCTATCGAACACTCGCTACGTATTTTTACGTCAAAGTTATGCTAGGCACACCGATTTAGTTACAATATAACCACGAATTTACAATATATTATATACTCACAGTCCTTCTCGCAGAACTTCCAGATCTCCTTCCACCAAAGATTTTTGAGTTTGTCGGCTAAGATTAGGGTTTTGGCGAGTGTGACGTGGCGGCTCAATCAGCTCCTCAGGAGACTTGTAGACTTGGAGCTGCGTGTGCTGAGCTCCGCCTGTTTGCATTTTGACTGATGGTAAAACCACAAAAACGAAGCTTGCTAAGCGGGAAAGTAATCATCAAAGTGTTTCATTGTGATGAATAGGTACAAGGAGCCCTTGTCGGCTTATTGCTTATAACCCTGTATAAATGTTTTTTTTATTACCGATTATAATTATTACTTCCATATGACTAAAGTAAATTAAATAGACAAATAAGAAATTTACAAACGAAGTTAAATTAAATGATGGGTACCCACATACGATGCAGGTAGGGTTACTATTAAAAATTTTGAAAATTCCGGGCAAAAGCCGAACACATCAATAAAAGTCCGGACATTGGACTCGCTCCCCCTTCATTTTGACTATTTAATTTCGCCTATAAATCGCGCACTGCATTACACGAACGGGGATAGACTGATTTGATACTGCTTTTGTAAGTTTTATTCATATTTATATAAGTATTCCATTTTAACCCAAAAAACCGGACATAATTTGGACAGAAGCCCTAAAGTTCGGACATGTCCGGATAAATTCGGACGTATGTAGTGAAGTTTAAAAAGAAAACATATAAATATTATTTTACATAGTGAACTCACCGGAAACTGGTGTCATCCTTGGTTTGAAGAAAGCCTGATTAGCCGGGGTGAACGCGAAGTCCTTCAGGTCACGCTCTTCCTTCTGGCCAGCGGTCGATGCTTTTGGCTTTGAAACATATGGATTTGGCACGTGGTTTAACACATCTCGTCGTGATATAGCGACGGCCTGTCCAGTGCTTAAGGAATTCATCCATTGCAGACTCTGGCCGTATATCGGATTCATCAGCCCCCTGGGCTCCAAATTGAACGCCAGTTGGATTTTCGTTAACCGGTCAATTTCCTAGACACAAAGCGTTGTGTCAAAGTATTCGTCATTTTAATTTGTAGGGTTTTGAACCTACTTCGGGCAAGATCCCTTAAGGCGAGATTTCGGTGTATGAGTATAACTATCTGTATGTCACAATCAATTATCTCTATAACTATAAAAGATAGCGATCTGAAATTTTGGCATGACGCTAATAATGTTAACCAATACAAATCCTAGAAAAAAACATGCTAACAACAATAGGTCTTTATTACCTGAATTTTGGGTCCCGAACCGGGGTCTAAAATTTTAAAGCCAAGCAATGTGGTCATGTGAGGTATCAGATGAAAGATATTAAGTTATCGATATTACGTCTGACGCAAAACAAAAATAATAACAATCAAGAACAAACAATTCTTGAACAGTTACTTCGTCACGACCCTTTGCACCTTAGTGTAGCAGTTTAATCTAAGATTCTTGTAATATTCTCTGAATTCTTTATGTCATGTCACATACTCGTAGCCCTGCCAAGGAAAAACCAGTGGCGCTGGAATGGAATTCTGATGCCATCTGTCTACACTTAACTACATCAATCTCGTGTCCATCTCAATCTCAATACAAGTGACAGTGAAAATATACCTAATATTATTAATATTATCTTTAGCCTGAGAATATTATTAACCCATATGTGGTTGACACTAAAAGAGCTGAACTGAACTGCTATTTATCTTATAAATGAGCAAATTGCTTGACTTTAAAATTTTGGTTCCACATTTCAAGACATAATTTCAGATAAAGGCTTATTTCTCAGCATTTTTAACCGACTTCAAAAAAGGAGGAGGTTATCAATACGACTCTATGTTTTTTTTTTTTTTTTTTTTTTTTACCTCATAACTTTTGACTGGGTGAATTCATTTTGATGATTCTTATTTTATTAGAAAGCTGACGCTTCATATTTGGTCCCATTTCAATTTAGTCCAGTTCTGATAATGGTATCTATGAGAAAACTATATAAGTCTTAAATTTGCATTAAGTACGTGCGCGACAAATAGATGAATAACTCAATAGTCGGTCTTTTGAAGTCGGTTTTTGTTTTGTAAAAATAATGTTCTTGTATCCTACAAATTGTAGTGATTAACATTATCTAGCGTCTTGCCAAATTTCAGGCTGCTAACTTTTATAGTTCCTGCTATAATTGACTTGACTGACTGATTATAATTGAATACAGACAGACATCGGAGTGTCGCCATGAGAGTTCTTCTATGAAGGAAGATCAGAACTTTTAAATAAAAAAAGCGAAATTATAGTCTATTGAGTGTAAGATAATAAAAATGATCTACATAAAAAGCTTAAAATAGTGCTAGAAATAAAAAACATTTTCAAAAATCCTGTAAGTAGGTACCTCTACTGACTATCTACAACTTTTTACTATGTACGATTTCCTACGGATTAAAAACAAAATAGATATAAATATACTAGTCTAATAAAAAATAATATAAAATATATGTTATAATATAAAATATAATATAACATAAATATACTAGTCTAATGAGCCCAAATGATACCAAAACAACACTACTATGTATATAAATATATATAATAAATAAAATAAAAGTAACTAATTCCCTCTAGCCCTATCTACTATCAGTCTACCAAGTGCACTAAAAAGCGTCACCGTTTTATGGTTGATATACCAAAAACTAGTACGAAACGCTTTGATTCCACCTTTTGTGCGAACCGCTAGGGTGTGGAACGCTTTGCCTGAGTGGGTGTTTCCCGATACATAGATATAATCTAGGTGTCTGCAAGTCGCGAGTGAATCGGTTTCTTCTAGGCAAGCATGCTCCATCGTAGACCGTATCGTTGCTTACCATCACCAGGCGAGATGGCGGTCAAATGCAAGCCTATTACTGAATAAAAAAAATTAAAAAAAAAGTAATTCGTTATTATTAGTTACACATAGTCATTTCCCTCTTCAGTAATGCCATTATTCTCGCAAGTTGACATTCTCTATAATACAATCGATTTACGTTTGTGTTTAACCACATCTCCCTAAAATTTTATTAAAGTTGACATAACATTGTTATGACGGATTTGAAATTACGGTTATTATTTTTTAATAATCCACGATAAATGACGTTTTTACAAATATATGCTCACGAGTGTCATTTTACGAGTAATCATGGTACATCATAACTATACCTAATTTCCATCCATTTAGACTGGTATCCTAGCCGTAGGATAATTAAAGATTGAGCTAAAGTAGCAAATAATAATTTCTAGCTCATTTTGTTATGCGTGAAAGAAAATATGCATTGATGTCTAACGTTGCAGTTGTCTCTGAATAATTCAAACCGAGGTTATTTCACGAGGGAAATTATAAACAAATACTACCAAACGCCTTGAAAACAAACGCACGTTGGACAGAATAAGAGATGGGAAGACGAAATTGTTAAAATAGCAGGTCCTTTATGGACTCGTTCGGCGAAGGGCAGGGAGAAATGGAAAAATGTAACGGAGGATTTCGTCGGGAGATAAGCTGTGACCGAGGGACCGTTTACCGATGCTTTAAAGTTTATTAATGTTAGTCGTAGTTTATAAATGAAATGTGAAACTGGAAAAAAACAGTAAAATAAAAAAGCCTCTTAATAAAGGCTTTTTTATTTTACTTTATTACAATAACATTATAATTATGACATTTGAGTAACAAAACCAATTTATGACAAGAGTGGTTATGACAAGAATAGTAACAAGTTTGTAAAGTTACCTCTGAGAGCCATTGTCTAGCCACCAACGGTTTCACGGGAGCTTCGGGTTCCTCCTTGATGGTCGCGGGATCTTTGGGGGCTTTGGGTGCGTCCGCAGAGAAAAAGGTTGCCCACAGGTAGCGGGGCAAAATATATTCATTCATGAAACGGTCGTTGACAATTGGTTCGTTGGTCACGGAATTTTGGGTGGTAGTCTCTAAAAAATCAAAAAATACGTTAATCCGCCTTTCGATTTACTTTCATAGTGAGAGGTAATTACAACACAACAATAACCCAATTCAGAAAACTGATGTTAACTAAATCGGGGATTACAGTCTGGTGTTTCAGCCATGTGTCTATCTATCACTCATCTAATTACATGACTGAAGGAAGTGAAGGTGAAAAGATTGAAAAATTCCTGACACGTATAGATTTAGTCTAACGACGTTTCCGCGGATGAGACGGCCATGTCCACGACACAGTCACGCCCCGATTTTATTAAACAAAGTTTTGGGTGTACAGTAGAATCCGCTTAATAAAACTCCTCTTATATTGACCAACCGCTTAATACGACGTAGTTACAAAACGAAGTATGCTATTCATATAAAATTATTTACAGCAAAGTATTATAAAGTACAAGTCACTTATTCTGACCCATTCAAAAAATTATGTCCGGTTATAGTGACCAACATGATTCATCACGCATTGTTTGTTAAAACATATTATGATATGCGAAAAAATTACATCTCAACGTAGTCAAGCGTTTACGATTGAGAAGCTTTCTTCTACACAATATTAAGCAGATAAGAAAACTTTTTACATATTTTGATTTAAAATGCTGCGTTTCTCTTTAAAATAAACTACATACATATATCACACTGTGTATACCTTACAAAATTGTTTATTAACCGACTTCAAAAAAGGAGGAGGTTATCAATTCGACTGTATGTTTTAGATGTCATTATAAACGGATTCCAAGGTAACGTTCAAAGCCAGTTTTACTCATCATCATCATCAGCCTGTATCGACCCACTGCTGCTTCGCTCCCTTGTGCCATTTTCCCTGTCTCGGGCCGATCTCTTCCAATCTCATCTCTCTCTTAATTAAAGGGAAGTGCTGGATTCACATTTTTCTTGGGGTCTTATTTATTAAACGCTTTTGCTTAAAATATCACAACTTCAACAACTTCTTTCTTTGACAACTTGTAGGTGACGTCACATGTCAAGTGCAAAAACAAGACAAGGAATTTTAAGCACTGATTAGGTTTAAGCATTGTTTATAAATAGGACCCCTTGAGTGTAGGCAGACCAATTAGACCGTTCTCCGTTCTCGAGTTTTAGCGAGACAAACGAACAGTGATTAATTTTTACATAAAAGACGAAGAAGAAAAAGAAGGAGAAGAAGAAAAAGATTAACTAGTGGTGCCCTGCAGTTTTATCCACATTTTCCGGGATACAGAATAGCCGATGTGTTTTTTTAATGAATAGTTTTCCAAATTCCTCTGTGAGGGTATCAGAGACTTTGAGATCCAATTTTGAATTTTCAACAATTTTTATTTTATTTGTAGTTTTGAAAAACACCAGGTGTATATCTGTAATTGCTTACTTTTCATATACATACGCAGTATTTCTGCTATCTTGTTTTATTACTTTGTTACGTGTAATCAATACATAAGATACTCGTATGAGTAGTTGAATCAAAACAGAAAGAATGAGAAATTAACGTAGTCCTAGACAAACAAAAAAAACTATGAGAGGCATTTTTTTATGATATTCAATCAATTGTAATTAAATTAATTTCATTAATTCCATTAAACTTTAATTTGTTGTGCCTGTATTGTTCCAAGAAAATAACTTGAGTGAAAGTTAGAAGAGAGGAAGGTTCAGAGCGGAGGAATGTCGCCTCCCGTGCGGCAATGGAAAATACTGGTGACATAGAAGAATTGTACATTGTAGATTGTACAACGAGGGCATAAAACAAGCCATTTTATACGAGACGTTTAGCTAGCCCGAGCCAAAGGCGAGAGCGAAATGGGTTTTATGCCCGAGTTACACTCAACTTTACACTTCTATTGTGAGGAAATAAAATTAAATAAAAAACAATAATAATAAATACAGCCTCGACCAAAATCTCAAAAGGCTCTCGCTAGAC
Source organism: Alcis repandata (assembly GCA_949125135.1). Classification (NCBI taxonomy): domain Eukaryota; kingdom Metazoa; phylum Arthropoda; class Insecta; order Lepidoptera; family Geometridae; genus Alcis; species Alcis repandata. Next base: position 19,221,217 of record OX421221.1, read on the forward strand.
GGTTGCCTCAAGGGTCAGATGCAGAAAGCAGTTGTCCTCGACGCGGCACGAATTGTCCAGAGGTTCCTGTCTCTGCAGCCCTAACCACCGGTAGCTTGGGGCTTGCCTCGCTGCACAATTAATTAATTTTAATTGAAATGTTAATTTTTATTGAAATTAATTAAGTTATGTTTTATTAAAATGTATTATTTCAATTAAATAATAGATTTCATTTAAATTAAAAACATTATACTCATAATAGAATATAAAATCCCATCGATCTAGTATAAAATCCCAAGAACATTTTTTTCTTCTTTAATGTTCTTTCATGTAAAAAGTTACATCGTGTTTTCTTTGAAATTGTATTTGAAATTATTTTCTCGCAATCAAAGTGAAAAGTCGAGTGTATAAGTTGGATAGCTCGGGCATAAAACCCATTCTATCCTCGACTTTTATGTCCACCCTCGCCCTCGGCTCGAGCTAGCTATACGTCTTGAACAAAATGGCTCGTTTTACGCCCTCATTGTACAATCTACTATTTTAGTGATGATAGTATCTAAAACACTCAAAGCGACAAGTGATTATTGGGACCTTCACAAATGTTGTTTAGGATTGTTTGAGTGCTTACCAATGTCCAAGAGGCGCTGCTGGCTGGCGCGTTTGTTTTCGATCGACATCTTCCGGTCTCTCGCCACGGATAGAGGTCCTGCTGTAAAATAACGTGAATTTAGTAGGTGCTTGCTTATACAGAATTACAAAGTTCACATCACTGTTAATTTTCAGGATTGAACGCTCGTAGATTTACTAGCAATAGGCATGCTAGTTTTAAGTATGTATGCTCCTGAATAAGCATGCTCAAACACTTTAAATACAAACACTTTTAATGTACAAATATATATGCCATTTTATAGCGTGCTCTCTCGCTCTCTGTCTCAGTTCAAACAAAGCCATGGACTGTTTTTCACAGTCAAGGACGGATCCTCCATGTTTGTTAATAAGTCTTGGTACGCATTATTTCTATCAACATTATTTTTATACTGCGGTATGTGGGGATTCCACAAGCACTCGTTATTTCGATATAAATTTACAAATTTGAGCGTTTTTTCGTCACCCCAGTGTGACATTTTGCGTGAAATTGTGCACGCGCACCTGTTGCGAACGACTGATCGATAATTCGATACTAGCATGCTCAATAAGCAAACCTGTTCACACGCGCTAAAAGCACGCCCGCCCTCCACCCGCGCTGCAGGTAGCATGCCCAAAAAACGCACGACCGTCGATTTTTGAGCAAACTCGAAACGAGTATGCTCATTATCAGCAATGTTTCAATACACATGCTACTAATGAGCATGTGTAACTGTAGCTTTAGGTTCCAATGCGTCTATTCATAGGAGCTGTCGTTGATCGATGGCTCCCTACACTGACGTGTATTGCGCTCTGTTATAGATCTATTTAAGTGGCAAGCTGAATGACAGTCTCATCTTCCAGGTCGATTGACCTGTATCTGACTTGGATCGATAAAAGGTCAGCATCGACGACTGTCCCGATGCCGAATTCACAAATGCTAAATTGGGAAGAGGCTGGACTGAGTCATCGTAACTCACCTGACCTATTCCGTGACCTATTTATGACAATACCTCTCACGATTTCCAAATCCAGAAAAAAGGTCAAACGTTAGTGCATTTTGCTGTTCCGAGACTTCGAATAGTGTATTTCCGTAATTAGACGACCCATTTTCCATATTCTGGTGGCCTCGTAGTGTAGGCAAAATGAAGCTCCTATCTTAGTTTAAATGTAGGTGAACTGAAAAAATGGATTTATAAATTCCTAAATTATCTTTTAAAGTTAGCCACTTGGTTTTCAAATTCATTTTAGCGAAATAGACCTCATGAGATCTGATCAGACCTGACCAGACATGGTTTTATGTAACATCATCAAATTTTCGATAGACAGTCCGTATAAAAGAAAATAATGTTTGCAATTACTAGTACATATATAGACCTCTTGAGAAATTCTAAATGAAATTCAGTTGAAAGAGCAACAGAGTTGCCCATCTATTTGCCTTGCTTTGCTTTGCCGAGCAAGCAACAAGCAAGCAACAAGTTTTTTAGCATTCACAATAGCTTTCAGACGAGGTGGAATGATCGACAAGATAAATAAAAAACAAAACTACGTAAGTAATAATATTGGGGTCAAATTAGACCAAAAAATAGATGTTACTTTACATTAATTCCCACCCAGCTGAAAATTGGCAGGATTGTTTAAAACACCATCATAAATGAAACCTAAAAAGTCCTCATCGATCCGATACGTGCAAAAATTTTACTCCGGGTAGAAGGTCACCAAAACGGGTTTTTCGCGATTTTTTCAAAAATGGTTCAAGCTACTAGGGAACTGTTCAGGACAAGTATATTTTCTATAACAATCTCTACAGTATTGTTTTTAGATGCATGTTGATAGGACTCATGGTTTTCGAGATATGTTGATATATATTCATTTCAGACCAGGCCAAAATAATGATAATTTCTCGTAAGAGGCATCGGTCAGCAGTAGAATCATATCACAAGTTTGTAAATGAGTTTTCCTGAAGTTTTCAAAATCGCTAAATTCGACAACCTCAAGAAACACTTTGAAAAATGACTCCTTATGGTTGTGGCTTAAACCGGATAATTGATGATAATGGCTGACGAAAAATTTAACCTCTCGTGTCTCGGAAACGGTAAGAGATAGAGTATACTCGACTTCAGATCAAGTATGGACCTTTTTGGGGAAATGATAAAAAAGAAACCCGCCATACAAAAAAGTTTGACAGTCATACAAATAAACAAAAAAAAGGAAATGCTCATAGCTGTGGAACCGCTGTAGATAGATTGAGTGTGTTTGAAGAAATATTATAGAGGTTCATAGGGACAATAGAGATTCAGCAACAGAAGTCCATGATGGCATATTTCATATTTCCGTCAAATTTCAATGGATCTTCCAGTGATCCTTTGAGGGTGATATTTTGGATCTGGAGACTCTTAGGGTCCTTAAATCTATTCCTGATTTTTTTTTTGATTCGGCCATTTTTTTAATGGCTGCCATGCCACACTTGAAATTTTTCAAATACCAATTATTACCAATTCCACAACAAAATGACCAAATTTGTGTACATTTTGGGATAATTGAAATCAGCGAATGTTCAAACCGCTTTATTAAGTCACCCACGTGCTCGTATGTGTACCAGATTGACTGGCAGACGTCTAATTGTATTACGTTCCATCCGTCCATTCATAGCGGAATATTCAGTAGGTATATACTATATATTCAAGTTCAAAATACATTTATTTTGCACTCAAAGCGCAATAAATTAATTTCTAATTATTTTGAATTATTTTTGATAATTTGAACAAAAAAAGAAAGAAATTAATTGGTTCCTAGTTAGGGGAATTGTACTCAGGCTCATTGAAGTATTTGAAGTAGGTACCTACCATATTTCACGATTAAGTGTGCACATGTTTTTTTCTATACCTATTATTACTGAAATTAACATTTTCTATTTTTTTAAGTAAATTGTCAAATATATTATTAATCAGTAGTAGATATTAATGGGTGGAATATAATTTTGAAAACTTTGGACAAACATTTAAGACTGCTGTCTCTAATAAGCCTCAGATTTAAAAAAAGTAGGTATGAGGTCTTTAACATAAGTTAATCTTTTACGAAAACTTAGTCCGGTATAATTATAAACAGCTTATCAGCAGCCGTACGATCTCAAATGACATGTATGTGTCGCAGTCAACTATAACTCTGTATCTATGTGTGTGTATTTTAGTTATTTCGTTTATTAATTAAATTAATTTAATTTAATTTCAATTATTTCGCTGATATTTTCGTGAATTCCTTCTTGGTCCCATAGTAAAAGTTGTTCATAATGATGAGTAATATGAGCCCTTTTCGGCTTAGCATACCCTTTCTGTATAGCCTTAGCCCTCTATTATAAACATTTAAGTAGTCTTACTTAGGTACTATTTTGTGGTAGGTACACTCTTACTTTATTCATTAATTACGATTTTGAACCCCCCCCCCCCCTACCATCATGTACATAAGAAGGGTACATAAGAATTCTCAAACCCCCTCCCTCTTTTTATTTAAGATACGTTCTTATTTTTCAAAAGAATAGGTATAGTAATTCTTAGTCCTATCGCTTTAGTTATTTTCTACGCGTCGCTGTCGATAGTACACGTCAAAATATCTCAAAGTGTCTTTGCTGTAAACATTACAAAGGCTGTCTTGATCATGTTAACTTATTTATTTCCTCAACAAAGGCCAAAAGCTATTAAAGAGGTCCTTAGTGTACCCGTAGTGATTTATCTACCTACAAAGAGCTGGAGGGGAGCTGTGATCAAAGTCAGTGGCTTTATACCTTCTGAACTGTTTATTCAATTACTTTTCTAGGGTTAACAATTTTCTTTGGTTTGTCAATGTTTGCGAAAGGTGAGCTTTTTATTTCACTTTTATTTTTTAAATGACAATATTGGTTCAAGTCTTTCGTTGAAGTCTTTCGTTAAGCTGTAGTGTTTTAGTCACCGATGCAAAAGGAGGGGCGTTATAAGTTTGACCGCTATTTGTGTTTGTTTGTGGCATAGTAGCCCAATGATTTGGATGCGGTTTTTTTAATTCTAAAACAGTCTCTCTAGCGATGGTTTTAGACATGTTTTATGAGAATTGGTACAGCCGTTTCAACGTTGGGCGTATTTAATTTTTTTTATCGGTAAACAATTTTTAGTTTCTATTTTTATTTTAAATAAGTTATTCTTCTAATTATTTTACCAGAATACTTTTAGGGTTGCCTTGAAGATATTGCTCTTAGCGGTAAGGCCGCCAATTGTTGCACTAGTTTTAAATTTTACGATCCTTTTTGTCTGTATTTCTTGGTGTGAAGAAGAGTTTATCTATCTAGCTAGGTATGTATCTAATGTTACTTAAAAGTGTTAATTATGAAAAATAAGATATCTTACTCTACTAATATTATAAATGTGAATGTAAGTTTCTTTGTTACGCTTTCACGCAAAAACTACATAACCGATCATCATGAAACTTTGTACACCTATTCTTGGAGGTATTAGAAGTAACATAGGATACTTTCTATTATTTTAACGCGGGTGAAACCGCGGGGCACAGCTTGTAGTTAATAATTTTGATGTGTATAGGTATCGTCAACAGTTAAAAGAGAGTTAGTCGCCGTGTGGCGATAGTGGGTTTGTTAGTCGTTGGTTAGGTAATCTAAATTCTAAATATTTTATTCACATGGACATTACTTTTATAATCACTGCTTTCCGAACTGGGTGTGAAAAACCCGTGTCTTGGAAGTCGGTGTCTATTTCTTGTTTTATTGAGTTAAGTACCTACATTTTACACTTTTCATTACATTTTATTTTACACTAGCTTTACTCGGCGATTTCACTCGTTTTATTTTATCTTATCTGTATTAGAGCAAACAAAGCAAATACTGAATTACTTAAATCGGTCCAGCCGTTCTCGAGTTTTAGCCAGACAAACGAACAGCGATTCATTTTTATATAAAAGAAGACTAGCCGCACCCGGCGGTTTCACTTAGCGAAATAGATCCAACCATTCTCGAGTCTAAGCCAGAGAAACGAACAGCGATTCATTTTATTATAAATAAATTAATTCTGTAATTTTTCTAATTTTTCACTTTATTGCATTTCATAATAACTTTTATAAATTATGTTGTTTTCAACCAGCTGTGTGCTGAGTTGGGATCGGGTTTGTGAAAATATTAAGTACCTATGTAATATACCTAGTATTTTTAAATCCTTTTTAATTATTTTATATTTGTTTTATTTTTTAAGTATTGTTTGTATCATCACTGTACTCGTATCTGTTTTTGACGTAAAAAAACTATTCTGTATTCTGCATTATTTGTAGTTTTATGTCGTATTTAGACAACTAAGTATTTATTACAAAAACTCAATAAAAAAACTTATAAATCGTGAAAAAGACATGTATAAAACTATCTTATCTTAATAAATCGGCCAACTTGAAACTATGTACGTATTTACATAGTAATATGAATCAAATAAAAAATATTTCGATTCGGAGTTAGACGTCGCACTAACCTGTAGAAGAAAGAAAGAAAAATAGTACGTTTCAAAATGTGTACGATTGAAAACAGATAGCGACTCCTTTACACGGAAAGAATTCTTGTGAAAAATAAATTATTTCACTTTCTACTTAAATATTCAATTTCCATCGACAAAAGACAAAAAATACCAAAATTTCAGGCCTGGTAACTCCTTCTGTTTACGAGCTAAAACCTCGTGACACTCGGACGAACTAGAACACAGGAACGAAACTCTGATCTGGTCTTCTGGTACAGAACCCTAAAATTAGTACATCACTGCTATCTTCAAATTCACACCGACACACGCCAACAAAGCTATAAAGAGCGAGTAACAGGTGGCACTTGTGAATGAAGACCACTACAAAACTATCGCACTTTGCGCCCAAAAAACTTTCTGATAATTCTGATGTGAGTAAGTAAAGACTGAAAAATAGAGCCTTCTTGAAAGACTGAACGCGATCACCAACAAAAAGTAATTGAAATCGAAACAGCGATGATGTTATTAGCGGGAAGTTCTTATCACAAGATAACAACATGGATGGGCATGGGATTGGATGGATCGGAATAAATTATACTTGTAAATTAAAATTTAGCTACCTAGCGGGTGCCCGTCGATAGCAGCCAACACAGTAACCGCGAGCGCGAACAACGTTAACTTGTGCATCTTGACGGTTGTGCACTTGCAGAGGTGCAGCGCGAGCGAGAGCTGAGAGCTGACTGCCGACTGCCAGCCGCGGCGATTCCGACGACAGACTCTGAGCTGGCCGCTCGGTCCGCTCCCCTCCCCGCCTCTGGGCGCACGCAGCCGCACTAGATCGATAGACCCCGCCCATATCTGTACCCCTAGCACAAACACTATCGAAAAATCTTTGTTCCGAACTCGATTGTTTTAATACTCGTAGGTTGGGGAAAAAGTTTCTTCTCATTTTTTAAGAAAATTCAAAACATTTTTTAATATAGTTTATTTACATTTAACTAAGGTATGTAGGTACCTACCATTTTGTTTGATAACTTTTTGCCATCTTGTAGGTAGGGACATGATCCCATTGCTATAGAAATTTTGGGACTTCTGATCAAAATACCGCGCGACAAGTGGTTTTGGCAGTCCTCTCGTGATGTTAACCTGACACTGCCTAAAGAATTCTGAAGAGACCGAAACGGGTGGAAATCTGAAGGTGCAAGGTTCTTCAAAAATGGTTCGGTTTCATTAGGTTTCTTTTAGTGAGCTCGTGAGGTACCCAAATATCGAGCTGTTTTGTGTACCCAGTTTTTTCAAATGCGCCAAAACTGTTATGTGGTGAATTCCCAGTTCTTCAGGTAGGTACGTCGTAACTACTGACATGCCGATCTTGCTCCACTTTTTCAAAAATGGCATCCATTTTATCCGTAATAGGGCGACCAGAGCGACGTGCATCTTTGACATCAAAATTTCCGGATTAAAAACGCTTAGGTAAACCAAAGTGCTACTCTCACAGACACTGCACTAGGTCCATAAACATCGCAAATTTTTTTCGCGGCTTGCGTTGCATTTTTACCTTTTTTGTAGGTAGTAAAATTTTAAATTGTATCGAATTTCTTCATTAGATTCACTCACTCATCTTGACAGTACGAAAAACAAATGAAAATCACACATTTTCCTAATTTGAATTTGGAATCATGTTCTTTAAAATTTAAACTTTCAATGATACCTACGAAAACCAGCCAGAAACAAATAGTAGGTATAGCCAAAGAGATTTTAATAAAAGTTCATAAATTATTTACTATAATGCGAAAAGACTTTTTCCCCAACCATATCTATCGAGGGCACAACAAAAGTTTTTATACCTTTTTTTTACTCTTTTGAACAAATACATGTGTTTTCGGCAACACCATAACACATGCAGTGGAATTCTTTTGATATTTTTATCGAATATGTACGTTGTGCGTAATGAATTTTTTCGAGGCGTGTGATAAGGATGCCTAACTTTTGAAACTGTTTACTTTGAAGTTAAACTTCCTGACTCTGCTAGTCCCAGCCAGGTTTTCCGCTTCGACTATAGTCTATTAAGTACGGGATTTGCAGGAAGTCGAACTACATCCCGTGGCGGGAAACTATTCAATTCTTGTTTGATGAAAGCGGGTTTGCAACTACTACGGAAGCCAATTTGCAGCCGATAGAAACTGCGGTTTTCCATTTGAAAGTTATGAATTGGAAACTGCTGAAAATGCCGTTTAAGCGTTGCAAAGTTCTAATAATTTCACCATTAGGTATACAAAAGTGGAAGTTATTATGTTTGTTACTTTTTCCGCTGAAATGGATGGATAGAATATGGATGGAATTTAGAATTGAGATAGCTTGTAGATAGGATTAACTCATAGGTTACTTTTCATTATCATCGGTGTTTCTTTTGACCGCGCGCGTGAAACCACCGGGCGCAGCTAGGAAACATTAAATTATATAGGTACTAGCCGTACCAACTGTTTCATCGGTGGGTTTCCCACGTTGGAAAAAAGATTACCAACCAGTAGCAAATGTAAAACCTAGCTTTTATGCTACTTTTGTACTACGAAAGTATAACTGTAATTTGTTAATGTTTAGAATTGTCTGGCAGGGGGTTGCAACCATACTGAGTGTCCGGCAATGGATGACGTGGTTTCTAATGTTATTCCGAAGAAAATTAAGCTTTTTGCTTTAACGAATTTGAGGTACTATTTTATACACCTTTACTTTCTGTTTCCTGCCAAAGTAACCACGATCTCAACTCCATGCTTACTGATCGTTCTTACCTCTCTTGGGGAAATGCTCTGAGAAGTTTTCAGCTTTTATAAAATAACGAAGGTCCGGCTGTCGTGGGCTCTTACTCTAAAACAGTGTAACTTGATTTAAAAAATTACGATTTACACCAAACAAGTACCTACTTAGGTAATTTTTCACATGTCATTCTGGAGATAGAATTATCTCTAGTACAATTATTTGTTTAGGTATAGAAAATTCAATTAAAATAGAAACCTCTATGTTCCTTTACATTTCTTGTTGCGTATGTCGGTAAGTAAGTAACTCGTAATATAATTTTATTCAGCAATCAATACGAAGTAAACATGAACAATAATGAATATTAAACATTTCAATCAGGAAAATAAAAATAAGTAGCGCGGCATGTATCTAGATATGAGTAATATATCTAAGCCTTGGCGTATTTTAAAACTCGGTGCTCAAGTCTATGGTTTTCTGTCTCGCTTAATCAAAATCGGTAAATTTACCTCATCACCAAATTTTTACAAAACAGTTTTCGATAGGTGCCTAAAACATCCTATTGGTCAAATAAAAATGGAACTGCCACAAATATAATATACCTATACATACATACAAACATACGAGTAACTCATACGTAGTCAAGATTATCTCTGTTTGTTTCAATCTCATATTTCTAATGAGGGCGACAGGGACCGAGATAATATTACACTTGTCAGAATTTTCAAGACTAATTATTATGTCACCTGACGGGAAAATAATAATCAGTTTCGAAGCTTAGAATTATAAATAAACATATTCAGGAAGTTTTTTGACATATTCGCTTTAAAAAAAAACTTTATTGCTAAATGAATAAATAACGTTTCACACTCAGTCGGATTCACCGCCGACACCACCAAACCATTCCGGTCAGGGCCTTTTTCGCTTGACCGCTCACATGTGTTCTATTGAAAACAAACACTAGAACTAATAAAAATGGCCCATCTACCCATGTCACTAGTCGATAAACTAAGTGCTATCGAGTAACAAAATCGATTTAAAAATGCCCAATCTTATGTAGGTACATTCACGTACATATGTGAGAAAGAACACAGTTCGAATATCCAAAAAAACAGCTATCCATACACTAGCATCCCCATTATTAGCTATAAGCTAGTACAATCGACGCTCCAATCAATGTAGGTACATAAATATACTCGTACTTACTTGCAAAATGTGGAACGAGCTTCCAACTGCCGCTCGCCGCGCCGTTGTTATTTCCGTTATTGTCAGAAACATATCCGTGACGCCTCTGGTGTTACAGATATTCATAGGCGACAGTAATCGCTTGCTATCAGACAGCCCGACGCCCGTTTGCTTGAAATAGTTAAACTTTTAGCAACTCTACAACCCTTATAACTAACCACTAGAAATATCTACTTTGCCACAGACAATACGCACACACGCGTAGCGGTCAAACTTATAACAACCTTTTTGCGTCGGAGGTTAAAAAAGAAAAGCACAAAGAAAAGCGCCGTCTAGTTTCATTAGTTTCAAACTAAAACATTTAGCTTGGTAATAATTTCGTATTCAACCAGCTATAAATTTAGGTACAAGGTGCTACAGAAGGATGTAGTAGGTAATACTCAAACAGCGAAAGCGGAGACTGCCTAAGAATTCATCCCGTTCTTCCAAGGCCTCTTTAAGCACAGAATTTTAGATTTTATTATCACAAGTAAGACTTTAAAGTTCAAGTTTGAATTTTAGTTTAACGTTAGTTCAGCCCTGAAAGCTTGGTACCAAGCGAACGTTGGCTATCGATCACTGGAAGTTTATAGCGGGGCCGTGCTAATTTAACCTAGTTTTTTTCTAGGGCTTTTAAAGGTCGGAGTGAATCTTTTATGGTATGTACCGGATATGTAGGTAACTGCTTCTTCTTTTTAATTAATCAAGCTTATTATTATACTCGTATTAACGAGTATTGAACTAACAAGATAGTAGGTATTCTGAATCAGATGTCGTATAGGTAATGTTGTCTCGAGAATTTTGTGTCCTTATATTTTTCATTACGGTTGGAGCATGGCGAACTAAAACTATTATACTTACAAGAACTTATTACTTGTTAGTAATTACAATTGTAAATAGTAATACCCCGTGTTTCGTGAATGAAATATTTTAAATTTGAATTTGAAAGTTTGCGTGCTTGATCTTCGGCCACAACGTCATCGGGCGATTTGATGTTCTAATGTAGAGTTATTCGCGTTAAAAAAAACTCACGTGAGAAAAAGGATCGGCCTTGGCAAATATCACGTTTTTTCCATATAAAAGTGTAGAATTATGTGAAAATTGCTTAGTTTTAGAAACGTACACATAACAGGTCTGCATCACCCAGAATTTTGAACTCGCAGAATTCACGACCCTGCGCGGCACAGCACTGCGCTCGTCACCCTGAGATATAATGTAAGTTGCTACTGTCGTCCTTTATGTCAATGAGTAGAATAAAGTGTACATTTGGAGTTTTACGTATTGGCATATGATTGGAAATGTACTTTGACTTTTCTGTGACACCTTGTATTAAAGGGCCACACACCCACTCATCGCCACCGGCTCCGTCACCATTGACAACGACGGATAATTTAATTCTCATAGGTACATTGAACTAATGACGATCCAGAATAAAATAGGAGAGTTATTACATAGGATTGGTTCCATAAGAGTACTTATAATAATATTCTAAAATGTCATAGTAGATATGTCAACCTCAGATAAATCTAAAGAGAAAGATAGAGCACCGCGTTAGATTACTCTTATTTTATTTTTAAATAGTTTATCTCATTAAGAGATGAGCTCCACGTTCACGTTGAGAACGCTTTCTGGTTTCATCGTTTCGAACTAATCACATCATTTTTCTTTGGAACTAATACTCTAAGGCTGGTGCTGAGATAATACCTACAACCACTAGTTTTCATCTTTAGTTAGCAAAGATATAAATACATAATTTAAAGCACTTAACAATATTTTTACATCAACCCTTAATATTACGTAGAGCGCCATCTGCCATACGCTGTTCTGACTAAAATCATAGTTTTTTTCTACTAAACTCTTATTAGACATAATTTTTACGCGAGTATTCCCGTGTTAATTATAACAACATTTTGTAAATCCTTAAAACAAAATACTCAATTAAGTGTAAGTAGGTACTGTTATCCTGAAAAAATGTTAAAACTGCTTTTTAAAAAACAATTTCTGCGAAATATCATACACTTGAGTTTATTTCTAAACACCACAATATGCTACTCGTACATAGTTTACATACCTACTCGGGTCAGTGGGTCATCAACCATGGTCAAGCTGAATATATGTCAATCGATTCCTCCACCTGCACCGATCAAAACTTTCGAGAACGTTCTTTAAGTCCATATGAAATAAACTTGAAGGTTAGTTGAATTATTGTGAAAGAACAGGAGTGGCTGTTGCAAATAAAAACCAGTTTATATATAACATTACTAGCTTCTGCCCACGGCTTCGCCCGCGTGGAGTATATCTCAGGTACTCTTAATTTTTCCGGGATTAAATTAACTTAACCCTCCTCTTTTGAGAGCATGCAAAAAGAATCATATAAAGGAATCAGGGACGGCAAAAACCCCTGGGTGCAATAAATTAGCCCCCTCGGACCATTGGTGGACATTTTAAATCCGTCATCTTGAATTTTCGTCACCACCATCAAGTAGGTAGCTCTCGCAAACCCCCATGACATTTGTTTAAGCACTACCCGCCCCATCTTAAATCGTTTCGGAAATATAAACCCTCAAGGGTGTATGGCGGCCATGTTTCTGGTCTGGTGGTTGGTTTTTATTTTCCCAAAAAGTTTTTGGTGAATTTTTAGTTTTAGCGCTTTGGTAAAAATGTGTTTAGTTTTCGTAATAATTAGCAGTTCTACCTTGAGGTGACTTTTCGAAGATTTTGGATTTTTCTCGAGGTTTATAGACCCACCATAGGTTTAGTACAGTGCCGGTCCTATTAACATTTTTAACTGGTGCGAGGACCAAAAATGGCGCCCCTCTAAAAAAAAATGTTTCTGCAGTTGCTTTATTTTCCATCAGAAAAAAAGCAGTGGCTTCAGATTATTCAGCTGTCAAAAGTTCGTTTAACCAGTTTGTGCGAATACGTAATTTGCGCGAATAAGTGAAGTGGTGGACAACTGAAATAGTAGATTGTATAACGAGGGCATAAAACAAGCCATTTTAACCGACTTCAAAAAAGGAGGAGGTTATCAATTCGACTGTATGTTTTTTTTTTTATGTTTGTTACCTCATAACTTTTGACTGGGTATATCGATTTTGATGATTATTTTTTTATGACGCTTCCCATTTGGTCCCACTTCAATTTAGTCCAGTTCTGATAATCATGAGTATACCATATAAGCCTTAAATTTGCATTAAGTACGTGCGCGACAAATAGATGAATAACTCAATAGTCGGTCTTTTGAAGTCGGTTTTTGTTTTTTGTTTTATAAAAATAATGTTCTTGTATAGGAGACGTTTAGCTAGCCCGAGCCGAAGGCGAGGGCGGATATAAAGTCGAGGATAAAATGGGTTTTATGCCCGAGTTTTACACTCGACTTTTCACATCGATTGGGAGGAAATAAATTAAAATATAATAAAAAATATATTATAATAATAAAATAAATAATGAAATAAAATATAAATAAAAGTATAATTTAAATAATGTACTTAAAAAAAAAAATACATATATATTTAAAAATTAAAATTAAAAAAAAAAAATACATTTTTTTAATAATAAAAAAAAATTATTATAAAAATTTCAAAATTATAAAAACATTAAAAATTTATTTAAAAAAATATTTAATTTACTATAATTAATTAATTTAAAATTCTTCATTTTTATTTAATTAAAATTATCTTATATTATTAATCATATTTTGATTTAATATTTTTTAAATTAAAATACAAAGAAATAGATTTAACTATTTTAATTTGTTTTGTCAATAAAAAAAACAAAATAACATAATACACGCAAGTGTCCGACCGAAACTAGTTTTACGTCCGAAACCGAAACCGAAAACGAATTTCGGTAACGGTCTCTGTTTCGGCCGAAACCGAAACTTCCTTACAAGGATCATATTTTGAGGGAATAATAAAGAAAACGTTATTAAAATCATGACTGCAGTCTTCGACATTTTCATTTATTAATAATCAACATACCTCGTGTGTGCATAAGTTTTGAGACGAAATAAAAGTTGTATAACTTTTAAATATAATTAACTTATATTTCTAAAATTTTCAGTACACATTAAGTTAATAATAATCAACAGTAAAATATAATTGTGATTCAAAATGACCACCTTTATTTTTAATACAGGCCCTTAGACGATTTGGCCAGTCATCAATAGCGGCACGAATCTTTTCCAGCGGAATTCGCTTTGCTTCTCGGATAAGGGCTCGCTACAGTGACTCCAAGTTTGGGTGGGACTTTCGACAGGCCCTGAGCTCTAATTCAAGCCATAAAGAATAATCCAGCGGGTTGAGGTCAGGGCTAGAGGGGGGCTATTCGTTCGCCGCGATAAAGGCCGGCACATTTTCCCTCAACCAAGCTTGGGTGGTTTTTGCCTTACAGGAGTCAGGATGGCGCTGAGTCTTGCTGGAAAACCCAATCCTTGCTGTGAAATAAAGTTTGAGACAGGGGTTTCACAACAGGCTCTAAGATGTCACTTTGGTAATTCTTGGCTTTCACCTTGACGCCTTGTTGACAGAAATAGAGCGGAGTGACACCTTCATATGAAACTCCCCACCATACCATCACACTAGCCGGATGATGCGTACGCGAGACATTCCGTGCTGAAGCTGGGACGTCCTTGCTGCTTTTGGCATACACTTTATTGTTTTGTCGGTTAAACTTTTCTTCGACAGTAAAGACTTTCTCGTCGGTGAAAAGTATTTTCCTCGCATCGTGCCTCCTAAGCAGTATTGGACAACGTTCGCGTCGCAATTTACGAAGACGTTCGTTTAAAAAGTGAACTTTCCTACGGCTATACGCCTTTACCTTAAGATCATATTTCAGTATTCTGTTGACTGAAACGCGGGAAATATTAGTCTGCAGAGCGACTTTCTTCTGAGTGCGACATGGATTTCGGCGAAGTTGCTCTCGGATGATTTTGATGTTCGCAGGCGTCCTCACAGAGCGTGGCCGACCACTCCTTTGGTGATCTTGCAAAGAACTTGTCTCCTTGTATCGTTTGATAGTGTAATACACGAAGTATTCACCTCACGGAAAATCTCCATTGATTTTTTTTCCGCTTAAATAGCGAAATCATCACCAGAAAATTGAAAGAAATTAATTTGAAAATCAAAGAAAACAAAAGTTAACATTCCAAATTCAAAATTGGAAAAAGAAATAAATAGCAGCCAGTAATATTTTATTTTATTTTTTAAGTACAAAGTTTGTCTCAAAACTTATGAACACACGAGGTAGTAAGCGAATCACGACATTGGCTCTGATGGGATTCATTACATATTTAATTCATTTAACGCGCCGAACACGACCGATCACAGCGCGAAAACTCCCGAATGCACATTCGGTTTCGGTCGTAGTTTCGGCAAGTTTGCCGCCGAAAACGAAACTAAACCGAAACTCGTGTTTTTGCCGAAACTCAACCGAAAACGAAACCGAAACCGAACATTCGGTCGGACACTAAATTACACACAAATAGAATAGAAAATCACAGTTTTTAAGTTTTGTGCACCAGATAATTTTTTTGAAGGCGGTGACATGTTTTTTATCTGTAAAAATAAATTTCGAATAAATTAAAAAAAAATATTCCAGCTTTATAATTACATATATACTTACTTATTTTAAATAAATATAAATAAATAAGTAAATATTAACAAAGTTGCTAAAATATTAGTTAAGTTAATTATAATGGATTGTTATTATAGAAATTGTAAATTAGAGTAACATCCCTAGTGTTTAAAAAGAAAAAGGGGTTAACTGACGCAACATTGTAACAACGTTCAGTTCTTTACGAGATCGTAGATTATCTCGTAAATCACTAATTGTTTATTATGTTTAAAACGGTTTATTAAAAAAACAAGTCATAAAATAACTCGCATCGGTCATTATTACAATAAATATGTAATCGTTATTGAAAAAAGTTTAGCAATTCTGTAGTTCTAACAAAACGAAAAAAAAAATATTTTATGCCCGCCGTTACAAGGTTACGTTGTTGAATTTTGATGAATTGTCAAATGTGACATATTAAAATGGCCTGACTATAATAGACGATGCCTGCCTAGTGAAACAAGTGACGGACGAAAGTTCACCCCGCGGCCCGTTCCCCCGCAATTTTGTTCGTGCGTGTTACGCGACTCGCGCGCTCGGTCGAGCGTCTTTTGTTTCACGTTTTGGTTCATTTTGGCGCCCCCCCCTTGAAGGCGCCCGGTGCGGTCGCACCGCTCGCACCGCCCTAGGACCGGCCCTGGTTTAGTAGGTACATCAAGTTTCATCAATTAGATACATCAAAGTTTCACTGACAGCATCAAAACAAATTCATTCTCCATTTCATTTCACACCCCCCCCCCCCCCATAGGGTTGATTTTCCAAAAATGGTGAAATACGTATTCATTATTTTCATAATTAATTTTCAAAACCATGGCGTCCAAAATTCCAAAAACAATGCTTCTCCATACACAGAAATTTTATCGACCTCAATTCAAACGTCGATAAAAAATTCCTCTAACTCGATAAATAAGACTAAAAGACAACAAGAAGATTTCACGATTTAGTCAATTTGTCGATCGGTAAAGTTTCAGATCTACAGGGTTATATAGAGGATTTTTTTATCGACGTTTGAATTGAGGTCGATAAAATTTCTGTGTATGGTTTAGCAGTGTATCTACTTAGTTATTAAGTGGCGCTCACATAGGGTCTCCCAAGTATTTGATAGGTTTAGAAATAATATAAATACCAACCAAATTTTATTGTAATAAATATTTGAAACATGGAAACACTTTTTTTGATACAACAAATATATTTTATTACCGACTTCAAAAACAGGAGGTCATCAATTTGATTTGTATGTAATACTAGCGGCCCGTCCCGGCTTCGCACGGGTAGACATTCATTTTTTAAACATTTTGGGATAAACGTAGAGTAAATGTGTCTTGATGATATTTGAGCACGCAATTCAATGTCAAATGTTACATTAAAAAAGTTTACATTGTCCAAAACGCTAAGTACCTATTCTTAAGCCGGCGACTGACCTGTAGGCCTAGCACAACTACGACGTAAACTTACGTAGCGAGTTTTCGATAGAAAAGTGTATGCCATTTACGCCTGTCAACAGCGCACTGACGGGCGTAAATGGCGTACACTTTTCTATCGAAAACTCGCTACGTAAGTCAACGTCAAAGTTGTGCTAGATACACTGTAACATTTCGTCGTAACGTAACGGTTACGTTACGACGAAATGTTGCAGGTCTGTACAGCGAGCCGATCCGCTCGCTCATAGCGCCGCGTGCTCCACCACGCTCGCTTCGAATGCTACGTTACGGCAAAATGCTCAGGTCAGTCGCCGGCTTTAAATTTTCAAATTTTCGCGTAATTTTTTTTTTCTTTCATAAGAACCTTCTCCTGACAATAACAAACACAACAAAAAAATAAAAAGTGAAATCGGTCCAGCCGTTCACGCGTGATGGCTTGACCAAGGGAAATAGGGATTCATTTTTATATATTTATTAGATAATAGTAGTTTATGCAACTGTCATATAATGAAGGGTATTAAAACACGAGTGTGTTTATGAAACGAGCGCAGCGAGTTTCATAATAGTAACGAGTGTTTTAATACCTGTGTTATATGCAGTTGCATACACTACTTTATCTACACTAATGCTGTTACATTCTACTTATGTTTCCAATACTTGATAAAATACGTTTATCTTCACTAATAAAAACGTGTATTGTCACAGTGAACTTGGCGCGCAATCAGGAGCGAGCGCGCATGCGCGCGCAGGGCGGCCAATCAGAAGCGAGCGCGCGATGTTATAATGACTCATTACGACATCGATGTGGATATTATAACATCATGTGAAATTGCTTAAATGTTGTCTGTGCTATAACAGTAGTCATTATAACACAAGTATTGGAAACATAAGTAGAATGTTATAACATTAGTGTAGATAAATATAGATTACTCGATCTGCCAAACATTCACATAATATTTTAATAATCTATTAGGGCTTCCAAACAAATGCACAAAATTTAATTAGGTGTAAGTATATCTAGTACATGTTTGTCCGCACATTTCTCCGAAATTATTAGTCGGATCGAGATTCACGCAGCCTCGTTTCGAGCGAAGCAGCTCATGAGACTGATCCACTAATCAGATAAATAATTACTGCACTGAGCCATGGAGACTAGACGTAAGGAGAACTATCGCGTATGGGGGGGTACTTGAAAAAGTGTTAAGTTATAAATAGTAACTACTAGTTCAATTTCAAATAGCGCTGGCATATGCACAGGGTATGAATACTTTTTATAAATAGAGACGGTTCTCCTTACCTCTAGTCTGCATGCACTGAGCGCATGATAACAATACTCATATATGTATATATCATCAACCAATCTATTATTTCGGTATAAGATTATTATTATAAAATTATCTAGCTTTTATTTAAAACTAAAAACTATGAAATAAAATAATATTGACTTCATAAACTCAAAATTATGAAACAATATCTTTATACAAGTACATGCACGAAATATATATTTTTTTTAGGTGCCACCACTTTCAAAAATGTAAATTACCTATATCACTATCAATTACCAACCTCTAAAAATTATCTTTTGAGATATTATTTCATAATTTTGAGTATAGTCTTTCTGAAGTTGATTCAATTTTTTTATTACTTTTTTGTTAATAACAAACTATTCAAGTTGAAGAATCATCTATCTATATATATATATATATATATATTATTATATTTATATATATATATAAAAATGAAACCTTGGTCACGGTCATGGTCCTTGGCCACGGCCTCACGTGTGAAGGCTGGACCGATTTCACTAATTCATTTTTGTTGTATTTGTTATTATTAGGAGAAGGTTCTTACGGAAAAAATATTAAGAGAATCTCTCAGAAATAGACAAGTTAGCATCAACAAACTACGGTTGCTATAGTTACGCAATAGCATGAGAATAGAGGTTATTAACAAAGAGTTCCTATAATTATTCTCAACACCTTTGGTCACGCCATCACGCGTGAACGACTGGACCGATTTCAATTTACTCTACGTTTATCCCAAAGTCTACCCGTGCGAAGCCGGGACGGGCCGCTAGTTGGTAATAATTATGTATATGTCAGGTAATAGCTGTAACGTAGCATCAGCAGCATGGTATCGGCGTATACTCAGCAGCGGTGTGGTCTCAGAGAATGGCATTGACTTCCTGCCTCTTTGGTCACTGAAAAAGAAAATTATTTTACTTTTATATGGTTATTGAATACACACAATTGAATGAATGGTATGGAAATGCATAAAGACACCGGAGTATCACTCTAAGTACATATTCCTTTTAATAATTTTAATACAGAATCTTGAAAATAGGTTTTAAAGTGGTTTTGAAATATGAATTAGGTCATACAGTTATGTATGTAGGTACAGTACTTTAGGAATTATTTCTGAGATCACTTAAGTATGTAAAAACGCAGAACTTTCCTATGTTTAATAATAGTCTTTGTTGAAAAACAATTCTAAAGTAGATGCATTACTTAAATACCAAGTTACTTACCTATTTGTGTAAGGTGAAGCAGTTGCATTTCGTACTGATTGAAATGGTATTTTATCATTAATATGAGTTAACATACTTTTTTTCAAATAGCTTAGTAGGAATGTAAACTGACCATGGCGAAAAACATGAAGTGTAGATTAGCCTGCCTCGTCGCACATTCCCAGGCTTAATCAAAGCATCATATTTATCTGGAATAATAAAATTAGTAAAAAAATCATGTTGTGTAGTTTCGAATTTAACTAAAATAAGTTTACTGTTTTTTAATATGTAACAAGTAATGCTTACCTTTGCTAGTCTGCATACACCATTTGCACTTGATGATTAAATTAGATTCTTTTTCTTTTTCATTTTGATATCACAGAAATACAGAATTGGATTTTTGTAAAGCTCACGACAAAATTCTTTGTTTTGATTGATTGGTTAAGTTGCGTTGCTTGCTAGTAAACCAAAAACCATAAAGCTGTCTCATTTTGCTCTACGTGTGTAAAAGAGTAGAGAGAAGTTATTTTTGATTTGACAAATGAATTGACAAGATGAAATGTAGATTTGTTGCCATTACGTAAAATAGTCATTTTATCGAATTATCCGTGTTGAGATCCATACTTTCATTTTGACACCCATTGCCTTTTACCTTGGGAGAGAAAATAATGCACAGCCTAATATTGTTCGTTATAATAATGCGTAACCTCAAGGCATAGGCTAAAACTCAGGGCTTAAATTTTTGTATATTGCAACATCAGCTATTCTCCACAGTATTGTGTTGTACATTAAGGCTTCCCTACGACAGAATTTGACAGAAAGACATCCCTCGGGAGGGGGAGAGTTACATTCGCGTTTTATTGATCGATCGTCCTTGGTTTAATATTAAAATACTGAGTGATAATTTAGCTCTACGTCCTAGCCCTTACCGCCCTATCGCAGTTGAATACACTGTACAGTGCTTAGTTCAGATTTCAGAGCCACAATGTTTCATAGATGTGCAAGTAGTGAGTTGATTAGGATGGGTTCATCTACAATCAGGGCTGGGCAGTAATGTGATCAGAGCAGTTACGAGATTCCTTTGTATACGCCGTGCGCAGCGGCTTTGCAGAAGTCATGATTAGGTTCCACAGAAGGTGTGGCGACCGAGTGACTTTATTAAACCAAAATCTGACCGCCATTAGGAACTTCGTAGAGTTTAACCATGGGTTGATCCTCAGCGCAGAACCCCTTATTGATGATGTTATATTTGAAGTGAGAATAGATAGAAAGGTAAGTAATTTTCATAGCTAGTATGCATGTAGTACCTACCTATATTTTATATTTTATAGATTTATAATTTCCTTCACCAATAGGTAATCCAGCTTGTATTAGAGTTATGGTACAGAGATAAAGATTATTTTGCTGGCATTCCTGTCCAAAAAGTCCTGTTTTTTATTAATCTCTACCAAAATAAAACAAGAAAATGGACTGGTGTTTTGTTTAACAAGCACCAATATATGGGTATATTGATATTGGTACTCACATACAGAGCGTTTTTTTTAAAGGAATCTCGATGAACCTTGTGCTACAGGTTTTACCATTTCCAGTAGAAAGGCAGATAGAGACCTTAGATCCAAGTGAAGCCAAACACAACCCTACTGCCGGTGTATGAATACTTCAAGCACATATTGACGCATAAAAATTACCCAAATCAAAAACAGTTGTATGTCAGTTGATTAAAAAATTTGGACAAAAAAATAAATAAAACAGCAAAAATTACGTAAAAGTAAAAAAGATGTCCGATGGAATAACTTTCCATGTGTCTACTTATCGCAAATAACATCTAATGGAACACATAAACATCATAATTTTTTAGGTTATAATTTCGAATAGGTACAAATTGCAAAATGACATTTTGACATTCGGGTAGTTTTTATGCATCACTATGGGCGTGAAATTTAACAGTGGCAGCAGGGTAGTTTTTAGCTTCACTTGGATCTAAAGCGGGACTCTTATCTGCCTTTCTACTTGATCTGAGACCATTTCATAGAAATTTTTTGTCATTGGGAGTTTTTGACTGAATTTTTAAATCATCTTTCAAAGACCAGAAATATGGCAGAAATATGTAAAATAAGAAATTAAATTATTTTTAAAACAAATTTTCATTGCATTGTCATTAGAGTTACAAGTACACCATATGCTTTTGAAAATTCATTTCCTAAGGGAGTTCAATAGCGATTGATATGATCCTCAAGACTGAATACCACAGGTACAGCGGTATTAGCTTGTAACCAGATAAAACTACAACAAAGACTAAGTAATAATGTATATTTTTAGGTAAATGTTTGGAATGGCAGCCTCGAGATTGGTGTTACGACTCTGGACCCTGAGTTTATGGAGATGCCAGCTACAGCCACAAAGCTACGGAATACAGCCTGGGTAAGTTATCAGAATTAGATAGACGGTGGAAATGGGTGTGTAGTAGAATAGGTTAAATAAAAATTCTTACTAAGGGTATCAGGGAACGGTGATATTGAACCGAAAGCTCATTATAATCTTATTATATATTATATACTACCAGTAGTAGTACAAACATAAACACTGTTTTTTTATTCAGAAAGTGACAATAGTAAGTCTGTGTTGTATTATATTGTTGTATTGTTTTTGTTTTCAGATTTTGTCAGGGAACTCTATTGTAAAAGACTGCATTACCTTACTCAATGATTATGGACCGGAGCTGGACTCTCTTCGAGAAGGTGAATGTGTCGGAGTCACTAAAACTAGTAAGGTAAATATGTTGCTTGTTCAGCAGTTACTTGTGACGTCGGTCGCGAAACGTCTCGAGTACTCACGTCAGTTCACAGTCACAGTCGTCAGTCACAGATAAGTGATAGTAGCTGCACAGGACTACGCGTCGCGCGGTAATTAAGACAGGTCGCTACTTTCTGGTCAATAAGGGTCTTCCAGAATACAATAGATGTTTACTCGATATTTATAACTTTCTAAACAGTTTTTTACATGTTTACGCATTTATGTCTCTAGAATGGAATCATAGACCATTAGACCCAACCGGATTTTGTATAAAATTCTTGATTTTTGTATAAGATGCCCGTCTAGGGCATCCACTCGACTGTAGTCAGTATTTCTTTAACCGCGAAAGTGATCGGATCTAAGTTTTCGAAGTGCAAGTGCACACTGAACACTAGTACTAGTGTTTGTGTTTGATTAAAGTGTGTGAATCAGTAAAATTGGCGTCAGATGATCTTAGTTGTTCTGATTATTTTAGTTTGCTGCGTAAAAGAATAAACCAATAATAATTTTATAATTGATGGTAGTTGTTCCAATTTTAAGCACTTATTTTGTTTTCCATAGGGGGAGCTCCTTTTCTTCATAAACGGTCGCTGCCTCGGAGTGGCTGCTAGAGATATTCCTGAGCGAGTGTTTGCAGTGATTGACCTGTATGGACAGTGTGTGCAAGTTACAGTCACGGAGAACCACTACTCATTTGCGCAGGTGCAAGCTGTCGACACTAGGAATGAGGTTAGTACCGCTACAGAATTCAGCCATGTGATATTACTAGTTGCGCCCCACGGTTATATGTTAATCCAGGGTGTGAGCTAGCTTCATACCACATCCAAATCCACACTGGTGTCTCTAAAGGGTGCATTGTTTGTTTCTCCCCTGCCAGCTGTCACCCGAGCCAGCCCAGCTCCTAAAAATAACTGGGTCGCTGGTACAACTGTGCCAATGGCTCAGACTCAAGCTGTTGTGATGTTGACCCATTCAATAAAGTTTTGGTGGCTAGTTTTATAATTTGGGGGGTTCCCAACCAGTCACACCAAAACGAGTCACAGTGTGACTTTATTTATTTCAGATAGCGCAGTATGTACAGGCGAATGAAGACTGCGGGCAATCCGAGGCGGCGGCGTGGTCGGACCCTATTACTACCCGCGAGACAAACGTCCAAATGTCCGTAGTGTGTCCACTTGGTAAGGAAGCAGGCTTACACACATACAAATAAACTTTCGTTCACATGGAACTTGAGAGCATCACCCTTGTCGGTGGCTGCTGCTTTTACCTTTTTGTAAGACATGGCATCTGCTTTAGGCTAGATAAATATACTGTAAAAAATATATATCAACTAAAACTAATACTAAAATTTATTATTGCAGTATCTCAGGACCATATCCGATTCCATCCCAGGTGTGGAATACTAGTTAAGCTGTCTTCAAACAATAAGTAAGTAGGTTTTTTGTTAATGTGCTCTTGGTTAAAAATATGCTGTCTCGTTTCCACATGCAACATTTTCCATCTGCAAAAAGTTGACAAACTTCGAACGGCCTTAATTATAAACATTCCTTAGATTGACAAATGTCATTTCGTCCAATACAAAAAATTAAGTAAATGACTAATGTCACTGAGCTGTAAAGTGGTTATCAAGTAATGTATAAACCCTTTGCAAATATAAATTTGCTAAATCAAAACATTGACATTGAAGATTTTTTTTTTGATGCCGGTGTCATACAATGAATAGTTTCACAGTTTCCCGATATCCATAAGACTGAGCCGAGAGGTGTTGTCTAATTGCACCATAGACCGTTTTGTGCCGTCATATATTTTATTTATTTAGTCCATCTACACTGTCCACTAATACATTGATAAAAATAAGAACTTTTACAACCAGATTAGCCTTATATCACAGTATTTGCAAATGAAGACAGCATACAGTGTCATATTTTAATTATATTTCTTGACATTGTTTCCTTCACGATTGGTTAACACTGGCATACACTGCACTGTTCAGCAATGTAGTTAAGGACTTTTGTTGCAGGACCGCTGAGAGAGCGCGGCCGCTGGATGACTACAATAACGGGGTTGTGATGACGCACCGGCCCTTGTTCGACAACGAACTCTTCGAGATACGCATCGACAAGCTGGTCGACAAGTGGAGCGGGAGTATTGAGGTACTCACACATCACACATCTCTCACATGTACTGTAATTATACAATACTGGGAGCATTTAGGTACACATCTTTCACATTTAAATGCCGGTGACTAGCGATCAATGACGACAAACAATTTGTGTATTGCGTCTATTTTTTTCTACTACTTTCTACACTACTTTGTATGTGACATTGCACTTTTGTGACAATGCAATAAATAATTATCCTCGCAATGTTTGAGATAAATATAAGTCAACAAGCATTGGCGGGAACTAAACATATCGACTGCTGCTACGAACAGTATCGAAACTGCAAAATCAGGTTTTTTTCATTCTACTAATTATACGAATAAATAATAATACATATATACTTTTAGAAAGTCACACCCAGTCTCAAGTACAGACTAATGAAATCGTCGTCAGTATCAGGCCCTACGCTAACCCTCGCGTGGGTGCACGCTCGCGTGTCGGTTTTGAACAAGAACATTATTTTTACAAAACAAAAAACAAAAACCGACTTCAAAAGACCGACTATTGAGTTATTCATCTATTTGTCGCGCACATACTTAATGCAAATTTAAGACTTACTTGTATATAGTTTTCTCATGGATACCATTATCAGAACTGGACTAAATTGAAATGGGACCAAATGGGAAGCGTCAGCTTTCTAATAAAAAAAGAATCATCAAAATCGATTCACCCAGTCAAAAGTTACAAACATAAAAAAAAAAAACATACAGTCGAATTGATAACCTCCTCCTTTTTTGAAGTCGGTTAAAAATGGCATGCACTGCACCCGCCTGTTGTTTATCGCAGGGCCTCACACTCAAGGTAATAACACATGTGTGTTCCCAGGTGGGTGTGACCACGCACAACCCCGCCACCATCCGGTTCCCGTCGACGATGACGAACATGGATTCTGGCACCATCATGATGTCGGGGTGCAAGGTGCTGCTCAACGGCCAAGGGACCTGCACGGAGTACAGCAACTACAACCTGGACGAGCTTAGAGTAAGTTTTTATTTATTTTTTTTTTTATGCAAATGAGTGACGAGACGAGCAAATCGCAGCAAAGTATAGCGCGAGTTTAAAGCATAAGTCAATTTTAATAAATATTTTAAAAACAAGCTTTTGTTGTATTGTTAGAGTTACACTACACAGGCATACCAAATTTCAGCGCAATCGGACGTCGGGAAGTGGTTCAAAATTCAGTTGCAAGATTTGATCCGAAACTAAGCCAGGAGAGTCATCAGTTCGAATCATTAAATATACAAATTAGCTATTTTGCAAAATAATTAAAAATAATAATTTTGAGTGGCTGTTTCCCTCAAATTTTCTTACTTTTTAGAGAGCTTATGTTTAATTTGATAGTTTCTGATGCATGAGTTACCGCTCGCTATTAACCGTATTGCTAACGTTGACTCTTTGGAATTGTTCTCAGGAAGGCGACACGGTAGCCATGATGAGGAAGAGCAATGATAACCTGCATTACTTCATCAACGGCATAGACCAGGGCGTGGCCACTGATAAGGTGCCCGCGCAGGTCTGGGGCGTCATAGATCTCTATGGGATGACTGTCCGAGTAAGTTTCATAAAAAATAAACGTTTCACACTCATAGCTCCCCACTAAGTACCCTGTGTCGGGGATGCCATGGAACACACATAAAGACAAGGACAACTAACACCCAGACCCAGAAGAGATATTTGAATTCATCATTCAAACATCTGCCCGGTCATTCAAACAACTGACGGGCCACTTGATGCCAAATGGTAATAGGTTACCGCCGTTTGGGGACGCCATTATCGCCTGTAGTCGAGTAGTTCATAAGCGGTTCGTCGCTTGTGACCACAAACCATCCGGTGGTCTCTCGCTTCTGTGCAACCTATTTCATATAGGATGTTGAACAAATTTTACTGAATTTTTACAGTCCCGGTGTCTGTCCATCTGTAATGAACCCTTGTGATTTTGGTATTTATTTAAATTTCCCAAAAGTAAGATACATTTCGGTGGAGCACTACTATTCCTCAAACGCAAAGCAAGGAATGATACTTTGAGCAATAGGCCTTCCCGATCAATTTCTAAGTTCACTACAATTATAATAGACTAGCTGCACCCCGCGGTTTCACCCGCGTCTTCCGGGATAAGAAAGAGCCTATGTGTTAATCCAGACTATGAACAACCTTTATTCCAAATTTCATGGAAATTCCTTCAGCCGTTTTTGCGTGAAAGAGTAACAAACATACATACATCCACACATTCCTACAAACATTCTCGTTTATAATATTTAGTACGACACTAGAGTTAGATCTACGGTCTTAATGACCTACAGTCATTGAGCTATAATAGATAGCTAACATTCTTCATTGTTCACACCCAAAAAAGTGCCAAATATTGTGTATTTGTGCCCGTAACAATCCGGGAAATATTTGTTTGTATTGAAAGTTAATTTACCAGTCATTGTACATTGTTAATGAGAACCTCGTGCCTAGGCAAACCCGATTGGGGTTTTAAGGCCATAATTGTTTAAATGTACTAAATAACAATAATAAAAAAATATAATGTTGTCTATAAACATACCTAGTACATGAAAACACGAAGGTTGTGCTGCCTACGAAGTGGAGGCGAGCGAGAGATGGACTGTATATTAAAAAACTGAATATGAAGAAATGAGGAGCACAATGGTGGATAATAGTATTATATTTTAAAAAACAATATTATATCAAACTAGCACAAACATACAACTTTGACTGAAGACAAAAACCAAAACACGCAAAAAAAGGTAGAACATAAAAGGTTGTAATTCATTTTGTTGTTGTTTTTAATTCTAGGTGACCATAATAGATCCGTGCGAGGGCTATGACAGCAACATAAGTCAGTCGCCCCTGAGGGTGCTGAGGGCGCCACACTTGCCCATGACAAGTAAGAGCACTTATCACTTCTTAACACTTTGACTGTGGAAAACACATACCTTGGGTTTTCCTTTGTGCGACGCGAGTGCGGCTACACACGCCAGGCGCGTAAAACACAACGCATGTGATTATTAGCCGCAGTCAAAGTGTTGATATTTTCGTCACTTAATATTAATATATATAAACTTCTCACTTAATATTTTCTGTGAATGATGAAATATTGACAAATGATGAATGTTCACAGGCCCATACCGCCGCGCCATAGACGAGGAGCCGCTTTTATTTCATCCGCTGCGTGATTCGAATGTTGTTATTGTTAATGATAATAAGACTGCTCATAGGCCTTAGTAAGTATCATCAGAATATACATTATTATTTATAATATAATAATAATCCAGAGATTTTCTAAATTTCACATTTAAAAGTTTTATTGTATACATTTTTGGCCACCCAGCCAATCATTTCAACCAAGCAATATTTCTGAATTTAAAAATGTATTGATATCTTTATTCCAGCCCTTCGACATCGTTCAATAACGGAGTCGTAATGACCAACCGCACACTGAAAACGAACGAGCTGTTTCAAGTGCGGCTAGACCTGGTCGTACCGAAGTGGGCCGGAAGTATCGAAATTGGGGTCACGCAGCAATCCTCAAATGATATAAAGATACCATTCAAAATGAGCAATGAAAAGTAAGTGAGTCTTCACACTTAGACAATGACTACTAAGTCAATATTATTTGGCGTCAAATCTATGGCCTCATATACACTAATTTACAAAAAAAGGCACGTAGATCCATAAAAGTCCGCCATCCCTCGCCCGCACAGACCTATGTAATAGGGGAATTCTGTGCTTGCACTATAACATTTTGAATCAGAGACTAGCTGTCGTAAGCAATGATAATATTTATAAAACGTAAAACAATTCCAAACAATGTTCAGATTTGTAAAATTTAATAAATGTTCATAAAATTTAATTCTATTATAATTATACTGAAAAATGAGCTCTATATCTTTACACGTTCAGCAGAATTTGCATTTTGTGTTTGTATTGCAGATCCGGTACTTGGGCGTTAACGGGGGAGGATGTAATACGAGATGGCTCGGTGATCATACCCCAGTATGCGAGAAATCTGAACCAACTGGTGGTGAGTATTTCAGAGATCCGTGCTGCATCAGACTGAGACATACCGCGCCACATTGTAAATTGGTCGCGCAAAGAAGTGCAATGCGCGCTTAGACAAACTGAATGCAAACGTACAACATATAATTACAAATCTGCCGCAAGAAACAAGTAACTGAATAAAAAAACCTACTAGAAAAAAAAAAAAAAAATCAAGTGGCTGAGCAGATGATGTGTGTGGTCAGCATTTCTAGTGCAGCCACATTTGCTACTTTGTCTATACTTAGCCGTATACTGTTGATCAAATAAACAGTAACAAAATCAGATTTTCTTCAATTACTCGCTTGTTTGTATAAACGTGTTTGGTCCTGGACTTAGACTCGTGCATAAAACCGACAAACATGGCCATACGTGTCTGTCTTCCTCACTGCTTCTCTCTCGCTCGTCGAGTCTGTGTGTGACTGAAAAGGAAGCATATACTGAAGCGAAGCATAAAATTATAAAAAGACCCTTTACGATGTGGTGCGCAGCAGTCATGTTTCGGCCTCAATTTTAAATCACAATAAACCTTACTTATAGAGCTTGCTTAAACTTAATCACTGCTTAAAATTCTCCGTCTAGTTTTCACGCGTAATATTTCACGTCAGCGAGAAGTCAGAGCATTTCAAGCAGCGACTAACTTTAGGCACTGTTTATGACTACGACCGTAATTGTGCCAAGATTTTTAAAATCCCCTGTATCTTAATTCTCAGGAAGGGGACACAGTTGGAGTGATGCGGAAAGAATTGGGGATCCTGCATTTTTACATCAACGGCATCGACCAAGGACCGGCGGCCTTTAACATCCCCGAGCTTATCTTCGGCATCGTTGGTGAGCTCACTCTTCACTCTTTACCCTTCACTCTTTCGCACCAGAGTATAACATTATGCATAAAATTAAAAATAGAATTTGATTGTTTATTATTATTATTATTAAATAAATATTTGACTTTGTACATTTTAATGTTGAATGCCCGATGAGGGTAAACTGATAATTTCAACTAATGCACTGACATCTAGCTTATGAATTACAATGTACCAGTTCATCAAAAATATATCCAAATCTGAATCTCAGTACGTTTTTCAACTTTCAATTTGAATTGTAAACTAAGAAAAGCGGTGGCCTGTCATAATGTTGGAATAAACCCTCCATTTTACTCTCGCGGATATTAAATTCAACTCGGTAGCTAGAAAATATCCATAACTGCTGACGAGCGCCACAAAAGTCAGCTGTTCCATAGAAAAATAAACTTAGTAGACCCAAGTTTGAAGGCTTTTTAAGACAGATCTAAATTTCCTAAAGCTATTGGCATCCTTGTCTAATGGCTTGTAATGATAAAGACAGATATATTTTTAGTTACCTAGTTTAGATCTGTCTTAAAATACCTTCAAACTTGAGCCTTTTGTATCTGTAAAACAATAAATATAGAACATTCTCAAAAACAACTTCGACTTTGAACTACATCAGTCTACATCCCATATGTTTGTCTCTGTCACGCAGCATTAAAACTGTGGAAACACAATTGTTCTTCGCCACGTTCTAGCTCTACTGTGCTGTGTTTGAGTGTGGCATTCCCGTGTTCAGACTTGTACGGGCGAGTGGCGCAGGCGACGATCATCGACATGTACACGCAGCCAGCATTCGCCTCGCCCGAGTCGCCGATATCTTCGGACTCCATCGCCACTGTCTTTCCGTAAGTTTCATCCAATATTCGCTTTTGGACGTACCGTCAGGGTCACTTTTCACCTCAAATAAATAAACCAGTCAGGATCGAAAAAGAACTTGATTCCATTCACGGACTTTAAAGGCTGGTTTACATGATGCAAGTTTCTTGTACATTCAAGTGCAATTATTGAATGCAATAAATCAAGTGCGTTAATTGCCCTTCAAGAATTGTACGCAACTGTTTACACGTGGATACAAGTAAAAAAATTGAACGCAATTATTGAATGCAAGTCTTGACAAAAAATAGTTGCAAATGTCTTCTGTTTAGACCAATACAATAATGTTTAGGAGATTATTGCTTTCAAGTTTTGACTTGTCTAAATAGAGAGGTTGTATATGCGTGTACCATATTGACGGGTTGCTTCAAGTATTGCACGTATTTGCGTTGTCAAATTTTTCAAGAAATTTTTTTTGCAAGAATTGCCTAGAAATTTTTGTATGTGCTGTTTACACCAAGAAAATTTTGGCAAGCAAAACTTGCGCAAAAGATCAAAATGTTACGTACTGTTTAGACCATGCAGGTAATTTATTGCTTCAATTTTATTGTATGCAACAGGCAAGAAACTTGCATCATGTAAACCAGCCTTAAATTTCGCTCGGTGCAGCTGGTACTGAAATAATTGACACTCAAACGTACAAGAGGCGGTGCTAAAATCATTGTCCTTACAATAGTTTTTTTTTAATTCTGTAATAGGCTTGTGTTTGACTGCCATCTTGCCTGATGGGAAGCAATGATGCGGTTTACGATGGAGCACGCTTGCCTAGAAGACATTGATGAACTCCCGAATTGAAAACACCCATATTATAACCATCGCATCGAAACTAGTCGTAGTAAACGACTTAACTTTTACGTGACTATTCCCGTGTTAATTATAACAAACTGCGTCAAAACCACGTTCGTTTCCAGTCAAAGCGTTTCGTTGGGGTTTTTGGTGTGTCATGTCAACCATAAAACGATGTGGCTTTTGTTTTGTTCCTGCAGGGACATGTGCTTCCACCGCGTGCACGGCCACAACGCGCGCCTCAAGCGCAACCGCCTCACTGCGATGCGAGCCACCGTCTTCTCCGAGTTCAACGACGCTGTTCTGTTCAGCTCCAGACCGTTGCGGGAATGCGACATGTTCGAGATCAGGATTGATAAGATGGTGGACTGTTGGATCGGCAGCTTGGAAATAGGTACATATAAAAGCTGGAATACGGTCTAATCACCCTTCGATAGTAAACCTGTATCCTATGATGATTAAGGGTTGAGTTGTAGATACAAAAGTTGATATCTCTTCCATTATGGATTTTGGATACATTTCAGACACAATGTGTATTATTAAGTATGTGTAGGTGACCTAAGCAATATTCTGCTTAACATTTTGTTTGACAAGGCTCCTTATTCCACAATCAGAACTCGCGCGCTGCCCTCGGCCTCATCCTTACGCAAAATACTAGACAGGCGCACTTAGTTTTTGAAAGGTACCAATATTTCACTTACGCTTTAACCCTGTTTTTGAATCTTCCCGTTGTTTAAAAGGGTGTCTACAAACACCTCCCTGCCAAATCATTAACACCGCTGGTATTGCAGGTATTTAAATGCGGCGATTGCGCTTATCAGGGTGACCGTTTATTTGCCGCTCTTTCATATAAAGCAGTAAAGCAGAAGCGTAGCAGAGTCATTGAGGGTGAGTTTTGTTGCAGGCGTGACGGCAATCCGTCCGGACGACTTGGAGGCGGGCGGCGGCGTGGGCGCCGTCGCCGGGACTGCCACCGACCTCACCTGGGACACGTACATCCTGAGCGGAGCCGCCATGATGAAGGACGGCGAGTGCGTGCGCAGCGGGTACCCGCTCGACTTGGACACCCTCACCGAGGGCTCGCGAGTCGGTCAGTACTAGTCACATTTACTCGGGTACGTCACTACTGGTCATATTCACTCGGGTATGTCAGTACTAGTCACATATACTTACATATACGTCAGTACTATAGCCAAACCGTTTATCTTAGTCCTCGCGCAGTACTAGTCACATTCACTCGGGTATGTCAGTACTAGTGACATTCACTCGGGTATGTCAGTACTAGTGATATTCACTCGGGTATGTCAGTACTAGTGATATTCACTCTGGTATGTCAGTACTAGTGATATTCACTCGGGTTTGTCAATACTAATGATATTCACTCGGAGTACTATAGTGATATTCACTCCAGTCGGTCTGTACTGAAATAATTGATATTCACTCCAGTCGGCCGGTACAAGAGACTCTCACTCACTTTGTTTAATGACAAATTTAGCACACTTAACGGTACATCGCCTTTAACAAATGAGAAAGAAATATAAAAATATATTTCCTTTCGGGTTGGTTAGTAAAAGTTGTTCATAATGATGAATACTATGAGCCCTTTCCGGCTTAGCATACCCTTTATGAATAGCCCTGTAGTGAGTGAGCGGTTTGTGTCCAGGTATGATGTGGCACGCGGACCGCAGTGTGCACTACTACCTGGATGGCATGGACATGGGCAAGGCATGGTATGTGCCGCACCTCAACATCTACGCCGTCGTCGATCTGTACGGCCAGTGCGCTCAGGTAAGCTCAATTCTAATTCAACAACATTATAAAGTCTTTATTTATTTACAAATATACTTTTTTACTTTTACAATAACTGGACTCAAAATGCTTTAGATCGTGATGAGTGAAGGAGGAGCCCTTTGTACAGCAGTGGGACGGAATAGGCAAAAACAATTTTACGATAACTTAACTTAATGGTAAAAACATAGAGATGCTGCTACCCGCAGTAAAACAATGATCTATTTGTTAAAATTAAAACAGGAACACTCACGTCGTATTAGTTGCGATCACATTCGGTGATCTTTATCAATATTTTATCTTTATTATTATTTTATTCATGTTATCAATATGGATTATATTGCAAATAGTTATTATTTAGTTTTACTCTTAAGTCGTCTACTACAAAAACCAAAAACCACGTGAAAATTAATGTTCGAAAACCACGCTAGTTTCCATAGTAAAATATTATAAACAGTTAAATAGTTTCCAGATATGTACAGTTGAATTTCTGTTTCTCGTTTTTTTTCTACCATTTATTCGAATTGTTTCTTGTGCTAATGTATTGTTTTGTTGTCAGGTGTCAATAGTGCAGAACGGGGATAGGAACTACAACTTTAACGGGATCACCGGAGAGCTGTTGAACAGGCGACGAGCGTACGACGCGCCGCCGCTGCCGTACTGGTGAGTCATTCGTTTAGTTGACTGAAGTGAGCTCGCCGACCAGCCCAGGGATGCCGAACCGATGGCACGCGACAATAGTAGTTTATGAAACTGTTGCAAAACGAGGGGTAAACACACGAGTGTGTTTCAAAACCGAGCCGTTGCTGAGGTTTTGTAATAGGATCACACGAGTGTCATTACGGTATTGTTTATAAAGTACGGCCTGCCCCGGCCTCGCACGGTTATGAAATCCAGCCTATGTTACTCGCAATGATGTAGCTGTATACTGGCGAAAGATTATTTAAAATCAGTCCAGTAGTTTTTACGTTTATTCATTACAAACATTCAGAAATACAAACCTTTCCTCATTATAATACTAGTGTAGATGTCATTATAGATTTATTTTGAAGTTCGTAGTATAAATTTTACGATATGAGAGTACATAAAATATTTTAGGCACGCCACCACCTATTATCACTAGGAAAAATTATCAAATGGCACGTCTAAAGCCTCATTAAACATTTCATTAAAAAAATTGGCACGTTGATTCATAAAGGTTCGCCACCCCTGCTCGAGGGGAACAAATTAGCCTTATTGAGCCTCTTAAACGATGCTCTAGTTCCTAAGATTGATAAATGTCATTCAACTCCTGTGCAATACAGAAATGTAGTGTGCAGTACAGCAACGTCACTTAACTTTATAAGGCTTCTTATGTTTAAACAGGGTTGTAAGAGAAGTAGCACTTAGTACTTGGCCTTGTCAACATTTTTTACTATAGGACCAACCATGAAATCGAGAAAAATACATCTACTCCATAGAAACATTTCAATGACACTCGACATAATGTATTTGACGGTTCCTGCAGGATAGTGGCCGGAACCGCGGGGCGCAGCTAGTATATTCAATTATTCATATCATAAAGAATATAGAGACTAGGTGTACTATTATTATAGATAGGCCGTGGATGGTGATGATATTGAAATAAAAATGAAACCCAAAAAAAAATTGTCTTCATTTATCCTAACTTCACTCGGCCCAGTGGGTTCTCGGCCTAAAGCACTTTGCCTCCCTACAGGGTGTTCTCGGAGTACTGCGGCGACAATATAATTCTACGGAACGACTACAACTACGCCCAGCGAATTTACCCCAACCCTGATGACGCGATGGTGTTCAGCTCGCAGTTCCTGATCGTCGACGAGATATTCGAGGTAAGTCCACCTTCCTTCCACCAGGTACTCCTCATCGGGTTGTCTGGAAGAGGTCGCTCGTCAAATTCAAATCATTTATTCAAATATTACATCAATGTACACTTATGAATGTCAAATGCAATTTTATTTCGAATAAAATATAACACAATAAATGATGTCAAACAAAAAAAAAAAAAAATAGAATGTCTTCGCGACAAGACAGCCGTTTCTGCATTTTTCTTATGTATTTTACCATGCATGTGATTTTCTTCTGGTAGTTTCAGTAAAAAAATGTTGTTGTGCAACAGATGGGTACAGTTAGCCTGATTTAA
The DNA here is from genome assembly GCA_949125135.1 of Alcis repandata. NCBI lineage: Eukaryota > Metazoa > Arthropoda > Insecta > Lepidoptera > Geometridae > Alcis > Alcis repandata. Next base: position 19,256,270 of record OX421221.1, read on the forward strand.
TAATAGTCCATGCCGACACTGTTTTTGAGTTCACTTTACAAGGTAAACTTACGTTAGTTAGCCAGGTTTAACCCTAAAAGCTTCAAATGCACATTGTATATAACTTTTACATATTAATTTATATTCCGTGTTGGAAAATAGAACAAGTACCTATATAGTTTAAAATACAAGCAGTAGTATTATGCATCTTATTTTTTTAAAGTAACGAAATTAAACTTTCCCCTAAAAAGGGCCTCGTAAAATATCGGGGGTAAATGGCGCAGGAGGACGGTGTGATGTGGTAAGTAGGTACTTAGATAATAATATAAGATAGTGTGACGTCGGCCGCTAGTCAAAGCTATAGAACTGTCTCGATTTGTCACAAATAAGTAATATCTAGTAGTCACGGTGGACCTGGTTCGTATCGCGCGATGCAAACGAGTTCGAGCGCCGCGTGGTAACAAAAGGGTTGCTACTCGCTAAACAATAAGGGTCACTCTGGATGCAATCATGTTTTTCTCAGGAACACAATAGATGTTTACTTGAATTTTGTAATTTCCTGATCTTTCTAGAAAAAGGGTTTTTCACTCGTTTATTACATTTGATCTTTATGGAATAGTCGAAGACCCAACCGGTTTTTCGGTATAAATAGTCGGGCATCCGCTCAATTTGGGCAGTATTTCTTTCCGTGGAAGTGTACTAATCTAAGTTATCGAAGTGCAAGTGTTCAGTGCGACTAGGGCTATTGTTTTGTGTACTGTGAGTGGTTGTTTAAAGTGTTAAATTGTCGTCTGATTTATTTTATCCCGAACCGACCTCGTAACAATATAGGGTTATTCATAAAGGGTATGCTAAGCCGAAAAGGGCTTATAGTACTCATCATTACGAACAACTTTTACTATGGGACCAACCCGAAAAACGCGAAAAAAAAATCAGCTGTTACATACATTTTGTCGAGTGTCATTGACATTTTTCTATGGAACAGCTGATTTTTTTCACGAATATCGGGTTGGTCCCATAGTAAAAGTTGTTCATAATGATGACTATGAGCCCTTTTCGGCTTAGCATACCCCATATGAATAACCCTGTATAAGCATTGTCATTAATAATAAAGTTAGTCTTAATTCAGCATTCATGTGTTTTATTACAACTGTCACGCAAGCCTTAACATGGCGACTCTGCCTCGTTAGAGTGCAAGCCAACCGCGTGTCCGGTGTCAGCAAGCATGATCGGTTCTAAGCGAAGATTGCACAAGAAATACTTGACGAACATGATATTTTTTTTTTGGTGACCTATAAAATACAAAAGGAGAATAAAAACGCGAAATAAACCATGCGTGAAGATACAGAATTATCTACAGAAGTGTCGTGAAATAAGTGCAAAAAAAATGTTGTGTGTTAAATGCGTTAATGGCAAAAGGGAATCGATGAACCATTTTTTTTTTCGCGCTTGAATATGTATTATTGAGCAATACTAAAACGAGTATCATTCAATCTAGGCCGGAGTAATTGCACTTGGTTATTAGACGCCGGCGCATCAATTTCTGTAGTTAGATATGATTAATTGCGAAACTTAGAATTGCCAAGATCACGTGTAAACGGAGTAGGTGGTAAGGTATACTCAGAGGGATATGTAAATTTAATTCTATTAATAAATTTTTTATTTCCTATTTTTTAATTTGTCGGTGAAATATGTAACATAAAATATTTAAGAAAAAGATTGCTGTACATATTTTTTAAATTCAAAATCAGCACATAATACATGTGACTAAATGCAGTTTAGGTATGTATAAATTTGACCGGCCTGTTTTTTGGCATAACTAATTTTAGGTCCATACCTATGAAATTGGTGTTTTGTATGGGGAAATCAAAATGGACGAAAAATTAATTATTATATCAATAAATAAACGTTTTACACTCATAGCTCCCCGACTAGGAACAAATCCTGTGTCGGGGATGCCATGGAACACACACAAAGACAAGGACAACTAACACCCAAAACCGAGTACAGATATTTAAATTCATCATTCAAACATCTGCCCGGCCGGGAATCGAACCCGGGACCTCTGGCTTATAAGGCGGATACACTACCGCTGAGCCAAACAGGCCGACTGTGTCGTTCTTTTTACGCCTTCGACCTTTTCCCGACTCGCCCAGCCTTGCTTCCACTTGCGTTTTGCTCTGATTTTGATTCAAAGCGCATTTCCGCTCTATTTTCGCAATAGAAAATCGTGTAAACAAGGAAATAGGTTCCACTGCGGCTTCGTTCCTTCCGGCCCATCTCAATCCAATCTCTTCGGTCTAATTTAGTTTTTCTAAAAATAAAAATAAGGTTAGGTTAGGGTAATAAATAAGGTTATTTCTATGTTAGTACAGAACCCGATTTGAGGGACAAAACCCGAATTAGCTGTGATGTAGTACTTACACCTCAGAGCAATATACAGGGTTATGAGGAAAGGGGTTTGCCAAACCGAAAAGACTACTAGTACTCCAAAAATATGTAATGGTCAAAAGAATTAGTAAGTTGTATAAACAGTGGAAGCAACCCCTCTCACTTCACGTGCACCTCACCAATATCATACGCCTATTTGCGAAAAAAAATCGGCTGTTCTATAGAAAAATGTCAATGACACTCGACAAAATGTATGGAACAGCTGATTTTTTCTCGCAAATTCCGGGTTTGTCCCTTAGTAAAAGTTGTTTAAAATGATGAGTACTATGAGCTTTTTTGTTCTCCTTGTGTTTTGGTTTTTTCTTACTCTTTCTTTATAACCCTGTAATGCGTGATAGGTCTGTCATTTTGCTGTCGACATCGGAAATTGTATTCGCGAGACATGACAGAGCTTACGTTAAAATATCAGTAGGCCTAGCACAACTTCGACGTAAGCTTACGTAGCGAGTATTCGATAGAAAAGTGTACGCCATTTACGCCCGTCAGTGCGCTCTTGACGTCCGTAAATGGCATACACTTTTCTATCGAATACTCGCTACGTAAGTTTACGTCAAAGTTGTGCTAGATACACAGGACCCGGACAGTATTCTCGTTTTTTCGTTGGCACACAAGAACATTTACAAAACAACAAGAACATTATTTTTACAAAACAAAAAATTAAAACCGACTTCAAAAGACCGACTATCGAGTTATTCATCTATTTGTCGCGCACCTAAGAACTTTAAGACTTTAAGACTTATATGGTTTTCTCATGGATACCATTATCAGAACTGGACTAAATTGAAATGGGACCAAATGGGAAGCGTCAGCTTTCTAATAAAAAAAGAATCATCAAAATCGATTCACCCAGTCAAAAGTTAATAACCTAAAGTCAAAAAAAAAAAACATACAGACGAATTAATAACCTCCTCCTTTTTTGAAGTCGGTTAAAAATGCAGGATTTCCTTTACAATAGCGATGACCTATGGCACCTATGCCGTGGATTAACACATAAGCTGCTTTTCATCATAACTGTTTTTCGTCACTGCGCGGGTGAAACCGCGGGACAGAGCTAGTTAGATAATAAAGAGAAAATAGACACGAAATAAATTTACATAATATAAACGCGCGCTAGTCTCACAATGTCTCGAAAATAGTGCGACTGGTTTCTATTTTTTTTCTGTGTTCGCTTCAATAGTAGGATGGTTTAAGAAAAAAGAAAATTAGGAAAACCCAAAGGTGCAGCCGAGAAATCGAAAAAAGAAAAAGCAATTTCTTTATACCTCGCTCTGAGGTTCACTCCAAGAAACAATTTCAGACTCATAAGTGGCTTCTCAAAAGTCTCTTGAAGGATAGCTTATTTGTTCGCTCACGTTGAAGAGCACCTCTTTCAATATATGATCTGAAACCTTGGCTCTGAAAATCAAATTACGTTTTTCATTTCGTCTTTCTTCCAATAGACAAGGCAAATCGAATGTTATTTTGACGCAACAGACCAACTAATAATATCTAAGGATCAGCAATTCAATACTTCGAACCAAAATAATCTCCAGTTTCCATGTGCATACGAAAATCAAAATTTACTTATTTACGATAGAATGCACAAGCCTGGTATAACGCAAATGGATTGACGTCACTACCCCTCAAGGAATTGATTAGTAGAGATTGCGGGTCCTATTCTCGCTCCACTATATTGAAGCGAAACGATATCTTCTTATTCGTATTGGTTACACGAGTCAGTTTCCGAGTCAGTATTCAGTCTTCAGTCTGTATCGTTTTTTTTTTATGTAGGTTTATGTGACACAGTTTTTTTTTAATATTGCACACCCCGTTTTTCTATTTTTATATCTATCCTCTCCATCCTAAGGTTGCCGGGAAGAGATCGCTCTTAGTGATAAGGGCGCCAGTTGTCGCACTAGTTTTAGGTGTTTGTAATTTATGGTGTGAACAATAAAGAGTTTATCTATCTATCCCTACACCATTTCATGCAGACTTACAAACGGGTACAGCGAATCTATAATGGTCTATAATACGTTCGTTTGCTACGTAACTCAATTTAATCAATAGATTTCTTGACATTGTTAGCAATATTTGTCGAATGCGATAATTTGACATCGTAAATGATGAGAATAGGTCGCCGAACTATTGCGCTCCCAGCAACCGTGATACGAAATAGCAGCGAACAAAGCGCTCAATACGCCCAGCGACAGCGCTACAAGCGTGTGGTACGGGGTAGGGGGAAGCGAACAAAGCGCTGCGCGGCGCATGTCGGAGGGACTTCTCGCGCCCCTGCCTGCGAGCCTGCTCCCGGATCCCCAGTCCCAGACGGGCTCTCGTTCGCGATAGAGCCCCGCGCAGTTTCTCGATTCTTTTGTGAAAATTGTAAGTTTTCCATTATCTCGTTCTCATTTTCAGTTATCTCGTTTTTGTATTTCCCTCGTTAAAATACCTTACGAAATTGTAGCAGATCGTTTGGAGTGCGTTCATTTGTGATCACTATTGATTCACACATTCGTTTTAAGGCTTTGTCTTGTTCCATGTCCGAAAATGAAACATATGTTAGTGTTTTAACTATGGTTTGTTAATATTTTTTGGGTGTTGTTGTTTTTGTTTAGTGACGGATGTGAGTTAAAAATATAAAGTTTAATGACTAAAGTAAGAATATAAAAGTACATAGTTATAGTAAAATGCGGCCAAATATGAGGTACTATTCGTGTATTTTGTGAAAATGTAACATAATTTATTTCAAAGTCAACAAAAATTTGATATAGGTAGATAAAATTAATTATATTTTAATAGTTAATAAAATTTGCAAATATTTTTTTGCTAAATTAGTTAATAACGATTACTTATACGATTACTAATATGGCGAACTAAGTTTTTTTATGATTTCCTACAATATGGGTATCAAATTAAAAGATATGATGGCGATATACACCGTTGCTCGAATCCTTTTGAAATTTTGATGAGTCTTCGATTATGAATCTTCGATTGTTTGAGTATAAGCATCAGTTGGTTCACTTTAACTTGTGTAATCTGGCGAAATAGGCGTCAACAGCATTGGTTTACAACCTGTCTACGAGAAGGATAACTCTAAAAACAAACCCAAAGAAGATTTTGTATCATATTACTTTTGTAATAACGTTTTAAGTTGATAGGGTAAGATTTATAGCAAAAGTTTATTTTATTCTTTTTAGCGCATTTAAATGAAAGCTTGTTTCTTATAAGGATTTTTTACTTTTGATTTAATAAGTTTAAATTAATTCGACTTATTAATATTTAAATATTATACTCGTAAGTCCATTACTGAGACTTTAGACTATTCCAATAGAGTTTTATAAACAAACTGAAAACGATGATTGGGGAAACCTAAAATAAAGTAAAATTAATTTAAATACATAGTCATATCAGACCAGGCCAGAACAATGACAATTTCTCTTAAGAGGCCTCGGTCAGCTCAGATCATATCACTAGTTTGTAAATGAGTTTTCCCAAAGTTTTCAACATCGCTAAATCCGATAATCTCAAGAAACACTTTGAAAAATAATTAACTAAAAAACACGCATTGTCATCGGTCTTTGACAGGTGTGCAAAGTTTGAATTAAATCTGATCGTTCAAAGTAGGGCAAAATCGAGCTCATAGAGTCGGTTATATACAAACATACAGGTGAAACTAATACAAGCGTGTTAATGACTATACTCGTATGTGGTTCAAATCGGTTAAATGATGATGACGGCTGACGAAAAATTTAACCTCTCGTATCTCGGATAATAATCTCGAATAACGGTAAGAGATAGAGGGGTACACCGAACTTTTGAAATGTAGATCAAGTGGACCTTTTTGGAAAAATGATAAAGAAATATAGCCGCCATACAAAAAAGCTTGACAGTCATACAAATAAACAAAAAGAAGGAAACGCAATTCGAAAGCAATATTGTAGAGAACATAATATACTTGTCTTGAACAGTTTCCTCGTAGCTTGAACCGTTTTTGAGAAAATCGCGAAAAACCCGTTTTGGTGACCTACTTGGAGTAAATTTTTTTGCATGTATCGGATCGATAAGGACTTTTTAGATTTCATTTATTGATTGGATTGTTTTGAACAATCCTACCAATTTTCAGCTGGGTGGGCATTAATGTAACTTCACTTCTATTTTTGGTCTAATTTGACCGGACTACTAATCCGTACTCCGTCTAGCTAGCCATTGCTCTGCATCGAAGTGTAATGTCTTTTTCACCTTTCTTAACTAGGTAGGTAGGTAGGAAGGTATTATAGAATCTGCGATTACGAAATGAAAATTAATCGTTAATAACGCGTTAAATATATGAAAATATAATTACCTATGCCTTTTTAAACAGTATTCCAACAACTTTTTATGCATCTCAGTGTATCTAAAGAAAAACTTTCCAGTTCTGTCTTGGTTGTCTGAAAATATCGCTGTAGGTGATAAGGCCGCCATTTTACTGCCTAATGAAATTCTACCATCATAGCAACCAAAATCGGACCAGTAGGTCCGTAGATTACCACAAACACACAAATATACCTAACAAATTGACTTCGTAATATTAGTACAGATTTAATGCCACTTTTGTCCACAGGTCCAAATTCTCGAGTGCAAGTACCACTACGCAGGCAACTTTCGCATGGGCATCACTGACGTCAACATACTGAATGCAAACGTCAACCGCACCTTCCCGCGCAGCATAGCTTACCTGCCTCATTTCACCGCCTACATTGACAGTAAGTTTTTCTTTTTTTAACCAAGGGTAGGACGAGACGACCAAATCGTTCGCCGGTGAGTGAGAGTGACCTAGATAATCTTGAGCCAAGATGTGAATGTCACGTTTGCTTAAAACAGGTAAGTACAGGTATAGTACAGTATCTCCCGTGTCTCGTTTTACAGCTTCAACCATCCTCCCAACGCTGCGGTCTCTTCATCATGTCGTGCGGCGTCGCAACGTTCTTAGCGTAGCTTGACTAAATTAGGTACGTTCGTAACTGATCACCGATGTCCTCCAACGGACGACGCAATTAGTCTGAGGATGGTTGACCGCGAGAGGCAGTCACAAGTGAGTGCTACGTGGCACGGATGATACGTTAAATTATCCGAGCCGGTTGTTTGTGTTTTAAAACAACAGCGAATAACCCAGTCAGTGGCCTTCGGGCGGTCTAAAAGCTCCACCACCAGGGTAAGTCACTCGGCCATACATTTATGTTTAGAAAAATGAAAACGGGATGAAAGTAACGTAATTTTTAAAATCAGATTTCCTGTACAGGATGCATGCCTAAGTGGTTTGCGTGCATGGAAAGCCTCTATGAAAGGAAAATAAGTCAATTAGTTGGTGACCGTAAAATGACGCTGATAGTTCTAGCACATCCGGCCATGCAGCGAAACGCCACGTTAATTCAATATAATCGTGAGTGCACTGAAGCTATGCAATATTGTTAGCGTCTCGGTGATTGTTTTTGTTTGACGGCCCCAAACCGATGAAAACTCGACAACAGTGGGCCTAGCACAACTTTGACGTAAAAATACGTAGCGAGTATTCGATAGAAAAGTTTACGCCATTTACGTCCGTCAGGGGCGCTCTTGACAGGCGTAAATGGCGTACACTTTTCTATCGAAAACTCGCTACGTATTTTTACGTCAAAGTTGTGCTAGACCCACAGAACCATCAAACTTACTCTTTAATTTCAAAGCGTACTTATTAAATAGATAACATTCCACCTGGTAGGTTTCAGGTAACTCCTACTAATATTATAAACTAGCGGCTCGTCCCGGCTTCGCACGGGTGGACACTATTGAAGTTTTAGTAAGGATCCCTAATTTTTTCAGGTAATTAATATAACCTATGTTACTTTGGGATAATGTAGCATTCGAATGGTGAAAGAATTTTTGAAATCGGTCCAGTAGTTTTCGAGTTTATTCCACACAAACATCCAAAAATACAAAAATACAAATCTTTCCTCTTTATAATATTAATATTATAAATGTGAAAGTTTGTATGTTTGTTCAGCCGTTTCAACGTGAAGGAGTAACAAACATAGAGACAAACATTCGCATCTGTAATATTAGTGTGATTACGTCCATTTTTACAAGTTTTTATCCAAATTGCAGTGTTAGTATATACGAGTATGTATTTATCGATCGAATCTTAGCCGCGACATCAGACCCCTCTGCTGTGACGCCCCTGTGCAAAATCATAACTCGCGACATCCGAATGAGGGTCAATAGCCAATCAGCGGCCGACCGCTGCGCTGCGGTTCAATTGGACTCTGTTTGCAAGTATAAGTGATGTGAATGCAAGATCAAAATGATGAATACACCACAAATGGCTGATATTGTCAGACGTCTACCGCACTGAATAATGGATAATGCGAAACATGGTAAATACGGTATTAAAAGTAGCACAGATACTGTTCTTATGCAATTGAATGTCGAGACGAGCGTAGTTCACCTGCAAGTGACATCTATCCCAACAGAGTCTGTCCGCACCAGACGAGAGTAAATAGCCTGAAAACTCCGGCCCGAGCACGTGATTCAACCGCGTGATTTGCTAAAAACGAGCGCTGTCGATGTAGAAGTAATCAATTTTATAAGTGGTCTCGAAGAAATCTTTCAAGTGATGTATTACGTAAATATTCAAAGGGAAGAAAACCAATAATGATTTTTTTGTATAGTAGATGTTTAAAGACGTCCTTCGGCCGTCAGTGGCCTAGTTTCGATGTTATTATATCGCTCGCGTTCACACAATACGCGAGATAAATTCCAACCGGAGCGACCATAACATACTCGTAGATACCATTTACGCTAATCTAACCTACCACATCGCCCACCCTCGCGCCAGTTACCACTTAACCTGTAGACAGCTCGACGTACCCTCTTTCCCTTGCGATTTAAAGTTAAGTAACAGTAAAGGTTGCCTGGAAGAGATCGCTCGTAGCGATAAGGCCGATAAGGCGCTCGTAATTTTAAGTGTTACTGATGTTTTATATATTTGTTTATAATTTGTGGTGTGAACAATCAAGAATTTATTATCTTCACACGTCAGTTGGATTGTCGCTGATTGAATATGTAATGTTAGTCGCTACTTGCATTCATAAAAACCGGCATATCGACCGGCACTGTCGCAAGCGGAATTATTTGCCTACCTCGTCTCGCACTCGACCCTATTATTCCATTGAAAAGTTACATTGGGGTTGCATTTGTCAAAGGACGCAATTTTATTTTTAAAAATCAAGGAGGGGTCAGTGTAAAGTTAAATTCAAATTTGTGGGGTTGTAACATTGGCTAGCAGCCGTCATCTTGCAAAACGAAACACATATAAACGAGCTTTAATTTGAAATAAATTTTAATTTGGAATTCCTAAGCAAAGAGCAGATATTTGGGACTATAGTGGCCAGTTCGACATAACACCAATTTCATATGTAAAGACCTAATATTTTACAATTATAGTCATTAAACCCAACAAGATAAGATACGAAACTATTAAGTTGGGAAACTTCGCTATATCTTTCCTGTCTAGTTCACTTATAACCTATCTACTTGAATTAATTCAGACTTTTTCGTCGGTAAACTTCGAAGATAAGGGGGGTCCAACCATTCTTTTCACAGATTTTGAAATTAAAATAAAACTGTGAATGGTAAAAATTAAAAATAAATTGTTTTGAAATGTCCAAATTAATACCTTTTATTTGATACCTCACATGACCACATTGCTTGGCTTTAAAATTTTAAGTCCCCATTTAAGGACCCAATTTCCAGATAAAACTCTATTTCGCAGCATGTTTTTTTTCTAAAACTTGTAGCGGTTAACAATATCTAGCGTCATGCCAAACAGACCGATAGCTTTTATAGTTCCTGAGATAATTGGCTGAGATAGTTGTGACATACAGACGGGCGGACACACGAATCACGCCAGAAGAGTTCTTCCTCGAAGGAGGAAAAGAGAAGGAGGTTCAGAACTCTAAAAATTGCGTCCTCTGACAAACGCAAGCCCAAAAAATGTAATATTTGAATTAACAATATCAATTCATTTTATAGAGATATTTTCTCCATTTTCTCTCTGGTTTTATTACCTTAGTTCCTCGCGCAGTTAATAGAGTTTACGTGCAGCGGTTATTAGATTACTCTGCGAAACGTATAATATGTATTACGTACTCGTATTACGTGATTACGTGCACTTGAACTAAATTTGGAACTCAAATTACGTTGAAAAAATACCAACATTACTGTTTGGTGAGATCGAGTTATTCGATTGTATAGTATATATAATACACACGACTTTAAAAAATATAATACGACTTATTTTAAAAAGATTTTGTTGTTTATTTCTGTAATAGATTACTTTTTAACCGACTTTCAAAAAGGAGACGGTTCTCAATTTGACTGTACGTTGCTTTTTTTTTGTGTGTATGTTACGCGATTACGCCGTCAATTACGAACCGATTTTGATGATTGTTGTTTTGTTTGGTAGGTCATAATTCAGAGGTGGTCCCATATCAATTTTATCTAAATTGATTAAGAGCTTTTAGAAAAAATCAACAAAAATTAAAATTATGTTTCGGTTTGTTTACATTTTCGTTATCAAATGACAGCCGAGGTGTCTTTTGACGGATTGATATTGACGGAAATAAGGATGAGGGTCAATAAAATCGGATTCTAAAATATCCGATCCTTACATGGGTTTACGGTTTCAAAACATCGTTTTTTTTATTGTCTTAGAACTACTCAACCGATTTTGATAAAATTTTAGACATGTCTTTGAGATATAATTTATAAGGTCTGGGACGAAGGATTAAAAAAAAACTATTTAAAAAAAAAAAAAAAATGCTGCGAAATTTTTGCTAAATTTTTCACTTTTTTGTAAAAACCTCTGCCAAAAATTTTTTTTTTTCTTTCGTCCATGTCCAAGTTTGAAGTCTTTTATGACTTCAAATGATCCTGCTAGTTCTGTTGTCAACGCGGACGCATCTTTTTTCCGAGGGCTCGCCGGAAATTACGTAACAATGACAAAGCTTTAAAAAAATTAGTTTCAGTAACCCCTTATTAAACATGTATCTTTAGGACAGTAAAGAGTTTGAACAAAATATATCATTTTTATATTAAAAAAATTGTTGAAAATATTCAATTTTCCCCCGGATGACACCCATGTAACCCCATAAAAGATATCGTTTTTTTTATTTGGAATCGATTAGTGTCACCAAATAAGACTAACAAACAGTAAACAGTTTCATTATCTTTCAATTTCGTTGTACAAATCGTTATTGGCAATCTGTGTGGTATATTGTGTTCTATACAATGCCTTGACATCCGTATATATACATTTACGAATAATTTTAACTTTCTTTTACTGTACTTATATTTTACTGTAACGACTATTAGTATAATTTTACCGATTAATTACTCTCATGCAAGTAAATAAAGTGAAAAAAAATGTCTCCACACTATGGTAAAGTATCAAACTACGTGACTTTGAAATAACATGAAAAATGACAAACGTCAAAAGTACTTCTTTTTTTTTCCTTCAATTTTAATAGACTAAGGCTCTTGGTACATTTCGCTACGCAAATTTTCGACACTAATCTTGTAAAGTTATATCGCAAACATCTGGGATTTCGGCGACGTATACCTGTGTAAATGTGTATTAACCCATATGAATTTGAATTACGTAATGCCGTAATCGCTTAGATACTAAAATCGTTGGCTAGCTTGCTCGTCTCGCCAAAATTGTGTATCCGCCACTGCTTAAATCCCACTCAAAATTCAAAAATAAAATTATTTTTCCCAAAATTAAAACAAAAACCGACTTCAAGACGACTTCTAAAAACTAGAAAATAATATTTTAATTAGTTTAGACTTTTAGTAGTGAAAGATAACATAACATAAATAGGCATAAACATAATATAAACTCAAAAATAATAAACAGAGCTTAGGTCACCATGTTATAGATTAACCGCGGCTATTTCTTTGCCAGTTATTATTATGGCAACTAAATTAAAATAAAATAAAATTTGAATTTATTTAATTCCTCGCAATCGAAGTGAAAAGTCGAGTGTATAACTCATATCCCATTTTATCTTCGACTTCTATATCCGCTCTCGCTTTCGGCTCGGGCTAGCTAAACGTCTCGGATAAAATGGTTTGTTTTATGCCCTCAATCTACTATTGTAATAGAAATATAGACATTTTCACTCCTTAGTTGCTTTTTATCAGAATGCTCAAAAAAGCAAGCGGGCAGCCGTTTGTATCCGCCTTAATTGACTACTTTTAACAAGTCAGTAAATAACTTCATACAGGCCGAGTGGCTTACCCTGGTGTCAGAGTTTTAGGACGCCTGAAGGTGGGTCCATAGCCTCTGGCGCCTACCCTTAGCAAAGGAGAGCTACCGCCGCGGCCAATACTCAAAACGCCGGGAAAAGTGATGGAAAACCAAGAAAAAAAGGGAAAGTTTGAAAAAAATCAAATGAAAAAGAAATCCAGTTTGTTGGGTATGGATGAAACTCAAGTTCTGTTGTTAATTATTCCGCAGGTAGGTACGTAAAGTACTCGAAGCCCGGAGACCACCGTAAGAAGGCGCCCCGAAATTCGATCACGCCCTCGTTCGAGTGGCTCCGCACGGGCGACCGCGTCGGCTTCAAGAAGACCGCCGACTCGCGCGTGCTCGTCTACTACAACTCGGAACTGCTCGACACCTGCTTTGAGAAAGTACCTGACGTGAGTTTTCGTTCTCAATCTATACACCTACTAGCTGCGCCCCGCGGTTTCATCCGCGAGGTGGTCAAAAGTAGCCTGTGTGTTAATAGAGAGCATGAGCTATCTCTATTCCAAATGTTATCAATCTTAAATCATCCAATTTAATTAAATCGGTTAAGTAGTTATATAGAGAAGAAGGAAGAAAGGTGACCCCACCATCATGTGGGATACATAGCCAGGTAGAGAGAGAGAGAGAGATAGAGAGAGATTTAGTACTCATAGAGATACCTAACAAATATTTACACACGAACTTTCGTATTTTTAATAGTAGTAAAATAGAATAGTATTATAAACAGAATACCGGCACTAGTTCTCGTACCTACACAGCCGAGTTATATATGCTGTGTTGGGGTGAGTTTTTGGCTCACGGGTACAGATGCGTTCCGCTTATTTTCTTTTGTTTTCAACATCGCTGTCTTACTCGCATAAATATTCTAGCGCATCATTCTATCCTTGTCGTGTGTCCAGCGAGCAGCCCGAATACAACCAGAGCTCATGTTTTTTTGACAGAATATTAGAACGTCAACTCTTCGAGTCAGTGCTCTAAATCTTGTACATTTCCGTATTTTGCAGAAAGTGTACGTGTGTTGCGACTTGGGCGGCCAAGTTACTATGATAAAGTCTGTTCCGCGCGGATTACCCATAATTCAAGCGAATCAGCAAACAAGTAAGCAAATCCCATCAATTTCGATTATTGACATTCTATCGATCCGTTCCTACATTAAATTGTGAGCCCTGTATCTGGTTGCATACAGCTGTTCTTAAGTGACACACACCATAGCATGGCCCGTGTCAAACAGACAGAGAAAAGTACATACTGTCAGTTAAAACTCCGCTCGACGTGATGTTATAATACGAAATATGTACAACACATAGTTTGCATTTCAATACCAAGCCTTAAAAACTGAACGAGCCAGTGTTGTAAGTCTTCAGATAAACCTAGAGGGAAAGATAGAGCACCGCGTTTAACTGACTAAAGCCACTTTCTTTTACATGTGTGCTGTGAATTGTTCATTGTTTTATTAGGTTTGTGTAAGTTCTCGGCGTAAGAACTGTAAAGGAGTGTAATATTGATACGTCAATGTGTGCGTCTTGTATACCTATACGCAAAAGTAGAGGAGATCTTGGCGGTTTCACCTAACTTAACCTAAATCTAACGCAGCGCTCCATCTTTTTTCCTAGGTTTATCTGAGTGTCAATCAAGCTTCATCCATTAATTCAAGTCTAAGCAGGTCAAAGTTGTGTGAAAATTAGATAACCCAATAACCCACGACTGCTGTTTCAGTTAAAAACGACGTTTTCAAAATGCACCCTGCTCATCCTAACGGGTCAGCTTCGGGCTCAGGGAACAACGGGCCTAGGCAGAACGGGTCCATAAACGAGAACGACGTTTTCATCACCGAAGAGGAAGCCAACAGGGTAGCGGCCTGCGTTTTGACCGCGGAGGAGGCGGCCGCGCTCCGAGCGTCGTTGCGGCAGCGGCCCGGCGGGCCGGCGCGGTATGTGCCCGTCGCGGCCGAGGAGGACGAGGACGAGGAGGACCTCGACGCCCACTCCACCTCCTCGGATTCATGGTATGTGGGACTAACAGCAGGGGATACAGAGCAGTGGCCGCGCTCCGAGCGCCGAGGGACCACCACAACACAAATAATAATACAACAACAACACTCCACAACACACACAGTCAAAATTAACTATGACGCAATATTAATGTAGCTAAATCACAAAAAAAAAAAGACACATTTTTAATAAGTTCTCAACTTTATAAGCAATCTGTATTATATGTATAGAAAATAAAGCATGGTCTGTTTGAATTCAAAGGGTATCGTTCAACGAGGAGATCCTAGTGGATTTCATGCCCAGCGCGCCTACCATGGCGGCCATGGAGGACGATACGTCCAGCGACGACTATGACCCCGGTTACCTGCCCCAGCCCAGGGCCAGGATGGCGCTTCAGCTCAGCGAGACGCCCGAGGCCAGGATGTCGGTTGAGCCCGGAGAGACGCCCGAGCCCAGTATCTCTGTTGAGCTCGGAGAAACGCCTGAACCCAGAATGTCGGTTGAGCTCGGAGAGACGCCCGAGCCCAGAATGTCTGTTGTGGTCAGCGAGACGCCCGAGCCCAGGATGTCGGTTGAGCTCGGCGAGACGTCCGAGCCCCTCGAGAAGCGTACGAAGTGGTCTCCGGCCGTCGAAAAGACTTCAAAGACAGCGGCTCCGGCCGATAAGGAAGTGGTTTCGGCAGAAAACGAAGAGGGCACAGAAACGGCACCGGCTGATAACGAAGGGGGCGCAGAAGCAGCTCCGGCTGCTAACGAAGGGAGTGCAGAAGCGGCTCCGGCTGATAACGAAGGGGGCGCAAAAGCGGCACCGGCTGATAAAGACGGGGGCGCAGAAGCGGCTCCAGCTGATAACGAAGGGGGCGCAGAAGTGGCACCGGCTGATAACGACGGGGGCGTAGAAGCGGCTCCGGCTGATAACGAAGGGGGCGCAGAAGCGGCACCGGCTGATAACGAAGGGGCCGCAGAAGCGGCACCGGTTGATAACGACGGGGGTGCAGAAGCGGCTCCGTCTGATAACGACGGGGGTGCAGAAGGGGCTTCGGCTGATAACGAAGGAAGCGTAGAAGCGGCTCCGGCTGATAATGAAGGGGGCGCAGAAGCAGCACCGGTTGATAACGACGGGGGTGCAGACACGGCTCCGTCTGATAACGACGGGGGCGCAGAAGCGGCTCCGGCTGATAACGACGGGGGCGCAAAAATGGCCCCGGATGATAAACAAGGGGGCGCAGAAGCGGCACCAGACGCCGACGAGCCGTTCGACGACGACGACGAGCTCGCGGCCGGGCCGTCGCGCGAGTCCGCCACGCCCGAGCCCGAGCCGAGGCGCCCTCTGCCGTACACGTTCCACTACGTACACGGACGCAATGTGCGCCTCTGCAGCTCAGGTAAGCACATTATAAAATAGTAGTTTATGAAACTGTTGCACAACGTGGGATATTAAAACACGAGTGTGTGTTTTAAAACCGAACCGCAGCAGGCGAGGCTTTTAATAGTAGATGTCACACGTCACACTACTTTATCTACTCTCACATCGTAATATTCGAATTACATCTTCAAAAAGAAAAATTGGTTTTGACTTACGAGTTCTTTCCCATACCAAAAAGTTTTCATAGCACTCATCAAACAATTTTCTCGACTTTGCTGGTAATAGATAATGAGTCATTTCCGTCGCCGCATTTAAAACATCAGTCGGAGTCTTTACTTCACTATCATTGATTCAGATTCAGAAATATTTATTGAACAACTGATACATTGTAATTCATAAGCTAGATGCTAGTGCATTAGTTGAAATTATCAGTTTACCTATATCGGGCATTCATATCCAAACAGTCAGTTATAGTCAGGCCATTTTAATAGGTAACATTTGACACCTGTCAGTTTTATCTTAAAGTGAGGTGACCTGCTTAAAAACATCGATTAAAGTGAATGAATCAAAACGGACTTGAAACATATGTGAATTTTAAAAATCATCAGCGAATCCTTGTCCCATAATTATTTTTTTTCGTAAATTTAAGGAGCAAAATAAGACAAGTACATAATTTAACAAGAAAATGCATTTATTCAGTTGAACTATCAGAACTGTTATTAGTATTGTCATCTTAATCACTGCTGTCACACAAGTTCACAAGTAATCATTGCATTCGATTCAACTTATCAGCTTCCGATTTAAGAGTAACATGCCTAGTGTTTAAAAAGAAAAGGGTTGACTGACGCAACATTGTAAAGACGTTCAGTTCTTTAGATCAGAAACTGTTATGTATTATGTTTAGAATGGTTTATTAAAAAAGCAAATCGTAAAATTACTCGTATCGGTCATTATTACAATAAATATGTAATCGTAATTGGAAAATGTTAAGCAATTGTGCAGTTCTAACAAAACGAAAAAATATATTATTTTATGCCCGCCGTTACAAGGTTACGTTGTTGAATTTTGATGAATTGTAAATGTTACCTATTAAAATGGCCTGACTATAGTTTTAATATTTTTTTTAATAACAATAATTAACAGCAATACATTTTCAATTCAATGCATAATTTATTATGTCAAATAATTTTTATTAAATGTCAATAGAGTTCAATTAAGATTTAGTTAAAATAATATCATGTCAATTTGTATCGGACATTTTAAAGCAAAAATAACAATATATCCTACTGATATAATTAACTAGCTGCGCCCCGCGGTTTCACCCGCTGTCCTGCAAGAATAGCGGAAAGCCGTTCAATTTTCTGGGGTAAAAAGTAATCTACATATTACCTAGGGCTTAAGCTACCTTCATACCAAATTTCGTCAAAATCTGTTTAGCTTATAGATTTATTACAGGTAGATAATCTAAGGTTTAGCTGTTAAATTGTTAAATCAAATTGTCATCCATACGTCCATTACATAGCTGTCATTTGCGCAAAGAGTATAATAAGTCGTTTTGTTATTCCAAGTCTGATTCTTTTTTGTTAAACCTCGTTTTATAGTGACTGATGTTTTATGTCAATTCACACTTGAATGCTATCGAATTTATTTAATAGAAATAAATAGTATACCTAATAGGAATAAATAGTATCCTATGTGCGTTTCCTGGCTCTAAGCTACCTCCTCACCAATTTTCAGCCATATCGGTAAAGCCGTTCTTGAGTTATAAGTAGTGTAACATAACACGACTTTCTTTTATATATATAGATATACTACTCTGTCAAGAAAGTACCGGGAAAATATCAATAATACACAAAATGTTTGTTATTCATCCAAATTTATTTTATCACCTTCAAAGTATGCTCCTTCAGAAACGATACACTTACGCCAACGAATAATCCAATCATCAAAACATTTTTTAAACGCTGTTTCCGGAATTGAGTTGAGTTCTCGCCTCAAATTCTCCTTTATGTCTCCTACCGATTGAAAACGGGTGCCTACTAAACTAGTTTGCATGTCAAACTCGTAAATCCACGTCTCGTCACCAGTAACAATGCGTTTCATAAATGTTGGGTCGGAATTGACCCGTTCTAGCATGTCCTCAGCGACTCTCATGCGATTGAGTTTTTGGAGAAAATTCAGGTCTTTTGGGACTAGCCGAGCGGTAACATGTTTCATACCCAAATGATTACTTAAAATGGTACGGATCGACTCGTGAGATACAGAAAGTTCAGCGGCTATCTCTCTCAACGTTGAGTGAGGATTTTCAGTCACTATTTCCTTCACTTTTGCGATGTTAACTTCAGTTGCAGACGTTGATGGCCTACCAGAGCGAGGCAAATCTTCCATCACATCTCGACCGCTTTTGAACGCTTTGTACCACTCATAAGCACGTGTTTTTGATAAAGTCGATTCGCCGTAAGCCTTCTGTAACATTTTTAGTGACTCCGAACACGAAATTCCATTGGCGATACAAAATTTAAGACAAACTCTTTGTTCGATGTTTTTGTCCATGATGAAATTCGTAATACACACTAGACATGACCTAACTAAAAACAGCACCATATTTAATCTAAATAACAGACGCAACTCAAACTCCGCGCCAAAATGGATAACAGTTGTGCCAATCTAACAACAACAATAAAAACAAAAATTTGAATTTGGAACCCAAAACAAATCATCCATTCCCGATACTTTCTTGACTGAATGTATATACTGAAAATATTAGCACAGATATAGACTACATGTACGATTCATACAATTCCAGACACTGTCGCGATGCGCTACCGCGGATACGCAGAGGGAATAGCCATCGCAAGCCAGCCTATACGGCGCGGGAACCATTTTAGGGTAAGCATTAATTCATTCATGCACCTGCGAACTGAAATACACGTGGTACACTGAGAAAAATTTCACCTAAAGTACGGAACAAAGTGATAATTACCAAAAAGTACGATGATTCGCACCAATGATTACGGTGACAACTATCATAATATATGGTTCTCACCCTAAAAACTACTGTTACTACGGTGCTAGTCCATAGTAGTTTTTACGGTGACAACCATATAATAGTCGTCACTGTAAAAACTGGAGCTAAACATCGAACTTTTTAGTGATTATCAGTATGCTCCGTACTTTAGGTGAATTCATCGGAATTTTGATGGCCATTTTTCTTTGTGTACAAGTATAATTTTAGCTCATAAAAAGTCCACGCTGTGTACCGTGGTTTATGGCTCGCGATACAACAAGCCGCCAGAAATGGAGAAGCATTGCAACGCAGCCAAAGAGAAGGGCGTCGACTGGAGCCTCCTTGCAACATCACGACCACGACCACTGCCGAGAGTGCACAACTAAGAAGAAGAAACTTGTACATATTTACTACTAGCTGACCCTTGCCCACTTCGTTGGGCATAATGTTAATGAAACCCGAAGCCATCGCGCGCCGTCCGGACCGTTTTTTCTCCGATTCACTTTGCAAAACGGACTACCACGTAAAAGCCTTTTTATTTTTCTGTTTTTTATATAACCTATGACACTCAGCAATAATGTGGCTTTCTATTGGTGAAAGAATTTTTAAAATCGGTTCAGTAGATCCCGAGATTACCCCTTACAATTTAACAAATATACAAACACACAAACTTTACTTCTTTATAATATTATTAGTATATTAGTATAGAAGTATAGATGAAAACTAGATTTTGACATGTTTCGTTATAATTAACACGGGAGTAACAAAGCTATCGTCAGAGTATCCGACTCAATGCTACGTGAGTACTCCCGTGTTGACTACAAAACTTGTACATTCGATTTTAGGTAAATAGTTTAAGTGTACAGTTAAGTTATATTAAACAATTAAAAAACTCTCGGACAAGCCAGTCGCAATTAATTAATTAATTGTATTTTATTATTAAAATAATTTACACAGTTGTAAATCTCTTTTGTTTCATATATGTAAAAATGAATCGCTGTTCGATTGTCTGGCTATAACTCGAGAACGAGTGGACTGTATTTCGCTAATTTTGATCTTGAAATATTTGTGAAAGTTCAGGGAAGGTTTTTATGTAAAATATAAAAAAGCAGCTGTTGTAACTACCACGTGCAGCTAGTTGTTACTAAATAGTTAAGTTATATTTTAAGTTAGTTTAGTTCTTAGTAAGTAAGCATATTAGTAACTAAATTTAACTGAAACGTTGAAGCTGATTCTGAAGGCTTTTATGTATTTGGAAAAATAATCACTCTGGACGCAGTAGCGCTGATAGCTAATGGAGTTTATCGATAAAAATGCTTTTTTAGCGATAAAAAACTTAGTATCGATAAGTAACGTATTAATGATCGCTTCCCTAATCATGAGATGTCAACCGAAAAACTTGGGCGATAGTCGCTATTCTGATCTATCTACTCTGTTTAATTAAGTGGGCCTAGAATAAAATCTGACAAATAATTTTGTGTAATATGTAGCGAGTATTCGATAGAAAACTGTAGAAACATAATGCAGTTTCCATTTTCGCTCGACGAACGATTCAAGAACGACTGATTTCGCTAATTTGGAGCTAGTTGTTACTAAATTAATTTACTTGTTTATTCATTAATTGAGTTAGTTTTTTAGGTATAGTTAAGTTATATTTTAAGTTAGTTTAGTTCTTAGTAAGTAAGCATGTTAATAACTAAATTTAACTGAAACGTTGAAGCTGATTCTGAAGGCTTTATGACAGATTTAAATTAACTAAAAGTGGTAGTGTCCTCTTATAAAATCGTAATGACAATGACAGTTTTATTATGAGCAAGTCTACACATATCTGTCAACTATTATTAAGCGTTAAGTATTTGGACAAATAAACCCTCTGGACGCAGTAGCGCTGATAGCTAGATAAGATAAGATAAGATAATTTATTAACCAAAAAATAAAGAATAAAAATAAATAATGAAAATAAGCTAATGGAGTTTATCGATAAAAATGCTTTTTTTATCGATAAAGAACTTTGTATCGATAAGTTATGTATTATAATCGCTTCCCTAATCACGAGATGTCAACCGAAAAACAGACACCGAAGAAAAACTTGGGCGATCATCGCTATCCTGATCTATCTACTCTGTTTAATTATAGTCGTCACAAAATAAGAGGCCCGTTTTGATACTTGAGAAAGACTCTAGAATGTAACTTGGAACGCTTTTCGCGCATACTTTATAATAGCATGCAATGTCAAATTATAACGAAACTCTCACTTTCGTGCCATTTATCCTACGATATTAAAGTTAAAGTTTAATTTTCTAATGAAAACCTTAATCCAATTAATTTACAATACATAATGAAATCGATCAAATACTCATACAAACTTGAATTGATTTATCGTGAGTATCGAATACCGAGTCGTAGGGTAACATCACTAGTTACGTCGCGATGACAAACGTCAAAACGGGCCTCTTATTTTGTGTTGACTACAAGTGGGCCTAGAATAAAATCTGACAAATAATTTTGTGTAATATGTAGCGAGTATTCGGTACAAAACTGTAGAAACATAATGCAGTTTCCATTTTCGCTCGACGAAGTCGCTGTCCCTTTTTTCATACATTCGTCTATCGAATACTCGTTACGTATTTTATGTCAGAATTTATGCTAGGCCTACAGAAAAAGTTTAATTTCAAAGATATTTTGCTGGTTACATAAATAGGCATACACAGAATAGAAAATCACAAACAAAAAACAGAGTCGCTATCCGTGGGTAGGCCAAGTTACGTTTCGAAACGTTACCAATTTTGCTGGTGGTAGCAGATTGTTGGGTGTACCAGTAATTACATTTAAAGATGTTAAGCTTTTGCAAATCAGTTATTACCAGTTAGAAATATGCGGAATACATGGCGTTTTGCCAGAGCTAATTTCACTGCCACTGACTACTACTACCAGCTGAATATAATATATATTGTGTCATGCCAGAGTCAAATTATGTCATCATACACATACACATCGTGGGTCATACGTGTTTTTTTATAAATCAGAAATAAGCTCTCGTTTGACCGCTATCTCGCCTGATGGTAAGCTACGATGCGATAGAGTCTATGATAGAGCACACGCGCCTAGAAAAAACCGATTCACTCGAGACTTAAAGACACTCAGAATATAACTATCGGAAAACACCCACTCGGGCAGACCGTTCCCCACTCTAGCGGTTCGCACGATAAAAGTGGAATCAAAATGTTTCTGCTAGTGAAGTTTTTGGTATATAAACCATTCAACGATGTCGCTTTGATGAGATTGACCCGAGATAAGAAAAAAAGGCACAAGGGAGAGGAGGCCTAAACCCAGCAGTGGGGCAAGCTGATGCGATACGAGCTGAAGATGACGATGATGTGCTATTACGTTGCAAATAACATTATTTCCAAACACGCTGTGTCTGTCGCAATCAAGCAAAATAAATGCTGGTTTTTGACCATTTCGAATAATATTTCTTAGGAAAATTGGCCCGAAATGAGTTACGTTCGCTGCGAATCTACCTTTACTAGCAAAAGGAGTTAAATCTTACATCAGAAAAATAGCAGTATCACCTTGCTTAACGAATTTATGTCTCAACTAACTGCGCTAGTTAAACCAATTAATTTGGACTACTAAGCTACTACCGTACCAAATTTCATCCGAATTGGCTGAGCCGTTTTTGCGCTTTCTCATTTATAAAAGCTAGCTAACTTCCCCAAGGTTTTGCCCGCATTTTCCAGGATAAAAAATATCCTAGCCTATATCTATTATTATTAATTATTATCGGGTCGAACCTAGACAAGATTGGCTCAGGTCCGGGATGAGTACCGGGGGGGCGTACAAGAAGAGAGACCTATGCTCCGCTGTGGGCTGATGATGTTAATATAAATCTAGGGCTATCATCCAAATCCATCCCGCCGTGTTTACGCGATTGAGCAACAAACATTCACATTTAGTTATTATACGCGAATATGCCTGCGTTTGACCACCAACTGGCCTGTTGGAAAGCGACGATGTGGTAGTTTGATCGGTGCCCATATTAGGAAAATTGGGATATTCCCTTGCTTCACGAACTCATGTCTGAACTAGCCGCGATGTGCTAGATGTAGCCAATGTATTCCTGAACTACTACGCTACCAGCTAGCACCGTACCAAAATTCGTCCAAATCGGCTAAGCCGCTCTAAGTGCAACTGCTCCCTGCGGTTTTGCCCTCATTTTCCAGGATAAGAAATAGCATTATGTTAATCCAAGCTAAAAGCTGCCTTCATACGACATTTTATCCAAATCCTTTCAACCGTTGATCAGCCGTTGTTGACCAACAATCGTCCAAACATACAAACTTACTTAAATAGTTAGTCACACCGAATTTTAGTTTTATTATAAGATATTATCTGTACATATATTTGAAGATGAACTTTCGCGAAGTAACGCCTGACTCAAAAAATTAGCAAAAATGTCTAAATGCGTAATTAGCGTGACTAGCGCCAGGCTCCAGACTAGCGTTACCGCGACAGTTACTATCCCCGTGTATAGGAGGCTTTAAGCATTCCAATAAATAATTGCGATAGCTCAAAAAACGAGGTGAATAATTCGATGTGTATGTTTGTACTAATACTGGAACTGCAAAATATTCACATAAATGTTGATCTATGACGGCTTCCTAACAATTATACTAATTTTCATAGGCGTTTTATACTATTCGTTTCTGAAACTATTAGTCTGATTGCGATCATTATTTTTTTATTGGCTTACATTTACTTGACTAAATGAATAAAAAAAACGAAAGTCTGATTTTCTAAAATAAAATTGTGAAATTATTTTTATGCTCTAGTGCTTAAAAGTGAACTTTGAAAAATAATTACTTTTTTATTCAGAGAGGTTGAAAAAAGGAGGTTCTTGTTTTTATTCTTCTTTTATGTAAGTCATTTCCTCGTGTCTTTAAAAATATAATACCTGTAGATCGTGATCGTAGTCTTTTAAAACTAAAATTAATTTAAATTTCCTCGCAATCAAAGTGGAAAGTCGAGTGTATAACTCGGGCATAAAACCCACTTTGTTCTCGAATTTTATATCCGCCTTCGCCTTCGTTGTATAATACACATTTTTTTATTAAGAGAGGTTGCTTTTGTGCACTAGAGCATAAAAGGCCGTTTTAGTCCGCCTATACCGGGCATAAACAAGCACTTTACGAGACGTGAAAATTTTATTTTACAATTTTCAGTTTAGTCTTTGGAACGATATAATTTTTTATCTACTTTCATATCATAAAATTCAAATTACGAACTTCAAAACGAATCTATAAGAACATACTTTATACGACACAATACCATACTGGAAAAAAAAAATTCATTACAACACTATTTCTGAAACAAAATAGTGTAATAATGTTTTTTTGGCATTACGATACAGTTTCCGAATTGACACTTTTGGCACGTACTATTAAATTACTTTTGGTGTAATTATGATAATGCCTAAGAAAATATTGTAATTGTTATGGTAATACCTAAAATATTAGTTATATTCTAACCTAGCTAGCTAACTTCCGTTAGGTTAGATTACAATCTTGTTGCTGAAAAGCAATGCTCATCGCTTAGATAAGTATCTTGATCTGAAAGAGGTTATCACTACATATAGTTAAGTTAAATAATTTTCGTTGTATCTAAAAATGCGAGAAAATGTCAGTACTTTAGCAATTGAACCTAACTGTACATTCAGATCTTTGCAAGATTTTGTGTAATATGTAGTATGATTCATGTAAGTCCTGTACTCGTATGTCTGAAAGGGACACCAAAATGTATAATTTCCTTTTTATTTTCTAGATTCACCGCTGTTTTGGATGTAAAGTCTTATACAAATCAATGAATGTTGTACACTGTTAATGGAAACCTATTGCCTAGCCTAGACAAACCCGACTGGGGTTTTAAGGCAATTATTGTTTAAAAGTATAGCGTAATTCTGTAATATATAAATTTAGAATAAGCCAAATTTAGTGAAGGAACACAAAGAAAGAGTACTCATCAATCATCTATCACGCAAAATCAATTAGCGTGATTCCACTCAGTTAAGCTTTCAGGAAGAGGAGACCTAGAGGTACTCGGTAGTGCGTGGTCAATAGTTGATGATGACACTTTTAAACTGCGTGCGTCAGAGTTGAACCAGTCCTCCTAGACAAGTTGCAATCTATGGTCGCCAACGCTAGGAAACTAAGACAATTTATAGGAATGACATTTCTGTAATCTACTTATAGATTCCATTAGCTGCTCCCGGCGGTTTCACCCGGGTTTTTTACAAAAATGTCATTCCCATGCATTGTGTTTGTTTTTTATATCGTTTCGATTATATAATTGCAACTCGGCTCGGAAGCAGATTGCACACTTATTGTCACGTAAAATTGTAGACCTCGATTTGTCCTGTAGAGGCTTAGGTTAGGTTAGGACAACCGAACATGTTATTCGTTAATTCGGCCGTTTGGATTCTCGAGGCCGCAGACAGACGCGTTAAATATACAAAATCCTTATTTCTAAAAGCTTTTATTTAACTTGCAGTGTATGTATGTAACTATGTTTGTTCGGGTGACATTTTGAACCACTTCCCGATGTCCGATTGAGCTGAAATATGGTATACAAATCATGTGTGACTCCGATGACATTTCAATAAAAGCTTGATTTTTTTTTTAATTAACTTATTTCGTTTAAAAACAGTTAGAAATCGAAACACTTGTAATAATTAGTTTCAAAATAAAGACAACAGAGCAGAGCATGTGCTACATGCAGTTTGTCCCGTTGTCAACAGTTCCGCGTGGACCGCTTGTCGCAAGAGTGGGAAGGCACATTGTGCATTGGCGCGGTGGCGGCGCTGCCGAGCCGACTGCCGCGCTGCGCGCTCGACATCGAGACGCCCGCCTGGGTCATCACCAACGACGTCCTCATGACTAGGGGACGACACGTATGTATCTAACAACACTAATTAAAAAAAACCAGTCACCATTTTACCTATAATTATACGACAACAAATTAATTACTATGATTTATTGCTTACATACTAACCATGACGGTACAACAGTGTTTGTGTTTGTACCTATAGTCAGGCAATTTTAATAGGTCACATTTGACAATTCATCAAAATTCAACAACGTAACCTTGTAACGGCGGGCATAAAATAATACATTTTTTTGTTTTGTTAGAACTGCACAATTGCTTAACTTTTTTTAATTATGATTACATATTTATTGTAAATTGACCGACACGAGTTATTTTATGATTTCTTTTTTTTAATAAACCATTTTAAACATAATAAAGAATTACTGATCTACGATCTCGTAAAAAACTGAACGTCGTTACAATGTTGCGTCAGTTAACCCTTTTTCTTTTTAAACACTAGGGATGTTACTCTAAAAATCGAAAGCTGATAAGTTGAATCGAATGGAATTGTTTACTTGTGAAGAAATATCACAATAAATTAATAACCACGTTGTGATTATAAGAAAACATTTGAACATTAATTTAACAAACTATAAAACAGAAAATAATTTTACAAGATTTTGAACGAGATGTGAGAATAGACTGAAAATGAATTAATAATATCTCTGAGTGCTGACAGCAGTGATGAAGATGACAATACTTATAACAGTTCTGATAGTTCAACTGAATAATAGTTATTTGTTATACAAGAGTGCAAAGTTGCTTTTTAACCGCATGTTCAATTTTGATGACCGAGCAAGCGAAGGATTCTAAAATTGAATCACGAGCGCAGCGAGTGATTCAAAATTAGAATCCTGAGCGTTAGCGAGGGAATCAAAAGAGCACGAGGTGAAAAATCTTTGCACTCGAGTGCAACACGTAACTTTTCATTCCACCTCAGCGAGGAAAGAGTATTTTTAATCTTCAATATCTGAGTGGAAAAGCTCATTTGCGCATTATTAACAGTTTCAGTCAATTCTGTTGGCGTCAAACAAACTTCCTCGTCGCTAGAATCACTTCATTTTAGTTTTTTCACTTGTTTTCAAGTTTCTTGTTTTTAATATAAGGTTTAACAATGACGTGAAAAAATGCCGCGTAAAGAACCGCGTACAAAGCAAATTGAAAAAAGAACACCAAGAAGGTTCCGAGTCTGAGTTTTTACAAATTAAAAAAAAGTTGTATGATATATTCGGCACCATAGAGGTAGCAGTAAATAGGTTTAATGTTTTTTTTAATTCACAAACTTAGTGCACACGATGTTCTAAATTCAATTTACTTTATCCTCTAGAGAATAAAAACGGCTTTTCCACTCAGATATTGAAGATTAAAAATACTCTTTCCGAGATGGTGGGATGAAAATGCATTTTTTTCGTTAAATTATGTACTTGTCTTATTTTGCTCCTTAAATTTACGAAAGAAACATAATAATGGGACAGGGATTCGCCTGATGATTTTTTTAATTCACATTTATGTTTCAAGTCCGTATTGATTCATTCACTTTAATCGATGTTTTTAAGCAGGTCACCTCACTATGAAGATGAAACTGACAGACGTCAAATGTGACCTATTAAAATAGCCCGACTATAATTCTAGTAGTTTCAACTATGTCAAAAATGTGGGCCTGATTGCCGGAAATAAACTGTTTTGGTTATTTATGTTATTTTTACAGAACAAAAAAAGTATTACTAATGTTTTCTATTTTTCAGATTATCACAGAGCAAGGTCGGCCCCTGGACAATATCACTGAAAATTCAGTGTTGACGTTACATTTTAGATTCAACAGCGAGTTAGCTTTGGAAATCGATGGTGTACCGCGCGGCGTCATCGGAGTAGTCCCTAGACTGCTGGCGAACATTTACCCCACCATCGATCTGTACGGGAGAGTTATACAAGTAATTATCTCACGCAAACTCCCACTATTTTATTATTTACTAAATACTCTAATTATACGAACTACACCGGACCAAATTACATCGGGTCTCGATATACAAATGTAAATAAACTTTGATTGACATAGGTAAATTTATATAGTTATATACTACGAGTAGCTGAATTCATATTCGCAGTCTTAAGTTGTGTTGTCGTATAGTGTATAGTTTATTATTATACATTAAGATTCAATTCAGCTTTTCAATTAGCTTAAGGTCGGCAGCGAACCCGCTACGCCTCCAGTGTTACTGGTATCCGCTTATTGGTTATAGGCGACGGGGACCGCTCACCATCAGGCGGCTCGTTTGCTCGTCTGCCACCTATGGCTTTATAAAAACGAAACTGCATTCCTAGCAATTCATACAAATGACTCGTGGTTGCAGGTGTCAATATTATTGCACCCGCACGTGCTCCTCGGGGGCAACTCGCTGGACCTCCCGGCCATCGAAGAGCACTGCCCGGAGGAGGTGCAGGAGTCGCCCGACGAGGACGAGTACGGCGGCGACGAGGACGAAGACGAGGACGAGGAGCAAGAGCCGGAGTGCGGGGGGCGGTCGCGCGGCTGCCCCGCGCGCGTTTCGGCCGCGGTAGCGTGGCGGCCCGTGCGCCGCGAACCGCTGCCTGCCACCGGGCCCGGCCGCCGCCCCGACTGGCTGCCCGGCCTGCCCGGCCTCCCCAATGCCAACGACGCCCGGAACTACCGGATCAGAAGCGAACAGATATACCCCGTCCCCGGCTCGCTGTACCACAGCCTCATCCTCCCCGGCGCCTCCGACCAGCCGACGGACAACGACGAGGCTATGAAGCACATCCTGGGCGGGCGAAGCGCGTCCCCGGTGGCCGGTGAGAGCGACGATGACTCGTCATCCCGGGACTCGCTCGCCAACGCCCTGAGCCTGGGCTCGCGCATTTGCGATGACGACTCTCTGGACGTGCCCGAGATTTGCGACACTAACATCCGGCACAACGACCGCTACCCCGAGGCGAGCGACGCCGACCTCCTGGATAACGAGCTCGCGGATGCTCTCACGCTCGACGCCACCAACATGCCCGACCTGACGGACGAACGCTCGCCCTCGGACGACGAGTCGACCCGCCGCGACGAGCTCTGGTCCGACGGGATTTTGCACGTTGAGACGCTGAGGTATCTCACAAGCATAATCAAATACAACCCTGAGGAGGCCGGCCGGCGGTTCGCGGACCGCGACTGGGTCTTTTATTCCGAAACGAACGGCAACTGCGAGCACATGCACCTGGCCTTAAAATTTTGGAATTATGTGGTGCTTCCTTATCCAGACATGCGCGAGGTGGTGGCGAGCGGTCAGGTGCGCTGTTACTGCACCGGCTGTCAGCCAGAGGCGGTCCTGCCGTTCGCAGGTATTCATTGCGGATTTTAAATGTACGTATGATAGGTAACAGTAACCCAACAGAGGTGTTTGTAGACACCATAAAGCAGCACTAAGCAGCAAGATTTTATTATTAAATAAACTTCTTGTGATAAGAAATTACCATAATTTCACGCTAAAACTAAAATGTGTGACTCCCGAAACATCTTAAAGTCTCGCACTTCGCATGCTGTTGATATTTACGTTTAAAAAGCACTTAAAAATTTGCTTTCAAATTTATCTAAAAACTGAAAATCTTAAAATATAAATGATAACTGTTGTACACAGTTCAAAATAATAATCGCCCGCGAATTTAACAAAACATTCGTTAATATTTGCACTGGCTACGCTCAGGCATTAGTATTGCAAATGTTTAACATTCGACCTGGCTCGTAAAATAAGTTTCTAAATTTTCGCGCATTCAAAAAATGTATGAACACCATGGAAACTAACGTGGGTTTGTGCCGTGAGTATTCCCGTGTCAATTATAATTAAGACACGCGGTAGCGTGTCAAGCCAAGTTCGAGTGACAGAACTGGCGAGCAGCACCGTGTGCATATTACACGAACCATTTGGAGGCACTTTTGACCTCGTCATAACTCAAAAACTATTTCACATAAGCGTCTCAAATTTGGCTCATGTATTAAGACTTGCGAGATACATATGTGTTCCAAATTTCATAAACACATCTCTAACGGTTATTTAGATAATAACGTCCAAAAATCGTAATTTTTATCACTGACCTATAGAACTAAAACTATATCCATGTTCCAGATGACCTAGAAAATTCAAATTTGGCATACAGATAGGTAATTAGGTGAAAACAAAGGAAAAAATCAGAAACAGGTAAATTTGTATAATCTAATTATAATTTTGGAACACTTAACTTATACTTACGAGGGGTGAAAAGTTCTGAGCCTAAGGCCCTGATTTCACCAAAGTTGGATTATTTTTATTCCAAGTATAAAGTTGTAAGTTACTCTCGGATAGTCAAATTTACATTTCACCAACTACTCATCTAAAGAATAACAAGTTATTCCAAAGATAATATTTATCCCGCCGATTTTGGCGGTATAGGGGCATAATCCATAGATAAAAATGGCGTCACGCTGTCAGCTGATTCTGTCAAGCGCAGCGTCGTCATATTGTCCTTATCATTCGTTTACATTGCGTATTAGAGTACCTATAATTTTTGTTTTGCTTGATTTAATTAATTTAAGAGTTGCGAAATCTGTAATGCAGCGTTTGAGACGAATTATTTACGACAGTGACAGTGATGACGAAAACTTTATTTATAAACGACCAAGACGGATAAAAGAAAAAAGTGACCATTTCCATGACTACGATGACGAGGATTTCAAACTAAGGTTTCGATTATCTAAGGCAGCAGTATATTATGATCTGTTGCTTAAAATAGAAGGCCGTTTGGAATTCATATCTGAAAGGTGAGTTACAATAATAGCCATTCAGGTTTATCTATGGGCTTGATCATATCACACAATACAATTCTTAGATTCTGATATTTGTAATTATATTACACACAAACAAGAGAGATTATTAAAATCTTAATGTTTGACTGCACGATTACCACCCATTTATAATTTATTTACTTTTTCAATTTATCTTCATACAAACACGAACTCTGTTTTCGAAACCAAACTGATGAAATTATAATGTCTTCTTTCAAATTGACGTATAACTATACTAAATTCAAAAGTCCGGCTCTGCTTCATAGAGTTGAATAGAAATGGTGTAGGTATGTAATTTAACTGTGTTGTAGACTCATCGTTCATTCCGTGACGTTATTATCTTCCTTCATTCTATGACTCAATACCACAGATAAGCAAAATATTATTCTATAGAATAGTTAATCCAGGGATAGTTTACCGTCTGTATAGTATGGTGAAATGTAAAACGAGTTATCCAAGATTAAACTTAGAGGGTAAATTTATTCCTTGTATAGTTATTCTCGGATAACGGCGCCGTTGGTGAAATTGGGCCTAAGGTACTTGTAGGTATTTAAATCACTCGATATTAAATCTCTATACCTGCCTAGTTTTATTTACAAAAAGTAATGATATCCCACCAAAAACATAAATGTAAAAAAGGAGAGCCAAGTTCAATACAAAAAGAATGGAGATCTAAATGAGTGCCAAGTTTGATGGTCTTTATTTTTTTTTAATACATGATTTGGAGCTGAGTGCAAGGCTGTACTCAGCTCGTCGTATTTCAATCTCTCCTGAATTTGTCAAAAATGTATCAATATTCTCGCTCGCTGCCTAATAATGTTATTTATCTATACTTTAATTTTAGACATGCTATATTATACAACTAAGGGCCTCTTGATAGAAATATCTGCCGGCCCCGCGCTGTCCAGCCCTGTTTGTAGCAGGACGACGGTGTACTATTACTTATTTAGATGGGTTCTTATTATTTATTTACCTACCAATTTGTTATTCAAAAGTTGATATACAAAGCTCTAAAACCTAATTTGGTTCGTCGAAAGGTCCACGGTCTCATTCTATTCTTACAAGCAAGTGCGGCCCGCCTTTATTTTATATTGTCACTATGTGATCCTTGCCTGTTATAAGGATGCCGCCGCGCCGCCCTGTGTCTCCCATTCTTTTTTTTATTAAAAATCACTTTTTTTTTGTTTTGTTAGCGGTCCCACAAGGTTAATAGGTTTCGTTGATGGTTAATAAAAATTGTAACATTCAACGTTATTTAAAATGAATAAATATTTTTGAAATCTGATAATAATTTATCTACACTAATAATATAATGAAGAGGAAAGATTTGTATGTTTGTAATTAAAAACTACTGGGCCGATTTTAAAAATTCATTAATATAAAGCTCGAGAAATATGATATAATCATGGGCTTTTAAAGGTCAGAGTGAATAGGTATCTTCTATATCTGCGTGCTTCATCTTCGGCCACACGTCGCTTACCAACAGGCAAGTTGGTGGTAAAACGTAAATTTATTCGCGAAAAAAAACTATAATTCAAACCCGTGCGAAGCCGGGGTGGGTCGCTAGTCTATACTAATATTATAAAGAGGAAAGATTTGTATTTTTGTATGTTTTTGTGGAATAAACTCAAAAACTACTGGACCGATTTCAAAAATTCTTTCACCATTCGAATGCTACATTATCCCAAAGTAACATTGGTAGGCTTTTTTTTTTATTTTTTTTTTTATTATCCACAGCAAAGCGTGGCAGGGGAACATCTAGTAACAAATAAAGTATTTGGCGAACTATGTTTTAGCTTGTATTGACCGAATGTTGGAAACCACTGCCGTAAAGTAGAGATAGGTGTTCGTACGGGAGGGAAGTATTATTTGCGTAGTGCTCGTGTTGTTGTTTTGTAGTCTTAATATTTATCGAACCATCATTTTTATTTACATTTAAACTTCTTAAAAGAATGTGTTCAGACGAGCGAGCGAGTAGTGGGGTAGTTGCACGATAGGAAACACGGAATGTGGCCAGGTGCGCTAGACCACAAAACAGATTGGTGCAGAAGTCAATGTACCACAATAGTTTTTTGTACTAGGCAATGTTGACAAACCTAGCGCGACCTCCGAGCGGAGGTATGAAACGTGAAGTATAGATAGATAACATAATGTATGATTGAGTATATGTGGAGTGGGTAGAGGCTGGATGGGCCGTGGGTGAGCGTGTGTGGTGCCGCAGGGTGGGTGCGCATCGAGCGCGGGGCGCGCGGCGCGGTGCGCGGCGAGCCCGCGTTCTGGCACGTGGTGCGCTCCATGCTGGTGGCGGCGTCGGCGGCGGCGACGGCGGCGGCGGCGGCGGCGGAGTCGGCGGCGGCGGAGTCGGCGGCGGCGGCGGCGCTGCCGAGCGAGCTGCCGAGCGAGCCGCCGCCCCCCGCCGCGCCTCGTCCCGCTACTTTCGTGGAGGCGCCCGAACGCAATCCTTCCGCCGCGGATATGTGAGTATCACTACTGCCTCGCTTTCTATCGACTCTTCAGGCTGCCTTAAAGCCTTATGCCTTCTTTGACAAAGAGACTGAAATAGAGAGAGAAAGGCGGCACACGACCCTGCCGTAGCCGAAAGGCGGCACACGACCCTGCCGTAGCCGAAAGGCGGCACACGACCCTGCCGTAGCCGAAAGGCGGCACACGACCCTGCCGTAGCCAAGTTGCATTTCAAAAAGAAGAGAAGAAATTTCATTTGTAGAAAAGTTAAAGTTGTTTCCATAGCGGTTCGATTATGGAATTGCAGCTTGGCTTGGGGTGGTGGTGTGCCTCATCTGTATCCTGTATCCGGAATCTCGTAATATGAGTCCATAAATGAATAGTGAAATAATTTATAAACTTAAACTACAAATATTTATTTTGCTTGTCATTTTTACCAACTTTGTAAAAGAGCAGGTTCTCAATGTCATGATTTTGATAATTATATTATTTAATGCTTTGTTTTCAGCTGGTTTGATGAGGAAGGCAAACCTCACCACTCCGTGGTCGCTCTGGAAATCGATTCTTTGTAAGTAGGCCTCATTAAGATCATTAGTTTTTACTTAGCTAAAGTAATTGTTTTTTTGTAACCGTTTTGGTTATTAGTCAAATGCTATTTCCTAATAAATATTACAAACGCGAAAGTTTGTAAGAATGTATGGGTGAATGATTGTTACTCTTTCACGCAAAAACAGCTGAACGGATGTACATGAAATTTGGAAGGAAGGTTGTGTTCATGGTCTGGATTAAAGGCTACTTTTTATCCGGGAAAAAAAATGCGGGTAAAATCCGGGTTCGATTCCCGGTCGGGCAAATGTTTGAATGATGAATTTATACAGGGTTACTGGTTATTGAACTTATTCCTTCTAGTAGCTTATGGGATATGGGAGGGGGGGGGAGGGTTATTAACAACAAATTTGACCACAAACCCCCATGCAAAAATTAACCATTTCTGAAAAATTTTAATTATTCAATTTTATTTTTAACTACCCCACCTAACCTACTAGAAGGAAAAGGTTCAATAACTAATATTTTTGTATATCTGTTCTGGGTCAGAATGTTAGTTGTCCTCGTCTCTGTGTGTGTTCCATGGCATCCCCGACAGGGAAACTTAGTTAGGATGAAACGAGTGTGAAACATTATTTATTTAAAGGCACACGGAGTAATTATTGTAATCCGCCTTCAATGTGTAGGTAACATGTGTTTATTATGTGGTTGCAGGCCAGACGACGACTCCGCTAATGACCGGCTAATCGCCTACATGATATATCTCCGCTCTCACATGACTTTCAATCAAGAGCAGGAAAATGAGGATCCTCTGAGCTTCGAAGATTAAATATTTGCCATTGACCTGCCAACGATGGATGATGTGGCCGCGCCCGCAGTTGGCTGCCACTTCCTAACTTAAGGAATCTCATGTTCTAAACGTTTGTTCTAAACGTGACACGTCTAACTAAAAACTCAGTAATTTCATGTTTAAATGTATTGATTCCGAGGTACGGAGGAAAGAGATAGCGTTGGTATGGACTGAGCAATTCTGGACAGGTCGTAGAGTATGTGTATTTTATTAATATTAAATATATTATAATAATCAATCTTGTAACTAGTATTATAAAATATATTATATTTAGTATGTCTCATATATATAAAAAAATTGATTCAGTATAATTATGTATATTACTATTAAGGCTTGTTTACACAAGGAGAGTTTTTGGAAAGACGCGGGCGCATCGTGTAGAATGAAAGGTTTCCAGAGACCGCGTACTCTTAGCGCGCTAAACTAGATTTCTTTTGCTGTCGTCTCGCTGTCTGCTAGAAAAAAGTGAGACAAAAGCCAACGCGATCCAGCCCTACTATAGCCAAACCGTATAACTTAGTCCTCACATGCGCGGTACAGAGGGCGGCGCCGCCCTCTCTTTCCCCGCGCCTCTGTACCGCGCAGGCGAGGACTAAGATAAACGGTTTGGCTATAGCCAGGTTGCAATTCTACAATCGATACAATTCAATAATCAAGTAGTAGAAGTTCAACTCTATAATCGAGTCGCTTCTTGTATGACTTGTTTCGATGAAAATATGTAATTATTTGTACAATTATGTACCTATTTTCAAAGCTTCACACGCGTGATCTCAATTATTTTGTAGCAATTAAGTAACATTTATAAATGATTTATCAATGCTTATTTGTATTCTAGTGAACTCAGGTTGTTTTTTGAATATATAAATTTGACATTTTTTTTTGCTGTCAATAACTCGTTTGGAAGTTACTTTTTTCTGTGTAAAACGTCTCAAGGTACTAAAAAATAATTTGAAAAAATTACAATCTACCACAAGAAGAAGTGTACCTACGTAAGGGATAGGTACCTACATAAAGTTTTCAGGGATTCCTTGGCGTGACTTGCCCCCATTTAGTCCTCTACTACTTTCATAATGTCATTTTTAAATCATTTACTTGAGCAGAGCTAGTTATAAAAACCATTTAGTGATTAAACGAACTTACCTTTGTGAAGTTCTATCATAATTATACGTAGCACTTTGTCCGAAGAAATTAGTATTAGTAGATATTATATACACATGTAGTTTCGCTAGATGACACCACTCTTTGCACTAATTGTTGAGAGAATGTAGGTAGAATTAAACAAGTTAAAATATCCGAGGGTAGATATAACCCACCTCGCCATTTTGTCGTTCTTATTCTTCATTTAGTTTAGAGATATACATATTTATATTACACACCTAATTACACCTTTGTCATTGGCATGCTTCTTTAGTTCTAATGATATTCAAGGGTTGCGTTTGCTCCTGGGGGGGCGGGAGTACATACTAATTTCTTCGGACAAAGTGCTACGTATAATTATGATAGAACTTCACAAAGGTAAGTTCGTTTAATCACTAATTATACTTCGCACTTTGTCCTCGAAATTAGTATTAGTAGATATTATATACACATGTAGACTTTGAGAGTAATGTAAAGAAGTATTGTCAATGACACGTTAATCGTGTGAAATCAACTTAATGTTTATTAAGCACAACCATAGGTACTGTAGGTATATTTTACGTGAAAATATTCATATTTTACGTTACTACCTTATTACTTAACTTAATTGTTATATTTAGCTTAAACAGTATCTAGGCATCTATTCGCCTGATGGTGTATTATTATTATATTAATAATTGCTCGAGCTAAGGACAGGTGACAGGCATCGGTAACAACCCTGTTGTAAAACGGAACGAAGGTAGTGGAGCTGTGGCTCCATCCCGCAGTGTTGCGGATAGTGTCAAGACTGACACCAAGCGAGCGTGCGGCAGTCGCAGTTTGCCGACTGGTTTAAGTGAATAAAATATCGCATTTGTCTATGTATGCCTGTAGTATTTTTGCTGGGTTTTCGTAGAAAAAAGGTAAGAAGAAAACTGACTGCTTGAAACCAGGAATGTTTATTTATATCAAGCTTTTCATTACCAATTGACAATTGTTAATTATGCATAAGTGACCTAAAACACTGTTGGTGCCCCAGGTAGCATTGTATTTAGGTAAAGGAGGTTTACCGTCGCTAAACATTTTCGATAGAAAGACAATTAGGTACGCTAGGGATTGAGGCCTTATATAGAACAACATTGTAATTGTTTAAGCAATACGACCACCACTTCCAGAGAAATCCGTCATGTTGTTTATTGGAGCTTTTAGTCAGTGAGGCAACTTGTAGGCTTCGACTTGATAAAGCCTGATAACACTCCTGCAGCCAGGGTAAGATTGGAATATATCTGCGATTTGTAATGCGATATCAAAATATTATCGTTAGGTGTAAACGTAGCGATATCAGACACAAGTAGGGATTTGAACAAAGAGAACCATGCTTGTGTAGGAACATTGGTACAATGAAACATTGCTACAATCACAATGCCACATGCGTTGTTTGAAATGTTTTTTCGCAGCCTTCTTAGGACTATTGAAAATGAAGGGAAGGTGTAAATAAAAATAAGATGTCTGACCATGACTGCAAATGAATTAAAAGCGACTGCGTCAAGATCTTTGTGTGACGATATGTATCTATTACATTTATTGATGATTCGACTTTCAAATCTATTTCAGGCAGCTCAAAAGATGCTGCTAAGTATTGGGAAGCCCAATCAGCTAACTCCTATTTGATATCTGGGTGTGTTTTACGTGATTCAAAATCAGCGAGAACATTGATACATGATCTACTATAGGACGTGAAGATAAAAATCTTTGTAGCCGTGAGGCCAAATTTCTTTTGCTGTTTTAGTAAGATTGGAAATAGAATTCCATCCATGCGGTTAATGTAAACTATCGCAGAATTGCGGTGGTGTTGTCGATGCGCAAAAGTATCAGACAGCCGTATAAATCCTTGGAAAAAAATTAAGAGCTATGAAAGCAGCTCGAGGTAATTTCAATGCCTTTCT
The DNA here is from genome assembly GCA_949125135.1 of Alcis repandata. Classification (NCBI taxonomy): domain Eukaryota; kingdom Metazoa; phylum Arthropoda; class Insecta; order Lepidoptera; family Geometridae; genus Alcis; species Alcis repandata. The sequence continues at coordinate 19,294,034 of OX421221.1, forward strand.
TGTTTACTACTTGACCATTGAGCACTTGCAGTTTGACCTTTACAGTTCGCCCCCACCCCGTAGTTGAGGCGTCAGAATAAATTTCTGTAACGTGCACAGCACGTCGTTTCTGATATGGTGTGTTGATTGGCCTATGGCACTAATCCACCACTTAATATCGGGCAACAGAGTGTCGGGTACATTCATAAACTTATCACAACATCATAAGTTAAGATATTTGCAGCGTTTTATTTCCTTAGTATAAAGCCCATACCCATACTCAATGGCTGGACAAGCCGACACTAATAAACCTTTGATTTGTGTGAATTTCCTAAATCAACAGCGTCTCTTTTTAGTAAAATTATCTATTTCAGTTTTAATGTGTAACTTTTTGTCCAAGGTTAGACTTAGCGACATCTGATAAGAGTCTATGATCATGCCTAAAAATTAGCATGTAATTGAAGGTGTCAACACACTTTTCTCCTCGTAAGACTCAGAGAAGTAAATGTTTTTCTCGTCATTTCAATATTTATCAGTAGCATTTCAGGGCACTGACTTATTAGTAGCCAATCGACTAAATACAGATTCATAATGTTTGTAAAAGCAAACGGTGCAGTTTGCAGTACTTAAGCCGAACGGCGCAATGTTACATTGGAATAGTCGTATTTGTCGTTGAAAATTAACCGAAGGTTTTTATAAAGCCATTGTGATATCTTAAAAGAAAATATGCATCTTTGAGATCAAAGGTGCCATATAGCATTTCTGAGAAAATAATTTTACTGCAGTGCGTAAGTCCCCATCCAAGTTTAAAATGTTCAGTTTTTGTAAACTTATTAATTATATTATTATTATTTTAATTTAAATACAATTATTTCGATTGTTTATCAGAATTTGTATATATGCGTGGTTTAGGAACAGATTCCTGAACGACCGATGAGGAAAACTTCCAGCTATCCAAGAGAGGATAGTACTATGGTCATTTGTAATTTATAAGAACCGGATTATATGCAACATAAAAAGTTTATAATAATTATGTATAATAAATTGGTGAAACATTCGTGAAATTGGTAAAATATGCATCAACATAAGTAAAATATGCAACATTACCTGTTTTTATAAATTTTTAATAAATTTTAGAAAAAAAATAAAAATTACAAGAAAAATGCTGTATTCTTTATTTTTTTTATTTTTTATTTTTTTTTAAATCAGCGCAAAAAAGCGCGCGACTGATTGCGCTTTACAGACCGAGCGGTTTATGTGCTCGTATGTGTAGGTTTGACCAGTAAATTTTTTATTTATTTATTAAATGTTTCTTAATTACTTATAACAAAAATGTATATTTTTATTTTTTTTTATTTTTTGTGTTGCAAGTTGCTAAGTCGCCATATAGCAAGTAATAGTAATAACTTCAGCAAGGCATGATATAACACGTGCCATTTGTTTTTGTTCGGCTTCGATTTCTTTGTCCGGTTTCAGTGCCGTTCCGGAAGGGCAGCTTTTGTTTCAGGGTTAAGCTGTGGAGCATTGATGTGCAAGCATAATTGCTGGCATAGCATGCAGGCATTGAGTACTTAGTCAAAATATTTGTATATTGTAACCTTCAGGCGCGATATATTTGAGGCGGTTGCAACTCTGAACGGGTCGTTTGCAATTTTCATTGTGATTATCGGGTGTTTGCCCAAAACCTCCAGTACCTCTTCATCTAATTTTAAAGGTTCTGTTGTCGATGAAGTTGGATCGTCGACAATTATGTCCGCGATATTATTTGCGGTCCTGAGATCGCAAATACTAACTATACTAAGTTACTGGTAACTATAGGGACCGTCGCCGCTTTACCTCCATAAGTGTCGACGAGATCTGCGCCGAAATTATCAACGTCCTATACAGTCACGTGATTTGGAGGCTCTGGGATTCAGTCGTCTGGGCCCAGGTTTGGTTGGGGTGACTCAGGAATGAGTCGATATTGACTTGTAAGTATAGGTTTTTAACCTTATATAATATACGTTTAGTTTATATAATAACAACAAGTCCAAAGGTCTTAAAATTTTGCTCAAAGTAAATGATTAAAAGTTATTGTGTTTTCAGTTTCGAGTAACTGATCAAATTTTGAACGCGGTGGTTAGTTCGGTTACATTCATTGACAGATTAGTGGACTTTAAGGCTGTCTAGTGTCAGCAAAAAGGTTATCAGTTCCAACTGATAAAATGTCGAATGCGGTGAAAGAACCCCAATGGTTAGTTCGGTTGCATTCATTGAGTTATTAATTGAACTTTAAGGCTGCCCTAGTGCCAGCTAAAAGAAAAAAGGTTATCAGTCCCGGCTGATAAAATGTCGTATGCGGTGAAAAAACCCCAATGGTTAGTTCGATTGCATTTATTGACAGATTAATGGGCTTTAAGGCTGCCCAGTGCCATCTAAAAGAAAAAAGGTTATCAGTCCCAACTGATAAAATGTCGTATGCGGTGAAAAAACCCTGATGGTTAGTTCGGTTGCATTGACAGATGTCGTATGCGGTGAAAGAACCCTGATGGTTAGTTCGGTTGCATTGACAGATTAATGGGCTTTAAGGCTGCCCGGTGCCAGCTAAGAGAAAAAAGGTTATCAGTCTCAACTGATAAAATGTCGTATGCGGTGAAAAAACCCTGATGGTTAGTTCGGTTGCATTGACAGATTAATGGGCTTTAAGGCTGCCCCGTGCCAGAGGTTATCAGTTCCAACTGATAACAATATCGAATGCGGCGAAATAGCACCGCTGGCGATCTCGGTTGCATTCTTATGAACTTTGCTTTATAATTATTAAGGTAATGAATACATAGTAATACCACTACATACCTTGTCGATGTACCTACTGTACTTCGTACTATTATCCGTTGCTCCAATGAGTCCTCGGAATCACTACTAGAAACGTCACTTTTATACGACTTATTTTTCACTTTAATTTTTTAATTTTACGCATTAAAATTCCGCGGTTTTCTTTGACAGCTTTCGAGCGTTTTCTTTTAGGTATTTTTTGAATAACAAAAAGAACACTAAGTATTATACTTTTGTTGAATTGAAAGTGTCCGGAGTGGTTGAGCACTAAATTGCGAATGAAGAATAAGAACGACAAAATGGCGAGGTGGGTTATATCTACCCTCGGATATTTTAACTTGTTTAATTCTACCTACATTCTCTCAACAATTAGTGCAAAGAGTGGTGTCATCTAGCGAAACTACATGTGTATATAATATCTACTAATACTAATTTCGAGGACAAAGTGCGAAGTATAATGGTGCATATGGTATATCGGATTTTGTATGCTGGCCACTAATTTGTAATTTGGTTTACTTCATGGGGTACAGACAGATGGACTGGAGAACAGTGGAAAGTTATTAATAAGATAAGAGAATTAGGATTGGCACCCTTTCGGTACGGAACCCTGAAAAGTATCATAACTGTTTAAAGTCACTAAAATCTATATAATATAATATGTAGGTACCTATTTCATGTAAAAAAATGTGAAACCATAATAATTAATCTAAATAGTGTGCACAATAGTTTCCACATATCAATATTGAGTTGTATGTAGGTATATTTTTCTTAATTTTGCAATCTCTGTGCAGCTTTGTGTAGCATTCCTATTGTAGTAGTGTTTTTAATAAAATAAAGTAAATGTTCTTCAAATGTGAATTTTAATTAGCCATACATTTACCTACCTAGTTTATGAGATAATCATGGGTCTTAATACTTATAAACACTGCTTAACATTTTGACCACCAGTCATCCAACAATTGTTGTTCATTCACAAGTCACTCCAGCTTCATCACTACATAGGACCAATGGCCAAATCTAAATAAATCTTATCACAATGGGAAAACACTTAATTTAATTACCAGTACCTAAAGTAGCCCATATGTTAATCAAGGGTATAAGTTATTTCAAAATTCATATTTTAGTTGAGGATTCAAGCGAGATTGGGACTTTGCTCGACCATACTGAGTTGAGGTACTTGATTATGATGTCAAATGAAAGATCATAAAATCCACATTCATTAATATTATACGTCACACTAGCTGACTAAGCTGACCCACAGATGTTGTCCTGTCTTTGAATGTTGAATTCTTATGGTCCTTACTTTCAGAACCTGTCAATAAATACACAACAAAAAAAATTGCGAAATTGTTCCATCCGTTCACGCGTGATATGATGACCAAGGGAAATACTCAGATCAAGTAGAAAGAGAAATAGAAATTCTACTTGATGTGAGGCTTCAGCTCAAAGGGCAGATGCCCCGTGAGCTGAAGCCAGGGCATTGGTCTTGTACGCCTAAAGGCTGGTTTACACTTTGATGAGTGTGAGTGCAGGTGATTAGTGCGAGTACAGGTGTGTAGTGCGAGTAGTGTCCAATTCACTGCGAGTGCAGGTGATTAGTGCGAGTGTCCAGACGTGTGTCGTGTTTAGTGGCAGGCACGCTGCGAGTGAGGGGGAAGGGAGGGCGCGCGGGACGTGGCTACTCGCAGTCCACTCGCAAAAAAATAGAACACGCTTCTATTCACTTTACTACACAGCCAACTTATCACTTGCACTAATCAGTCGCTGTCCACACCTAGTCACTAAGCACCTCCACTGATCACCTGCGCTCGCACTAATCAAAGTGTAAACCAGTCGATCTACACCCCTGCCACCCTTCAAAAAAAAAAGCAACAAAGTAAGGTTAAAATATTATGTCAATGTCATACAAACGTCAGTGTAACTGTCTAATAAAATTAATATGTCAAATATTTTGTTTTCTTGTCCTAATCCAGACCATGAATAACACTATAATTCCAAATTTCATGCAAATCCGTTCAGCCGTTTTTGCGTGAAAGAGGAACAAACATTCTTACAAACTTTCGCGTTTTTAATATTAGTAGGATTACGGAATCTGCCAAATATTCACATGTTATTAAAACGATGTAATGGCTTCCGAACAAATAAGCAAAATTTAATTATGTCTACAAAACTTAACTACGCATTATTTAATTATGTCGTACTACGCCTCCCGTGCAAGAAACAATACTTGTCTACGCATTATTTAATTAAGTCGTACTACGCCTCCCGTGCAAGAAACAATACTTGTCTACGCATTATTTAATTATGTCGTACTACGCCTCCCGTGTAAGAAACAATACTTATCTACGCATTATTTAAATATGTCGTACTACGCCTCCCGTGCAAGAAACAAAACTTATCTACGAATTATTTAATTATGTCGTACTACGCCTCCCGTGCAAGAAACAATACTGATCTACGCGTTATTTAATTATGTCGTACTACGCCTCCCGTGCAAGAAACAATACTTGTCTACGCATTATTTAATTATGTCGTACTACGCCTCCCGTGCAAGAAACAATTATTAGCATCACCTATAATTTTATGTTGGTTTAAGATCTAACTAGGGAATAAAAAAAATATCGACTTCATAAATTCAAAATCATGAAACAATATCTTCTTCTTTCTTTTCTTTTTCTACTTGTCTTTCTTTATACAGGGCTATTCATAAAGGGTATGCTAAGCCGAAAAGGGTTCATAGTACCTACATCATTAACAACAATTTTTACTGTGTAAAAATTGTTGTTAATGATAAGGACAGCTGATTTTTTTTGCGAATTTCGTGTTGGTCCCATAATAAAAGTTGTTCATAATGATGAGTACTAATGAGCCCTTTTCGGCCTACCCTTTATGAATAACCCTGTACACACACGAAATATAATTTTTCAAAGGTACCTATCAATTACCAACAAAAGATATTAATTCGTAGTTTTGAGTACCCTTATGAAAATTATTTATTCAATTCAAATTATTTGTTAATAACAAACAATTCAAGTTGAAGAATCATAAATGTCAGGTTATAGCCGCACGGTAGCTTCAACAGCATAGTATCAGCGTATAATCAAAAGCGATGTACCTACATACTCGGACTTCCCGCTTCTTTGGTCACTGAAAAAAAATGAAAATTGAATTATTTTACTTTAAACCATTTATTGAATGTACATACATTGAATGAATGGTATGGAAATGCATTAAATTAAAGCCGGACACTGGAGTACTTATCACCATAAGATTTTATATACAAGAACATTATTTTTACAAAACAAGAAACAAAAACCGGCTTCAAAAGACCGACTATTGAGATAATCATCTATTTGTCGCGCATGTACTTAATGCAAATTTAAGACTTTTATGGTTTTCTCATGGATACCATTATCAGAACTGGACTAAATTGAAATGGGACCAAATGGGAAGCGTCAGCTTTATAGTAAAAAAAGAATCATCAAAATTATTATTGATTCACCCAGTCAAAAGTTATGAGGTAACAAACATTAAAAAAAAAGAAAAAAAAACATACAGTCGAATTGATAACCTCCTCCTTTTTGGAAGTCGGTTAAAAAGAGCAGCAAACAGTCAGACGGCCAGCCTGATGTTATGCAGAACTGTTGCTGAACACTTACCACTTTACCACTAGCAGCGTTGATGTTGCCAGCCCGGAGAGGTAGACTCCCTTTTTAAAATGGCCCCATGTTGAAGTTGAAGCAAAAAGACCTTCGGTGGTAGGGCATTCTACATCTTGCAAGTCCACGGGATAAAAGAGGAGTCAAACTGGACAGTGTGAGATTCGACATCTAGTCGAATTAGTCGTGTCGACCTGTCGACTAAAATCAGCTAAATGAAGTCCGTACTTGCACTGCTAGTTTGGGCAATTTTTTTTGCCAGGGTATGGCAAGCAAGATTTCGTCTTTTACGATGGTCACACTGTCTGGTAGCATCACATCATTATTGATTTTTTCGCTGCTAGTTCTCTTTCTCCCTACACCTTCGCCGCGTCCGTTTGATTGATTGTTGTATTTTCCAAAATAAACGTAAAAAGCACGCTTCCAGCACCATCATGCCACGTAGCAAGTAAGTACAGAATTTATATAGTAAAATTTGTTATTAATCGATGAGAAAGAAGAGAATGTTGCTGTGAGAGCGAAGTAATTACATATTGCTTGAGCTTATATTTTACATATTGCTCTATAGAGCTAAATGTATAATATAACGTTGAAAAGCAATAGGTAGTTGTAGTTTTAAGAAATTTGGTATCACTGTTAGCTTTTGAAAAAACCGATTCCAAGCGTCCCGGTTGCTCAAGATGGCGTATTGAGCGTCCATTGTGCGCCGTGTGCGGCACTATTCTAACGCCCGCGAGTCGCGCTTTTGAATGTTAAGTGGACGCTAAGTAATAAAAAAACCGTAACATCTGGCAAAATAATATACCTTGTGTTTTCCTTTGTGCAATGCGAATGCGGCTACACACGCCAAGCGCGTAAAACAACGCATTTGATTATTAGCCGCAGTTAAAGCAAACGCATTTGTTTATTAGCAGTTCTTAAAGTGTTAAACCAAAAAATAGGTACGGCTAGGTGAATAAAATGGATATTTATGTTACTAAAAAAGAAAATACAATCAAAATCTGTTAGAACGACATCGAAGGGACTACTCATAGTTATTCGTAAAAACCGATACGTTTTAACAACCGGTGACAGGTATTAATAGGAAAGTTAATATGCATGTATATTCATGTAGGAAATTAAACCACATTTTGTTTACTTCAATACAAACGAATAATATAAAAGAACAATATCATTTTTGTATGCATAAAATCTGTAATTTTAGTTTATTTGGAACACTTCTGTCGTGCATACACATTTTGTAATTCACGTTGGATTTTAACACTTTGGCTATGGGAAACACATACCTTGTGTTTTCCTTTGCGCGACGCGAGTGCGGCTGCACACGCCAGGCGCGTAAAACACAACGCATTTGACTATTAGCCGCGCCTGGGGCAAGCACGTGTGATTACTAGCCGCAGCCAAAGTGTTAATCATCGTATCGTCACAATTTCCCTGCATGTGGAACTCTTCATTAAAAAGAACAATCTTTCGTAATACACTAACAGCATTGAGACCGTCAATCAAAGTTGGCACTGTAAATTGTTCTTCCGAGTCTTCCTGTTCGTTTTCATTTTCCTCTTGAACTTCACGTACAATATCATCCTCCGTAGCTGGTGCACAAATTGCAATAGACTGATCTACATCAATGAACTCGTCTGCTTCAGTAGTAGATAAAGCAGGTCGTAAATTTTGGGCTAATTGAGCCAAAGAAATATTGTCCTCTTCATCATCGTCAACAAAGCAGTTAGCTATAGTTTTTTGTAAAACTTTTTCCCATGCTTCTGATATCATCAAGATGGCATCAAGAACCTTAAAGCTGTTCTGATTATTACTGTCAATGCTTTGTATTAACTTTAACACTTGCAGTCTTCTATAATGAGATTTTAAAGAATTACAAAAGACCCTAAACTTTGTTTACTTTTACTCCAACGATAATAGCCATTGACCATTATACTGTGCCAGATGTGGATACTGTTACCTATTCAAATTGTTTACAATACAGCTGAGCCGGTCGTTCTACAGATATAATTCTCCGAAAACAACCAAATGTGGTCGCTTAATGTGGTATGTCGTACTTGGTACTTGGTGAGCGGGCTCTTTTCCGCAACTAGGCCGTACGTCGGCCCTTTTTGCGTGAGCGGGTGACGGCGGCTACTCCAGCAACTTCGCTCTCTGGGACGCCACGCTTTCGCACTCCATGAGCACGTGCTTGGCCGTTTCTTCCGCCTCCATGCATCCTCTGCACAGGGGGCTATCTGTAACACCTATAGTAAATAGGTGTTTGTTTAATGGGCAATGTCCGGTGACTATTCCGACGAAAAGTCGGAGCTTGTCCCGTTTTAGGCTGAGGAGCTTTCGGGAGGTTCTCCGGTTTAGTAACGGGAAGGCCTCCCTCGACTGCCTGCAATCCTCCATACTTGCCCAAAGCTTTTGGTGTAGTTTGTGCGTTCTCTCGCGAATCCATGACCTGATTTGGCTGAAAGGTAGAGGTATCATTGGCTCCGGTCCTACGGGGCGCGTGGCCGAGCCTCTTCTTGCCAATTCATCAGCCGCATCATTTCCTCTGGATCCACTATGTCCTTTTATCCATTGGAGGGTCAGTGAGTTTAGTTTACTGACCTTTTCCAGTAGACAGTGACATTGAACTGTTAGCCCCGAGGAGTGCTCAACTTTTTGCAGTGCTCGAAGAACTGCCATGCTATCTGAAAGTATCCTGATATTGTAGCCAGTTACCTTCCTGTTTAGTATTGCTGTTGCTGCTTGGATGATACCTGCACATTCCGCTTGGAAGATGGAGCTGTGTGTTCCTAGAGCTAACGCTACATGGATATTCAGCTCGTCTGAGAAAGCGCCTGTACCTGTACCTGTGGTATGTCGTAGTAAACAATGTCGTAAAAACCAATATGTTCGATAAGGCGGTCATATAGCATTCAGCCAGGACCTTTGATTTCGGTCAATTTAACCGGTATGTTGTTCTAAACGATATCACCATAAACGGTTTTGACTGTAGTTTAGTATGTGCAAAAAAGTGGCTTATTTCATCTAGTCATACACTTAGTTCTACATGTATGTCATAAAAAAATATTGAAGCTGGAGGATACCTTAAAATTCCTACAAAGTTTACACATTTTCGAGTTTTAAAGGAAAACATGGCACTTTTCACAAATTAACATATTTTTAAATTAAACTTAATTATAAATTACATACATACCAATTTGTCTGTACATAATAATATATTGTTTTTAGGACAAATAAAATAAACTAACCTCTTCTCAATCATTTTGAAGTAGCTAACAGTGAACACAATGCTAAAATACCTATAATCTTCACTATTTTCAATACAAAATCAATATAAATGTATACTAATTTAATAAGGGGTGTAAGGGGTGAACGGACACAACGTCTTATCCGACCCAACTGTCAACCTTACCTGCATGCGCTGCATGCCCTGCATGATGAATCGGGTGCCGTGGTACTCCCTGCTGGATAACTGACGAGGCAATGGCCACCGAGCATAGGTGGTATACCCATACCCATTCTTGGGTGGAAGAGGCATGAATAGCCTTGAGGATTCAGAGCTCTCTAAAAGTTTTGATGGTGGACAGCAATTCTATTGCAGCTTTAACAAAAAATGGTAATAATTAAATTAAAAACTGAAAGTAGCTAAGTAGGTAAGGTATTCAAGAAACTTGATTTTTTCGGAAAATTTTCTGGACCTTGACTGTATCTTTTAAACCGTAATAAGTACATCCATGAAATTTTCAAAAAGTTTGTAGTACTATAGCTACTATGACAACAAATAACGAAAATAACATAAGTTTACATATTATAGTACATAATTATATTGTTCATAAAAATGACACAAAAATCTTTTAAATTCGGTTCTGCCGACAATATTAAGTTCATTGAACTGTATAGAAGTTACGAGTGTTTGTGGAACACGGAGAATGACAATTATAAAAACCGTGATGCAAGAAATGAAATGAACGTGTTAGATGCTCCCAAATGATTTCTTCTCGTTATCCATTTTTTAACCCAACACCTTTTCTTCTTTTTCCGTTTAATTAATTCTTGCCTTAGAAGAGCAGATATAATTAAAACATCCTCGCGCACTGCACTCATGGTAGCAACTGGCTTAAAATCTCGAAATACGATTATTGCTTTGAAATTCTGTTTACACGGACATAATAATATTCCATTGCAAGGCAATTGTCGCCCAAGGCAACGAGCGAGGAGAGCGATTGTTTAGACGAAAAGAATGTTTTATATTCCTTCGATAATCGTATCTTCGAGACGAGAAACTCTCCCCGTCTAAATGGGCCTTAATAAGATTTTTCAGTGGCATTGTTATCTTTGCAAAGTAGAAAAATTTAAAATGTCACTTTAGCTTTCTGAGATCTGGCCAGACAATTACGTACAAGACTGGCCGTCGCTAAGTCCTGATCTTATTCCGCTGGATGATTATGATTTATGGTCTGTTTTAGAGAGTATCGCTTGCTCTAACCGCCATGATAATTTGGAGTCCCTAAAACAATCCACGCAATTGGCAGTGAAGAATTTTTCCATGGAAAGAGTGCATACTTCTATTGATAATTGGCCTCTACGTTTAAAGGACTGTATTGCAGCCAATGGAGACCGCTTTTTAAATTTTTTTAATTTATATTTATGTATTAAACTAACACACAGAAAAAGAATTTTTCTTTGTTATGATATTTATTCTCTATATGGGTTCTCAGGGGGTGTGATGCGTAATACAAAGCTTAACAAGATAAGCCTATTAGCCTCTCCACTCCAACTCCACACTCACTTTCACGTAGTAGAACCCGTTAAGCCGAGCAACCTGGTAGAAGGCTGGGTATCAACCCCAGCGGGAAGCTAGGTCGGTGAACGAACGAGTGATAGGGGGCCTACTGGGGGTAGTACCCAGACGCCACGTCAGGGGAGGGCCTCTTTAGGTGGGGGATGTCGGTTGCGGGGCGGAACCCTAGGCGGCAAGTGTAAGCCTGGCGCCATCAACTTCGGTTAGGCAAGTTACTGCACTACTGGAAGGAAGCAGTTCTAGTAGTACAAGGGCAGGCGAGATCTTTCGGTTGACCCTTGGGGGCAAATGTAGGCACAGTCGAGTCGACGTTCATGGCTACATTACTGCGATGTGGAAAGCAACGGGAGACTACCACATTATCATCCCTCGTTTATCAGTATGGCAAAAAGTACAAAAAAGAATGCCCTCAGTGCCCGGCCAACAGGGGCGATAATCTCCGGGCGGGTGAGATATAACAACGACGACCATGGCGAGTTAACGGTTTCTACCTGGAATTATTTTGGTACAACTCAATACAAAACCTATAAGGACCAATATCATACAAGTGTATGCTCCAACCTCAGATAGTTCAGATGCTGAGTGTGAAAAATTTTATGACGATGTTACAAATGTACTGAAATTAGTGAAAAAACACGAACTTAATATAGTTATGGGAGATTTAAATGCAAAAGTTGGGGATAAAAGAGTTGACACCATTGTAGGGCCATTTGGTCTTGGTGGAAGAAACGACGAGGGGATATGCTCATTGATTTTTGTACCAAACACAATTTAACAGTTATGAACACTTGGTTCAACCTGCCCAAAAGACGCCTCTATACTTGGCAGTCTGGAACACACACACAGGAGAAGATTGTGCGAAATCAAATTGATTATATTTGCGTTAACCATCGCTACAGGAATGCTATTTTGAGTTGCAAAACCTACCCTGGGGCAGACATTAATTCTGATCACAACCCGGTTGTTTGCAGAGTAAGGCTCAAACTCAAACGGATACAAAAGGGTAAATCAAAGAGAACTATTAACCTCCAAATGTTGAATGACGATGAAGTTTTAGAACAATTCAGACAAAATAGTGACATTATTACAGACCTTGCAGAAATGGAAGAAGAGGCTCTTTGGAACAACTTTAAACGTATGTTACTGGACGTATCCAGTAATACCCTTGGACAGAGAGAGCGGGTTAAAAGTGTGGATTGGATTACAGAGGAGATAATGGAGCTATTCGAAAAACGAAGAATTGATAAAAATAATACTGTTGTCTACGCTGCACTTAATAAATTACTACAGCAGAAAATTCGAGAGGCAAAACTTGAAGACCTGATGCGACAATGTAACCGTATAGAACACTTAGAGGCAACACACCAATACGGTGAACTACACAAAGCAATTAAAGCTATGACATCAGGGAAGAAAGTATCTCTTTCAAACACAATTGTAGATAGTAGTGGAAAGCTCTTATTATCTGTAGAAGATCGTATGCGCAGATGGGAGGAATATATATTAGAGTTATTCAAGGATGATAGACCAGACCCTTTGCCCTTTGGAGACAATCTCTCTGGACCACCAATACTACGTGAAGAATTTGACTACGCATTAAGGAGCCTAAAAACAGGCAAAGCTACTGGTGAAGATGGAATTCCGCACGAGATTCTTAAGTATATGGGTAACGAGGCCAAAAACACAATGCTTTTCCTATTTAATAAAATATATGACTCTGGGTGTATACCTCAGGATATGTTAAGATCCACCTTCATAACAATACCGAAGAAGGCAAAAGCAGTTAAATGCTCAGATTACCGGACCATTAGCTTAATGAGTCATGCTATGAAGGTGCTGATGAAGATTATCAGTAATAGAATAATGCCAAAATGTAGCGAGGTAGTATGCCCACAGCAGTTTGGCTTCAGACCAGGAATCGGAACGCGAGAAGCCATTTTTACGCTTAACACTCTTGCGGAGAGAGCCATTGAAATGCAGCAGCCGGCGTATGTATGTTTTATAGACTACGAGAAAGCATTCGATCGTGTACAACACCACAAGATGATGGAGGTGCTACAGAAAAGAGGGTTAGACCATAAAGATCTCCGACTTATTAGCAACCTCTACTGGAAACAGGAAGCAGCTGTAAATATAGAAGGACAGCTGACCTCCTGGAGACCGATCGCTAGAGGTGTTAGGCAGGGTTGCATAATGTCTCCACTTCTGTTCAACCAGTACTCTGACGATATCCTGACTGAGCTACTAAGCAGTAAACCAGAAGGTATTCGCGTAAATGGACTCAGAGTCAATAACATTAGATATGCAGACGATACTGTGTTGATTGCTACATCGGAAGCCGGTTTGCAAGAATTGCTGACGGAAGTAGCCACTGCAAGCGAAGCCATGGGTCTCTCTATCAACGTTAGCAAAACAAAGTCGATGGTCATCGCTAAATCAGCCCAACCCCAACCTTGTCTGTACTTACATGGACAACAAATTGAAAGTGTCACAAAATTAAAATATCTTGGTCGTGTCTTTACATCAAACCTTTGTCACCTAGAAGAAGTGAAGTGCAGAATCGGACAAGCAAAAGATGCTTTCCACAAAATGTCCAAAGTTTTATGCGATCCCAAAATTAACTTTAAGAAAAGACACCGCATCATGAGATGCTACGTCTGGTCCACGCTCTTATATGGATGCGAAACGTGGGTCTTATTAAAAGAGATTTGTGACCGATTACAGGCGTTTGAGATGTGGACTCTTCGTAAAATGTTCAAAATTCCTTGGACTAGTTTCACCTCAAATGCCAAGGTACTGGAAAAGGCTAACCGCAGAAGAGAGCTGGTGTCCACAGTCATGAGACGGAAAGTCGCCTTCTTCGGACACATGCAAAGAGGATCCCTATATGAATTCCCACGGTTGATCCTCGAGGGCAGAATTCCGGGGAAGAGGAGCCCAGGACGACAGAGACGGAAATGGCTGGACGACATTAAGAAGTGGACCGGACTGAGTTATCAGCATTTAAAAAGCACAGCATGGGATCGCAAGAAGTTTAGCCTACTGACCTCCAAACTTCAACATGAAGATGGCACCTGATGATGATATTTATGGCAAGACTAGGTAAATTTAATTTATCAGACGTTTTTCTAATAAGTATATGCCCACAAATGTCAGATTAATCATGTTACATCCATCGAATATACTTTACAGATACCAAACCATCTATTAACCCGCGAGTGGATAGACTACATTGTGGTATTGTGTTTTATTTTTCTTTTAATGATAATATTTTGTTTGTTCATTCAGATCAACTGTTCGTGCCCAAAGAAAATATGCTCACAAGGCATATATTCCAAGAGGAGTTCCAGTCGAACCAGATGCAACTACACAAGCGCAGCTAGCAAGTCCATCACAACCAGCGATAGCCCCACAGCCGTCTACACCACCGAAACCACTACCACACCTACCTGTGGTTTATATTGACAAGTCCGTGAAGGATATGGTTGATACATTTGCTCTTGCACGTAAGTCATGGTTAGAATATTTATTATACAGGGTGTGACGTAAAGAGTGGATAATCCTTTACCTGCGGTTGGGGGACATCACGACTGTTCGAAAAATGACAATTTACATTCACTAAAAATTTCACAGTTTTCGAGTTATTAGACATTTCTGAAAATATTGGGTAAAGTTAGACTTTTGCTCTCTCTTTTAGGTGCCAAAGAACAATGGCGACGTCTCATACATTGATTTACCCAGCCTTTTTAACATTTGCAAGCTACGTTCATTAGATATACTTTTAGCAATGATAACTTATGCTACAAAAATACGTATACAAATAGTATTTAATGTACAGAAGTTGGGAGAAAATAATTGACAAAGGTTAAATTGTGTAGGTACTTACTTAACCTATAATGTTAGTATGATTATTACCTAAATAACTACATAGCTACTGTAAACGCAGCTGTATTGTGATTGCGTCAGGTTTAAATACGAGTATAAGTCTAAAAAATGCGTTTCACTAATAGCTTTATTTACATGATTAATGTTTTTAAATACGAGTTATGCGTAACCGGCAATTTATACACCGCAGAGCCATTTTCAACAAAGATCAAATCACTTGCAAATCTTTAGTCTAGAGGGAATGCCGTGTGTCTCGTGAAAAGCAGAGTCGTCAGAGAGGAATATTATCAGGCCAAATCTTCGGTAAATCAACAAATAATGCAAACACTGCGGAAACTTCGTTCGGTTAAGGCTACTACACACAGTGGCGGCGGCAGTGCCGCCGGGTTTTTGCCGAGCGACCATGCCGCCGGCATATGCAAGCCGCCGGCACATGCCGTATAGCACCATTATGGATTTGTCACACTGGATGCGTTCTGCGGTCAGGTCGCGCAAACACTTTTGGTCGCGCAAACACTTTTGTTCGGGCGACCTGACCGCAGACCAAACCCGGCGGCTCGAATACCCGCCGGCACTGTGTGTAGTAGCCTTTAGAATAACACGATTGTCGGAATGACGGTTGACTACTGAAAATGACGTGACATTAGTTGACATTACTGATAGATGACTGACGACAGAATGAAATAAAACGCAATACGCTGGTATTGCGTTTTATTTCACGAACCTGCAATAATTTGTTAAAAAATTGAACTTTTGAGTCCCTACTTCTAAAAATATACGAGACCTATAAAATAATTAGAGAAATATTATCATTTAAAACAATCATAATAACATTAATGAACGGGGCCTGGTTTTTTTTTATTCAACTGGGTCACGCGTCGCCACCCTTCAGTAAACCACTCAGTGAATTTATTTGCGTCATTTCTTCATGATATCCTTTTGTACTTTAAGACTCGAATGCGAGTAAGGCATCATTCCCAAAACCTCCCCCGGCTGATCCAGCTGATTGATATTTAATTACTATCAAAATCGAATGAAGCTGGTGAAATTGATTAATTAACCAAATAATTACTCGGCGAGCACTGCCGAACGAGATGAATGAACGCACACGCACCGTCCACCGTTTGCCGCGCCCGACATAAGACAAAGCTATCTCTTTCTTTCTATTTCTTTTAATTTTCTTGATGAAATGTTACGATACGTAAGCCTAGGTTAATGACTTCTGTGCTGCAGAGTTTGACATACAGGTTGCTCCTGAATGTTTTTTTTAGAAAGTTATCTAATTCAATAAATAATGAAGTTTCATAGAATTAAAATATGTCCATACCCTTAAAATATATACGAGTACCTTAGTACATACTTAAAACACATATATTCGAATTTACATATAAATCTCCCATGTACAGACATCTCACATATTTTATTATGTGTATAGATAGTTCAACCAATGACAAGTTAATCGTTACAATCAGATTTTGCTTTGTAAACTAGCATTCAATATTTTATCAAATTTTCATATTAAGAATTAAAAAAAAAATTTATCATCATCAGCCTGTATAGACCCACTGCTGGGTATAGGCACAAAACATAGGTACAGAAGACAACCTAGATACAAAGTGCGCAAAGCAACGCACACATAGACACCACTCACGGACACGATATTTCGGAGTATCTCGGAGTAATGCGAGCACGAGTACCGTCCGCTTTGAGATAGTTTTTTGTAGTGGTGGAGCTCTTTTACAGCGTCCGCCTGGGGAAGTACTACACCTTTGCCAGTTATTCCACCGCCAAGCAGTGATGTGCAAATGTTACTGTATTCCGGTTGGAAGGGCATTGTTTGCAGTGAAATTACAGGGCAAATGGGAGATTAAACAACTTATATCTCAGGGTGACGAGCGCAGTTCTGTGCCACGCAGGGTCTTGAATTCTGCGAGTTCAAAATTCTGGGTGGCGCAGACCTGTTATGGGCAAACGTGACGTTTAACATTAGGCGAGCGATTTGCTCGTCTCGCACTCAATCACATACAAAAAAACACGCAAAAATGGAGCAATGAAAAAAAGTTATTAGAGGGCGTCCATTAATTACGTGAGGCATTTTTGAGAATTTTTCAACCCCTCCCCTAATCTCACGCGAGATTCTTCAAAATTTATATTTTGTCTGTAAAGGTGTTGGATTATTGAGAAAAAAAAACCAAAAACAACTCGTTCTATTGAAGACTAGCAAAGTATGTATTAAAATTAAATATTAAAATATTACCGTAATTAAAAATCACAATTATAAAATTAAATAATGAGTATTATACAAAAATTAGGAAAATATTTATTCTAAGTCAGTCCATGGACTTTTCTCGGTTTTCTGCGAGAAAAATAAGTACGTGATATTTGCCTCACCCCTTGTGTGTGTGACGTTTGGAAAGATTGATCCCCTCCCCCCTAGAATACCTTACGTAATTAACGGACGCCCCCTTATAACTGTTCAGCGGATGGTTGTGTGAATTTAACATTAAACGGTGAATTATCGTTTTTAAGCTGCCAGTTGTTTCAGAGGGTTTGTAAGAAGGTATGCTTGAATAGTGATGGTTTGTTTAAACGTAACACAAAACAGTTAGGTAGGTAATCAAAAGGAAGGGTTATGTTTGTTTGTATTTACATCATCATCATCATCCACTGCCCTCTCTATCCCACTGCTGGGTATAGGCCTCTCTCCCGTTATGCCATCTGCCTCGGTCAACTGCTAATCGGGTCCAGGTTCGACCCGCGACTCTGACTATGTCGTCGACCCATCTCGTCGCCGGACGACCAACGCTCCCCTTGCCTTGCCTCGGCCACCACTCCGTCACTGCCTCACTCCTCTCCTCTCCTCCGCCTCTCCTATGACAGTATTTACACATTGATAATAAAATAATACGCTCATCTTCCTCATTATAAACGCTTAAGATAGGAACTGCTCGGCAAGCTGGCAACCCTAGCGCGACCGCCGTAAGTAGATATGGAAAGTGAAGTACATACATGAGCTTTACTTCTGTACCTATCTGTTTTGTGGTATAGGCCTTCTCTCCCATGTGTCATTTTTCCGTCTCTTGCCAAAAAAATAATTTATATTACTTAAAACATTGACTTTTCAGGACTTCATGGGCACCAACTAGAGTCAGTTGAAAAAGAAATGCCTCCCCATATTGATGACTACGACTCCTTCAATGCATCAACACCAGTGTTGGAGTATGAGCCACCAACAGAGAATAACAAACCAGCCTATTCTAAGAAGTCTCTGTCACAGCGAAAGGGAACTCCACTTAGAATACAAATGGATGAAGACAACGAGTCAAATTCACCACCATCATTGTTGGTGGAAATTGAGCCACCAACAAAGAAAAATAAAATTATACAACCAAAGAAGTCACTGCCACAGCGAAAGGGAACTCCATTTAGGTTACAAATGGATGAAGACAACGAGTCATATTCACCACCATCATTGTTGGTGGAAATTGAGCCACCAACAAAGAAAAATAGAAAAACACGAACAAAGAAGTCACTGCCACAGCGAAAGGGAACTCCATTTAGGTTACAAATGGATGAAGACAACGAGTCATATTCACCACCATCATTGTTGGTGGAAATTGAGCCACCAACAAAGAAAAATAAAATTATACAACCAAAGAAGTCACTGCCACAGCGAAAGGAAACTCCACCTAGATCAGAAATGGATGAAGACAATGAGTCATATTCATGCCCATCATTGTTGGTGGAAATTGAGCCACCAACAAAGAAAAATAAAATTATACAACCAAAGAAGTCACTGCCACAGCGAAAGAAAACTCCAGTTAGATCAGAAATGGATGAAGACAATGAGTCATATTCATGCCCATCATTGTTGGTGGAAATTGAGCCACCAACAAAGAAAAAAAAAATAATACGAACAAAGAAGTCACGGCCACAGCGAAAGGGAACTCGACTTAGAGTAGAAATGGATGAAGACGACGAGTCATATTCATCATTATTTTGGGATAATCTTGTAAGGTCTGAATGTTCAGAGGAATATCTGCCATCAACAAAAAAATCGAATCGTAAAAAACGTGGAAAAAAAAAAAGAAATAAGTCTCGTTTATCACCGAAGCCTAGAGAAATTATTACACGAAGCAAAACTAGGGCATGCCAGAAAAACGAGAAAACGACAATAAATGTCGGCCCGGTTTGGATGACGGGAGATAAAGATAAAATGGCTTTAAGGGAGGTAAGGGAGCGTGAAAAGGCTTTGAGGAAGGAAGAGGCGCAAAGAGACCAAACAAATCTAAACACACCTTTACGCAGGACTGAAATAAGCGTAGAATCCAGCGTTGAAGATAACAGACCATTAACATATTTCATGACAAGGAAGAATGTTTCGGATAATACTAGAGCAGAGAACCTAGCTCCGGCTCCAGCTCCAACTCTGGCTCCAGAGGTGGCTGCAGATTATAATGGAATGTTGTATCATCCTGTATTACAATATTTGGACTCATATGATGATGAGTAAGTTAATTTTTGTTTTCGAATAAACCTATGTAATATAGAATTACCAGAAACTGCTTTAACTGCTTTCTAAAAAAAATGTTTATCTGTAGGATAGGCTTGCGTTTGACTGCTAATTCTGTTTTAATGTGACTTGTTAAGTGCATTTAGATTGGGAATATGAATAATTTTACAGAGTTATTATTTCTTAATTTTTTTTCTAGCAATAATTAACACTTTTAGACTTTATTAGTTCTTACAATGAATTTTTCATAAAACTTAATTCGTTTAAGAACAAATATTAAGAAGTTAAGTATTTTCACCAAACTATGAAAATCACTTCTAGCTCGCTGCGGAAAACTGCTCAGTCCAAAATTTCTTCAGTACATAAATATGTAGGTATATATAGGTGTGTATGTATCAGAATCTGAAAATATTTCTATTTATGTTTCCTATCATAACTAACTATATTTACATCTTAAATTTAAAATAAGCTAAAATAACAAACTAAACTAACTAGAACAAAGAAATTTACAAAACTAAAAATCAAAAAGTAGGTTTTGCCCGTGTGGCAAAGTACCAAGAACGCTGGCTTCATTCCCGCGCTGAATTTTCCAGTTAAATTATTTGCGGGAGGAATGAGCCAGCCCTCTTATCACCAGCGGCGTCAACTAACTAACTTGCTTCGGAAAATTTCTCAGTCGATATTAATTTCTTTGTACGTTTGAATGTTATCAAATATATCGCTATGCACCATTATCCAAAAGATTCTACTGTTCTCCATCATTAAAGTTTTTGGCAATAACTTACCGCGGAAAATTGCTCCGTCAACTTTTATTAATTTACTGTAAATTAATAAGATGAGTAGAAGATGACCCTTTTCAGCGCTAACTCGACATCCATTGTTTAAATATCTTGGTGTTTTACAAAATTGTAAAGCGATACTGTAATTGAGATATAACTCACTCAGTGTTTTTTTTTCCAGAGCTTCGATAGCATCAGATCTGAATCCTTTGGCAGGTGAGGTTTTTCCATATTTGATCCCTGTTTAATATAAAACAAAATGGCTAAATAATAAAAAAAAATGTTTAATAAGTTGTAAATGTTTATTTATTCACTTTTATTTATTAAAATACAATTTTTTAATAAAAGTTACAAAGTTAAAAGTAAATTTTTTCTTTGTTACAGATTACGTTTCAAAAGTGTTTGATAATATAAGTGGTGAACTTTCCACTGGTAAGTGTAGGATTAGATTCCTACTTTGAGCTGCTGCTGATAGATCATTACCGACGCGAGATAAATAAAAGACGCTTGTCTAATAAACTGCGATATTCGGTAATGATCGCTGATGCTATGAGTGCGATTAATGCGGCGGTTGCTGGTGCACTGGTTTGAGTAAGTCGCGCGGGCCGCTGCTAGCGGCGCGTGCGACCTACTTAAGGGTACCTACGCACTGACCGGTTTGCCGCAACGCGGCTACCCGTCCGGCTAGCCGCAGGACACGGTTGTAATTGCGGCCCGCCGGATTGCGGCTAGCCGCAGTAGCAACCGGACAGTGCGCATGAAAACGCGCGGTTTCTCGAATGAGCCATTTCAGTCAATTCTTCCCAAGCTTTTTGGCGTAAGTTTTTGTCAGAGTATTCCGTAGATTTAGTATTCCATATTGCCGGCCTATTCTGTATTTCAATTATAAACTTTTCTGTATCGAAATTCATAGCCTTCGATTTTAGCGCGTCACACACGTACGTCATCAGTGTCGGGCGGCCAACCGCAAACTAACCGCGTAGTGTGTATAGCAACCGTCCGGCTGGCCGCCCGTTGAGCCGCAGTGCTGCGAGCGACCGTAACGGTTGAGCGGCAGCCGCATGACAGTGCGCATAAAAACTAATTTTTCATACATATTTTTGACTGCGGCTAACCGGACGGCTGACCGCATTCCGGCTAGCCGCATAGTGCGTACCTACCCTAAGCCAAAACGCTGATGTGTTCGGAATTAACCGAACAGTAAGAGCTATTGAAAGTTGCTAATTTATTCCTACTACTACTACCTACTACCGGGCACGATTTTCACGGGAAAATCGTGCCCGGTACGATACTGCATGTTTGAGTCGGAAATAGTAGTATATAAAACTGTTGCATAATGAGGGGTATTAAAACACGAGTGTGAGTTTAAAGCTTAAAGTTTTAAAGTTTAAAGTTTTTTGATAGTATCACACAAGTGTTTTAATACTTTGTACTCTGTACTGAGTGTATAACCACCATATAACTCGCGGGACGCCCGCGGGGCGAAGCAGGCTTCCCCCGCAGCGGTTTAGCCCTGACGAGCGTGCGCGCCGCGCACCCCCGTAAAAGTAAAATAAAGCAATGTTGTTTCAGAACAAGATCGAGATGAAGACTGGGCTGTGGATGACAGTGCACAGTTTAAAGTACCTCAAGTTCCGCGAAGCCGGCTGCCTGTCCCGCGGCCGGCAGTCCGATCACGCAGTGTGTCCAGTGTGTCCACTGTTATCGAAGTATCGCCCCGAGAAAAGAGTCTGAGGGAAACTTGTGCGGCTTGGAGTTACAGGGTACTGAGTACCGTGGCCGATGATAACTCGGTAATCAACTGTTTCTGCAGTCGGTGCACAAGATGTAAAGTGATGTTTAAAGCGGAGTACATACACAGAATCCATGAATTGTTCAGACCACGAGACGTCTATGAATTTATTGTTGTAGACGAGTTACCTTCGACGTCACGGGCTCAAAACTCGATTTGTTATGCATCCGAGCCAGAGCACATGGACAAGCTCAGGAATATCATGACCGAGGACGGAAAGAAAATATTAGCAGTAGCTTCTATCATTTCCAAAAAAATTGATTCAGCAGACCCGCTAACATCAAAAGACCGAAGAATTTTGACGCAAGTTTTGTCAATACTTAATGAATGCAATATGACCGCCGTTCTCGATACAGCATCTCAGGACGTACAAATTGAAGACGTGGGGACGACTAGGTTGCCATTGCCAGCGCTCACGACCCTGCCCTCTCTCGCGCCCTCCCTCGCGTCCTCCCGCGCGCCCTCCCCTGCGCCCTCCCGCGCACCCTCCCCTGCGCCCTCCCGCGCACTCTCCCCTGGGTCCTCTCGCGCGCCCTCCCCTGCGCCCTCCCGCGCTCTCTCCCCTGTGTCCTCCCGCGCGCCCTCCCCTACGCCCTCCATCGCGTCCACCATCACGCCCTCCGCGCACTCCATCGTGCCTGTCCCAGCGTTAAGTTTTCAACCCATCTCATTAGACCTATCAATTTATGAAATAACACAAAAGTCAATAAGTTACAATCTGACAACAAATGATTTCAGAAAGGTAAGTTCATTTAAATTTTTTTTATGCTATTGAGTGAAGAGACGAGCAATTTGCTCGCTTGACATTAACCGTCACGTTTGGCCATAACATGACAGCGCCACCCAGAATTTTGAACTCGGGATTCAAGACCCTGCAGCACAGCACTGCACTCGTCACCCTAAGATATAAGATGTTTAATCTCCTATTTGCACTGAAATTTCATTGTAAACATTGCCTTTCCAACCGGAACACAGTAATGTTTGCACATTACTGCTTGGCGGTAGAATGACTGGCAGAGGTGTGGTACTTCCCCAGGAGGGTTCTGCAAAAGAGCCCTACCACTACAGCAGCAAACCCCAACAACCCTACAACCCGAAATTCCAGAAAAAAAAACAGCTGTTCCATAGAAAAATGTCAATGACACTTGACAAAATGTATGGAACAGCTGATTTTTTTTTCGCGTATCGACTGAACTAAGTTTTCGATGGCAACTCACGGTAGCGCACCAGTACATCTACCATGAGTTTTTAGCCATTTTACTCGCTATCGACCGCGTAAACATTTTGTATGGCAAATTGTACAGCGCCCCTAGCGGTTACTTGTAGAACTAAAATCGGCACCATGAGTCGCTGAGTAAACACCGTATCGAAAACTAAATGTCAGCGAGTAACATTTTTAAGCCGTTGCCATACAAAATCGGCACCATGAGTTACAAATTTGACAGATGCCATCGAGAAATACCGTCTCGAGAGTAGTTAACTTAAGGCCCATTTAGACGGGGAGAGTTTCTCGTCTCGAAGATACGATTATCGAAGGAATATAAAACATTTTTTTCGTCTAAACAATCGCTCTCCTCGCTCGTTGCCTTGGGCGACAATTGCCTTGAAAAGGAATATTATTATGTCCGTGTAAACAGAATTCCAAAGCAATAATCGTATTTCGAGATTTTATGCCAGTTGCTACCATGAGTGCAGTGCGCGAGGGTGTTTTAATTATATCTGCTCTTCTAAGGCAAGAATTAATTAAACGGAAAAAGAAGAAAAGGTGTTGGATTAAAAAATGGATAACGAGAAGAAATCATTTGGGAGCATCTAACACGTTCATTTCATTTCTTGCATCACGGTTTTATAATTGTCATTCTCCGTGTTCCACAAACACTCGTAACTTCTATACAGTTCAATGAACATAATATTGTCGGCAGAACCGAATTTAAAAGATTTTTGTGTCATTTTTACGAACAATATATGTACTAGTAATCACTTAACTCGACTGACAAATCTCGCACTAAAAACGATTCAAACTGATTTGTACGATACTCGTATCAACTTGAAAATATGTCACAAGAGATCATGTTTATACAAGTCTAGACTCTCATAAGCAAGAATCTGCTAACTATACTTTTGTTGTGTAAACAAACATAGGCAATTATCGCCTAGCGATAAGTCATATGCGAATCTCGTATGACATAATCGTAGGCGAGATTTTAGTTCTTGCCTGTATGTAAACAATTTGATACGATTGTGTTATGGCGATTATTGCTTGTGATAGTAGCGTCTGGTTTCTCGTAAGGAAACGTACGAGAAACTCTCCCCGTCTAAATGAGGCTATGGAAGTTTTATTTTAGTTATAAATCATCCAAAAATGTACATTCCACGACTTTGTCGGTTTTATAATGTATCATCACATTTAATATCACCATTAAATTTTAGGCAGTTTAATTTACGCCGGCGAGTACCTTACCTAGCTACGTAAACAAACACTGACGAAATCTAAAACCATTGCCCATTGGACACGCACTTGACCTTGGCCGTATATTAACCAAATAAATTTAAAATCACTAACTATTCAGGCATAAGCTCTCTTCTATGACGCTTTCAATTAGCAGGGTTATTTTAAAGTACTAAGATTTTTGTCAATGTATCCCTTACTCCGTCTTTAGAGTATTAGTTGGAATGTACTCGACAGAGTGAGTTAACTCTAGCAAGCAAGTTAACTATCGTGGAACTCATGGTGCCGTTTTAAAACAAAACAATCCGATTCGCGTTTATTCGGTATCGACTGAACTGAGTTTTCGATGGCAACTCATGGTAGATGTACAGGTGCTTGAAATAAACATTCATACATTCCACGGCCTAGTTATAACTGTTCAAAAAACCATACAAAAAAGTTCTAAACATATATTATTCCGACACTCAAGAATCAAAATCCCTAATTAAAAATAACAAGTCCCATATCTTTTATCAATATTATATTTGTAGTATAATGAGATACAGTAAATAGGGGTCAGAAGCAAGTCGTCCCATTCGCAACTCGTCACACATTCGAAACTCGTCCCATTCGCAGCTTGTCCCATTCTCAGCTCGTCCCATTCTCAGCTCGTCCCATTCTCAGCTCGTCCCGTTCGCAACTCGTCCTATTCGCAGCTCGTCCCATTTATATTTTTTTACAACTCGTGGTATCGATAAAGATTACCAGGATGTTAATTTGAATGCATGCCATAGGTTAGGCGTTAGGGGTGATTTCAGTGTATTATTTTTCTAGACAAGCGTGCTTCATCTTAGACCGCATCGTCACTTAACAACAGGCGAGATGGCGGTCAAACGCAAACTTACTTTGAATAAAAAAAAAAATCTTCTCACAATCAAAATCTTGTCACTGACACTGTCACTTGCATCAATAATCATTCCCTTATTTCCCTTTTTAATACTTACGTGAACCACATTTGTAGACGAGTGTTTTTGTTATGGATCCGTTTAAATTTATTGTTACTCAAAGAGGTAAACGCAGTTTAATACGAGGACAATACCTATACAATAAACATTGTGATAATCAAGACGGAAATTCTAAATGGCGATGTGTAAAAAGAAGTACTTGCAATGCGTCAATAACGATAGACCTATTGAGAATTTTGTTGTATTTTGATAAATGATGGTTTAATAAATGATTTGCAGCATTTTTTATTATTATTCAGTTAGTTATATACCCAATGGCGAGCCAAGAATGGTACAAGTAGCGAATAGGACGAGTTGCGAAAAAAAATAGAGGATAGGACGAGTTGCGAACGGGACGAGTTGCGAATGGGACGGGCTGCGAGTGGGACGGGTTGCGATTTGGACGAGTTGCGAATGGGACGACCTGCTTCTGACCCAGTAAATAGTACTATGGACTGAGCTTTTCATTGGCAGTATTATCGCTTAAAGCGTTCTCTTTAAGAGCGAAAAAGAATCCAATTATTACAATAGTACATATCTAATTCATTCATTTAATGAAAGTTTTACTCACCACAAATCCAAGTTGTCTTTTAGTAGTAAAAAAATATATTTTTAAGAACAAGTTACGATAAATCTTAATGTTTTCTGTTTGCAGTGTCCAGTCGAAATTTCAAAAATAATACAGCAAAAGTATCCAGGGATTGGCATCTGCGCAATCATACCCCCAGCGGGCTTTGAACCTAGAGTTCTCGCATTAGAGACCACATATAGTTTTAAGATATCCAATCAGTATGTGCATCGGATGTTCCATCGCTGGGGTCAAGTCACCAAAGACTTAATTAAAATAAGAGCTTCAGATATAACTTCAGTGCCGTCACAGCCACTGGTAAGTTCTTTTTATGGCATTGAAGATTATTAAAACTATGGACCTTTTACAAAATTCAACATTGTGTAGACAGATCAATAAATCAGCTGTTCCGTAGAAAAATTACAAAGACAGTCGACAAAATGTATGGAACAGCTGATTCATACTCTTTCCTTATACCCCTGTATAAAATATAATTGTAGTCTTCTATTGCTTTGGACATTTTCAGCATAGATCCGAAATTCATAGTTTCAATATCTTTGCACGACATGACTGTTATTATAGTAGATCCAACCGTTTATTTTCTATTTGACAGATCTAATTTGACAGTTATAGTGTTGTGACCAAGTGATTATAGTGGACACGATATCGATTCATTTTTCTATCGAGTCTGTGCGGAAAAAGAACAGTCGTAGGAATGGCGCTAGTAAGTAGTAGAACGTCCTTCTATTATCACTTTTGTTACATTGACAAGTAATAATAATCTTCCTAAAATCAATCTATCTACCAATCTATATTTATACTACATTAGAATGCTACATTATACCCGTATAAGAATAGTTAATAAACAATATCGATATCTCAATCGTAACATCACTATGTTGAAAGCCATAGAACGTAAATTTTTAAAAACGTTTGTTATTTTATGTAATTTATAAAAAAACTACTGCACATATGGACTCAATTTGTCAAAGATGATTATTATACGGGATCAAGGAGCAAACTTAGGCAGTTGTCATATTTTTAAAACCTCGCATTTAAAAGTAAACTTTTGCGTAACATGACGCAGTTACGTTCTATTGGTGCTGTCAAAAAGAAAATAAACGGTTGGATCTATTAGTCGTAACAAAAACAAGTAATTAGGAGCCCCATATAAAGTGGCGTGAAGACTTTGGCTGTGTGTAAGTAGTTATAAATGAGGCGGCGGCGGATACGTTACAAGGAGTATATTTACCCAAAAAATTACCTTTTTTTGCAGGATAATTTTTCGACACATTTTTTTTTTCATGAATAAACTAATATCGCCATTTTTTTCTAGTAATTAAACAGTAGTGGTGTATACAGGGTTATTGGTTATTAAACGTATTCCTTCCAGTTGGTTACAGGAGGGGTTATTAAAAAAATAAGGGTCGATACACATTGACGGAAAATGCGTCGCGTATTATCGGTTGCGTAACGCCAGAACAGAGAAATGTACGAGTATAATAAAACATCCAATCTTTCACACTCAATCGATGATGCGCTAGTGCGTCGAGTATATAGTCGAGTAATACGCGACGCATTTTCCGTCAGATGTGTATCGACCCTTATAACAATAAAAGAAATTAAAAATTGAATTAATTACTCAATTTTTGTATTTGTAATTATTGTCAGAAATGGTTAACCTTTGCATGGTATGTGATCAAATTTGTTGATATATTTGTTGATATCAAAAATCCAATCTCGTCAAATCCAATCAAATCTGGTTATAAAATGTGACGGCTTCTGAACACCGGTGGCTGTCACGCACTTTGCTGATGCAAATGTGGCAGTAGCGCACGACCGCCACTGGTGGCTGTGGTCGGTGGCCCGTTTCCGCGGACCCTTACAGTTGTCCGCGCCTTGTTCAGTAGTCGGGTTTTAGTTTTTGAACTTAATTTACTTGTTACAGTGTGAAAATCTTGAGGTGGATCTCATCAAATTCGCTCGTTTGATAAAAGAACATGGTGGCTTAGAGATCTGCCATAAAGATACATCCGCATATGACGATATAGCAAGAAGTTTGCAACTTCATGGCCGTGGACCAAGCATTCACTCCAAGCTGGATAGCCTTTTCTATAAATATCTAGTACCGTACATCTCCATGGCGCCCCGTAAGTTTTTTTTTAACTAAAGTTGTCATGTTTGCATTTTATATACCGTAATATAATGATCATTTCGAGTCTATCCTCACATTAGGTCCTTACATATGAAATTGGTGTTATGTCGAACTGACCACTTCCAAATATCTGCTCTTTGCTTAGGAATTCCAAATTCCAATTAAAGCTCGTTTATTTGTGTTTCGAATTTAGTGATTCATTTGTTTTAGCCTAATTTGATTTTTCTTTGGCATTGTTTTTTTTGCAAAATGAAAAATTTAAAATATCGCGTTATTTACTAATGTACTCGTAAACGCGATATGCGATGTACAATAACGCGATATTTTAAATTTTCCACCAGTTCCATCGTGGCACCAACGCTGCAGAAATTTTTATTTATTTATTTATAAAACGGATGGTAACACCATAACAGTATTCACCAAGTCGGTGCTACCCTTACATAAGAACTAAACAAAATGTACAAAATAAAAACAAAAATTAATAAATTAATTAAATTACTTCTAACACGTTTAAATGGCCGTTTCACAAAGTATGCGAGCTGCCCCTGTGAACTCAGACAGGCTACATTTAAAAATGTCCATTTGGTTAAATATCCTGTTTAATAACGTTATAGCGCGTGACGTGGGTGCAAACTTCTGCAAGTTCGTCCGATGACGGGGTACGCAGAATGTAGGTAACCTACGGCGCCTGGTCACTGATATAATAGACTGAATAGCTTGAAGGATTAATGATGTGTACGGCGCAGGTACTGCAAAAGAAAACACGGTACGTTTTTGGTTCCAACGTTTTCGTTCTGGAAATTTTGACCTACAGGACAAGCCTAGTGGACGGTCGGAGAGTTTGCCCAAAGTTTTCAACATCGCTAAATCCGACAATTTCAAGAAACACTGAAAGATGACTCTGAAAGTGTGTGGTCTAGCGTTGTCTTGAAGCAGCAGTGGGCTAGAGCAATTGACCAGCCTCGGTTGTGTAGCAGCTAGCTTTTCCATCATGGTTTCCAATTCTTGACAGTGCATATCTGCCGTAATAGTCTGGCCAGATCTTAGAAAGCTATAGTGAACGACACCAGCACTAGTCCACCAAACACTTACCATAACTTTTTTTGGGTCAATTTTCGCTTGGGACAGGATGTGGCTGGTTCACCAGGGTCCAACCATTGCGATGGGCGCTTCCGATTATTGTAGAGGTTCCATTTTTCATTACACGTAAACAATTCAAAATTTCTTCATTATTGAAATGGTTAAGGATTGTAACGCAGCAGTCGACGCAAGTTTGTCGGTTTGCTTCACTAAATTCATGTGGTACCCTTCTTTCGAGTTTTTTTACTTTTCCAATTTGTTTCAAGTGAAGAAAAACAGTTTTATCACTCACAGCGAAGCCTGCACCAAGCTCCGACGTGCTTTGCGATGGATCCGCTTCCACGATAGCTTTATCAACTTGAGTCTCCGGGCGTCCACGAGGCTTGTTCCGTAGGTCAAAATTTCCAGAACGAAAACGTTGAAGGCAAAAACGTACCGTGTTTTTTTTTTTGTAATACCTGCGCCGTACACGTCATTTATCCTTCGAGCTGTTTCTGCAGCGTTGGTGCCACGATGGAACTCGTATTCGTAAATAACGCGATATTTTCAATTTTCATTTTTTCAAAGAAAACAATGCCAATGAAAAATCTAATTAGACTAAAACTAATGAATCACTAAATTCGAAACACAAATAAACGAAGTAGTCCGCTTAGAGCACCCGTCCGAATAGCACCTGCGCGAAGAGCACCCAGCCTAGTCCACGAAGAGCAACTATCCATTTTTTTGGCAGGTGCTCTTCGTGGATTTAAATTTATTTTTACATTTGTGTCCACGAAGAGCACCTACCACTTAACAGCCTAGTGTTGAATGAAAGATATCGATAAAAATCACTGAACATTTATGTGATATGTGGAGGTGATATGACCATTTATGTGATATGTGGAGGTGATATGACCATTTATGTGATATGTGGAGGTGATATGACCATTTCACTAAACGGATACTGCAAGCATGATGGAGGTTATAGAAGCAAATACAGAACTATTTTTTGTTCTTATTTTTAAGTATAATTATAGCAATATTATAGTATTTTAATAACTATTTTTTTATAACCCTTGCTGTAGTGCTGTAGACCGCTGTAATGGTAGTTTGCCACTGTGCAAGTGTAGTGTAGTGAAATTATGTGTTTGATACAGACGAACTCAGGGACCAAGCAAGGAAAGTGAACGTGGCGTGTGCGAAGCGAGACGTGTTTAGCCTGATGCGCGCGCAGAACCCGCTGTGGCGGCAGAAGCGCATGATGGAGGGCGTGCTGGACCCCGGGAAGCTGGACGAAGAGGAGATCGAGGAGCCAAAGAATACCCCAGTAACAGTGGACAAAATGCTGGTTCACATGAACAGGGTGTGCGCCGGGATAGAGGACTGTGTCACGCCCGGCCGAAACCTTCGATACCCCGCTTACCGACAGGTTACACTTTTTTTGCTGCATTTTATTCGGCCTACAGAACGAACAGATTACGCCATTCTATAGATACCAGATCTTTTTTTTTTAACTTAACAAGGATTTACAAAATGTTTCTATTGATCATCAGAAATCAGAAATATGTATATATCAAGACCACGCCTAGAAATTACCAGTGAAAGTGAATGTTTATAGGTGTATGCTCCTCGAGCTTATTAAGTACGGAATCTACAGGAATTAATTCGTGTGTTATAATGAGTATTCATTTTTATGCTCCCCGATTGGACCGAAAATTTTAGCCAATTTGTTTGATTAACACAGGAATACTCACGTAAAATTTAGGGTGGATACGACCAAACGAATGTAAATTTTAATCTTCAATTAAATAGCTATTTAATCGAGCGTAAATCAATTTTGTATTTTACCATTTGCAATTCCAAATATAGCGAGCCTATTCGTGATTAGTTGCTAAACCACCACTTCGCAGTAAACTTCGCTTCGCACTTCGAAAGGCTACCTTTAGTGCCTTTTCACACGTACCGGTTGCCGGGTAGCCGGCGCCGGTTACCCGGCGGTGAAGTGTATGGGCATGGTACATAGCTTTCACATGTACCGGCGTTATTTATCCGGCAGGCGGGTACATTTGACACCGGGTATCCGGCGCCGGCTACCCGGCAACCGGTACGTGTGAAAAGGCTCTTAGGCTTGTACTCCATACCGTCGTAGAACAACTTATTTTGCCGGGTAGTTCATAACATATTCGCGTAGTTATTCCAAGTGTAGTTTTACTGCAGATTGGATGGTAAAACGATTGATTTACTCGAGAATAGTATATGGAATAAATATAACCCCGGTATACTTAATCTTGTATAAAAATAATTTTTGGTCGAATCTACCCTTAGTCCGTTATTACGATCGTCGTCTATTATTAATCTCAGAGCCGTATTTGATAAGCAAACGTCAAAATTATTCTAAAAGTAATTTCAAACGCCCTTTGAAACCCTATAATTAGTATCTGTGAAGGATGGTCGATCTCAGCCGTGTGTACAATTTCACTTGCATTGTGAAGGGGCGATATTATTGAAATAATATATTTTAGATATAATTATAATTATTTGGTATTATAAAGGTTCAGTTGTTTTAGATTGCGTTAAGAATTAGAAACACGTACCACCCAACTCCGGTGGTAGAGAGCATAGAGAAGGAATATTGGCGTTATGTGCTGAGCGGCGACGTGCATGTTGTCGTGCACTGCGCTGATGTGGATGCCCTCGAGCACCGCGTCGGGTTCTCGGAACAATTCAGCCACAAGTGGAACCTCAAGGTATATCTTAAATAGTCGTAGATGTGTGTGCTGTAGTCGTGGCGTGGCGGCCGAAGGACAGCCCCCCATCCCTCGCCTTTCCAATTTTCTCCACCTCATATGATAGTATCACTCCTGATGTGATAGTAGGTATCACTCGTGTGATATTATTAAAAACCTAGTTCGGTTTTTAAACTCACACTCGTGTTTTAATACCCCTCAAAATGCAAAAGTTTCATAAACTACTATTATCTACTCTCATATCATTAAATGCGAATTACAAACTTCAATACGAATTTATATTGACAAACTTGAAGCATATCACCGAAATTTAAAAGAATCAATGGCGGCTCCCTGAGATGGCGCCAAAACCAGGCTGTCACGCGCATGCGCTAACGCAGTTTAGGTAATAGTTACTACGTGCCAAAAGTGTCAAGTGGGAAACTATCGTAATGACAAGAAAATACATTATAACTAGCGGCCCGGTACGTGCTTCGCAACGAATAAAGTGAAATAATTAAAAAAATAGGTAATTGGAACATCAAAGTAAATATAAACACAAATTTAAATATAAACACAAAGCTACAATAATTATTATCGCTGACAATTTGCTTTATGTTTTTTTTTATTTATCGAAGCACGTCCAAAATGAAATATCCGCATGAATGACAAAAAAAATAAAAAAGTTTCAATGTGACTGCAAATTCCTCATCTCAAAAAAGTTTGAATACAAACTGATCCGCCATTTATTGAATTCATTTAATTACAAAAGATGTGATAAATGAAGAACCACTCGACAGATATTATAAGCAAACTTTACATAAACCATCTGCTAATTAGTCCGAATAAAGCCTAAAAATTTGGTTTGGGTAGGTGAGCCCGTTCTTGAGTTATAAAATAGTAACGAAAAGTGGCATTGATTTTTAAATATATATTAGATAACACTATTTTGTTTGGGAAATAATATTATAATAAAACTTTTTTTTCCATTATGATATTGTGTCTAAAGTATGTCGTTATAGATTCGTTTTAAGTCCGTAATTCGAATTTTACGATATGAGAGTAGATAAAAATGTTTTCGATGAGTCAGCTTATATTTAACACAACTAAAAAAAAATTACGTGCCTACTTACGTAAGCACCCTTCGAAAGTAGTCCGGTATCCCAGGTGTGCGATGTTTCGAGGCTGAGTCCGTTAATTGTCGTCGGCAGACGCTGCTCTCGGAAAATCTAAACCTGCTCAGCTACCTGGGCCCGGTGCTGGGCGTCACCTCCACCACCGTCCACTACGGCATGATATTCTCCACCAGCTGCTGGCACAAGGACCCCACCGGCGTGCCCTGGATCGAGTACCTCCATTCCGGATCGCCCAAGATATGGTAAACACCAGTTCAATTACAATTTCAATACTAAGTGAAGTGATAGATTTAACATCAGTGAAATTATAGGTGATAGATGTTTTTAATATATTCTAGCCGTTTAGTGCTTGATTAAAGCGGCTAATCTTGAAAAAGCTGGTACCGGAAACGGAAGCTGGCTAGCGAGGCTGAACTAAATCGCATTGGCTTTTGTCTCGCCCTTTCTCTAGCCGACAGAGCGAAACGAAAGCCAGGGCAATCCAGTGTGGGCTCGCGCTAGGAGTTGCGATACAGCCCGTCGCGATCAGCTTTCCAGTGACACAATAAAATTGCAGGTACTCGATTTCCGCTGATCAGGAAGATCTGTTCCGAGCGGTCGCCTTAGCTGTCTGCCCGTACATAGTGCAGAATAAGAACATCTGGCTGCCGTGCGATGTTACAATGCTGCCGCCCCACGTGCTCCACCGGTACGGGGTGCGCGTGCAGCGCCACGTGCAGAACCCTGGGGAGTTCGTGATCGTGTACCCCGACTCGTACTGCGCCTACATCGACACCGGCAAGAATGTCTCCGAGGGGGTGTACTTCGCTCCCTACGAGTGGATCGACAAAGCGGAGAAGATCTTTCGAGTAAGTAAAGCGATAAGCAATCATATTATGGTAAAAATAAATATTGTCAAATATGTCGAGAAATAATTCACGTGTTATCCATGAAGTAATAACAATCTCATGTACATGTAGTACAATTTTTTATCATGTTCTGTAATAATAGTTGAAATGTATGTACAGAACTTGAACACCTGCTGCGAGCCCGGCCTCTTCGCGTTGGATAAGATGTTTTTCTCCATCGTGACGGCGGCGACACCAAATGAGGAGCTTCTTCAGAAAGTGAGCGTGGCCACCGCGGCCTCCATCAGCGCCGAGCTTGCCCACCGCCACACCCTGGCCTCGAAAGGCATCGAATTGATATCACCAGAAGTGAGTCGCGCATCTGAGCCCGTCTGCTCGAGCAGAAAAAGACCAATATCAATCAATACGATTGCACTAAAACGACGTCACACGTCTGACTACAGAGCGAGGTTTTTAAATTCCGTTGTTTAATATTGCTCCTGTTTTCTCCTCGCGCTACAGATTCCAGACAGCCGTAGAGGGCGTCCATTAATAAAGTGACTCATGTAAGGGGGGAGGGGTCTAGCCTTATCTCACACAATCTCACGCGGGGGAGAGAGGTATTTTTCCCGTTATTCCTGCATAAAACAGTGTAAAATTGTGAGAAACTAAATGTTATTAAATAAATTTACGTAGCACAAATTAACGTATTTACATATTATTTAAAAATATATATCACGTGAGATAAGGAGGGAGAGGGTCAAACAGCAAAATCTCCTCATTGCCTCATTTTTAATTAATGGACGCCCCTTTACTATGATCTTTTTTCCAGGCACTGCTGACTTATAAGTCTTCGTCGTGCCATTTTATCTGGTCTTATTCATTGCACTGCCTTCCCGTCGCGGTCGTTACAAATGACTTGGCTTTACATTACATTTCCTTTACTCTCACATACACTATTTGAACCATTTACTTTACTACTGAACGATGTACAAAAGAGAGAGAGTGTTAGTTAATACCAGGAAAATTGAACATCAAGCTTAGAAATAGAATGAGCTAGGTATAGCGGCAGCTTTTGAGACGACGTTACAATAAAACCCGCCTTCAAATTATGTTCGTATATTTTGTTGACTGCGGAAAACACATACCTTGTGTTTTCCTTTGCGCGACGCGAGTGCGGCTGCACACGCCAGGCGCGTAAAACAACGCGTTTGACTATTAGCCGCGCCTGGAGCAAGCGCATGTGATTATTAGCCGCAGCCAGTGTTAAAGGACAGATGGAAAACTTCCAAAATAAGGAACAAAACAAAAGTTCCTGATGTTCTACAAAAAAAAAAAATACTCAAATGGAACTGGACTAGACATAGGTATTATGAGAGCAAAAAGAGACAAATGGACATGAAATTTAATGGAATGATATCCTAAAAAAGGACGTTGAATTAAAAGATAGAAATATGACTTACAAAAAGGAGAATAGGAAGAAGGAGAATAGCTCGTGACTAAGATAAATGGAAGAAGCTAGGGGAGGCCTGTGTCCAAGGACAACCTGACCGACAACCGAAGCTAGGGGAGGCCTGTGTCCAAGGACAACCTGACCGACAACCGAAGCTAGGGGAGGCCTGTGTCCAAGGACAACCTGACCGACAACCGAAGCTAGGGGAGGCCTGTGTCCAAGGACAACCTGACCGACAACCGAAGCTAGGGGAGGCCTGTGTCCAAGGACAACCTGACCGACAACCGAAGCTAGGGGAGGCCTGTGTCCAAGGACAACCTGACCGACAACCGCCACCCTCTGCCCCCCGCGCCCCTGTACCGCGCAGGCGAGGACTAAGATAAACGGTTTGGCTATAGTTCACCTGCTTCGGTGAACACTACTTGAACTGAAAATTGCATTAGGTTCAATCATATTGTTTTTATTAGTATAACAGGGTTCAATAAAATTACTATTCTTACCATGAATTTTAAAATCGACACCAATGACACAAATGATAGTACTTGTTTACACGTGACTGCCAAGTCCAGTCCAGTCTTTATAGAAGGTTTAAATTATGGACCATCCGGTGGCAGCGTAGCGTAGGTTAGCACCCAGGGCGGTTGTCTATCGAGCACCCCCTACGTTACTTACTCGACCGAGCAACACATAATATCAGGAAATTATAAAGATGCCAGTTGGACAACTTTACTATGGGACCAACCCGAAATTCGCGAAAAAAAAAATCTGCTGTGGGTTATTCATAAAGGGTATGCTAAGCCGAGAAGGGCTCATAGTACTCATCATTATGCTTCTTCTCATTCTCATTCTCATTATCAAACTTTTACCATACTATACAGCTGTTCCATACATTTTGTCGAGTGTCATTGACATTTTTCTATGGAACAGCTGATTTCTTTTTCTCGAATTTCGGGTTGGTTCCATAGTAAAAGTTGTTCATAATTATGAGTACCTACTATAAGCCCTTTTCGGCTTAGCATACCCTTTATGAATAACCCTTTATAAAAATGAATCTCTATTTCCCTTGGTCATCGCATCACGCGTGAAAGGATGAAATTCTTTTTTTGTTGTGTTGTGCGTTGTAATGTCAGTCTAATAAACATATAATAAATATAGATTACCTTCCCCAGTCGTATCGGGCGCAGCACAAGAAGAAAAAGAATGAAAATGTGTGGCAGGTCGAGCCCCACTCGGGGGAGTGCATGTACTGCCGGAACACGATATTTTTCTCCAGGGTGAGTTTTTAATTATATTTATTTTCTATTAGCTGATGCCGGGACTTTTTGTCCGGTTCTGCTCAGTCTTCGTCCTCGCAGGTTTGGGGATACAATACAGCAAGCATGGCTATCACTTCAGAACACAAATATCCGATCGATCCAATCTGTCCGTCTAAACCGCTACCGTGTCGTATTTATTGTCTAAGTGTGTACACTGTACAGTAAGACCCTGGATTTACGCGATAGGTGGGACCAAACGATAACAGTGTAAGTTGAATGTGCATAAATCGGGGCTCAACTTTGCATATAAAATAAATTATTTTTTTGGTCTCTTGGATGACATAACTAAAGTAGTCAATAATGTGGACTGCGTACGTAGTACAATTCTACGCGGAACA
Organism: Alcis repandata; assembly: GCA_949125135.1. NCBI lineage: Eukaryota > Metazoa > Arthropoda > Insecta > Lepidoptera > Geometridae > Alcis > Alcis repandata. The sequence goes on from OX421221.1 coordinate 19,331,263, forward strand.
CGTTCGAACCTGTCGTAAAAACCGAATACTGACAGGGCGGAAACCGAGGCGCGCGGCGATTTCAAAGAAAAACTGTATATCCGAATTCGCGTTAAACGGGGTAGCGTAAGTCAGGGTATTACTATGTTTTATTTAAAAAAAATTATATTAGCAATTATTAAAATAATATATGTACCTACTTGTTTCCTAGGTGATTGGCTTAACTGGTAAACAAACGGGGTTATGCGCGGCCCACGGCGTCATGGTGATGGAGTCGTGCGCCCTTCCCACTGAGCAGGTGTCGAACTTATACTGCATCCTGCTCGTCAGCAATGCGGCGTTAATCCGTGCGCAGAGCTTTCTGGACCGGCGGCGCTTGAACAGTGCCGTGAACGAGTAGTTCAGTCAGGACTCAGGACCTGTTAATACAAGGTGTTAGGAGAAGGTCTGGTAATAACATAAGAGTGTTGTTCTATACGTCAAAGTGAACAACCAAAGTAAAATAGAATACCTTTTACTAAAAAATATATATACACACAAACAATGTTTTATCTTTACGAAAGATAAAACATTGTTTGTCAAAAGATCTCAAAATCTCGCTACTTCAACGCCATCTAGCATTCCAGTGATAAAGTTCCGACCCTGAGTACTGTAATACCGCACTGTATTACCGACGGTCACGTCAAAATCCAATCCAAAGGCTTGATCTGTAGGTCAAAATTTTCAGAACGAAAACGTTGGAGCCAAAAACGTACCGTGTTTTCTTTTGTAGTACCTGCACCGACTCGCCCGGAGAGTTCATTTAAATCTTATTCCAGTGCCGACGACTCGCATGGCGAGTTCAGTGTTTTTCAACCGTCAACCGTAAAATGTAGGCGGCATCCGAGAAGACATCATGAAAATCGTAGTGGTACTGAATGTGTTAATCCTTCGAGCTGTTTCTGCAGCGTTGGTGCCACGATGGAACTCGTATTCGTAAATAACGCGATATTGAAAATTTTCCATTTTGCAAAGAAAACAATGCCAAAGAAAAATCAAATTAGGCTAAAACAAATGAATTACTAAATTCGAAGCAAAAATAAAGGGTCTATTAATATAAATCTGTTCAGTGACCTTAAAAAGGCGATATTTTTCATGGCTCTATTATCTCTTGAAGGTGTTTTTAAAAAACTAAAAGTATATCTGACTCATTTGATATCACTTACCAAGTTCCATTACAATCAGATGAATAGTTTTTGCAAAAGAAGTCGATAAAGCGATTATGAAACTGTTCCATTCCCTGGTTTATTGATGTTTATTATTTTGTTAGGTTTCTCAAAACCTCTGTACCCACCGGACCAAGTGGTCTAAAATATCATTAACTCTAGTGTAAGGTTGGACTCACTTTACGTGAGCGGCCATTTTTGTGTGTAACTTAGTTTTAATATTAATAATTTAAAATCGTAATTAAGAATTTAATATTTGTTTACACTTGTTTGTGCAATTATTTAAATTGGAATCGTTTGCACAAAACTGTTCTGAAAATGTAATGGTCACTACTGGCGCGATGGCCTTTTCAAATTTAACTTATTTAACGAACCTAACCTTTGGCTGATGCCTGTTTCCACCTACCATTTAAAATGCTAACAATTATTTTAAATGATCGTATTATTTAGAATTTTACTATTATGGAAACTAAGAAAACATAAATTTAATAGCTACTTGAATAAAAATAATGATTTAATCGATTATAATAGATCCAACCGTTTATTTTCTTTTTGACAGCACTAATAGAACGTAACTGCGTCATGTTACGCAAAAGTTCACTTTTAAATGCGAGGTTTTAAAAATCTGACAACTGCCTCCTAAGTTTGCTCCTTGATCCCGTATAATAATCATCTTTGACAAATTGAGTCCATAAGTGCAGTAGTTTTTTTATAAATTACATAAAATAACAAACGTTTTTAAAAAATTACGTTCTATGGCTATCAACATAGTGATGTTACGATTGAGATATCGATATTGTTTATTAACTACTAGCGGCCCGTCCCGGCTTCGCACGGGTAGACTTTGGGATAAACGTAGAGTAAATTGAAATCGGTCCAGTCGTTCACGCGTGATGGCGTGACCAAAGGTGTTGAGAATAATTATAGGAACTCTTTGTTATAACCTCTATTCTCATGCTATTGCGTAACTATAGCAACCGTAGTTTGTTGATGCTAACTTGTCAATTTATAGTAAAAATTATCAGTATAAAACGCACACTGTTTTGATAGATATGATTGAATTTGAACTTTGTACAGAGGTAATAAAGTGCAAATTGACTCTTGGACGTTAGGAACATACCTACATTGCTTAAACAACAGTGAGTGCTTGCAATTCAATATGAACTTTAAGCTTATTTAAGCTCGTTTTAGTTAGAAAACGTTTGTATGGGAAAAATAAAAGGGCTGTTTTTAGGGTTTTTCAATATTTCTGAGAGATTTTCTTAATATTTTTTTCTGTAAGAACCTTCTCCTAATAATAACAAATACAACAAAAAAAGAATTAGTGAAATCGGTCCAGCCATTCACGCGTGAGGCCGTGACCAAGGAAAACGGGTTTCATTTTTATATATATAGATTTTTATACGGGTATAATGTAGCATTCTAATCTATACTTCTATACTAATATTATAAAGAAGTAAAGTTTGTGTGTTTGTATATTTGTTAAATTGTAAGGGGTAATCTCGGGATCTACTGAACCGATTTTAAAAATTCTTTCACCAATAGAAAGCCACATTATTGCTGAGTGTCATAGGCTATATTTATTACCTGAAAAAATTAGGGATCCTTAACAAAATAAGATCAAGTAAAAAAATTGCAACCAAAAACCTAAAAAAAAAAGTATTTAATCTTAAACACAATATAAATAAAATAGGACAATAAATAAAAAATAAAGTTACGATAGATGAGAATAAAAATACGTTTATAGATAAAAATGTAAAAAATTATAAGAGGAAATATAAATAGTAATTTAAAAAAAATCTACTTATCACCCGCATAAAGACGCATTTAATCTACGTTTATCCCAAAATGTTTAAAAAATGAATATCCACCCGAGCGAACCCGGGACGGGCCGCTAGTGTAGTATAAATATAGATTGGTAGATAGATTGATTTTAGGAAGATTATTATTACGTGTCAATGTAACAAAAGTGATAATAGAATGACGTTCTACTACTTACTAGCGCCATTCCTACGACTGTTCTCTTTCCGCACAGACTCGATAGAAAAATGAATCGATATCGTGTCCACTATAATCACTTGGTCACAATCACAACACTATAACTGTCAAATTAGATCTGTCAAATAGAAAATAAACAGTTGGATCTATATCTATTTTCCGTGCATTATTTAATTCTAGTGTAACGTTGGACTCACTTTACGTGAGCGGCCATTTTTGTGTGTAACTTAGTTTTAATATTAATCATTTAAAATCGTAATTAAGAATTTAATATTTGTTTACACTTGTTTGTGCAATTATTTAAATTAGAATTGTTTGCACAAAACTGTTCTGAAAATGTAATGGTCACTACTGGCCCGATGGCCTTTTCAAATTTAACGAACCTAACCTTTGGCTGATGCCTGTTTCCACCTACCATTTAAAATGCTAACAATTATTTTAAATGATCGTATTATTTAGAATTTTAAGTACCTACTAAGTACTACTAAGTAAATTAAGAAAACATGAATTTAATAGGTACTTGAATAAAAAAAATGATTTAATCGATTAGGGCTATATCTATTTTCCGTGCATTATTTAATTCGAGTGTAACGTTGGACTTTGTGTGAGCCGGGACTTAAGATGCGCCCATTTTGTGTGTTTTTATCTACCCACCATTTAAAATGCTAACAATTATTTAAGGTGATCGTAATCACTTTACGTGAGCGGCCATTTTTGTGTGTAACTTAGTTTTAATATTAATCATTTAAAATCGTAATTAAGAATTTAATATTTGTTTACACTTGTTTGTGCAATTATTTAAATTAGAATTGTTTGCACAAAACTGTTCTGAAAATGTAATGGTCACTACTGGCCCGATGGCCTTTTCAAATTTAACGAACCTAACCTTTGGCTGATGCCTGTTTCCACCTACCATTTAAAATGCTAACAATTATTTTAAATGATCGTATTATTTAGAATTTTAAGTACCTACTAAGTACTACTAAGTAAATTAAGAAAACATGAATTTAATAGGTACTTGAATAAAAAAAAATGATTTAATCGATTAGGGCTATATCTATTTTCCGTGCATTATTTAATTCTAGTGTAACGTTGGACTTTGTGTGAGCCGGGACTTAAGATGCGCCCATTTTGTGTGTTTTTATCTACCCACCATTTAAAATGCTAACAATTATTTAAGGTGATCGTAACATTTAGAATTTTAAGTACCTACTAGTTAGATAAAGTAAACATAAAGAACAATGGCGACGTCCCATACATTGTATTACCCAATCTTTTTGACATGTATGCGCGAAAAGCGTTCCAAGTTACATTCTAGGGTCTTTCTCAAGTGTCAAAACGGGCCTCTTATTTCGTGACGACTATAGGACATGTTATATCTATTGTCCGTGCATTGTTTGGTTAAATTTACTTTGCAAATTATCGTCATAACCTTTTTAATGATCTCGTAGAAACTATGTAAAATCATGTATTATGATATAACAGTTTTTCAAATATCTTATGTTTTAATATAAGATAATTTAATTTTAGTCTTTTCTTTTGTTATTTTCGTTTTATGTTAGCGGTCTAGCACAGTGGAATTGGACGAAAAACGAACCAAACCCAGGAAAAATTACAAGTAGAATTTTTCCTTCGGAATTCGTTAGAGGGGGTCACTGGGAGTCTACATTTCGTTTTTCGAATTCCCAGTGGTCTTGCATTTTCCGCCATCTTGATTTTAAGGGTGTTTTTTTAAATAACTCGTTTATTTTCAATTTTACACGAAAAATGGTTATAACCAAAGTTGTTTGAAATTGAATTTCCTACAATTTCTGTCCTAATAAATTTTTTCGTAGGATCGATATTTTTCGATCGAGGGGGTGGAATTGTATTGGCGCATTATCACTTGCATTGTCATTGAAATTTGCAATTTTTTAAAATAAATTGTTGTTTCGACAGAGTGGTCGTGTGGTAGGGACATTAGAGCATTCAAAACTGGAATGTAAGTTGTAAAAAAAAAAATATTAATAAAATATTTCGATGAATGCCTCACCTCTTTTCCGGGTGTTAAATGAAAAAATATCGATCCTACGAAAAAAATGATTAGGACAGAAATTGTAGGAAATTTAATAAATTTCAAACAACTTTGGTTATGATCATTTTTCGTGTAAAATTGAAAATAAACGAGTTATTTAGAAAACAAAAAACCACCCTTAAAATCAAGATGGCGGAAAATCCAAGACCACTGGGAATTCGAAAAACGAAATGTAGACTCCCAGTGACCCCCTCTAACGAATTCCGAAGGAAAAATTCTACTTATAAATTTTCCTGGGTAAAATAACAATTCGGCTGTGCTACTAATATTTCTTAAAGTTTCGAATCTGTTAGAAGTATCTGTGTCTGTATTTGTGTGTGCGATTTATAGTAAATAAAGTTTTGGCTTAATAAAACTGGTTTTATGAAACCTCAAACCGCAGGGACCCAACTGTTGTGGACAAGGAAATTATTAAAGAAAACTGCCAATATTGTGTTCGATAAAAACTATTTTAATATTGATTTTCAATGACTTACAATACATTCGTATCCAAAAATGTTCCTTAGCTAGATACTTAAAACACTAAAGTTAAATTATCACTGCTCGTTTCTTATTCACCTAACGTGAGATTCGACACAGAATACAATAAATAGATAAAACCACAGCGACAGTGCTGTGTTACATGAAAACTGTTGAAACTTACTAAAGTGCTGCGACCGCGGTTACACAATCCATAAAGTGAAAGACTAAAAGCCGGTTCCGACGTGCATATAAAAGTGCACCTCTATACCTACGGCCGTTCAACTTCAAAGATGTCCGGAGAAGACTAACAGTGTTTGTACTTCCTGTGTACAAGCTTAACTAAGTGCTATACAACTTTATACCCGTTGAATACCTAACGTTTCGTGCTCAGTCTAAAATCTCACCCAAAAGAAATACAATTTGATCTGTGATGTGAACATGACTAACTATAATTAATAAGTACCTACAATTCAGCTATTCTACAAACAAGATAACAACATTGAAATATTTGTTGATTAAACATCGAGTTTACGTCGGCAAACTGCATGACTCGGTCGAGCAAAGTAGTTGCCTGTAAATTAACTGTACACATACAATACGAGTACCGAGTACATAATATCGGTCGCATAAAGTCTGAGCTCATGTGGCGAGTTAACAGATCTCACGGGTCGAGCTATCTCGCACGCGTATTAAACATTTCTAAATAATACCATCAAGGGCTAGATTCAACATTTCACTTATTCATTAAATACGAGTAGGTATAAGGGGAATTGAAAAATTGATTGATTTGATTTGATCGTACGGGATAAGCCAACAGAATAATAAAAAACAACTTCGAAAATAAATTAGTACAAAATTAAAGCAGTGTTATATGAAGACATCTTACTTACATTTTAGAAAAGAAATTTTTGGATCACCGTATCCTAAACCCCCGATCTGACATCTCTAGACTCTAGAATCCTCATGAATTCAAGTGACATATATAAGCAGTCATTTTGTATTTTAGTATGTAGGTACTTATATTTTAAAAAGATTATTCAATATAATTAGATATGCGAGCGAGAGTGCGCGAAAACCGGGAGATCGTTGAGTGAGGTTCGTTGGGTCTCGAGTGGTTTATGCAGATTTACCATACTTTGCACTTGGCAAGAGGGTTCATGGGCGATCCTGAGGGGCAGTGGAAGTCTTTGGCGAACTCTTCCATGTTGGAGAGAGGGCCGACGACGCGGAAGCGGCCGGGCGCGTGGAAGCCGGTCGTGATCCGCAGCTTGATGGCCTCGTTGCGGTACACGGCGCACCATGTGTTCGCCGCGCTCAGCCAGAACAACTGCACGTCAGAAATTGGATCCAAGCTTATTCATATACAGGGTTATAAGGAAAGGGTATGCTAAGCCGAAAGTGGCTAATAGTACCTACTCATCATTATGAACAACTTTTACAATGAGAATAACCCGGAAATTGCGAGAAAAAATCCGCTGTTTCATGGATAAAAGTCAATGAAACTCGACAAAATGTACCTATAGGTAAATATGACTTGTAACCGTGGCTTTTCTGTAATTTAATAAGATTAACCTAAACGATAATTTCGACAAGCGTTTCCACTAGTGGCAATTAAGCGAAGTTTCGCGGGTCTGAGCCATAGTTAAAACAGCCATAATATTACGAGTATAATTCGTAAGTAAGGTTCACCTGTCTAGGAGTATATTTCTCGAGTCCGGGCATTCGGGCTTCCTCCCCGTGGCGTTGGATCCAGGCTTGGTAGGCGTAGTATGCTTCCTTTATTCCGCCGTTGTCGGCAATGTTCTCGCCCTGGGTGTTCACGCCATTTAGCTGAAAAAATAACACGGAATGTGAGAGAATGTTGAGATTATAGTCACGCTGGAGACGGTAGTGTTCGTTACTCGTATATGCAGCTATGAAGCAATATATACTTACCTACTTAATTATAAAAAATAAAGATGGTAATGCATCAAAGGTTAGACTGGTTTTTACGTAAGTTACGTAACCTTAATATTAAACGAGATTTTTGGTTGGAAGACTATCGTAACTAGTAGGTGGTGGTGGGACTCACTCTGCGGCAATAGGTATCTAAATAATTGAGAGAGGTGAACACACCTTCAAGCCGACTTCGTTGACGGTGTAGTTGGAATACTGGTCGATGATGCATTTAGCCTTCTCGAGGTACTTCTGCTTAGTCGACTCTTGCCACCACTCGACCAAGTTTCCATTCTTATCAAATTGGCGGCCCTGTAAAAAATCATACATAACATCTATTATATTAAAAGCGGTAGGTGTCTATCGGCTCACATAGTTCTCTAGAAGTGGACTTTGTACCTATCGAGTCGGTCCGTGTTCTCCGCTATTATCTTTTGAGGTACCTAGGTAATCAGTAGGTGCATACCTAAATATAATAATATGGTAATATAGCCTATCACATGAGGTATACATCCTTGGGTCATATAGAAATGGTGAGCCAGATCTTCAAGCGTCATCAGGGATCATCCGGCAGGTAGGTAGGAACGATACGGTTACATAACTATATATGTAGGGTAAGGAGGGTGAATGGCGCTCACCTAAGGAAAACATGGAGTATTTATTAAATTATTCATTAAAAATCAAAATTAAGATATATAACATAGTCTTCAATTATCCAGCTATCAACAATTTTACTGCAAAAGCATATAATAATATGTTTGACCTACTAGTAGTAGAAAAACATTAAAAAAAAACACGTTTGAGGGTAATGCCGCTCAGGGTACGGGGTATAATGACGCTCAAACATGTTTTTTGGAATTTAACAAGTATAATAATACATTTTAATAAAATAAATATTAATGAGCTATCCTCATACAATAAAAATAAAGTCTACAATCACAAATTTGCTTCAATTTCCCCGATTTGTACGGAAGATTCCAATTAACAAACCAAACAACAATCCAATTCCAATTATTATTATTATTTTTTTCCAATTTAACAAACAGGAAAATTTTCGATGTCATACCAACTTTTATTATTATCTGTGAACGCTCCAGTAGTTGACCAATTAAGGCAGATTTCGATACAAAAAAAATGTTAACTAAAAATCTACTAGAAATTTTGACTTGATTATTTTTGTGTACATTAAAAATTAGTTATTTATCAATATAAACTCATGAAATTTTAATTTAGTTTTACCATTATTTTATTATTAATTAATGAATTAAAATTTCAGCTAATGCGCCTGTAGTTGTCCAGAGGGATTTAATGATTGACCAGTTTTTAACTAGTACCTAGTTGACCAGTTCAGTAAAAACTACAGTTTCATTGCAACAGTACATATGTTTTATTTAATCAAATAAGCAACATCTGAATATAAACGACTTATATTTTAAATAAATTATTAAATTGAAACAGTCTCCATTGTTTTTTCTCTTATTTTACTATTAAAATTTACCAGAAAATAGATCAACAGTTCAAAAGACTTACAAAACTTTGGTTCTATAACCTCTCTTATAATATTTCCTTAACAAGAAACAAATAAAATAAAAAGTACTTAAATAGCAGTCTTGTCATGGTTTTTGGTAACTACACAAACCACTTAGATAATTTGTTAATAGCTTAACAGCAGCAGTTCAAAAGACTTAACTTTGGTTCTATGAACTCTCTAATAATATCTACCTACTTATGAGAATAGAATAAAATAAAAGGACTTATATATCAGTCTTGTGATGTTTTTTTGGTAAAGAACTACACTAATCTCACTTATAGTATCTTTCAGGCAAATATTTCGGCGACTTTGTAGGATCCTCTTTGGTTTATAGGAAGGGGAGGATTTATTTTTTCAATAATATCTTCGTTCTTATACCAAATAGTGTCAGGTTTTTCAGGCCACTTGAATGTATTTGGAGTAGAGAGTACCATGACACTAACCTCCCTATAGTCATGTTCACTTTTTTGAATAATTCCTGGAAAATATTCGCCCTCGTATTGCACAATGACAAACATTCCTATATCATACCGATTATCGGCTTCCCTTTGTTTATTTTGTTTTGAATCAGTTTCGATCTTCTTCTGTTCCTTTAATTTTTTTTTTCAGCTCTCATTACTTTTTTGTTGTCTTTATCTTTTTTTTCTTTTTCTTTATTGTCCCAGTAACTGACCCACGACGGAGAAGATATCGCATCGGGATAAACGAATTTGTTTCTCTTTTTCTCATGTTTTATAGGTGACTCCGTTGGCCACACAACAGCTCCGGCAAATGCTGTACTTATTTTGACTGAAGGGACTTTCCGAATAATCTAGGAGTTTTCTGGTTTATTAGGCTCGAAGGGTTCTGGAGTGTTTCTATTCAAGATCTCATTTTCCGACAATCCATCGCCGATTTTAAAAATATCATTTTCTGGGTTATTTTGGATATCAACTACAGGATCATCTGGCTGGTTTTGCTCATCCTCCTGGTTTTCTATCACTTCATCGGCGGACTTTAGAAAATCGTCTTCTGGAATATTTTGTACATCAACGTTTTGTCGAGCTTGAGTTGCAATAGGCCTGATTGTTTCTTGCGCAGAATCCTTTAACTCTTGATTTTCTAGTAAGCCATCTCCAGCAGAATCTATGTTCTCCTCATTTTCTACATTTCCTTCGATATTGTCAGAACATTCCGAAATAACTCGGTTTTTAAGTTTGCGCCATACATAAAACAATTCTTTTGCAGATTCTTCTCCGGTCCAATCTTCGTCTTTGTTTACTGCACGAAAAGCTTCTGCTCTTCCTCTTCGCATTAATGACTCTATGTAAAGAAAGTGTTCTGGGCCTATTTCGGTAGGCTTATCAGCAATGTCATGCCTTGTTTGGTCATTAATACAACGACTATAATCAATCGCATCTGCGTTAAATGGATAAAGACCACATTTGCGGAAACCATTGGCTATCGTTGATGGGGTAGCTGCTTTAAAGGCTTCTTCCAGTAATGGAGCAAAAACAGCTGATCGCGTCAGTACTCTTGTGCCTGTTTCGAGTTTGTAGTTTTGAACCACTAATTTCCAATTATTTTTTAATGGTCTGAAAACCGACACATCAGCGGGTTGTAAGATGTGTGTGGAATTGGGGTATAAAGCATATAGTATTATGCCATTTTCCATGCATAGCTTCGAAACTTCTCCACTGATATGGGATCGATGACCATCAACCAACAGCAAAACAGGGAATTTGGTACCATTATTTTGCAAAAAAGGCAGCAGGGTGTTTGCTATGTAACCGTAAAATACCTTGCACGTCATCCAACCATTTTTGATTTACCGACTGACCATTCTTCATTTATATTTATGGCTATATCTCTAGGAATCCGTTCATACGGGTAAGCTGGCGGCAAAATTTTTCCAAACGCGGCGAATGTTCCTAATACGGTTATATTTTTTTTCGAGTTTTGGCATACCCCGTATAGATTTTTCATTCCTTTAGGTCCAAGTATGACACCGTTTGAAGGATTGGTTTGAAACCCCGCTTCGTCACAATTAATTATTCGGTCAGGATCATCCAACATATCTAACGCGTTTTCTGATTTTAAATAATCATATAGATTAGAGTGCCATGTTCTTATGTCTGCTTCTGTTACTCTGCTTCGAGCTAAGTCAATATTCTCGGAGTGTCGTTGGCTAATATTGGGATGTCTTTTAAGGAAACTCTCGAACCATGTTCGTCCTGGCAAATTGTCTTTAAATACTGTAGGTCTGTTATCTTTCGAAACAATATCGTGAACTGTATGCATCAGGTTTTGTTTATTTATTGGGAAACCTTTTTTGGCCATAGCATTTATCCAACGACAAAGTAGTTCTTCTTCATGTTGTGTAAGAATAGATGGAGGCCCCATTTTTCTTACAATTGGACTTCTTAATTTAATTTTATTTATTAGCGTGGAATGCGGAATTCCATATTTTCTGGCAGTTTCCCTGATTTTGGCGCCCTCATTTATTTCCTGCACCGCATGCAGTAGACTTTCTTCGCTGTACTTAAAAAACTCTTTTTTTGGGGGCATTTTGCATATTTATCTGAAATAAAATTCGAACTGGTCAAACACTAAAGCAAGCAAAAAAACGTTTAAATGCTCAGTAGTTGACCACTGGTCAATTACTGATTACGGAACATTATACAAAGTTTTAAGTGAATACCTAGATAATACTTCAGGAATACACACTGTTTTGATAATAAATACAACTTTTGTTAAAATTTCAGTTGTTGACCAAATTGGTCAATTACTAAATTTTTTTATATTTCTTGTAGGTATGTATAATTGACCACTACATTTTTTCTAATAAAGAAGTGAAATATTTTAAATATTATAACGTTAATTATTATTAGAGGTAAGACAAATTAGAAATAGTAATATATTATTTTTGGACACATAAATCACAGATGTAGGTATGCATCTGGCGAATCCCATCTTGAACATATTATAGCATGAGCCCACAGCCGCAGATGGGTGCAGTGATACCACAACACGTTATTTTTTCAAAATTCTAAAATAAAATAAATAAATAAATTCCAAATATAATATATTTGTTACAACTTTCATCATCAACATTAATTTCGTCATCACTGTCATCGTCGCAAAGGTGCTTTTCATCTTCACTCTCTGAAGAACTTTCTTGAAAAAAAAATTTATATTTTGTAAGATTATAGTTTCATTTATGTTTGTTCTTCTTTTCTTTGACAACTTTTTTGATCTTGATTTATGATCTTTTTGATCATCAGATTCTTGGCATATCTACAACAATAAAAAAATAAGTCACTAAAGGGTAATGGCGCTCAGATGAGCGGTATTACATTAAAATAGAATAGTTTCGTTGTCAGAAAAGTAAAATTAATAATTAAATAAGCATTAAAATTTTGGACTTACCGACAAAAACACCTAACCAAAAATTAGATCTGCGCGGCGGCAAACGACGAAACGCACTTCATGGTCACATGACGCGAGCTGACTGTCTGTTTGCATCACTGTCTGTTCGAAGCCCTTTCCCGTCGACGTGGCGTGTTACTATGTTCCATTTTGACAGAGATACAGAGGTGAGCGCCATTACCCGGTGAGCGCTATTCCCCCTGCTTACCCTAAAACTCTTCAGGTCCGTCTGCCATTTGTCATGTTTTTACAAATAAAAACAGTTATATCGATGTTATTAAAATTATTCAGAAGAAATAGTGTGCAGCATTAAGACGAACATAGAACGTTTTTACACAAAAAAACAATGCGGTTAAAATCGGAAATTCACGTGTAAAATTCTGGTGTGTATCTAGAAAATAAATGGGCACCTGGTCGTCAAATAAATAATAAATGGGCACCTGGTCGTCAAATAAATAATAAATGGGCACCTGGTCGTCAAATCCGTGAGTAATTTCGTGTCCGATGACAAATCCGATGGCTCCGTAGTTCATGTACGCAGGACGATTGGCGGAGAAGAACGCGCCTTGAAGGATTCCCGCAGGAAATTCTAGAAAAAAAAACAGATCTGTGAAAAACAGAATTGGTTGCGTTTACAACAATTGAAACCTAGATGAAGCCAAGCACTGTCACTTGGCTTAACTACGAAAAATACAAACTAAGTATCATTTTAATTCGGAAAAAGCTCATACTTTAAAACAGCTTTATTAAAATAATTTTTATCGTACAGCTAAATCAACTAAATGTAGGTATATATTTGTAGCCGCAATTCTGATAACTGGCCCAGCTGTGGTGCAGAACAATGGCATTAGAAGTACGATGCATGCACAAAGCATAAATGCACGAACAACTATTCTTACGCCAAATGCGTAGGTACGAGTAGGTAAGTGTTTACCTTCTCCGTTTCATCGTGGGTAATGCTCATTAATTTAGATATATTTTTTTTTGTGGGAAATCAATTAGATAATGTAGTCTTGACACTCCGAATGTTGTTGTCAACGGAAGAATTGAATCTGAATGCTGAGCACTCAACGCTTCAAGGATTAGCAAGCTGAAATAGCAATAGGCTGGCCTTATCTGTAGGAGAACCGACAAACGTTGGGGAAGACGGGTTCTAGAGTAGAGACCACGGATCGGGAAACGTAGAGTAGGACGGCCTGCAGCCAGATGGAGTGACGACCTGCGTAAGGCAGCTGGTGGCAAGTGGATGCGTGAGGCAGAAGATCGTGGCGTATGGTATTCACTAAGAGAGGCCTATAGCTATAACCTAGCTGTGGATAAACATTGAGATAGGCTGATGATGATGCTGAACACTCACGGATGCTGTTTTCGATGGAGGAATAGAACGCGTTGACGACCGCGGGACGGCCGTGCGAGACCCAGTCGGTCTTGTTGACGGGCTCGCGGAGCTTTCCGAACAAGTACTCGGTGCCGAACAGCGTCAGGTTCAGGACAGACTCCATGAGCTTGTCGGACGACATCTCCAGCTGGAAAACAATTATTTAGTACCTAATTATAGGTAAATGTATATTGTGTAGGTACCTACAGCAATTGTGTACTTGTATATTTGTGTGAAAACATTTTTTAGTTTTTTTATTAGCTCTGATTATTCCTAGTACCTATCTGGTCGTATTGACTTAGCCCAGGCTCCATAAACTCGGAAAAACGCGTTTTCATAGAAATTAGAACTAGCTAGAGTCATTTTCCCCCTAAAAACTCCAGAATAATAAATTTTATTGAAATCGTTAGAGCCGTTATCGAGATCTAGTAGGTTGAGATAAATGTAGCATCGGTGACAGAAATTGACATATACTTATTATAGGAATGATTGGCTCGCTGTCACAGTTTGCCAATTGTTTTGAAGGCGGTCTTACCCCATCATAAAACTTGGTAAGCTTGTCATTGTCGAGCATTTCACTGGGGTAGGCGATGTGGGAAGCCATGGCGTCGGCCTTCTCCAGCGCGGCGTTGCGGGTCTCCACGTCCATCCAGTCCACTTGGTTCAGGGTCTTACGGAACTGTTGTCTGGGGACAAATTTACTAGTTGAATAACTTCTGTTAAATTAAATCTGAGTATCTGTGAACATATACTTCTGGGAAGTCGGGTAAACAGACACTGTCCACTTTGTGTAGGTGTTTGTGCCCAGCGCCAACAGGTGATGTTCTCTTGTTTCCTTCTAAACCTACTGACTGGGCCTGAAATAGTAATTGTTAATTAATTGAGATTTTTTTTTCAGACAGACTTCAAAAGGATTCATGCCTAGCTATTGAATTTTGATGTCAGCCGTTACCACAGACTTTTTCACCACCTTTTCTTACGCAAGAAATATGTCGAAATGTTCCTACCTGGCCGAAACGTAGTCCTGTTTCCCTTTACCCCCAAAACAAAATAATTAAAACATTGAACCAAAGTTTTAAATAAAGAATATAATTAAGAATAAGTCATATACCTACCTATATAACGCTAAACATAAATGCATCTAAACATCCAAAATATGATATTTAAAATATTACTAGGATAGGATTGATGCGCGAAATGTTTGTTGGATCTCACGCTAAAACGTCTGAATACTTACTTTAGTTAGGTACTTATTTAGAAGATTTAGAATTAGAAACTGAAAAAGTCATAAATACAAAATAAAATTGTGGAGCAGTGAGATCGATTTCTATAAGGCCAGCGATTTGCTAGACTCGTCACTCAATCGTAAAACAAATAAAATAAAAAAACATTATAAGTAAGTATTATTTAGTAAATGTACCTGATATCGTTAACCATTTCAAGGGCGTTTGCTTTGGAGTTCTCGTTGAAGTATTTGCGGATGTAAAGAGCGCCGACAGCTATGGACATACTGTGAACAAAATATTAGATAGGTATAATAATATAATTCCTTATTGACATTAAATTTAAATTATTTGACGATGGGGATGAGGGTAAACTGATAATAATAATTAATGCACTGACACCTAGCTTATAAATCACAATGTATCAGTTGTTCAATAAATATATCTGAATCTTAATGTAACTGGCAGTCGTTACTAAAGAGCTCTTTGAATTTTCTCAAGTTTTTCAAAAGATTTTAACGTTATCAAGCTGGAACACGATTCACCCAGGATCGAACTTGTGCTTTGTATAAAGACGTTGTCGTCGTCGAGCTGTCGCTATCCAAGTTTCCCACCATGCGCTGTATCATCATCTTCGCATACCAACAGGTGATTTGGCGGTTAAACGTGAACCTATTCGTGATAAGAAAAAACCTTGTTACATACCTAACGCTGGCAGTATCAGTGCATTCCTTCCACCTGCTCTCTCGTTCCGTCTTCCCGGAAAGCTTAGTGACGTAGGCGAGCTGTCGACGGCGCAACTCTTCAGTCAGGTAGGACACCGAGGCGCCAGCCACACGCCACATGACGTAGTTAGCCTGCACGCGCTTTGGTGTGTTCTCCAGAAGGTTCTGAACAAACAAATGTAGTATTTTTGTTTCAAGGCTCTGACACTTTGTTCCGACGGCATAACGACCGGATCGGAAAGCCCTACCCGCTATCTGATTCAGCTACCTGAATTTCGAATGTTTTCGACGATTATTTCAAAAAGTCTTCCGCTTTCGGAAAGAATTTGTAAAATCTTTGATCAAGATTTGACATGTTCTTTCCGACAATCAGCCTACTGGAAGCATTCCCGACGGGCTCTACTGCCAGCATAGTGTGAGAACCTTTATATAGAAGATACATGATTGTGAAGACGCACCCTTTTGATTATTAGTGTCTGATTCCACACATTTCAAGGAATCTATCAGATTGTGAGTAATGTATACCTGGTTCAAGAACATATATGACGGTGACTGTGAAATTACAACAAGGTCCTTTAAGCCAAACCTCAAGTTCGGAGATGTAGTAGGGGACGCTGACGATGGTGGTCTCATCCAAGCCCACGACCAAGTGCGGCGCCAGGAGACGGTTGATGTACTTCAGCCATGGGATCCTGCACAAGGTTTGAAAGTAAAACTCCTGACTCATTTGGAAAAAGTAGTAATAGAACCTGTTAAAACACGAAGTAATCAAATCAGTCCACCTAACAATTTTGCAATGTAGGTTGCAATGTTACAATGCCACTTGATCCTTCAAGTACAGTGCATGCATCGCATGCATGCGATGCAACAGACAGACTGTTCACTGTGTCTGTCCACTTCAAGATTTGAATAACTTTCATAATAATCTACCTTAAATTACCTCAGATTGATTAAGGAACTGTAAAGTAACGTGGGGCTTTAAACATAGTCTGAAGAGGTAAATAAACTGAATGAAACAAACAACTGATAAAAAACATGGGAGTGTCAATATGGTATCATCATTTTCTTCGTTAAGAAATGGATTGGGACCCAGATAATTTTATTGCAAATAGATTATTTAAGTTCCAGGGTAACACACTGAAACTGTTCTTGGTGTAACTAACAGACTACTTACTTAGGGAACTCCTTTTGCAGTTCGGCGATGGTCATAGGATTGTAGAGGCTGGTTGCATTACGACGCTTCTCCAGGGGCAAAGAAATCTGCAACATACTAGTAAGTCACGACGGGAAACAGAGAGTAAGCCACTGAAACTACTGAAAACGAATGGGTTGATTACACGTCAAGAATACAATGGCGAGTCAGTGCCCTTGCCGAATACTCGATTTGTATAAACAGTTTGACCAGGCGAGACAGCCACTAGGAGTGATGGTTTGTGTCCATTTGGGTACTGTCTCGCCACCTCAGATCAAATATACCTAAAGGCAGATTGAGTCCCGCCTTAGATACAGGTGAAACCAAAAAACTACCTTACTGCCCTTGTATGTCTATACTTCAAGCACATAGTGACGCATAAAAACTACCCTTGTTACTACTTATATTTCTTGTCCACGTTCTCTGAGCAGCTGACGTAAGAATTGACGATTGATTCGGGTAGTTTTTATGCGTCAATGTGTGCTTGAAGTATAAGTACGTACCTACACGGGAAGTAGGGTAGTTTTTTGGCTTCACCTGTATCTAAGGTGGGACAGCGTAAAAGCGTAACCAACAATCAAACTCATTTTAATTAATTAAAACTCATTTAATTTTAGTTAGAATAAACGAGGTAAATGATGCCAGTAGCGGGCTTATTTTTATACGTCCAGTGGTTTCATCCGCTTTTCTGCAGGAACCGTTTCCTATTCCAAGATAAAAAGCATATTATTTCTATATCTGTTGTTAGTATGATTTGTTGTGCCTACCTATCGCAAATACACTACAAAAAATGGGCATTAACAAAATTTAGATATTAATTGGTTTTATTGCTAAACATACTCGTAAGTACTAATGTTTAGCAATAAAACCAATCCTGCACGATTTCGATTTCGCAATCATTCAAATTGTCTGCATGAAACTTAAGTTACATTGTATTTTTGGGCTTGAATTGTTTATTTTGTTGTTATATTATTATAAAGATATTCAAGTGTCCATTACCCCGGACCTTGAACAAGCCTCGTTATGGTCAACTGCATGGTGACCGTAAAATCGTTCAGAGCTTTCAGGGTGATTTATTTAACATCAAAGTCGACGAATGGTCGTAAAAAGGAATTCTTTGTGGGCTCATAAACCTGTTGTCGTAACAAGAGGCCCGGGTGAGGTGATTTTAGCTTTAAAACTGTTACGTGTTCTTCCATTTAACCGTATTGGTTTTTAAGATATACCTACTCTGGGGACGTTGCCCCCTCTTTCTCTTCCCCCTCTTTTAATATCCGCCCTATAATCTCGGTACGCAGTGATTTGTCACATTCGTTTCGCAGCTGAAACTCAAGACTTATCTGAATCACTTACCATTAATAATGTACCTTGCTTTAGGTCCTATGCTCCGGCAAATTGGCGCTCGAATGAAGATAGATGAAAATTTCATCATCATTAAAAAAAATGTACAAAATATGAAAGTCTCGCAGCGCAGTCCTTCCAGAGCAAAAAGATGTAAGATTTCATGTGAAACCAAGTCTGTTATTTTACTGTTTTATCTATGAAAACAAATGTTTAACAACTTTGTCATAAATTGTTTGCTATTAGTTGCTTACAAACATTAATAGTCACCATATCAGTATTAGAAATGTTTATTTCCAAAATAAATATGACATAAAATTATTCAAATTAAAACATAATCACTAGCAAAAATTAATGTCTGCAAACAAATAAGTTTCAGTAGGCCTTTCAAACCAACAAATGAAATCGACATGTTTGAACTAAAAAGGTTAAAGGTTGCGTTTCGGGTCACGTTCGAATAGCATCAACACCCGCTATCCTGGAGGGCGGGATGTTCACAGGATTACAAGTTACGTATCCAGTAATGTTAATCCAGGCTATGTGCTATCTCCATACCAAATTTTAACCAAACCTGTTCAACCCTTTTAGCGTGATTCAACATTTAGATTCAACAAACATCTAAACATAATATTATAAACTTTTACATTACATACATCATACATATGTACCTCTACATACTGGCTGCAATTGTCACACCGTGCACCGTACTCTTACATGACATTAGACGCCTTTATCAAGGTCTTACGTCTGCTGATAAGCTGTTCGAGTAGCAACTGGCTAAGTTTAAGTAAAAATTCGGTTTTTTAACATGTGATTTCAATTGATGGGGTAAAGAAGACCTAGCGGAGTCAATTATAAATTAATCTTGACATGTACTGTTTGAGTATTGTCATACCTCGTCTATTCTATTACACCTGGTTTAAACGATCTAGTCCCTACCTATCTAGAGTTCGTTTTACAATAGAAGTTCCGATACAATGATGTGAACTAAATTTAATATTCTGTTAAAGTTACCCAATAATTTAATTTTACTTTAAATTTAGAACGATTAGATTCTGTCTTTAGATAATTTATAATTTATGACAAGCACTATTTTGGTTAGTATCGATAGTATTGGACTCCGTTGAATAGTACCTATTGTAACGTGTGGAGCTATCGATAAAATCGGTTTTACCTACCTATATGTAGGCCTGTCGATATCATGGCAATTTGCAGATAAACACTAAACACTATTTAAAAGTACGAGTAGGGAATGGTAGGAACCATTAGGTACTACAAAATGTCATACATTAATTAATCTAAACTAACTAACACGAAGGTATTAAGTAGCTTCATAAAAAGCATACTTCTAATTTGAACATGAAATACATACTCGTATGTACCTACATTACAAATTGAGGTAGTACCTACTTGAGACAAAATGTCTATTCTTTCAGCTTTCTAGTTTCAGCAGTTTGGGCTGTGATAGGGTGAGTTGAACAGATTGCAAAGGTACTTATGCAGTATGTAAAATTGTTCGCCATTCAGCAAAGAAACTTAACTTTCCAACCAAAAAAAAAAACAAAAAAAAAAACAGAATATTTCAGTTTACCTTTCTTTAAACGATAAACAAAAACAACATTTAAAATTTCAAGTTTGAAGTACCTGACAACATTGTTGATCGGATGATGAGTGAGGCTGTAACAAAATTAAAGTACTTCGACTGGTGATAGTTCCTAATAATTAAGTTGTGGTAAGTATTTATTAATAATATAAAATTATTTATATATTAATAAATAGTGGTTGGGCTCTTTTCAAAAAGCCCACCTAAAGAAGTACCACAACTTTGTAAGTTATTCAACCGTCAAGCAGTAATGTGCAAATATTACTGTGTTCCGGTTTAAAGGGCAATGTTTACAGATAATTTTTAGGGCATATAGGAGATTAAATATCTTTTTCATCCCACCATCTCGGAAAGAGTATTTTTAATCTTCAATATCTGAGTGGAAAAGCCGTTTTTATTCTCTAGAGGATAAAGTAAATTGAATTTAGAACATCGTGTGCACTAAGTTTGTGAATTAAAAAAACATTAAACCTATTTACTGCTACCTCTATGGTGCCGAATATATCATACAACTTTTTTTAATTTGTTAATAACTCAGACTCGGAACCTTCTTGGTGTTCTTTTTTCAATTTGCTTTGTACGCGGTTCTTTACGCGGCATTTTTTCACGTCATTGTTAAACCTTATATTAAAAACAAGAAACTTGAAAACAAGTGAAAAAACTAAAATGAGTGATTCTAGCGATGAGGAAGTTTGTTTGACGCCAACAGAATTGACTGAAACTGTTAATAATGCGCAAATGAGCTTTTCCACTCAGATATTGAAGATTAAAAATACTCTTTCCTCGCTGAGGTGGAATGAAAAGTTACGTGTTGCACTCGAGTGCAAAGATTTTTCACCTCGTGCTCTTTTGATTCCCTCGCTAACGCTCAGGATTCTAATTTTGAATCCTTCGCTTGCTTGGTCATCAAAATTGAACACGCGGTTAAAAAGCAACTTTGCACTCTTGTATAACAAATAACTATTATCTCAAGGTGACGAGCACAGTGCTGTGCCACGCAGGGTTTTGAATGTTAAGAGTTAAAATTATGAGTGGCGCAGACCTGATATAGCAAAACGTGACTTTTATCATCAGGCGAGCGTTTTGCTCGTCTCGTTACTCAATTGCATGAAAAAGTAACAATTTCAACTTATTTCATAAACTTGACAAATGCCATTATATAATTATGGATGATGTTTTGTTTGACATTTCACCCAAATAATATTGTAATTAGCATTCTTTGAAAGGGTCGTAAGTGGCTACGAAAAGAGACTTTGCTCGACTTGGCGAGTGGTACTGCCGTGCGCCCAGAGTTTTTATTTTATTTAGTATTTGTTTTCGTAAGAAAAACTAGCACAGAACCGTCGTTGACCGTGGTCGCGGGCGTACTGGCGAGATGCGCGGTGTAGGCCAACAAGGTCAGATACCACGCTGTAGTATGTTTATTACGATTATATACAATATACATCACGAATAAATGATAGTTTAAATCCTATATCTACTCAAAACCTATCAAACAAAATAAAATTTCAAATAAAAAAAAGTCATGAAATCACACAAGATAACATACAAAAGCATAATAAAAAAAAATCTATGTACTTACTTTGTAATTGTGTTTTTGCAACTAATCAATACGTTATTAAAGACAAAATTGAAGAAATTAAAAATAATTTAAAAAAATCACAGTCTAAGTTATAGAAGAAGAAGAAGTATTGGTGCAGTCTTTTGGAAAATGCTGTTTGTCGTACAAAAGTAAGTAAGTAGGTACAAGTACATAGTGCCTATTCACACGTACCGGTCGCCGGGTAGCCGGCGCCGGATACCCGGTGTCAAATGTACCTGCCTGCCGGATAAATAACGCCGGTACATGTGAAAGCTATGTACCATGCCCATACACTTCACCGCCGGGTAACCGGCGCCGGCTACCCGGCAACCGGTACGTGTGAAAAGGCACTTAGGGTCTTGGTACGTTATAGGCTACCGTTGTTCTGTGAGACAATAGACAGACACCCAAACACAAATAGCTCTTTTGTGTGACCCTAGTTGCGGTCACTCACCAAGCACTGACCGAATTGCCCGTTACTTACAATGACAATTAATTTTATCTATGGTTGTAAAACAACGGTAACCTGTTACCATCGTCAGTCGTACACGTCATCAGCGCTAAAATAAAGAAAGACAGGAAGGCAGAATCATATCACAGGCTTGAAAGATGAAATGGAAGAAAGCATGCCACGAGTAGACCAGTACTAAATGAAAACTAAGAACTTGACAATAAAACGTTAAGTGACGATGAGGTCAACGATGGTCTTGGGATAGCTTTAAAATGAGTATGTGCGGGAACTGCGGGTC
Source organism: Alcis repandata (assembly GCA_949125135.1). Classification (NCBI taxonomy): domain Eukaryota; kingdom Metazoa; phylum Arthropoda; class Insecta; order Lepidoptera; family Geometridae; genus Alcis; species Alcis repandata. The sequence goes on from OX421221.1 coordinate 19,353,648, forward strand.
GTCCATTAATCTCGTGTTTTTAGCAACTTTTCCCTGGTAATAAATACGAGGTGAGGTTATAAATTACCGCACTATATTACGTATATTTTTGTATGGTACAAGTTTTCTTCAAATTTATCAGAATTTAACTAAAAAAATAAATACACGTATCTCACTACACCCCTTGTGATATTTCGTGATGTTTTCCGAACCCTCCTTCTCGAGCCTCATGTAATTAATGGACGACCCCTGTCCGGGCTCACCGGTTGGTGCTTACTTGCTAAGGGACGGATTCTAGTGTTAGTATGGTAAAAGTTGGCTTGTCAAAAGTATTTAAGTACTTACATTGGCAAGTTCAATTTCGAATAGCAGGGACTCCTTGAGTTCGACCTCCGCCCGTGCCTTGTCCGCGCCCAGGAGGATGGCGATGTCCACCATATACTCAAAATAAGCTTTCACCAGCTTGTCTGACGGACCACGGTTCAAGTACTCCCGGCTCAGGCCCAGCGACGCTTGGTCCAGCTGTAGGAAACATGCTACCATTTTCAGCAGATTTTTTTTACTATATTTTTCGCTTTTCTGTATAAGTGATCTTATTAGACTTTTTGCGTAAGTAGCTCAAACACTGTACTCAAACGCTGGAGGAGCTGGAGCGCTCCTCGCAAACTACCGGCTCGATATTGAAGCTCGTTAGCGAGCGTTATGTTGTGCCCCTACAGAGGTTCTTGGATGCGAGTGTGCTAAGGTCTATATAACACTCACAAGTGCAAGTGAAATCGTCATGCTTAAGGCGGTAGTGATGGTGGAATACCCAATCACCGACCCTGACGTCACTGTTTCGCCTACAGTGATTAGTCTCTCATAAACTGCTCGTTTCATTCCAGCACACATCAGATGTTCACAATTAAAATGCAAACTGAAAATTCGCTGAACAATAAATGTTTAATGCCTAGATAGTCCAATTCTAAACATCTTCGTTATAGGTATATAGGTAATGAATTAGGTACAACTAATTAAAGAGATTGATACCTATCGTCTAATCTAAAAAAATCTGATTCGTAGGAAAAATAATTTACCCATCCTTTAAAATTAAAGAAAGTTCCTATTATATTTCTAAGCGAACTATGAAATCTTAGGTACCTACACCTAAAACGAAGCAAGTTCTTACATCAATAATCCTCTGGGTGGAGTTCCTGACATCGACGCTGATAGAGAAGTCCAGGAAGTAGTCGACGGAGTAGCCGGCCTTGCGAAACTTGTAGACGGACTGCTCCCAGCTGAAGGAGGCGGCGTCCCAGCGGTCCCCGTCCAGCACCGGCCACCCGCCCAGGCGCTCCAGCATCTCCAGCAGGGGTTTCACTCCGCGTTCCTCGATCGCAGCTGACATAAAACAATAATTAATAAACATCATCATCAACTTTGGCATCTTACATCCACAAGAGATGATCATTCTGTAGTGTCCGATTGGTCATATCTGCGCTCGTAGCTAAACCGATGCGAGACCCACAGATGCGGTCACTTCAGGTGAAAACAACTTTTGACGAAATATACAAAGTGTAACTGAAAGGTGTGACAATACCATGCCTAGACGTAATTAGAATTTACTCCATAAGGTCTCATAATCCTCAGCATGCCAGACTATGAGTAATCACAAGTCAAACTACAACACCGCTCTAGCCCAGTTGCAATTATTTCATCGAAACGCTACAATGGGTTTTTATTTTACATACATACATACATATTATCACGCCTCTTTCCCATTGGGGTAGGCAGAGACTACATCCCTCCACTTGCTACGATCCTGACATATGTCTTTCGCTTCTTCTACTTTCATAAGTGTTTTCATACAAGCTCGTCGGTTGCGGGTACTTTTTACGTGGCCTTTAATGAGAACGTCTTCGATTTGATCGTGATACGTTCGCCTACGTCGACCTCTACCAGCTTGTCCATTCACACTCGCCTCATAAATCTGTTTCGTCAATCGTCTTTCATCCATCCTCTCTACGTGTCCGAACCATCTCAGCATCCCTTTTTCTATCTTTGTCACTACATCTTCTACCACACCACAACGTTCCCTTATCACGCTGTTCCTCAACTTATCCATCAATGTCACTCCAGCTATACTTCTCAGACTTCTCATTTCCACAGCATTAATCTTACTTTCATGCTTCTTCTGCCAAACCCAGCATTCACTACCATACATAAGTGTGGGGACCAGCACTCCCCTATGTACAGCCAATCGTGCCCTTTTCGATACGTTCTGGCTGCTCATAAAGTTATGCAGGGCTCCATTCACTTGGTTTCCTGCCAACACTCTTCGCTCAATATCACAATCATACTTGCCGTCTCTCGTAAACTTTGATCCCAAGTAAACAAACTCTTTCACTTGCTCCACTCTTTCTCCTTCAATCATAACTCTACAATTCGACATACTTTCTTCTCTTTCAAAAACCATTACTTTCGTCTTACATACATTCATTTTCATACCTTTGGTTTTTAGGGCACCATGCATAATATCAACCATCGCCTGCAACTCCTCCTCTGATGATGCTAATATAACTTGATCATCAGCGTATAGGAGGCATTTGACAGTTAAATCATTCATTCTTAACCCATACGCACTTTCTTTCAAATCCTTCAAGCAATTGTCTATAAATAGGTTAAACAGCCCCGGCGAGGCTACACATCCCTGTCTAACACCTTTTTCGATGCTAAACCAGTCTGTGTAAGCCCCGTTTACCCTAACACAAGCACTGGAACCTACATAAAGTGATTTCAGCGCTTGTATCAAGGAGCTGCCTACCCCATACATAGACAAGGTCGACCACAATTCATCCCTCACCACTCTGTCATAGGCCTTTTCCAAGTCCACGAATGCGCAATAAACCTTTTGACTTTGAGCCAAGAATTTTTCGGTTATGCTTCGTAAGGAAAAAACCTGATCCGTACAACCCATTCCTCTCCTAAATCCCGCTTGCACATCCCACATTTTCTCTTCAGTTTCATTTATCACTCTCTTAATCAACACTTTTGCATACAGTTTACCGACAATGCTGAGTAAGCTAATGCCTCGGTAGTTCTTGCAGTCTTGCTGCGACCCTTTTCCTTTATACAGCGGTACGATAACGGCCTTGCACCAGTCTACTGGTACCTTGCCGCTCCTCCAGCAAAGGTTAAAAAGGCGGTACAGCTGACTAGCTACCAGGCCCTGTCCAGCTTTCAGCATCTCGACCGTAATCCTATCATACCCAGCAGCTTTGCCGACTTTCATACTGTTCATCGCTTTTACAATCTCTTCCATACTAATTTCACTTTCATCGCAACTTTCATGCATGTCTCCAGGTGGGGTCTCTGCTTGTATATCTTCTTTCTCAAACAAACTTTCGAAGTATTCCTTCCATCTCTTTTTTTTTTAAAGGTATTTTAATAGCCTAGCAGCGACTACCCTAACTAACCTAAACCTTCAAAATGTCTAGTAGGTAGTAAAAGGTAACAGTAAATCTCATTCAACCAAAAAAGACTAAATCTAAAAGGTCAGGCTAGTTTTATTAACAACTAGCTGCACCCGGTGGTTTCACCCGCTGTTTTTTTTTTTTACTTTAAACCTTCCCTGTATTAAAGCATACAAAAAAAAAAGAATTACTCAAGTCGGTCCAGCCGTTCTCGAGTTTTAGCCAGACAAACGAACAGCGATTCATTTTTATATTTAACTACATAGCCGCACCCAGCACCCAGCGGTTTCACTTTTACTTTTTTTTAAACCTTCCCTGAACTTCCACAAATATTTCAAGATCAAAATTAGCGAAATCGGACCAGTCGTTCTCAAGTCATAGCCAGACAAACGATATTGCAAAGATTTATAAGAAGTGGAAAAAAGATTTTTATAAGAATGAAGATTAGCTCGTACTTACATGGCTATCCGCTAAGGCGTTAGGTAAAGTAGGTGCATATTCAAAGCTACACCCACGGACCAATGGTGTTGGATCATAAGTTAAAAATAGGTTTAAATGCAAGGGCAGAACATTACACAATTCATAGAAATAATTGCATTTACGGTATGCGGCTTTCAGTACCAGGTAAACACGACGGGAGCCATCGAGGCGTATTTGGTTCGGTTTATTCCACTATTATACGAAAATAGTGTCATAAAATTGTAAAATTTTACAGAACCAATGTAAGTTGTATGATTTTGCGATTAAATATGGTCCATTTGTCGTTTTCTATTAAAAATACGAGTATATACCAAGTTAGATAGATAAACTCTTTATTGTTCACACCAGAAATTAGAGACAAAAAGGATCATAAAACTTAAACCTAGTGCAACAACTGGCGGCCTTATCGTTAAGAGCGATTTCTTCTAGGTACACGTTCCAGGTACATAAGTAATAGGTATATTACTATTAAACACTCCTGGGAAATTGTAGTAGCACTTCCTTTGCTCTCCCTGCTAAGGCACCGGCCACACCGCGCCGTTGCTATACTGGGCTATCTTGATTGGGAGGTCAGATATCCAGTTATAACCAACGGTCCCTTCTTAATCGGCTCTTATGACAGGCAGAGCCGGATTCTTAGACCCTGGGTCCAGAGTATATGCACCTACCTAGTGCGTTTGTACTTAAATTTACATTATCGAAGATCAATATCCTGACCTATTTTTCTAAACTAAAGCGTAGGTAAATAAACATTTAAAAACGCTCCGCAAATCGCTTAAATTGTGGTGGTGAGTACTCGTATTACAGCGCTTCCAATAAATTGAATAACGTTTCGCGATTATTGGTAATTGGCAGCGAAACATGCAAAGTTCTAAAAGGCGAAGGCTTCAGTGATTATTCAATTTATTCATCCATCACCTTACGTCACTTTGGTTGTGCAAATTGCGGAAACGGTACTCAGTTAACTTTCACTCGTAACGCCATAAACATGTTTAAATATAACACTTGTTAATTGACGTAATTTAATTTAATTTTCTGTCCTCTTCTAATGATCGCTGGCGTTTCTGAACTCTGCTTTGACGCTTTTCTACGCTTGCGTGGTGAAATCTTTTTTAGATTAACCACCACCAGCTATAAGCGATAAGTCCGCCTTGTTGCACTATTTTTAAGTACATATTATCATGATTCTTTTGTCTGTAATATGTGGTGTGAACAATAAAAAGTTTATCTATATAATTATAAACTAGACCGCGGCCTCTCGTCTCGCTTTGTCATGTAAGCTAGAAAAGATCGAGACAATAGCCAACGCAATTCAGTTCAAGCTCGCGCTAAGAGTTCGTTATAGAGATCTATTTTAAATCCTCCTAACTTATTTTATAAATGCGATATATTGTTTGTTAGCTACAAACTGATCATCATACAATGTTGCATGCACGTTTTCAACGGAAAAAGTATCAGTATCACCTTATTTATTACGATGCGGGTGAAACCGCGAGGCGCAGCTAGTTTCGAAATAAAATACTATTTTCTATCCTCTCCATCCTAAGGTTGCTCTTAGCGATAAGGCCGCCAGTTGTCGCACTAGTTTTTAGGTGTTATAATCCTTCTGTTTGTAATTTATGATGTGAATAAAGAGTTTATCTATCTATCTATTTTCTCATTCGTATTAGCATACTTTTTTCAACCCAATTTATACACCATTTTTCTACTGAGTGACGGCAGACGGCATCGGTACTATCTTAAACTTGAACAAATTTTAATTTTTGAACTTTACGAGTATGTATCTAAGTTTAAACTTAGGGCATCAATGGTGGCAACCTACCTCACCTGCAATTTTGAAAACAAAGAAGTACTTACTCACCTACTAACAAAGTTGTGATATATTCAGTGAAACTTGATAATATTTAGAGCACATAATGTAGCCGGCTACTATTAGGGCAAGTGTTTACTTAGAATGACTGAAGTTTGAGTATTTATCCAAGATTTATCAAATTTGCGTGCCGGTGCCGCAAGGTTGCCAGGTCTCATTTTTAATTTTCCCCCGTATCTATCTATTGCAACTTTTCCCCCGATATGATACTTTTTACAAAAAAAAAACCAAAAACAGTTTTGGAGGAAAAGCATCTTTTTATGTCAATGTACCATGCGTATCATGTAAAATGCGTAACAAAAGTGATTCAAAGCTATTATAAACTGTTTCTGTTAAAAATAAAGTACTTATGTATTTTAGACTAAATAACGATTGAACAAACTTAACGAAAAACGTTATTAACAATGATACGCTAAAATCTTGGTAAAGTGATTTTTCTTAAGTATTAAGTAATTAAAACTAAGCCCAGAACCCTGAACACCTAAAATATAGGTATAACTCTAAAAAACGCCCCTAATATTTTCACCCAAACATTTCCCCAACGATTTCATATTTCTAAAATTTCCCCAAAAGCCAACTTTGTCTCCAAATCGGGGAAAACGGGGGCAACGATGGCATACTCGTGTCTTGCCCTACCGAAACTTTGTTGTCTTACGAGAGGTTCCAAAAGTTTTTAAGAAGGTTCGGTGACGCATAATAATAATCTATAATAACCTATAGCAGATATAATGGATGGAATTGTTCTAAGAATATTCATAAGTAAGATACGCCATACTAGCCAAGTTACAATGAAAAACTGTTTTCTTCAATGTAATTAGTAATTAATAAACGAGAAAAATATAGCAACAATTTTCGGACCGTCATATTTAGTTTAGAATACAAAATGATAAAACAGAATCAACACCATTGTAACATATAATATGTCACAGTTTCGAGAAGCAATCATAACAAAATGGAGTTAGCCACATCCACGTGTGAAATAACGGAGAATCGAGTTATAAACTAGTTTCATGGATTAATAAAACTTTATGTCAACTCGTTAACATTTTGTTTATTTTGCAAGTATTATGATTGTGTTTGGTTCACTTCGGAGTTAATTAAAAAGCAAAAGGGACTATAATAACAGGGTTTTCAGGATGATATTTAGTGAATCTTTTACATTCCGTTGCCAGGGACGTCGGCCATCGCAGTGTTCCTAAATATGTAGGGGTAGCGGGTGGGTTCCTTCTATGCTTGAAGATGCCTTCTCACAAGTACAAGGCCATACCATCGAAATGGTTTTATTGAACCTGTCATTTGTACTATTGTTTTACCAGGGTTTGACCTGGCCGCACCATAATGCAGCTATGCATGCGTGCATGCCCACACATAGGTACTCATCGATCTAGTATGTAATGTAAGTAATAGTAAATAATATGTATTATATAATCCGACTTCGGTGGACTTACTTAGAATTCACCTCACAAGGCAAATCCTTGGCATGATAGGATAGCTTAGCACGTTACGAGTAAAAATTACAAGTCAAACGTTACTGAATACTTGACCAGGTCCCACCCAATACTTTATCAAGTGATGGATGACATTAACTGACGAAAATTTATAAGAGCGGAGTGTCCGCTCGTAAGTGTTGTCAAAACTCTTACATAAAATAATTTGTAATTTATGTATGTTTCAAAAAAGGATTGTGATTCAGATTTCGATTCCCACCTTTTAGTATTGTTACACTTTATATAGGTACTTTTGGAAGACTGATCCCGTCAAAAGTATTTAAGGTTGGTGTTTAGGCCAATTTATTCATTTTAAAAAAAGTTTACTTACTCCTGTTCATGCAAGCCTGGTACAAGATTTTGGCCAGTGTGAAGGGTCTAGGCTCGTCCGGAGTCGAGGGTTCATCTAAGAGCGTCCGGATCTGCTCCTGGAGCTGGTCGGTGATGATGGAGAACGTGTTGACGGACGTCTTGTCGTCGGGGATGCGGGTGTTCTTCACGAATGACCCGCAAGCGAAGTCGTAGAAGTCGTCGCAAGGGTCCACTTTGTCGTCCATGTTTTGTAGCAGTTTCGAAGCTAAACAAAATTGACATGTTAAAATTTTGTTTTGGTTTCTACCCTCGGCGTAAACGCTTCATCAGCTAATCTATGCTGTTATAGAAAGATTTGTCAACTTCTTGGTCACGAGATGCGTTACGTGTGCGGATGAGACTTTCATTTGCAGAAATGATTAGCTTAAAGAGCGTTTATGCGTAAAAGAGTTAGGTATACCAAAATCGAAAAGGTTTTCCAAAATAATATTTTAATTAATTCAGCCATCGTGTAGACTGTAATATTGCTGACTATCAGGCACGATAGCACGATAGCGGTGAACCACAAGTATATCAGCGATTTAAAATAACTAAAAAGGAATAAATCAATACAATTGAAACTAACGTGGTTGTTACACGTTTTATTCCAAATACACAGGGTTCGACTTAAACTTACGTTGTTTTTCCCGTGTATTTATTATAAAAAATTAAGACTCATTACGTGAGTCGTAAGCTTCGTTCTATACCCACGCAAATTGTAAGGGATTTATATCATCTAATTAATTCTAATTTCTGAGATTTCTCAATTCATTACGATCTACTCACATTTTTTTATTTTCTTATTATTAAATTAGATTTAAAGTCCGATTATTATTATAGTTTTTTTTGTGACAATATTATAAGACTTTAATGATAAATAAAACAATATTTAGTAAAAAAAAAGATAACACAAAACAAATAAAAAATTATTAAGGGCGGTTGTGACGACTCGTGTTAGGGTTCCATAGTTGTAATAGATAGAAATGATCATCCTCATAAACCACTCTTGAATACGGAAATTGTTTACACAGATTTTTCAGCACAGTTTTTTCGTTGCGTCATTGTTGTTGTAATCACCGCTCTTCACGTAGAGAACAGCCCAAAATTAATATTTTTTTACATTTACTATCCCCGGTTTCGTGTATAATTAGGATCATGGAAACTATGAGGTTCCGTAATTTACTATGTCACATTAAAACTTGACATGAATGAAATCAGCCTATTAAGTGTAGATCAGTATGGGGAGGAAGGTCAGTAAGTTGTCAAAAGCTGGTTGGTGGCAGGCAGATGATAGGGTTCCGTAGACACGTTTCCCAAATGTTCCAATGAAGCTTATGGATTTTATGGTCAGATTTTTAGAGACTCTTCACAATATATTACCACCTACTGATTCTGATGAAACTAGATAGAAAATATAGTACACAAAAAAAAATGTGCAGTTTTAGGGATATTTTCATAGTAGGTAATTTAAAAAGCAGTTTTCTTTACATATTTTTAAATCAAGTTTGAATCTCCATCAAAAAATCAAATTTCATGTCGTATGCCTAAATGTTGTTAGAGCTATGATGCTGTGCTGTGATGTGGCAGGCTAAAATGAACGGGCTGACAGACACACGGTCGGACACAATGATCATACAAGAGTTTTTTGTTGAACCACGGAACCCTCCTAAGTACATAGGTCCATAAACAGTTTATCTGACATTAATCAGAAAAAAATATTTCATGGATGACAAAAACTTTAAACTTAAGTTTGTCCAGCCCACAACTTACGCAACCCTTCTTAAGTGAATGAAATGAAAATAACAATTAACTATTATGTTAAATACCTGTATGCACACACTCCGGGTTATTGCAGATGGTAGCGCCGGAGCCCTTGGCCATCTCGGCTGGAGGCATGGATGAAGAAAGTCTCAGTTCACTAGTCTGTGGCATGTCTAAAATGCAGATACAAATACATGCTGAATGCGTGAAATGAAAACAAGAAAAAAAAATGATAAAAAATCAAGACCCACTGCTCGTTTGTGATTGGTGTTCAAAATAGGTAGCACTTTTAGTGCAAGAATGTGCATGCAATGAAAATCGGTGAGTTTGAAAAATTAAAACTAATGGCCGATAAGCCTCCGTTGGTACGGCTATGATAAAACAGTGGGTTGATAATAAGAATGATCCACGTTTTGCCAGTTTGTTGAACAGTATAAATACGGCAACAAGTTTGAAAACAAGCTTGAAAAATTAAGTACCAATGAGATTCATTTACTTTCCACGCTTGTGTACCTATACAGGACGCTGACCTAAAGACGTGCAATATTTCTAGAAATTATATTGGCGAGTAAAACCAGATCTGAAATAACAAATAAAGTATTTTCTCAAAAAAAAAAAATTGTTTTTACCTTCTACATCTTTCGATGCATCAAATGCGCGAAATGGTCCACCTATTCGTATGTAGACTGATACATTCTTGAGTAAATGATAATCTTGACTGATGTAAGATTAATAATTGGTTAATTATATTGCCAATTTAAATTTAGTTTTATTTCATAATTTACTCAAGTAGGATGTTGTACCCAAACAAAACACTAAGTATAAGATAAGCCCCTTGTTAGATATAATTAGAAGTGCGTGCGAACGTATAATCATTATGCAATAAGTAGCATGAAGCAACCACTCACTTCGTTATGACAAAACAAAGCAGTTGCCAAGCCACTTTTGATCCTACTGTCAAGTTAATGTCTCCACAAGTTAACAACTTTCAGGCGACGACATGTCTGCGCCGCGCCGTCTATTGTAAAAGCTTGAGGGCGGCCGAGTGATTTAATATTAATATGATCGCGTTTCGTCCGTCTATTCTTTCTTTCAGGGAAAAAGGTAGCCAGTAGGTAAATATAGTGAAGTGGGCTAGTCATTAAGCACGCGGCTGTAATCTTGAAAAATTTAACGGTGTGCATTTTCCAATGGAACCCATGCAGCTGCACTACAATTTAAATAAAACGAAACAGTTTTCCAAGTAATTTTATTGAATGGATAAGTTTAGTAAGTCTATTACGGCCCCCTCGTACTTCTCCCGAGGAGGGTAGGGGGCTAAAAATAGTTTATATCTAAGTGTGTACCTATACAGGTCTATATCTTTTATGATCGATAACAAAGTACTATGACACACGCGACAAGACAGAAACCGAATAAGTTATTGTTATAGTGATATTATTTGATTATCTTGTCCGACCTCAAAAGTGGTCGTTTTTGACCGAGATTTAGGTACATTGGACTTGGCCTGTATTTCAAGATACATTTAGCCAAATTCCATTCGTAAAATAAGTGCATTAAGTACCTACTTGTTTTTATAAATTAGGTAGGTACCTACTTTCAGCATCTTGTGCACTTACAAGCCTGCAGTCTGTAGGTATGAGTAATGACAGGGACGTAACTAGCGAGTGGGTTGGAAATGTCACACAACCTGTCTGGAAATCGATTAGAAAATTGCTTTCTTTAATCGGCTTAGGTATCATATGAGTAACTTAGTTTCTAGAAAACAACAAACAATTTTGTAACCAATCTTACGTTGTATTGCATGTAACGATTCGTAGAAAAGACTGTAGTTTGGATCAAATATGCAAATTGCTATCAGCAGTTCGTTCCCTTAAATTGCTAGAAAAAAGGAAAATGTATTATGCTCGTTACTTTTATACGTGAAGGGAATCCTTTTACTACCACAATTTCACAATTTCGCATTTCTTTGCATGTGCAATTTGCGAAAGTTTAACAGTGACAGTCATTAATTGGATCGAGTTATAGCTTTAAAACACCGGTGATTTGGTATTCGTGGACTTCGGGTTAACGAGCGAGACAGACGCAATCAGTCCTCTCGAGGGTCTCTCTGGAAACTCACGAGAACTCTGAATCCAGAACGTTTGCCCGTTCGTGTGTCCGGTGCCTAACTCAGCTCAAAGATCGAACATTCGCTCGGTACCCGATAACGCTGAAGTACAACAGTCGTTTTGCTCGATTGAACAAATCGATTTCTGTTAACTTGTCATAATATAACCCACTGATTTTTCTCATTCTTCTTACGAAATGAGATCAAGATTGACCTCCGCATTTTGTATTGTACTACTAAGAATAGTTTGGGTCAGTTGACACGAGAGAGATCGGCCGAGCGTGTCTGGTTGCCCGCGAGTTGCAAAACATAACGTGATCTAACGCTTTGTAACTTGGTAACGTGCATTTCCCAGTCCGAGTTGCGATAAGCGTGTTTTTGTCCAATCGGATTTCGCATCAGTAAGTGGTTTTCTGAGCAATCTTGTGCAGTGATGTGCGAATTTCCATTACGTCGCGGCGCGAGTGCGCTTCCGCGTACATCCGCGCGATTTCCGCCCGGGTTCCGGGATATATAAACAAACAGAAAAATTAAGCTGGTCACGTGAAAAGAGCCTATGTGGACTCGGGCCGTTCTGCGGCAGAAGAGATGAGCAAGAGCATACGGGTACGTATTTATTAAGAGGCCCTGTCACTTTATGCATAATTATGTAGGTACCTACAAATAAGGCTCATTTTGGGTCACTGCCTTCGATCAGAGGTCACTGCACTTATTTGGTGGTAAAATATTCGTTTGCATATACGACGCTCATTTCGTATTTACCATATTGTTGTATTTTTATCATCAGCATTTTAGATTACAAGTTCAGCCGTTACGGAGGACGGAGGACGGAGGACGCAGGCAACAAGCTATTTGAAGGAATACTTTTTTATTTGTTCGTTTTGTTATTTGTGTTAAGTTAATGTGTTTCCAATTTAAATGTTTTAATTTGGCTTATTTGAAGAAGATGGTAGCCTCAAAGTTTTTGGCTCATCTATATTTTTCGGATCTCTGAGATTATATTTTCGTAAGTAACAAGTTCTTTGGTGGTACCTAGATCATACGCAAATGGTACCTTAATAATACCTACTAGTGTACCTGATGAAATTGCTATGCAAACCTCTGATTCATCAGCAATATGAGGGGAAAAAACCAGGTCTATAGATTTTTTCAATCATTTCGAGCACGCCAGAATAGGCCCCTGATCTAGAGTATTGTCGGAGGCGGGTAGAAACAACACAATGTGGTTCAGTGGCGAAATTTTCTCTTATTATACATTCTATTGGCATCCTAAATCTATTTAGCATTCATGACATAGGCACATTCATGACTTATGCCTCAGTTACATTATTGGCCTTTCTTTTTCTATTTAGGTTATTTATTATCTCAATAATAATATTATAGTATTTATTAAAGAGATAGGGAAGACTAGTCCAGGTGTGGAATGTTAAGATAGTAAGTATATATTGTAGTAGGTACAGTAGCGTGCGAAATAAATTAAAAAACTTTTAAAGTTCATAGATTTTTAGAACAAAAAAAAATACTTACCGAAAAATTTAATTCACTGTTTTGGGCTACCTCAGAAAATTGGCAATCGGCCAAGGTCACAGAAAATCCGATTCGTGAAACAAACAAAATGGCAAAACGTGGTTTCATTGTTAAACTGTGCGTGATTAATACGAGTATGTGCGTATCGTAAGTGGGTCGGTGTCACCGCCGACGACAACTACACGAATACTTACTTCAAACATTCACTACAAGCTTGTGTCTACGCTTTATAGAATCTGTGCATTAAATTAGTTACGTTAATTCTAAAACAGCAATGTAAACATTCAAACGTTCTATCAGTACAACACAGAATCCAAAGCATCGAGAAATATAACATCGAACATGTCGATTTTTTCAGCTGATTCCAATATGCATAACAGGCGAACCATGCCACGCCCTACGTTATCGGATTTACTCATATTGTATCCATGAAGTTCGGTTTGTACCAAAGCTCACAGGTCCTTGTGACGTCATGTATCTATCCACAGCATTTGAAAAGACAGTGCATCATACCATTGATGTCGGTGGACGGCCTCGTCATCAGGCTGGCGCTGAAGGCCACGAAGAAGGCCACAGCTAGGATCGATGCTATGCCTGACACGACGAGAAGTTTCTTCTCCATCTTGTTCCTCCGACTCCAAAATGTTGGTCTGCAAGGAAATGAGTTACATGAGTTAAGTAGTGAATGCATTGATCATGATCTACCCAAGATTTGTTTGTAACTAAACTAGCATATGCTCGCGGGTACGCCCGCCTCGCTTACAGTAAACAATAGTCACTCGCGGCAGACGGTAATAACTCAATTTTTCACGTTTCTATGTCAGATTGTGCGTAACTGTCATGTCAGCCAGGTAATTAATGCCTTCTGTATAGTTTTACATATTTAGAAGCTTGGTAATCAAAATAACTACTAAAAAAGAAAAGATACACCTTACTCGTATTTTAAGCGGGAAAAAGCTCGGATGGTATCAATTCTAAATATCACACACGCAAATAATATTGAAATTATTGTCAATTTAAAAAGTATGGTTTACGACTTTAATAAAATGCTAAATAGTTGCTCACGATCATATCAATGTTATTTACTTCGGAACAGGAGATGCGAAATTCAAGTTTTTAGCAATCAATATTTGAGAGTTCTAGTAAAGGAAACACGAAACAATACAGTCAACATAATGTTAGGCTTTTATTATATGTACTACTTGTAGCTTAATATAGCTTACTATATTACTCGTATTTATTTTATATCTATTGGTACGAGTCCCGGCTAACATCTGAAACAGCACAAGTTTTGAAATAACAAACGGACAATTTGTATTCATTCTAATCTTAACAATTAGATAGAAGATAACAGAGTTACGTAGACATGATACAATTTCAAAACAAACCAATGTTTTGAAAAAATGGTGCTTTGGAATTTAGTTGTTAAGCTTTGAGGTAGAAAATTGCCTCGAAATTTTCAATTTGTTTTGGTAACCCAATTTTCTTACACGTAATCTTTCCTTGGTGCAAACGAAAAGAAATCACGAGGGATTCTCATTCAGCCTAATAGATTTTTTAGACCTTTTTTTGCATTTCTATTTTTTTTTTGTCTGATTTGTTTTCGATATCGATTTATTTTTCGATACTATTTTTGTTCAACGGATTTCTGTTTTTGGAAACGAGAGCATCTATATCTATATCTTTGTTTTCATAAACATAAATCAAATATGAGAAAAAAACGGGAAAAAATATTCCCATTCTTCCTTCCAATCGGAGTTCGGGTAGGAGGAACAGGATAACGCCGAAAAAAGCGAAATTAAATCTTCTTGTCTCTCTAAGGAAGAATTTCGTCGCCTCCGTCCCGGGAAGCAAGGAGCACTTCAAACATCTCCATCTCACCCTAGTAGCATGAAATACTGTCAAAATACACATCGAGTATTCGATAGGTACCTACATGTGAAGGTATAAAAACAGCGCGCCTATCGGGCGTAATTATGGAAACTTCATTTGTTTATACATTTCTTCAGAATTTCATGCTCTGCCAACAGTAGGTACTTAAATGGATCAAATCAAATAGATTTTCTAAAGAAATAATTTTCATTACATAATTATATTAACGAGCCGTATCCAAGGAAAGGGTATGCTAAGACGAAAAAGGCTTACAGTAATCACCAATATGAATAACTTTCACTATGGAACCAACCCGTAATTCTCGAAAAAACAAGAACATTATTTAACCGACTTCAAAAAAGGAGGATGTTATCAATTCGTCTGTATGTTTTTTTTTTTTTGTTATGTTTGTTACCTCGTAACTTTTGACTGGGTGAATCGATTTTGATGATTCTTTTTTTATTAGAAAGCTGACGCTTTCCATTTGGTCCCATTTCAATTTAGTCCAGTTCTGATAATGGTATCCATGAGAAAACCATATAAGTCTTAAATTTGCATTAAGTACGTGCGCGACATTTAGATGAATAACTCAATCTTATGGTCTTTTGAAGTCGGTTTTTGTTTTTTGTTTTTTAAAAATACGAGTAATGTTCTTGTTTATCAGAACTGGACTAAATTGAAATGGGACCAAATGGGAAGCGTCAGCTTTCTAATAAAAAAAGAATCATCAAAATCGATTTACCCAGTCAAAAGTTATGTGGTAACAAACATAAAAAAAACATACAGTCGAATTGATAACCTCCTCCTTTTTTGAAGTCGGTTAAAAAAACCATCTGTTCCATAGAAAAATGTCAATGACACTCGACAAAATAATTATATGGAATAGTACGAATAGATTATTTTTTCGCAAATTCCGGGTTGATCCCATGGTAAAAATGGTTCATAATGATGAGTACCTAAACCTATACAACCTAAAATATACCCTCTTCTGGGTTGTCTGGTAACATTCTGGTTATATCTCTGTTCATGGCCTCTTCTACGCTTCCATTGATTCGACGCTTATTTACAGAACTCATTCATATGTATCTTCGTGATTTCGAGACAATGTGTTATTTATAGGTAAACGTCACTAATACTGTCGTGAAAAATCTGGGCCGGACAACAGGTGCCGCAATCCCATTTATTTTATCATTCTTTTATCACCTCTGACGAAAGTTATAAAGTCCTGATATAACAGGGAGTGAGACAGTACCATAACTTTATTTCCTTATAATATACCGAAGCATTCAGTATGAATACCACAGTAACAACATCCAAAAATAATTTTAGACCGTAAATAACATTGTAAACGTATAGAGTAACCTTTACTATCTCATATATCTGTATAATTTTTTATGAAGCTACGTTTTCAGGCGGCCTGAGGCCATCCATAAAAAAAAAACATGAGTAGTATATATTACTTTAGGATGTAGGTAATCTCAATAAGCGAATGATTGTTTTATTCTTCTGAGATAATTAAATAATTCTTAAACCAAAAATTCGTGTGTCGTTATAAATAGAAGGCTCCAAAAAACTCGACACTAACCTAGCCACCTGATCTAAACCACAGAAAGGTAGATGCTCAAGTAGCTACTGTGGAGGGAAGCGTAGACATGTGAGCATCATGACGTGAAATCATAAAGTTCAACAATTGCTTTAGTTTACGACGTTCAAAGACAACTTCATATCATGGCATGATTTTTTGTATTACTAGGTGTCTGCTTCAGGGCGACTGCGATTATTGAATAAGATTCAAATAAGTAGGTACATAGTTTTTGAAAAACTCTTTATTGTGCTCATCAGAAATTACAAGCAAAACAGATAAGTAGTGAAACCACTGGCCTTATCGCTAAGAGATTCTGCTCTCGTTGCCGCGTTTACTACGTTTTAACCGACTCCGGAAAAAGAAGGAGCTAATCAATTCGGTGCTAATCAATTCGGAGCTAATCAAATCAAAAGTTTTATTGTTTGTAATATCAGAAATCCGTCATTAGTAAAACAATTCGGAAAAAATATATTACATTTACTTAAAACATCGATCTTGTATCCGGCTTCGGTGACTTAAAATAAAAAATATATTTCATTCAGATATATATATATATATATATATATATATATATATTCTTTTAGATTAATGTCATGTTACTTATCATGTCGGGAAAAGTAACGGTTTCTGCAGGATAGCCGGCGAAACCGCAGAGAACAACTAGTAATTAATTAAACATAAACTGCAGTAATATAATAGGTATTTCGAAATTTCTTTAGATTAATACTTACTGAGGATCCTCCTGTTGCGGACTGTAACACCAAACATTACAGTCGTTAGTCAAATAAAAAAGTTTTCAAAAACAACCTTTTATAGCATTGTCATCGGAGTTACGAGTATACAGGTACTCTTATACCAAAATTTCAGCTCAATCGGACATCGGAGAGTGTCTCATAATTCGCAGTCGCAAGATTTGACCCAAAAAACCAAAGCTACAACAACAAACACAAGCCAAATAAAAGCTTGTATTAAAATGCAAGTAGGTACGAGTACATGTCACAACACTACTACTCAAAGTTGAACCCTCCCACTGCTGGGATACAGGGCTTCTCTCGAAGGGTGATGAGGCCGTATTCCACTACGCCGGCTAAGTGAGTACGTTGGCCAAGTACGGGTTGATGGATTCACCATACACCATTTCTTCTCTGGACGTATGCATGTTTTCTCACCATGTTTTCCTTCATCGAAAAGCCAGTGTAGTATTATTAATTCATACATAAATGTAAGTAGTACTATGATATCGCGTATTACAAAATATTTACCTTAGGTGATACGTCGAACTACCTATTTTGGTTTAGTGCTGCCGTGAGGTAAAGGTAAACAATATTCAGCTGTCGTATGGAAAAATTAAAACGCAAACCAGTCACGTAGTTCTTGATCCCTTTATGTACTATCTGTTTAAAAAGGTTTTAAACCCAAGAATTTCCTCGCTGTATATCTGTATAGTTCAACTAATATTAACCTAAGTTAACAGAAAATAATATCTATATTTATAAATATGAATCTTTATTTCCCTTGATCATCGCATCACGCGTGAACGGATGGAACAATTTCGCTTATTCTTTTTTGTTGTGTTAATTATTGTCAGGAGAAGGTACTTATGAAAGAAAAAATTAAGGAAGTTGAGCGGAACATTAGAAAATTTTAGACAGTTCGAATTCAATATTTATAGTTAAGACAAGACAACGTCTGTCGGGTCAGCTAGTTACAAATAAAAAACATGTGTATACAATTTTATCCTAGTCTACGCGTGTGAATGTTTGTCACCTATCTCCGTAACTACAAAAACCGATTTTTATGAAACTTGAATTGAATTGTGTGTGCCAACGACGTTTAGTGTTGACAAAAACGCACCCCACTACAATTTAAAATAAAAAATTTAACCTTTTCTATCATTATTTAAATTTTTGAGATTTTTGGGATCTTTGGTTAGCGAACAAAGCAAAGCACAGAGTTGTAGCTATTTATGCCGTAGCGGCGCAAGGGCTAACGAGAAAGAGCTTGGGACTTGAGACTAAACTAAGAGCTTGCGAGCACGCGAGTAAACAAAAACTGAGTATTTATATTAGGTTCATACTCGTACATCTACAAACAACGAAACGAACATACAAAGACACAGTGGATCAAACACAACAGCGATGATCGATTTGAAACCATGGAATTGAGTCGACACAAAAAAAAATAATGTTTAGTCCTACTTCTACTTTTACTGTTTTAGACCCTCGCCTGTCCTGTGTAACTAAAACAAAAGTATCTATTTTATTTTGGTTTTGAGAACATAAGCTTTTGTTTTACGAAATACATGGATCGATACTGTATTATTGTTTACACCAGAAACAATACTATAGCACTTACCTACTGATACCACAAAACGAAAGTTCAACTATAGAAACAAAATATAGGCAAAAAAAGTTGGTATTATCAGTTAGAGCGATCTCTTCCAGACAACATTCAGCTTCAGATGTTGGTAATTCTAAAGGTCTCCATTCTTTGTCTAATTTGAACTAGACTCAATATTAAGTTTAAAAATCTCTATAGAAAATCTCACTAGATTATACATCCGAGCTAGATTTTAATGTGACCTTGACAATGAAAGCCGACACGAAATCAAATACAACTGTATCAATTTATAACGGCGATTCAGTATCGTGTAAAAGGTTTGGATGACTTCCAAATGTTCTTTAATTGTTTTGTTCATTCTCCAATTTTATACTTGATCTTGAATTAGTTGTAAATCTATTCTGTGCTCAGCTACGTTTTGATATAACCTCTTTTGACCAAAACAGACTTAAACCTAGAAACGTTTTATGTAACATGTAGGTGTAGGTCATTCATTGTAGGTAAGATAGAAGCAAGCAAGGACTGTAAGAGTTACCCTACTATTGGTATAAATTTCAAACTACCGTACGGATTTGGATTGGTATGGAGGCAGCGTTTACCCTGAATGCTGGATTAGATAACATATAGGCTACTTTTTATCCCGGAAAATGCAAGAGAAACCCCAGGACCAGCTAGTTATTTAAAAAAGTTAGAATAAAGTAAATATAATGTTTTTCGGTCAAAGCGAATTACTTTCTAAATGCTAATTTGAATTTAAAAAAGATTATCTCAAATTTGGATCCTAAAAACCTAGTTCTTTTCAACAGGTATTTGAAAGACAACGGCGGCATTCACTGCGAAACTAAAGGCGCGTCTCTGCGCGTGTTTAAGTCTACACTCTAATAAAGTTTGTTTTGCAGCCGGCGATACTAACAAAACATTACCTAAATCCTGAATAACACAACATGAGGTACCTAATAAATTTATTTATTGAAGCTAAGTACTTATATTACTCTTAATTGCAAAAGGGTAAATGAGTAAAACTGTAGGCACATAGTTATTCGTAAAGCTATGTGAATATTATCTGAAGATCATCGGTAAAGTCATGATGACGATGGCCTCAGCAAAAAGATTGTATTAAATTATACGATTATTATCATTCAGATTTATCTTCCATACAGCTTATATAGTTACCTAATAACGAACAATAGCGCGTCTGTTGAATGTGACAGAAAAGTTACATGCAGTGAGAAATCCGCAGAATGGGGTGTACAATGGGTAAATAACAAGTTGCATTGTTTTGTATGATCCATAGAATTGTAATAAACAATACAGTAATGATCCCACTATTTCGAACATAAGTATGATAATATTGCCAAGTTACATCGTAGAACACAACATAAAATATACATAATGTCTACAGAGCTCAAGTCACTATCCGAGGGTAAAGTACCAAAAAGCTGGCGACGTTACCGCGTTCAATGGCAAAGCTAATTCTCTGGCACCATCTCTTTGGTCCCTTCGCTTTTCCATCAACTGCTTTGCAAACTACCTACTGGATGTGTCATTCAGGATACAGTAGTATTGGGATCGGTGACATTGTAAATTTCTTTAGATAAAACTATAAATATATTATATAATAAATAATAAAATATAATATATAATTATATTATTGTTTTCAGAAATGCCAATTATTTCAGGAACCAATAAATAACACGTTGTGTCGGTGTATGGCTGTATGTCATTAATAAAATGTTAACAATAAGTGTGTCAGTCAGTATTGCCAACTTGTTTTGTATATATCTTCATAATAAATTAGAAAGGACTAAAACTTCTTGGCGACCGACATCTATTATGCAAATCAAGAAAAAACATGTTTTATGTACAAAAAATGACAAATTTTGTGTATTTGTTTTTTTATTTAAGCAGTAACAGTAAAACAATAAATGTAATGTACCTAATCAATAAAACATTTACAACGTAAATGCTAAATAATAAAGTCGAACCTATTTGTAGTTAGGCACTTAAACACTAACTTAAGAAAAATACATTCTCCGAAAGTAATTTAATCCGTTTATTTTGATATAGATAGTTATAAAACAGTCATCTTCACAAAACTTGTACCATACATAACCTTAGGTTAAAAAAAAACCAACAAAAAAAAGTGATAAAGCCCAGTTATCTTCACCTTACAGTACGCGTTTGCTGTACCTACACTCCTTAAAAGTAAAGCTGCAAAAAAGGTTTGCTTATAAATTTATCTTACTAATTAGGGGAAACCCCATTACACAGGCCTCCCCAACAATAGGCAAGATATATATGTAGGTAGATATGATAGATGAGATATACAATTATGTGTTAGTTAGTCTGTGACGCACTGTTTTTAATTCTACAAGATCTAACACCGACATTCTGCAAAAAAACTTGAATATTGAATATCATTCCTTGTATGTACGTAAAACAACATAATTACACTTACTACTAACTTACAGGCAATAAGTAAGTTCGTGTAGCCTGAGTGGCTAACCTGAGTGGCAGAGTCAAGTAGGTAAATAGGTGTATTAGAGGTTTTTAAATTGGCAGATCTGTCAAAATAATGTAATATAAACGTGGAAGTTCGTATGTTCAGATGTTTGATACTTAATCACGTCCAGCAGAACTGACGTGTTTTTCGACGACAATTTCGTATGGACGAGATAGCTTAAATATATGTGTATATACTAGCTGACTCGACAGACGTTGTCCTGTCAAAAGCCATTGCGTCAATTCTATGTGAAATGTCAAATGTCAAAAGTTACATTAAAAAAGTTTACATTGTCCAAAGCGCTAAAGTTAAATTATGGTTTAAGAATTTTTAAATTTCCTAATTTTTCATGTTTTTTTACTATAAATTGAGATGTGAGCTATCCTATCTCCTAAGTTAGATCGAACTGCACCCGGTGTGCAAATTTTATTGAAATCGGTTAAGTAGTTTAGGAGTCTATAGCGGACAAACAACGTGACACGTAATTTATATATATTAAGAAGATATCACTATTGATTAACATCCAGCCACACTATCCCTGATTGCTATCAACAGGCTTTGTTCTAAATCACAAAGCCGGCGAGACCAAAGGCCTCATTTATTAAATTAATTTCACTGTACCTACTCGTAACTATGTGATTTAAAAAACTTGTTTTTATCAATTTTATTTAAAGAATGCGCTGTAAAAAATTTAAAACCACAGATGAGAGAAGATGCTAGCTCAAAGTTGAAATTGTTTCCGGGTTAATTTATGTACATACCTATTTATTGAAATCATCTTCAAAGGCTCAATCAATACGTTTGTTAGCACGAAAAACTTCACTTTTTCAACTTACAGCCTTGATTAAGCAGTAAAAACTATGACCTCCAGAAACTTCCCAGTGAGTAAAGATCCGGTCAAACGACACGATTACTAGGCAACAGCGCGGCGCCGTACCACAGTTGCGTCCTTCAAACTATTCTATTACTATATTCTAATATATATTATATATTATAATATATATATTCTATTCTACCTAGGTTTAAAAGACACCTTCCACCTACTTACCTACCTAGGACCCTAAAGCTGTGTAGAAAAGTTTCCCTAAACGATTAAATCAAAGCGCTGTGCTGAACGCACACCGTACTTGTTGACGGTAGTTGAGCGGACGGGGTACCAAACGTCGAAGAAACGCATCTAAGTTTATGCAACCTACACGCGACTCGTGCAAAACGTGCCGTCTGGTACTGCCGCCGCCGCCGCCGCCGCCGCCCCGTGACGCATTGTGTAGCCGAGCCCTAAGAAACACCTTCAGCATCGATGCACGGGTATTGGCGCATGTTATTTTACGGCTTCACTTCCATGGTCACGGCCATTTGATTAAAAGTTCCAATTGAGAAACATAATTATTTTACTGTTTATCCTTCTCGCAATTTCTCGTATGGTTTTGTGACCACTCAGGTGAGGTTTTGTAACACCGGGGCCATAATTTATGTTTGTCGGATAGGTATTTGGGAACCACGACCTACGAGTATGTTACCTATTAGGTAAACCTATTAGTACCGATCTCTAACTTTGTAGTGGGTTTATTTCAAGTTTTCGTTTATGAACCGTCAAAGAGAAATTGAAGAATTGTGTCAGTTAAATTTTTAACCATATTCTGTATTGATTTCATGCTGTCCTTGTTAGCTTTGGATTGGGGTCGATTACCTATTCTGACTGTTGCAGAAAGTTATATTGGGGCGCCACGACCCATATTTCCTTAATAGCGCCAAGGGCAGCTTCTATCTTTGATCTTTGTTTATTTCAAGTTTTCAATTAAGAGCGTGTGAATGAGAAATTCGAGAATTATTTGGCTTTAGTCATATTTCGATGTCTCGAATATGTAACCGGACACGAAAACAGATTTACCGTCATCTCGCAATTTAAAAGGAGACCAGCTTTTTAGGCGGTAGGAGGGTCCTAATAGACTAACATACAATCTTTACATACACCCGAAGAACCTCTTCCTCTTTTTGGATAGTCGGTTAAAACCCTCGAGTAAACAATCTAAAGCACTTAGCTAACTACTAGGAAATCACTTAGGATAATGAAACACTTAGTCACGAGATGATTAGGTAGCGTTATTGTCAGTTATGAACTAACTGTACCTACATATGGGTACATATAAACCTTCAGGGAATGCGGTAACTAAAGCACTGGATGGAGAACTAAATTAGCAGGGAATAAATCTGTAGGTTTGTTTGATTTATAATAGACGAAAGTCTTGAGAATCTAGATGATTAAATAAGTGAATCTTAAACTACTGTATGTTATTGTATAGTTTTATGACTTACTAGCTGCGCCCCGCGGCTTATCCGTTATCCTACAAGAACCGTTAATTTTACCGAAATAATAAGTAGCCCATATCTTAATCCAGACTATAAGCTACGTCCATACCAAATATCATCCCAATCAGGTCAGCAATTTTTGCGTGATTGATTAACAAATTCCCAAACAGATAAACATATAAGCATACAAACTTTCATATTTGTACATACCTAATATTAAAACGATGAATGTACATACAAAACCTGTGCACTACAAAGTAAGTTCAAACGCAAGTTTAAAATGATATTTCCCAAGATTTCTAAACCGTTTTGAAAAATGAGCCCTTTCCGGAATTAGTGGCAATTAGGTGTCCTGGCCAGATGGTACTGCTAATGCCCTAAGTGCTGGGCAATAATTACGTCCCGGGAACCAGTCTCGTCGTTCGCTACCTACAGTGGTTATAATTATGTAACGACAATCTTGGACTGCTGCATTGACTTTTATATTATTTCGTAAGGACAGGACCATGGGAACTTTTTCAATGGTACTAACTCAACACGTGATACTCCGGTGGTAAAATCTATGTGACATCAATGCGGACGCAGTCGCAAGCTGACTTTGTTTTTTTCCGACTGCCAAAGATAATGTTGTGAGGTGTATAATTATAAGTTCGTATCTTTGTATGTTCCTTGTGATCTTCTGCCGTGAACAGCGTGACCAATGTATGATTGTTACGTCGTTCGATTCGCCTTCGTATCCGTAATGTCTATAGTATCTCAAATAGCTCTTCGGCAAAATATAGCCATACATTTTATCACCGAGCTATTTCTTTTTAAACGGTTTTATTTAGCTCACGTTTTCATTCTTTTTTCTTTCTTGGGTCAAATTTAGTAATTCAAATTTCACCCTCTTCCTGTCAACCGATTAATCTGAAATTTTGTATACACTTTGGATTTTGGTGACAATACAATTATGTTTATTCATTATCATTATAAATTCAAGATGGCCGCCGCTACAAAATGGCGGATAACGTAGGTTTTATCAATCCCATCAATATGGGTCTCAAATGAAAGGGCTCAACAAGCAGAATACAATATACTATAAAAAATTGAAATACAAGATGGCGGCCGCTACAAAATGGCGGATAACGTAGGTTTTATCGATCCCATCAATATGGGTATCAAATGAAAGTGCTCAACCAGTATAATACAATGTACTATATAAAATAAAAACTAAAAACTAGAAAATAAAAATAGGTAAAAAAAAATTTTAAGTTAAACGGTTTTATAAAACAATAAAAAAAATTATTGTCATTTTTTTATTGTTTTATAAAACCGTTTAACTTATTTTATCTTTAATAATACTTGTTCTTTTCTAGTACTAAACAATCTAGACATACTAGTGCTAGACATACTAGTACTAGACATAATTAAGACTCAAATTTCCATATGGGCATATCTTTGTCTTTAAGATCTTTGAGTTTGTATAATTTTTTCTGTCACTCGGATACCGGTTTCGTTGATCCAAGTTCATTGTCTCTAGCGAGGTCAACAAACCATTTCGATTGCCTATAATGGCCGCTAAACCAAGTTTCTGTCAAGGCAAATTAAGGTGACTCTTACTTTCAGCTAGATACTTGTATTTCATTCAAACTTTCCATTGCCGTTTAATGAAGACTGCGCTTTCGCGATACAGACAATGGTTGGAAGTGATCCAAGACGCACAATAGTAAACAACTTTCTAATAAAGGACATGCAAGTGTCTGGAACAAAGAGGCTTCGTGGGTCGTGTGTAGGTAACGGTGGGTCGGTGGTGCACGGCGCGGCCGACGCAGGACCGGCTCTCTAGGGCTACTACACCTGGCTTTTTTTATTTGATGGGCTTGCGTTTGAACGCAATCTTGCTTGATAGTGAATAATGATGCGGTCTACGATGGAGCACGCTTGCCTAGAATGTGCCTAGAATAAACCAATTGACTCTTGACTTGAAGACCCATTTTATATCTAACGGGGAATGCTTGCTCAGGTAAGTTTTTCTTAGTTTACACTTATTCTACGCTCTGGTGGTTCTCACAGTAAAAGTGGAATCAAAGCGTTTAGTACGGGTTGTTTGGTATGTCAATCATTGAACCGCTTTTTTGTATTTGTAACACTAGAAAGAGCCAAATGAAGAGACAAATGTCTTTACTTTTACTTGTTAGGACAATCCCCTATCTTATTCAATTGCCGGGTTCACTGTCAACTGACTTCTTCGGTTATCTCGAGATTCTTAAATTTGAATCCAATCTATTTTTATATAAGTAGGTAGGTTAGGCAGAAATTTTATGGAGATCTAATCAACGGTTCGCAAGTTATCGTCAAACAAATATTATCTAGATATTCTCTAAGACCTCGCTCGGCTACCAGACTACAAGCGTCGACGTCCACAAAATCGTCGATTATAGCAACAAACAGTACAAAATAAACAAAAAAAAAAATTATAACCTGACTGGTCCTTCTAGAATTTATTCATGAATGGCAATGACCTAATTTTCCTGTCCAGTACTCCGTATAGTATCATGGATACAGATGCCGATGACGGCTTACTTTTCTTAAAACGACGGACCTCAGGCGCTGCGTAAGAGTGCAGTTGGCAGCCCTAGTCACCCAGGATCGCATAGACACTCCGTTATAAGCTTCTAAGCTGCCCAACGGGTTCAAGAGTTCATTAAACCATGACATTAGTCAAATCCGCTCACAATAAAAAGCTGATGACATGATTATGCTAAAATATGCCGAACCGTTGTAGTATGCAAAGCGCACGCAACTCGACGTTAACATTCTGTGACTCTGTCAAGGTAAACCGTTTTTTGTTTGTTTATAAAACTCGCTGGTTTCCTCAGTTGAACGCATCACGATTTTTACGTCAGGTCGAAAAATTATGCATCGTGCAACGGAACAACACGTAGGTGCAACTGGTCAAGTTATAATTCTGGGTAGGCCTATTTTTAACTCATACAAAAAGAGAACTACATAATAAGTTTGGGGTTTACTTGGCGTAGGTATAGTATAAACCTATAAACTAGGTAGGTACTCTTAATTTTGAAAAACTTCAACTACGGGACCAACCAAGTAGGTAATCGCGAAAAAAGAACAGCTAGTGTTCGACTGCCAAATTACATTCACAAAGTTTTTCAGAATCTTTATTACCAAACATGTTTTAGGCTCAGTACGTTCTGACTTATAAATACCTATATCCTGTATAAGAATAATAGTAATAATTTGCCGGTCTCCGTATGCGGTTAATCACTAAAATAAATCAACGACGTACCTACTTAGATACTCGCTAAGTTTTTTAACTTCATTAAACATGATGAATATGATTGGTTGTGGTCAGGATTTTTTACTGTCTTAACTCAATTCGAATATACAGGTTCGTATATATACTGCGGTCAGGTCGGCGCTGACCTGCGACCTTCGCACGAAGCATTCTCAGAAAAATATACAAATTACTTACTTTTGGGCGCATCAAAATTATTGAACGGCCGAAAATTCTTATTTCGTATATTCACCGCATGTTAAAAGCTACGCGCAATTTTATTCCGAGAAAGGGGCGACCGCGATCAATCCCGCTGAACAATATTTAATTTTACAACGAAATGAAAAACCGATATAAGAGTATTGAGTTACTCGGTTATGGTGAAAATTAAAAAAAATATTCAAAAACGACTATCGCAGCGATTTCTATAGTTTGCTGTATATCTGCAAAGCCGAAAGGGACTTATATGTTAGTACCTACTTATCATCATGAATAACTTTTACCATGGCACCTACCATAACATTACAGAAAACCAGATGTTCCATGCATTTTGTCAAGTGCCATTGAATTTTTTTTTGTCGATATCGTACCATAGTACTTTTTTTCTGAGTTCTATGAGCCCTTTCCTTATAACCTGGTATAAGCTTGACGTAGTTTTCCATATCGAGTTTATCAACGTAATCAACGTCAGCCTGTTTCGACCCACTGCTGGCTACTGGTAAAAGCCTCCTCTTCATTTTATAGGTCTCATTCTAAGGTAGTTCTAGTTTATTTTCTAAGTAAAGTGCGAACTATGTACTTTAGAAGATATATTTAAAGAAAGTTTTACTTCTAACTCCTAAAAACAAACAACAAAAACAACAACAACAATAATATTATGTAGTGTAAGGTTTTCTCTTCAAAATGGTAAGTAGATTCTTTAACCAAAAATGTGTACCTGCAACTCAATCATTAGAGCTCGCTTATACAATCTGTCGACTTTGTCCTGTTTTTGGGAAGTTCAATAAATATTTGACGTCACTTCCGCACTACCTACCCCTATTCTCATTTCAAATTACCACCTCGCGCACTTCCTCGCAGCCGCTAAAAGCGTCACGCTCCCGCTCTATTACCCGAGTAGTGCCAATCGGGGGTCGTAACGAGAAAATCATGTTTTTCGCGAGCGCCATTTAAATAACTGATAAATATTTATTAATTGTTCTTGCGGGGAAATTGGCTCAAATATTTCTTTTATTCGAGGAAAAATACTTCGCTGGAGACGAGGTGTGACGCAAGTTATGTTTAGTTTTCTCATAAAACTGGTTAACATGCCGGAGAAGGCTCCTGGTGTTTGCTTCGTCCCATTCGCCATGTTGTTGATTATAGAGCTCGACTAGTCCTACCGCCAACCGCAAGCCGACAGATCGGTCAGTGCTCGCCTCATGCGCGGTCACCACTTCTGGTACGAGTGTATAGGTATTTGTACTCGTATCAAAATCAATGACGTTGTGATCATTTATCATTGCAAAAATATTTATATGGTTTCGTACCAAAATGGTAAAATAGAACCTTTATGATGAGACTTCGATGTTTGTACGTTACGACCTTTTTTACAATAGGTTTGCGTTTGACTGGCGTAAGCGTAATATTATAGGATGCAGTTTAGGGAAGATGTTTAAGTGGTTGATATGCGGTTCGAAGGAGGACAAGCTCCGGTAGAGGTCCACGCCCTCACTGTGGCATCGAAGGTACTTAGAGGAATGCCCACCACGTAAGTGTATCCAAAACACTAAGCCATCGAAGCAAACATACCTATATAATAAGTCGTGTGACGTCTTCGAGTTTATCCTTGTAAAAGCAAGAAATCAAACGAGTTTCTTAACGATGGGTAAACTTTGTATTGCGGCAGACGGCAATATTTCAACGTTTTATCGTTCCTATATGCTGCCTTAGCTAATTGGTTCTGAATTTACGAATCTACCCGTGAAGGTTGAACAGCCCACTTTGCAGACACCGCGACAGCTTCAAATGTACTCGGTCACAAATAAATTATTTAGCATGACCACAGAATAACGTATAGTAACTAGATTTACCATTGATTTACCTTCTATTCGTAACAATCGATGTTTCTAGCCAATAATAATTATCCTTAAGGCTTAAGGTTAATTTTGTTCCAGTTTTAATTTTGGTGAACATAGGCATAAACAAACTTTTTCTAGAAACGTCCAAAAGATTTGTTTTACAAAAACACATCTCGTTTTCCATCATTCATGGCACTTTCCATCAGCCAGAAATTGACGAAGCTTTTAATGCAAAATCGGAATACATGGAAATGGCTAGAACAATATTCACGAAAAAGCCGTCCAATGTTCATTCAGATACCTTTTAGTTTCATAATTGAATCACTATATTAATTTTGTGATACAAAAAAAACGATACAAATTTATTCATCGACAAACCAATTTAAACTCTATGCCGTCACAACAAAGTTGGATTGCGTATTGTTGTGTGTAAATGAAGCTTGCAGCGCTTGCAGGCCACTGTTAATGGGACACTAGATAACTATATAGTTTCTATAGTTTAGCCTTTCCTTTGTTCGGATATTCTGCGCTGACCCGATTACCCATTGTTTATTTAATCAAATACGTTATTATCTTAGTTAACTATGTGAGAGTGAGATGAAATAAAAACATCTTAGGCTATAAATATAAAAATCAATCACCTCACGTTAGTCTCGCAAAAACTCGAAAGCGACTCGATCGGTTTGTTTTGTTTTGTTTGCCTCAAAAGGGTCGGTTAAGGAAAAAAACAGCGGGTAAACCGCAGGGCGCAGCTAGTATATTATCTTATGAAACGTTCAATTTAACAATTCTTACTAATAGTTGTTTATAATAAATCAAAAGCCATTAAAACTGATGTTAACTAATTAAGGAAAATGAAATCTTCCTCTAGAAGCGGTCGTGACGATGCTAATGGAACCAGTTACACGATATCAAAGTTAAGTAACGTTTGGTCCTCGCCGAACGAGCGAGAGTGGCGGTTACTAGTTTTTCTTTCTATTTCAATTGGACCTACGTTTGGCCAAACACATTTGATATGGAGGCGACGCGACGTGCTGAGGCCGAGGTCGGACCATGTCAATTTATAAGGAATTTATTTACTGTAGCTTTGAAATTGCCTATATTTAGCGACACTATTGTTCGGTTTGTCTGTCTTAGTTTAGCCTAGTGAGGACTGTACAGTAGAGGTTGGCTTCAGCACCGGAAATTTAATACCCAAACAATACCTAATACCTTATGACGTAAACCCTACAGATACAAGATTGTTAATTGGAATTAGAATACTTTTGAAAGAAAAACAAAAAACTCAATCGTAAAATGTAACCGAAATCTATAGACAATCTTAACATTTGTCTTACGTCTTCCAAGTCTTCGTTAGGTACCATAAGATTACAGAAACTTACATAGTCATAGATTCTTACGAGAAAAAAACAATGAAAAACTATTCCCTTCTTGCCCAGTCGAGTGAAAACCGACATATTATTAAAAGCTTTTAATTAACTTGCAATGTATGTATACCATGTAACTACAATGTTTGTCCGGGTGGAATACACGACAATGCAATAAAGGTTGTTTAAAAAATATTTTTAAAATTGACTTAGGTATTTTAATTCGTTTATCATCTGATAATACTACGAAGCAAACGAAATAAATATGTAAACTTAGTTTTAAGTTCTAGAACGAATTTGTATGAAAGCTTATGCTATAGGTGGCAAACAACCAAAACGTTGTTAACCAATGAGACCTTTCTTTTAAAGAACCCCATGTTGTACTCAACTTTTGAAATCTTTTTAGTATAGCATTCAGATTTCTGCCATCTTCCATGCCACTCTATTCATTCAACGGACTAGGTAATAGCAAAATCGTCTTCAAAATCATTCAAACCAAGGAAGCGCTCGGCGAAGAAAAGTGCAACTCGTAATGAAATGGTACTCACTTAGCGTTGTTCCTCATGGTGTTATAGTTCGTAGGCCCGTAATCTCCGTCCCCACTGTAAGAAGCAAACGATACAATTATTCACGTGTCTTCATTAAAACACTAAACACATTTTCGTGATACGTGCGGAACTGTTTTCCAGTTTGATTGCGGACACGTACTTTACGGCCTTCGCCGATGTGCCACGGCCGTCCATTGCGTCCGTTAATAGAAAATAGGTATCCGTTCGTCAGTTAACTAGAATGCAATATCCACTTATTATTGGAGTGTAGGAAACAATGGCACGACACGCGCCACCGCGGCCGTCGATTGAACACTGTCGTCAGCTCTGCCGGTTGAGTATAGTACCTATTGAGAGAGAGTGCCAACAGATTCCTGTCTAAATGATTTCACAAGGCTACAACCATTTTTTAAGACTCTTTATGATCTGAATGAAGCTACGGTTCGATGAGTAGATTGCGGTGTTTGTCATAGTAGCTTTACCACTAAAGCATTACGCGAAGTAGTCCTTATCGTAAGCCTCTGAAATAGATAATTCATAGACAAAGATAATTTTAAGATAAAGACAGTTTGATAGTTAGGTATCTTAGTTTTTTTGTAATTTGTTTGGTGAGCAATAAAAACATATTGATTGAAGATCTCGTCATCCACCACTTAATTTAAATTTCATAGGATGGTAACAAAAATTTTACATGGCCATTAATAATTAAATCGATGCTGTTGACATTTAACTTACCTATAGCATACCTAATGGTGAAACAGTTGGCTAAAAACATACAGTCGAGTTGAGAACCATCTCCATTTTGAAATCGGTTAAATATTAAATCACCTTATCAAGTTTCAGTACACTATGATAGGTAAGGTAAGGTACTATATCATATTCCAAGGAAAGCAAACGTAAAAGAATTCCTTGACATACTAAAGAGCTATAATAAGCTCAAAGAAGTTTTCAATAAAGCTCGGGAAATAACATCATTATAAACGCTTTAACTTGAGTTGTTCTACATTGAAGCAGCATCTCTTTGTTCAGTACCTATTGCAATTTCTCAACATTCTACCCACTTCATGTACCTACTTGATTGAATATTGAAAACGTACCTGAATCGTACTTATTCCATAGGATTTATTTTCAAGTATTTTGTTTACGTGTTTCTATAAGTCTGCAATTTATTTTCCGCGATTTAAGCCGGTACCGTAATAAAAGACGTTCATAACGATATACTCGTAAGTACAATGAAAACTTAAATTATGCCCAAATTTCAATGTTTGACAAATAAAATTAACTGACCACACACACTTTTAACTTTGAACTCGCAGACCAAATAGCTAGTAGACCGCTCAAATACATTTTACATTACATTACAAATAGCATGCGTTCATAATTGGTTTGATTAGTTGCTCGAGTCGAGGCGGTCAATTCCAGGCGTATATTGCATGCCGGAATTTTGAGCCGATTCGTAAGCGCAATGTCGTATCTACTTGTACTGGTTCTGCGTCCGCCGTGGTCAATGTCATAGTGAGTTTGGGTAGAAAAAGAATTTTCAGAATGCGCCATCTACTAGATTTATGATCTTTGAATCGGTGGGACTAAGGCGCGAATTAATGTAATCTTTCCCCGAATATTTGTAGGTCGGTAGAAAAACAACAACAACCCTCATTTAATTACTAGTGGTTCTGGGAACAGGAGATCTCGCGGGAACTCATTACTACAATTACAGTCTTTTATTTCGACAATATCTTGATTAATTCTACTCATATTTAAAATTCTTGTTTTGAATTAGGTACCAAATATTTCAGCCAAATTTTATCAAAATCAGCAGGTAAGTGGCGCTGCAGCAAGTTTTACCCCCTTTTGAAAGAAATACCCCCCAATGAAACATTCCGACGACAAAAATTCTACGAAATTGTAGAACCTGTATACCAAGTTTCTTCGAGACGCTTCGCTCACTCGCTCGGCCAAAGATAAATAACTTAAGCTTGCTTAGCCAAGATTGAAGTGTGTTACGACGTACATTTTACTTAAAAAAAACCATTGACTTTAAAAACCGTAGAATCACAAGAACAAAATATGCATCATCTAATGACACTTAAACTTTTTTCGTAGCTTTTCAATTTTACGAAACAAAAATCTGTGTAGTTTTACAAAAAAAAAAAAATGAGTGTGTGTACATGTACACGCGTTAGAAGTTATACTTTTTTGGCGTATGGAAAAATAAATTATACATACCGACAATTAACCTTAAATCTATAAATGCACTCAAAACAGTTTATTCAAATCAGTTTTATCACTAATATTCAATATATATACGAGTAGATATACTAATAAATAATAAATTATTAGTAAATACTATCACCGTCGTATATGAAATTGATTTAATAAAAACACCAAAATAATATTTATTTATTCACACTGTTTAATTGTACTCTTACGAAACACGTGTTCTAAATACTTATAAAAATATTTGTAGCAATATTAATGTTGACACGTATCAAAGCCAAAAAATAAATTGGAAAAGAAAAAAATAATTGTAGCAATATTAATGTTGACACGTACATACCAAAGCTAAAATATAAATTGGAAAAGAAAAAAAATATTGTAGCAATATTAATGTTGACACGTCGTATCAAAGCCAAAAAAAATATGAGAAAAATATTTATAATGGCGGCAATATTAATATTGACACGTACCAAAGCCAAAAAAGGAAAAAATAATACTAGAATATACACCTTGAACATAGTTATAAATTTTCATGCCACCTAGAACTAACTTCACGATATAGAATTTAGGTGGCGGTGTGCGCGCGCATCGTGCCACCTAGAACTAACTTCACGGTGTAGAATTTAGAGGTGTCGGTGTGCGCGCGCATCGTAAAAATTCACTCTAATCATTTTTCTCTATCGCGCCAAAAGAAGTATAACTTCAAAAATAAACAGATTTTCTAAAATAAACTTTGGGTACCGAACCTTTAGGTTTGAGTAGTAGACTTCAGTGTCTTTGGGTATACCTAACCTTTTGGTTTGAGTGGTAGACTTCAGTGTCTGTTGTTGTTTTTCTACCGTTTATTTCTTGATATAAAAATTCCATGCAATTTAAATTGTCTAACAAAAACCTCTTTCTGTAAAAGTGGACGGTTATGACTTTGCTTCTAATTTACTTAACTATGCAAGTAATTTCAGTACCTACAGGACCCTGAAAATAATACTGCAGGCTCTTGTTATTTACGTACTTAATGAATGGTTATTTGTGTTGCAAAACAATACTAACCCGTGCGTCAACATCTGGGGAAATGGACGTGGTCGGGCGGTGATCCGCAGGCTTCCGCAGCTTGCTTAGATTATCTTAGTTATTCCCACTGTTCTCGCATTTCTAATGAGAGCGGTTATGACTGAGATAATATCTCGCTGGCAAGAATAGGTCCCCAAGTTTTATTGTCTATAGCGGATCCTGTCGCTGGCCCTACCTTTTCACCGCCCTGTGCGAATGGTCGAATACTTTACAAGACACTAGCTGCGCCCCGCAGTTTCACCCGCGTTTACCGGGATAAAAAGTAAATCCAGACCATGATCAACCTTCATTCCTAATTTTATGTAAATCCGTTCATAATATTAGTAGGATGTGATATAGTAGTAATCGATCTGATATTCATAGTAATTTTATCCATCCCACAAACATTCAGATACATTGTAAATGAAATCGAAGGCGAAGATGCCTCAACCCCCCCCCCCCCCCTCACCTCCCTTCGACACTATCTAAACGATGAGATCTACACTAACAAGTAAAAGTGACACCAACTCTTGTAATTTCAGTCGGATGTAATTTGTGAGCTCTTGGATCGCAGTCGAATTTGTCGCTTAAGGCCGCGCTCCAGCTCAGGATCATTTCTTTCGCATATTTGAAATATTTTCGAAGAAAAAAAAACAATGAGTGGGAACTTAAAATAGTATTTTATCCTTAGAACAACCTTAGAAAAACGATTGAACTGCTTTTCCTTCAAAACATTTTTCATGTTAAAATATTGAAATAGTGAAAATATTTTCCCGGAACCAAAATGCCTATTCGAAGTGAAGTCAGACCATTAGACCCCGCAGGCGGATTACATTGTATCTCATAGTTTTCAGGACAATGATGTCGACTCAAAATCTTAAAAAGTATCTCGAAAACTTTCTCTGCGCTTTCCCCTCAAATGAAATCTTGTACTCGCGCCTGATAGTTCTTATGATTGCAAAGAGCTCCTTCCAGCATATTACCACCGTTACGTACGGCTGCCTATTCAATGAAGCAGAGAAGAGAGGAGCTGTGCAATTTTATTCAGTCGACTTGCGTAAACCCCCGCTCCACCTTTCGAGCGGAAAGTTTGTGCAATCCAATTGATTAATTTGCATAGCTCCGCTCTTCTCTGCTCCACTCGACAGGTAGCCTTAATCTCGGTGGAGGTAAGAATAATCTGTCTTCTAATGTCATTTTATGATCCGTTTCCTGCTTTACGTAGCGTCTCAACACCGAGTCAACTAAATTACTTGACAAGTGCAAATTGCTCGTTGCAACTGGTTTGGATTAAACCGTGTTCAGTATACAGGGTTATTTAAATTATTATTCAAACGGTTGGTCCTCGTAAGCAGTAGGTATACCGTCCGGGGAAGACGAGCTCGAAAATGGAAATGGCTAGATGACCCGGCCGGCATAGAATTGCAAAAAGTTTGATCTACTGACTTTTGTTCGTAACTTTACGAAGATATCAGATATTATGTATGATGATGATTGGTATTAGCCGACGACCTCTTGAAGACTGCTTCCCTTCATACTAACGACTATCTTTTTCTTATTTTTTTCCTTAATCTAAATACGGAAATATTTAAATTAGGATCCTAAATGGCAATAAGTTTATGCAGTCCTAAATATGATACGACCTGCGAATGCTCGGAAAAAGCTAAAGGTACCTAAAACCAAACTTTTAAGTACCTACTTACAAAACTAAAAAACGCCTTAAACTTTTTTTGCGAATGTTTTATGGTTTGTTTTTGAACAAAATATTTTTAGGGTCGCGAATATGTCCGCTGTAAAAGTAAATGGTGACGCATGGAAACTGCATGTTTGAGATGTTCGGTGACTTAAAAACAGTCTTGTATAGTCCACACATAGTCAACACACATTCTAAGACTATGCCACACTAAACATAATGCAACTCTATTTCACTCTCGCCTACGAAAGCTAGATGGCCTTAATGGGATAAAGTACTTGCGCCTTACATTCTAGATCTAGCTAGACCTATCACCAGATCTTGTTGCGTTTCTCTCCGATTATCCACTTTCTAAAACTGCTTAGCTGCTTTAATTGTAGATTTTGATCTATTGCAGTGTATGTATGTTTTTATGTATGTATTACTTCTCTCTTTCTGTTCCCATGATGATAAACCTTTGTTACTTTTACAAGTCTCTTGTAATTATGTAGATACCTAGATATCTAAATTCGAAAAAGCATAATTGAACCCCACTATTGTTAGTGTATGTTACCCTTAGAGAATTAATGATGTTTCCATTCACGTCTGAATTACTACAACAATATCCGAAGCAGCAACACGACCTCGATTCATCTCAAGTAAGGCGGTAATCTGCTACGCGGGCGCGAGTCTCACCCCGACCAAAACACATGTTGAATTCGTTAATGTACAAGTTCATAGAATCTGAACTTGGTAACTAAGTAAGTAAGTTATTCAAGCTGCGGAGAGTTGGTTAATTTGGTTATTATACTAAACCCAGCCGGCTCGGTAGATTCCAGTACAGATTCCTAAGATTAAGAGAAGATTCACGATGCTTACACTGGAAAACCATGAAACATGTATTGTGTCTACCTTTTTAAACGGTTTTATTTAGCTCACCCCGTTTGTTTTATTTTAGAGTTTATTATAGCACTTACGATTTTATTTATAGCTAATGTAATTTAAGACCACAACCTTGCGTTCATTATTAGTAAAGATCAATCTGTACGAGTTCTATTGGATGAATAACTACCAACATTAAATTCTCCGATAAAAAAGCCTATTCTTGGGCGCTCGAGATTATCTCAGAGCGTCTCACTCTCATGACATTTCTGATAAGAACGACAGGGACTGAGATAATATCTCACTCGGCAGACTGAGGCGCGCGAACATCATCGTTATTGAGTCGATCGATGTACTCACGCACACATCACTCGCTCATGCATGCAGCATGCAGGCCCGGCAATGTAATATGGGAAATATTGTGAAAAATCCACGTAGGTATTCGTTTTCCATTTCAGTTCCCCGCTTTACCGTTTTCCACCCGCTGCTGAATACCGTCTAGGTTCTTATCAGGTTCTATTTCAAGCTCTATTCGCTTTGAGATGAAAGATGAAAAATTTCCTATAGACCTGTTTCCCGGAAACATTGTAAACAAGGTGAGATTATACTTCGTCTCGAAAGTAATTATCCATCCTTATGCAATTTTATTGTGGCGTCTCATTCTAACATTTCTATTTATTTTGACTATTATCCCTATTGTAAAAGAAGAAATGATATTAGTTAGAGTAAGCGAAATAATCTCAAACCGAGTCGAACGTTCCGAAATAGAGCCACCAGAGGCCCAGAGCTTTCCCATACATCTCATGGTACATTTTTATTGTTCTGTTACGAAACGCTGATTGCGAGAGCGTTACGAAGTCCAATAGTTACATTAGTATTGTTAGGAACGGTTTGGTTCAACGATATTACGTTCTGCGGCGAAAGTCCTCTTAAGCTTTGCACATAAACACATCGAACTACAATTTTCAGGCGAGTGCACCGGTTTACGTAACTTCTTGTAAATGTCAAGAGCTACTAACAGGGTAAACCAATTCCAATACGAAGCCCTATTTAAATTTCACACAAAAACATTTAATTACTCAAGTTCTTGGCCTTGATTAAGAAATGAAGGTGAAGTTGAAGCCTTTTTAGAAGGACCTCGTAACTCAAGTAAATATTTAAAAAAATGCTTAGGAAAAATGAGTTTCCATTTACCTTCATGAAATATTAAGCGAGTCGCAGCGGGTAACCCTGACGTGGACAGCGACTCCAGGTAAACTTGAATTGTCTTGAAATATTTCGTGTGGGCGATGTAAAGCCTCTCTCACACGTGCGATGCAACAATGTGCCACCTACACTCGTGTAGCTGTTACGACTGCTACTACGCAAATGGGTGACACTTTTCCACTGCGCCACTTTAAATGCACGCTTATAATTATGCCGATCAGACTTGTGGCTTACATAAATTAATGAGGTTGATAGAAATACATAATTTAAAGAGACAAGTGCGCCAATGGTTCACTATTAATTTTTATTGCATTTCTGAGATGTAAGTACCTACGGACTTACTTTATATGTATATATTTTTTTAAATAAAATGGAGTTGATTTTGCTGTTACCATTCTAAGCTTTACAAATTTGACAAGATTAAAACTAGCGGTATCTTTTTCCATTTCAAAATGAGAGGAAACGAATACGCCGTTCGATTATGGAAGCTTTCGAATTAAGTTTACTTATTTAAGAAAACGGGTCTTGGAAAAAATCAAGATCACTGACGGCTTATTTTTGTTGATATGAAATTAAGAGTGGGTTTAAGTTGGTAGGGCTCTTTATTTTAGTTTTGGTTTGAATTACGTAATGAAGAATTAATTAATATAATTCTGTACAAAATGTAGCACAGAATTGTAGTATTTATTATATGTGATTAGGTAAATATTTTATTATTAGGTACGAGTAGTTTTGCTTAAGATATGCGTATCTATCGTACTATACATGTTTTGCGCTCGATGTTGTTGAACATGCTTTTGGTCTTTGATATGCATGCTGAGTTTGACCTCGCGGCTTGCTTGACTCAGCTCCTTGAACATTTATAGGCGTTGAAGAGTTTTGGCGAAAGAGGGCCGCTTTGCTTAATAGCTGAAATAGCTTAATACGTAAATGTATGTCTCATATATTTGCTAGTTCCAAGGGCTAGAGTGATGGGACACTGCTTCTATTGCTTCTATTGCTTCAAGCTTTTGAGTATTCAACCAATTCAATGTACAACGGGAGTTACAATTCATTAGATTTTTCTGTGACTTGTTTGATACGAGTATGTGATTTGGTTGTAAGTCCTCGTCAAAATCCGGCTCGTTCTGAAACTTCTGGAAGCTGGTGAGATTCTAGTTCGCACGCTATGTGGTTTTCGATGATTTTGATAAATGCTTTATGGAGATGGAAAATAAGGCAATGTCAGACTTGTCTCCTTTTTTGAGCGAAATAGTTATGTTGGAGCGATAGAAATTGGGTGCTAAAAAGTGTGCTGGTTTGAAGAATGCATTAAAAAACATTAAATTATGTTATTATTAAATAATCATTATTATATTTTGTGTTACGGGCCTTAATTTATTTATCTCCGGGATCCCGCTTCTGATTGGTGTAACGAGCTAAATCACTATTCGCTCGTCTACTCGATGTGATATTTTTACGAACTCAGAACCACTGCCATCATTGATTCGTCCGCGAGGTTATTGATTTGGATTTTATAATGTTACTGAACCAATGGTCGTGGTAACTCATTTAAATTGCTAAAACCTTTAACATATGGGTAGCTCATAATGCATGGCCAAGATGCTTTATAGGACACGGATGCTTTTACTGCCGCACCTCATTTTTATGATGATGGGATGGATTACTCTCAGAAAATATAGACATTTTTATGATCGAGTAGAGGTATTAGTGATGACGTAGCCGGTTCAGGGGCTGCCTAACCTGAGTAACACCCGCAGAAACGTTTGCTCGCTCAAGTGGAATGCGCAAATAGATATATGTTTTACGAGAATGTTAACAGGTTGATACACATCGATTCGGAAAACCATATTTCCGTGATCATTGCCGGTCAGTCTCGTGAGGTCTTCTACGAAAATTGCTTAGTGGTTACGAAGATGAGAATATATGGATTTATAGAATAGTTCGAAATTTCACACTAAGTGATATACGAGTACAGTAGTAGTACGGTAGTACCCCGGCCTTAGGCGATAGCTGGAACCGAGTGAGGACTGAATATGATTAATCTATGCAAACGATGTCCAAATGAAACCAGACACTAAAGAACACAATAATGTATAGCAAAACTGCTTAGTAAAATTTAAGATACAAAAAATAAATATTTTATGTTTTCCAGAAATGATTAAAAATGAATCACGAAACTCCGAATTTATGTAAGTCAGTGTATTGCTGCAAGTAGTTATTCAGACTAGTGATGTGTTCATTCTTGTCATTGTTTATTGCATTTAGCCAAAGTTTGATACTCGTATATAGAGAAGCCCATATCATAGTGATGTTCAGCCCCGGATCTAGGGGGGGGCGAGCCGGGGCCCATGCCCCGGGCGTCAAGCTTAGGGGGCGCCAAATTCACACTTTACAGACGAATAGACAACTCATCATTTACTAAACTTTGACCACGGAATAAATAATAGTACAAGTAGTCATGACCATATCAACTCGACCGATACCCAGAGCGCGGAGTAAGACGTGCTGTACGAACATTTATTACTCGCGAGGCGCGTAGGGCTTAGTCAAAATACGCGTCCGCTCGCCCGCAGGAATCGCAGATCGCGGCAGCACGCGTCCGGTTACCGTGCGTGCGAAATGGATGATATTCGAAAACTTCCTCGTTGATCTCCCTCCACGACAGTGTTTTATTATGAACATGTGTGTTGTTTGTCAGGAAAGAAAATACTTGTTTTTTATTAAGTTACCGTATGAATAAAAACTGAAGGCGTCTAGGACATAGACGCCAAAACAAACGCGCTCGCTGCGTTCGCATATTTTAGATTAATTATAACCATTACACACACCCCGTAATTAAATAGCCTGTGTTTAATTTAATAACCACCAAATCAAAATCATTACGCTCACTACTCGCGTCTTGTTTTTCTTTTCGGTAAGATGCTGACTGTTTTGGAATTGACCGAAAAAATCTTCAATCTATTCGTGTTGGTTGAAATCAAAAGTTTTCAACCAACACGAATAGCCTGTCCTAAATTTCTGAAAACGTCTCACTTTTTTGCGCTCGCTGCTCTTGCGTTTTCTGGATGTTTAATTTCCGTTGTGCATAGTTTGTCAAATATGATCGATCTGTTCTGAATTGATCAAAAATGCCTAAACATTTCTTATAAATGTTTATTTTGCGCTTTTAGACTTGCTGCGTACAACATACTGAAGGCTTTTTGTAGTTTCCGCTTATTAATAGAGCACTGTTTGTGGGCAGAGCAAATTTATGCAAAAACATTTTTTATATATATCAATTTTTATATTAAAACTTAATACACAAAGCTACCCAAAACTAAGTTAATTGATTTGTCAAATAAAAACGGTTTTAATATTTGAATAAATAAGCTTAATACAGAAAGAACAGCGATAGATGCATTATTTCCGCTCTGTTTACGCATTACTGAGTGCAATTTCGTTTGGAAACAGGCTCTCGTAAAATAAATATGCATATCCTAAATTGCTAAAAATACGTCTCAAAAATTTCCACATTGTTATTATTTAGTGTTTTGTGTGACCTAGCGCGTGAATTTTATTTTCAAAATGACAGAATATAACTCAAAATTTCGCGCTCGCTGCGCTCGCGTATTCTTGATTTCTGATATCTATTAAATACACTCCGTTACGTAATAGCCCGTCCTAAAAACAAAAGATCTTCAAATCTCTGTGCTCGTTTCGTTCGCGCATTACTATTTATTTTATAAAGGCCACAATTATTTTTGAATTGATTGAAAATTTTACAAGTTTTGTACCGTTCTTTGCTTCGCGACGCGAGTGTTGTGTAATTTTCGTTGTAAATAGCCTGACGCGTAAAAATCTATCGTAAATTGATCAAAAATATCTCAAATTTTCGCGCTCGCTGCGCTCGCGTATTTATGGTGCTTAATTTCCGTTATACGTTTAATTCGTAAAAATTCTATGTTTTGAATTAATGAACAATGTCGAAAAATTTCGCGCTCGCTACGCTCGCGATTCTTTTAATTTATTTGTTCTTTTAAACTTGCTGCGTATACCATCCAAATGCCGGTTGATAAAAACTACTGCACTGCACTTTAAGCACTGTGTTGTGGGTAGAGCAACTGTGCTTGATTCACAAAGCTCTCCAAAATCGAATTATTTGGTTCATTGAAAAAAAACACGGTTTTGTTTGATTATTTTGAACGAGTGCGGCCCGCCACTATTTCAAATTGTCACTATGTGGCCCGCGTCTGCCAAAAGGCTGCCGACCCCTGATATAGATGATAAAGGTAAAAATAAATATAAGTGGGCGGGGGCGGCATTTTTCAGTTTTTGCCCCCCCTAAAAAAATTTGTAGATCCGGGGCTGGTGATGTTCCACGTTAAGATTGCTCGCATCCACTTCACACTATTTGTCTGTGTTTTGGGATTGTTTCTTGATGAGTTCTTCGGTAAAGAACCGATTTGGTACTTATTTACCGAGCATATCTATTTTAATTAATGCTTTCTGGCTATATAGGAAATGCTCAAAGTTTCTTCTACCCTGCACATCTCGGATAAAGGCGACAGTGAGATTATTGCTACGGCATTTCCTCGACAATGTACGCGAGTGAGTAGGTATGTATGTATGCATATGCGTTCAAGAACTGCGGAACCCGAGTGGACCCAAGGGGAGACAGTTTCCACTGTTACCACCCAGCACGGCCGCTCTCTATCTACGTATAATATGTTTAACCTTATTTTCTTATATATTTGGTTTATTTCCACAAACGTGGACGAACGTAATGATTTCCTTTTAATGAACGCTTATTTTCTTATTTTGCTTCTATTTTCACACGAATATATCGATTTATTATTATTAGCCGACTAAATTATTAGTCAGATCGCCAAAGATGAGTACTTGGATTTAAGGCCTCGATAACTATCATGAAATGGTCGCATATGTGAATACGCTTTATTTTTAAGTCAATAATCGTAAAATAAGTAGTATTGACCTTTAACTTTACTATAACCAGTTGCCTTATAAATAAATATTGGCCTAAAAGAATATTCACGCATAATATTGAGAATTACAATGCTGTGGGTAACTTATGGTTCTGTGTTGCAAATGTCATTTACGAGTACCTTGTCATTAAAACAATAATTAGGAAAATTTTGATGCGTATGGTTTTTACATTATTTTATCAATTACTAGCAATGCCCCGCGGTTTCACCCGCGTTTTCCGGGATATAAAGAAGCCTGTGTGTTAATAAATACTATGAACACACCCTTAATTAAAAATTTCATGTAAGTTCGTTCAGCCGTTTTTGCGTGAAAGAGGAACAAACATACATTCTTACAACTTTCGCGTTTATAATATTAGTAGGATATTTATGTTTGACTAGCTAGGCGACCGGGCGACCCCTAGTTAATATTATGATGTTAAGGTCGTTAATCCATTATTTTATTTTAACATTTTTTTCATTTTGACTGCGTGAGAAAAATAAACAGATAAAATGATTAGAACAACATTAGCAGTGTTGTTTGAAACAATCTATTTATAATATTACTCGTATCAATATCAATTATTCTTTTGGAGCTATTGTTAATTCTAAGGCCCCATAGCAAAATCTGTTCATCATGATGACTGTACTATGAGCCCTTTTCGGCTTAGCA
Organism: Alcis repandata; assembly: GCA_949125135.1. NCBI lineage: Eukaryota > Metazoa > Arthropoda > Insecta > Lepidoptera > Geometridae > Alcis > Alcis repandata. Next base: position 19,397,188 of record OX421221.1, read on the forward strand.
TACCCTTTCTGAATAACCCTGTATGTTGAATGCTCAAAGACGATCGCTGGTAACCGTTTCTCCGCGCTTTAAGTGACGTTGTGGTCGAAGATAGTAGACACGCCTAGTATCGCCTAACTTAGCTAAGGTGCGTCTGAACGCACCGCTTACCGCACCGATGCATTTTCAAGATTTTGTTTTCATTTTTTGATAAAGCTACCCGCAGTTTTCCTCACGATACTGCACCGGAAGCTCGAGCGTAATTAGTACTAGGATATCACTGTAGGCGGGGACTTCTCCTCATCCCGATAAGATCGATGAAGACCGAAACGTACTGCCAGTACGATTCGACATTTTTATTCTAATTAATACGGGAATATTCACGTGAAATTAAAAACATCGTTAGTGTCCGCATTAGTTTCCTAGTGGGGAGCTATGTATGAGTGTGAACCGTTTATTTATTTATTACTAGCTAGCTAGCTGATTACAATTCCTTTGCTCTAACAATAAGCTTTTTTTTATGCTTTTTTATGCTGATTAATGTTATAAATAATGCGAAAATGAATTTGTTTGTTTGCTTGTCACTCTTTTTTTAAACGATTGAGTGATGAGACGAGCAAATTGAAAACTGCTGGGCCGATTAGAATTTATATTTTTTGGTTTTGTTCGTTCTAATTTCCAAGAAAAAACCGGCCAAGTGCGAGTCGGTTCGCACAAACCTGTAGGTATACGAGTATAAGTAAAAGTTATGCTATTTTTATTTATTTTAACGTTTGTTTTTATATTTTATTCTTTTCGTAATTTTTCCTTTATCTGTGCTATAAGAGGTTGCTTCGTATTAAATTTCGAGATTCTGAATTCATGGGAAGTACCCTAGGTTTTGATTCCCCTGCGAGTGTCGAAAATTTGCGGCATAGACGGCTGTATCTTTTGATTGCGTTGGTTTATAAGTTTGATTTTTTCATAGCTTCAAGGGACAGTAGACCTGAGTTCTTGATATGAATTTCAGCTTGATACCTCTACGCGTTCCTGAGAAAAAGGACCTTGACAGACAGACGGACAACAAAGTGATCCTCTAAGGATTCCGTTTTGTCCTTTTGAGGTAAGGAACTCTAAAAAAAAAAAGTAAATACAAAAAAAAAAAACCGCGGACCGTAGCTAGTAGAAAATAAAACTGATTTAGATTTTATTAGCCATTCACATGGACGATAAGAAAAAATACATCATCAGTCGGTATTTGTCGAATATAATTTTGTATGTGAACATACATATACGTCTTCACCAGCTAAAACATACTAACGAATGAATAAACAAGACTGGCTTTATTTAGATTTGAAGTTAAAAGATAAGGTTTTTGAATGAATAAAACGATGTAGGCAGGTATGTCGTTTCACAATGGTGTTTTGCGTTCAAAAGATTTAACATTATCGGAAAGTTGCAGAAAGTTTTTGAAAGTTGCCAAAATTAAAATAATATATACAAGATAAGACATTTTTAAAAGTCACGTATGTTTGAATTACCGTTTTAGAACTTTGTCATTTCTTGTAAAGAAAAGGTTAACGAAAATTAACGATAGGTACACCACTATCTACCTGAAAACAAGACTAAGTCGGTAATATTTCGTTTTAATCTCAAGTAAGTTTTCTTAATGTTTGTCAAGTAGCGGGATCCTCCTGGTTTCCGACGAGCTGATAAACTAGTTGGCACAATATTTCAAACATTTTCTGAGTAATACATCATAATAGGTATTATATCCAGTGAATAAATGAAAAGCATCCAACAAAGCACACAAAGCATTGTGGGTATTCCAGGAATCAAATAATCTGAAACCAGCTTTATTGGGAATATTCATCCCGGGAAATCGTAATTCAACTCTCTGAAAATCGGATGACGGACGCGGACGGACGGACGGATACTCGAAATTTTCGGAAATTTAATCAAACGTATTGCACTGGACCACTGGTTTCACTGGGAATATTTCATTATTCTCGTTTATATGAATACCTATTTTATTATAACTATTTTTTTCAATGGTAGATGATCTCAAAAATGCAGATTTTATTATTAGGTGGTATAAAACATGGAATTGTATGCGAATAATCGGATCGTCTAGGTTTATCACATTAAACCGATTATATCGTGCACTTGTTGCATCAGGAAACTGACTTGAGTATATCGCACTCGACGGCTGGGTACACACTGGTTACGTTGAATGCTATTTGATTTGATAGTTCGAAATTAAAAGTCTGCACAATAAGCAAAAAGATTTCAAATGAATCACACATATTTTTAACTAACAACCAAAAGGTCTTTCAAACTAAAAATCTCACACGAAATTATTATGAAACAACAAAAATGAATTAAAGAAATCATAACGTTTTGATTATAAAATTCGTGGGCGAAATTTTTGCGTGCAAAAAAAAGAAAGCACACCAAAAATTAAAAAAAAAAACGTGATAACAAATAAAAATGCTGCAAATAAATGCCAATCGCAACTAAAAAGTAAAATCGCAAGCAAAAACAATATTTTTAACAATTTTTTTATGAAAATTACTCACCTCATCAAGACGGAGGTTTGGAAAATGGTCGCGAAAAGTTGGAGTTCGAAGTTGAGCAGCGGCACGAGCGCGTGGCAGGGCGCGGGCGCGGGTGGCGAGCGACTGGCGGCTGGCGGCTGGCGGCTGGCGCGGCTGGGTCGGGCGCGCTGCGCAGGGTGCTCTTACTGCTTGCACAAGCCTACTGCCGTTCACCTGTATGCAGCTCGCTGACGATCTGTATGCGGCCGCTGGTTGACAGCGTCACACTGAACCGCGCGCCGACCTACCTTCTCTTTTATATGCTTCCCCTTCTCAGGGGTTCTACATTTTTCTTTTCTGTTTCATTTAAAATGCTCGGATCCTGGAAACTGTTGATCCGGCCCTTAGGACATTGTTTGTTGGAAATAGAAGCGGTCGAGCGTAAACACTATTTAATTAATTTCTATGTTATTTCATAGTGCTGACGAAAACGCGTTACTTCACTTGTCTCATGCCGTTTAAAAACTGACTAAGTTATAAAACGTAATTGGTAGATTTGTACACTGCACTTTTTTTTTCTGCGACTCCACTAATAGGTTATGACAACGGTCTAAATTACGACTTGTTTGTAATTTTCTCGCTTTATATGCTTTGATTAAATGTTATTAGTAAATAATTATTACGCAACGTTTGCTCCACAACATTTACGACACTTACGCGAAATCGTTTTAGAAGTTATGCACATAAGGTGCGTCAACTAGGTATAGGTACTCGTAAATAGTAAGTAGGTACCTATTTTGCCCCAGAATAACTAATGGTGGTCACTATTTTTGTTATACCTATGTCTTTTTGATAGACTGTGTCTTTTAATTTTCAAAATCGTTTATCCTATGGAGGATAAATTAAACTTTTAACATACCTAGAACAAATGACTTGAAACTTAAAAAAATATAAAATCACTATGCTGTAATGGTTTTACTCTACGTGCTTGTCATCTCTATCTTATTTTACATACCATAATATAAAAGTCACTATGCGTTAGTCTCGCTAATTTTTCAAATGGCTGGACTGACTTTTTATATAATCGCCTTTGCAATATACAGGATATTTTAATATATTATATTTGGTGGTTTAGAAAAAAGTTGAAACCTGGGGGGCGTACCTTTCATAAAAAGACCATTATTATCGCAAAATTTTAATATAAGATATAAATATATGTAAATAAATAAATTTTAAATAAATTACGAGTAGATTTGCCTTGTTATCAGTTCTAGTCAGTACAGAAAACAATATAGAATTCGTCGGACGTTTGTTCAATACGCTTTTGTGCTGCGCGTTCCGTTGTTAAATTAGGTAAACACATGTTATAAATTAATAAAGTAATTGACTTCAACATACAGACGGACGGGCGAACGAGTCTCGTCATGAGGGTTCTTCTCCGAAGGAGGTTGAGAACTATAAAAATAAGTTTTTATTAAAAAACCGCTACTTATGCAAGCCTGCTCGTGTTTGTGGAATGGTGGATAATTAATTTTCTTCATTTCTATTACCTAGGATTCTTTATATCTTTTTCTACTTAAATCCTTCATAATGGTTCTGAACCTTCTTCGGATAAGAAGCCTCAAGGCGAGGCTTAAGTAAAGTAAAATAGGTAGTAGTTTTTCTTAAATTATAGAAATATGAAAATTAAAAGGGCCAGGCTTCAATGGTCTTGGTCATGTCAACTCAGATCCATGGTTTGCATCTTTTCGTATTGAATTATAACTTCCTTCGGGGAAGAACTCTTAAGGCGAGACTTAGGCGAAGTAATATAGTATTAGTTTTTCATTAAATTTAAAAAATATAAAAATTAAAAGGGTCTTGCTTCAATGGTCGTTGTTACGAGTATATCAACTCAGTTCCGTGATTTGTATCTTTTCGTATTGGTTTGTGTCGTGTTATCTTGGTTCCGACTTTAGGGTTCCGGGATCGTTTAAAATACAATAGTTAAGAACCCTCGACATGGGAGGTTTCGCTATGGCAGATTTATTTTATAATTGTCTTCGCTTTTGGATTAGAAAAACCCTAAGAAACAACCGAAAATTAAAACCTTTATTTTAAGTGTGTAAAGTTTACCGGGCCATCTACTAATCATTGGAATTTCTACTAATATTATTAATGTCAAAGTTGTTGCTCAATCGCGGAAAACGGCTGAACGGATTTGCATGAAATTTGGTATGAAGCTTACTCAAATCCTGGATTAACGTATAGGCCACTTTGAATTTCGGAAGAAAAAACCGCGGGGAACAACTAGTAGATAATACATTACATATATTATATTAGTCGACGGATGTATAAATATATCCGATGACTGTTTCAGAACGTACACAAACCTCTAACAATGATAGATATTATAATTAAGTAGGCAACATGGAACGAATTGACTCATAAACTAAAAACCCCAAAAGCAAAACTAAAGTAGTACAAACCATTGATCGGATATTTTCCGCAAGTCCACTTCATGGATGTTGTTCGCTGTTGTGTAATTTAGGCCATACTGTCTTTCCTTTGAGACGTTTGCAAATATGCTAATAACTTTCTACGTTTAGAGTTTACAGAAATCTTCAAGTTCTAAAAATGTGAAAGATCACATCACAACAGCCGTGTTAAAAAACCGACCACGGTTTTGGTCTTATATTAAATTAAAATTTTATACGGCTAACGGCATACAAATCTACTTATTTAGTGAGATAATACATTCGTTCAGTCTTTCAAAGAGACAAAACATCAGTGAAACTTATTTTATTTTGCCTTCTTTCTACCAAGATAAGTAACGTAAGGTAAGTAACGATAAGTAGATAGGTACGTAAGGTGAAGTTTTGTTAGAAGTATCAGACCGTTTTGCATTTTTTCGATTTGACCCAATATCTGGAGCTTGATTTTCCAATCGGGATGCAGATTTCAAATCTCCATGCGAAATGACCAACGAAACGACTTCCCAATAGGATTTCGTTCGAACGTCGACGAATACTCATTCCGTGCTCTTGGATATGAGCATCCGTTTACAATTTAGTTACGAGATACCTAGTTACGTCCTACGTATATTTTGAACTCTTTCTTCCTACTTTTTTGAAATTGATTGAAAATGGCAACTGCCGTTAAAGAGTTTTTTGAATGAATCTTGAATACATCTCATATACGAGTATGTTTCACTGTGATATCACCACCTATGATGTCTCACTATGATGTTTTAGGAGTGCCTGAGCGAAGGGTAGTGCGATATAAATCATTATTAGCTTAACATGCATGGGAGTCTATTTTAATTATCCTGGACCCACCTGCAAGCTCTTAGCGCGAAGCTAAACTAAATCGGCTTAAAAGGCTTCCATTTCATTTCATTAATATACCTCATTAGCTATAGAGGAGGCGAGATAACCTCGTCCTGCGACTGACACGGTGAGTAGTGTATAATTGGTTTTCGCCAGGAGCCCTATTCCTGAGCGCTCGAGATTATATCCGAATCTCTCACTGTCATGACATATATAAAGAGCGCGACAGTGATCGAGATAATATCTCACTCGCCAGAATAGGGGCTGACTTCTAGGCTATGCTATTTTTTTAATAAGCGTGGAATACGGACCTACCTAATAACTACCTAATACATGCGCCCTTCGAAGAAAGAGTGGTAGGTGAAGGTTGTCCCTGGAACCCTAATCTTGGGTACTCAAGATTAATCGGCAACTCTAACTATCTTGACATTTCCAATGAGAATGTCAGTAATCGATATAAAATCACGCTCGTCAGAATTTGGCCCCGGATCCCGATTGCACAGGACCGATGCAGATGACACCAAAGGAGAGATAGGAGGTATACCTACCTACGAGTACATATAATATACTCGTAGGTACAATGGTCAACAACAAAGGTCAAGTAGAATGTCCGTGTACGTAGGAGGTCCCGCAATATATAATAAATTGCCTGAGAAAGTAGTGAGTGCAGCTTCCACCGCAATATTTAAAACTAAATTAAAACTCTGGTTGCTAGAACATCCTTTCTACGACCTTGACGAATATGAAAGCTCGACATGTGACCTTTGAACTATTATTTAGTGATTAATTAACGAATTTATTATTTTTGAATTTATTACGATTATCTTTTTCCATTGACTTGTAGCAATGCTATGAATAAATATTTCATTTCATTTCAATGCAGTCGGGTAAAGAAAGCAGTGGATCTGATGATGCTGATTTCATTTCAACTTTTTCAATATTGTAGATAGAAATGATAACACGATTCTAAACATACCTACATTTTAGAGTTCAGCTCGTTACCGTTACAAAATAATATGTATTTTATTGTTATTTGCCGTAGAACAACAATTCTTGATTTTATAATTAGAAGCTTTATATGAACTGGACGAGCAGCTCTGTCGCCTGTTAAGTTTCTTGACCTCTCGTATCGAAGGCTGTAGATATCGTCTATTGCACTCATATTAAAAATGAGTAGGTTTGTATGTGAATGCGTAGGTACGTGAGCGTGTCAGAATATTACTTTGTTCCCAGCGACTGATAGATTTGGATGACATTTTGGGATTGTTTTGCAGTAGTTACAAGCTTTAACTTGCCCTGTTAGTGCCTATTAGTATTAATTGCAAAAAAGAACTAGCTAGTTTTATTGACTTTGTACCCATTGCTGCTCGGTCTCAATTTTGCAAGTTTGGGGCTTTAAAATATAGCCTTTAAAATATTTTTAGTAGACCAGTAGTTTTACATACAAACATTACTTCTTTAAATGTTAGTATAGATGTAAAAGTTTACTTGTATGCATCCAGAATTTCGTTGTTAGTTACTCAATTACGCAAAACGGCTGAATAAATTGATTGAATGATTTTGTTTGATATTTGTAATGGAGCGTATATAAAGCCTGGATCAACACAGACTACTTCTTGCCCGTAAAATCAACAAACTCTGCATGTCAGCCGATTTCCCCGCGGTTCAAAGAGCCAATCAATTAATAAATGTTTTTGTACTGCTACTGCAATGTTACAGCGAATAAAATCGCAGTAGGGTGAATTACACCCCAGAAAAGGTATGATTGTTTTTGCGATTTCCGGGTAGGTGATGTAGTAAAAGTTTTTCGTAATGATGAGTACCATCATACTATGGCGCCTTTCCGGCCCAACATACCCTTTCCTTATATTTTTGAAAAAATATTTTTTAGACTTATATGTTTTTTAATTTTTTATTTATATAGTCGTGGAAAGATATAAGCTCCCGCAGGATATCAAGTGAAACCGCGAGGCGCTGTTATCATATCTGTGTATGTTTCTCTAGAACGCGTCTCAGGCTTTCTCTCAAAGCAGGATTCTTTATGTATGCTATCAGATTTCTCGTCGCTTGTACTATGAGAAGAAGAGGTGACAAGGCTCCCAGTGGCGGCTCCAGGATTTTGGGTCGGGGGGCTTGGGCGAGGTGGCTTACGATGAAAATAAGGATAGAGTCTACAAGTATTTTGGGTGCTTTTGAGGGAGGGGGCTGTGTATTCAACCCCCCCCCCCTATTTCTCCACCCCTGGATCCGCAACTGATGGCTACAGTCACCAACCGGGACCAAAGCAGCTTTCTTTAGGTTAAGTAAGTAACATAAAATATTGCGCCTCTCCAGGGTCAAGTTACAAGTACCTGATAGACGAGTATGCTTTTCAAAAATTTATGTTTTTATTAGAAGTAGATTTATTTTTTTCCGAATTTTAATTGTTTTATATTTATTACGTATTCTATTTATTTTTATATAAGTTCATTATGTATTAGTTTCGTTATTTTAACATTGATATCTAGTTTTAATACAATTGTACGGTTACAATATTTGTAATACGTCCTTCTGGCCTGTTTTGCGCTTTGGCTTCGCTATTAGCGCAGAGAGCAGCGAGCAGCGAGCAGCTTGATAAAAATAAGGTAAAACAAATACCTGAACAATCAAACATTTCACAAAATTGTACACGAGAAAAATACAACAACTACGGATACGGATACGAAAAGTTGGTATTTTAGTTGTTTATGTCAAGGATCAACAGTCTAACAACTAGGATACGAATCCCGAAAATTGACGGCTGCTGTAGTACAGCGGATGTCACCACAAGACGCGACTCGTACTCCTCCTACTCGTCAAGATAAAACGCGCCTTTCTGTCTGTCTGTCTGCATATCACAGCCAATTATCTCGGGAATTATTTTGTTGTATCGAGTTTATGTCAGATTCCTTTGTAATTAACAGCTACAGCTGTTTTTGTAGGTGAAAAGTTCTCAAAACACTATGGGAATCTTCGTCTTACATCTTGTTCTGCTGGTTCTTTTGTGTTCAACTTCACACGGAATCAATATCAATTAATATCGGAATGAATATAGGTACCTACTAAAAACAATAGATTGTTTGAAGTCTTATTGTTATTGATTTAATTGTCTTCTTCAAGCAATGTCTAAAAAAAGGCATATTTTTCTGTGTAACGAGACGATCGAAACGCGCTCGCCCGATGTTTAAACATCATGTTTGCCCGTGACAGTCGTGCGCTTCACGCAATTCTGAATTCAGCATTTCATCTGAAAGGTAAAAAAAAATACGTTTGTGACGCAAAATACAGGCTTAATATTATTTTGCGTCATTCGAAGGTAATACCTGAATATTTCAGATGATTCATAAAAGTATTATAGTTTATGAAACTGTTGCATAGTGAGGGGTATTAAAATACAAGTGTGAGTTTAAAACCGAGCAAGAGGCGAGGTTTTTAATAATATCACACGAGTGTTTTAATACCTAATTATGTGATTTTTACGATATGAGAGAAGATAAACTACTATTAAAATACTGTTCAGCGCCTTCGCGTTTGGGACTACATACAATAATATTATATGAAAACATTCGACTAATAAATATCATAAATGAATAATTTATTTACATCTTAATAAGCTATAATAACAAACTAATGTATCATTCATTCGGTACAAAAGCGGCATTATCTCCAACATTTTAATTAATTAGCACCTACTCTGTATACCACAATATTTGGACTTTATCCGGTACTTAAACGTAATGAAAATCGTGGATCAAAACTTGTTGTCGTCGGATATTTTTTTTAATTTAGAGATCAGCTTTCCCCCTGAGGGAGATTTGGTTATGGCAGATTAGTAATAAAAGCCAATTTAGCCCTGATGTCTAGGCGGTAAGGTGACAGACAAAACATTTTAACAAAGAAAGTCTTTTTGGAAACTTGTGAATAATCAAGTTTAACTATAATAGCTGATGCTTTACTTAAGTCTTTTGTAGGCCTGGTGGAAGCCGCTTTAACAAATTAAAATTCTCCCAGCACACCTCACTTCATATAAAGGTATCTTACCGTACTATACCCACTTATTATTGTCATACTTACGTATCTACACAGAACTGCCCGAATTTTATCTCTACATTTTTATTATCAAAAGCACTTTAATTTCCTAAACCAGATACAGGTCAACTTTTTAGGGTACGGAAAAATACGTGATTCACAGTTTATGAAGGGCCTTGCAGATTGTTCATAAAAAACATAATGTATATTATTGTTTTATATTGATGATTTAATTTTAACTTGTTTTCCAAATTGATTATACATAGACACATAAACAACAAAACATTATTAAAATAGATGTATACTTAAGCTGACTCGACAGACGTTGTCCTGTCTTAACGATGACTATTTAATTCGAATTGGTAAAAAAAGCCATTGCGTCAATTCTATGTCAAATGTCAAAAGTTACATTAAAAAAGTTTACATTGTCCAAAGCGCTATATGGTTTAAGTATTTTTAAATTTTCTAATTTTTCATGTTTTTTTACTATAAATTGAAATGTGAGCTATCCTATCTCCTAAGTTACATCGAACTGCACCCGGTGTGCAAATTTGATTGAAATCGGTTAAGTAGCTTAGGAGTCTATAGCGGACAAACAACGCGACACGTAATTTATATATATATTAAGAAGATTAAACAAATAGAAAACTAATAAAAGCTTAACGAACAAAGCTAGCTCAAAATAGACATTCTTAGGAACAATCATTTCTAATGAAAGAGATTTAAGATAAATAATAAAAGTTAGAGAAATATGAATTACGCCGTGGTCACTGCAGTTCCGGTTCTCGCAACACTGGGTTCGTATTACAGACATCTTATCTTTAGAAATTATTTTTATTTTACTTTAGGCTTCATGCAATTTGTAATGGACTGATCTTGTTTTCCACAAAATATCACTGGACAATATATCAAGATAGGGATAAGACCCACTGTTGCCAGAACTAGAATTTCTATGGATATATCCATAGAAATTGTTCGAATTTTAATTCTGGCTTTATGCAATTGTAATGGACCAATCTCGTTTTACAAAAACTCGAAATGACATCGAACTGGCCTTAGGTTTTCAAACTTTATGATTTTGAAGCCGGATGAGTGAGTGTGTGTTCCGTGTTTAAGCATACAAATTTGTATCAGCAAATTTTGACGACAACCTGAAGTTCGATTCGAATTAGAATCTATAACAATTCCCCTAAAACTCCTACAACTAGGTACTATTTTACTCATGTGTTTAAATGCACAAAACGTATTCTATTACAGAATTTCAATACTTTTTGAATCATTGTCATTTTATGGTTTGAGATTGAGCCGCACTTTTCACTTATATACTTGATTACAGCACGTTTTAACTTTTAACATAATTAACCCGAGCAAACCCGAATAAAGTCAGTGATTGCTTTGTATAAAGTTTTGTAACTGCATTTTCGGTGTAGCTTTACTAAGTTACAGTTTCGACTTTTCCATTTCCGTTTTATTGCATTAGTGCCGGCGGCGCGCGGCGGCGGAAGCGGCAGCGCTGTGGCAGTCGGCCCAGGACAGGTCATATCCAGCAGTCTATTACAGGACAGGTCATATCCAGCAGTCTATTACAGGTCTACTCGAACTATTTCTTATTATTTATTCACTATCATCTAGACAACAGATGATGCGCTCTATTTGGGCTGAGAGCTTCTTGTTCGGATGCGGGGCTGCATATGCACTTAGGATGATATTATTAGGTTAGGTTAGTCAGACATTTCGGGCTTTGTTTTGGTCTATGCTGCACTTGTGTTGCGGTATGGACACTTGGGAACCATTCAAATATGACGTAAGCAGATTTTTTGTAATTTTTAATTTCCTACGGTTTGTCAGCATTAGTAAGCAAAGGTATTTTCCCATCCTTCTGGTGCTTACGTATAAACATCCGTTCATATGTTTTAATCGACAAAATAGTCTTTAGAATCTTTATTTTTATGAACATCAGTTGGTAACTGAGTTAAAAAACAAGGAATTTATGGAGTCGCAAAATATTGCATATACCTAGAAGATTTTATAGAATCTACAAAATTTTCCATAAAAAATTGAGAAAAGAACATAAGTTGGTAAATATTGCTAACGTAATCACCACTGAGACTCCCCCTGTCTCCCATGCCATCATAAAATAAGCAAAACCAAAGACCCCAGCACCCCTGTCTGGTACTTAGGTAGGTACGTAATACTCAAATTGCCCTCAGGGCAGCTCCTACAACACTCATCCAATAAAAGTAGAAACAGCCTTGCGAGCTCTTATTAAGGCCATACCTGCTAAATGATCCATTTATATTCTCGACAGATATTTAATTAAAAGTATTTTAAACTCTAATGTACGACAGTCTGATAGATAACGCACTTCCAAAAACGGTTACTTAAACATAGAATTACAACAAATCCTACTAATATTATAAACGCGAAGTTTGCTTGTAAGAATGTATCTACGTATGGGTGTTTGTTACTCTTTCACAAAAAACGGCAGAACGGATTTACATGAAATTTGGAATGAAGGTTGTTCAATGTTCATGGTCTGGATTAACAGATAGGCTACTTTCTATCCCCGAAAAACGGGGGTGAAACCGCGGGGCGTAGCTAGTAAAATATAAGCATGGAATTTTGCACTAAATAACGTAAAAGTAAAATAATAAAATAAATAAATAACGTGCATATAGGTAATAAATAGGTGAGTGCTGTGTTCATTCCTTATAGGATTATAATAAGGCTAGGCTGAAGGACGAGGAGTACCTACCATTTACAAAGTCGCGGGAGTCTTGGCAGCCGATTGGAAATAAATTTAAATACACAATATCATGGATTAACACAAGAGAGTATAGTATACCTATCGGCAAACGTACTACCATGAGTTTGTCCTAACATTACCTAGAATATAATTATTATAGCTTTATTGCACACCAACAAATTACAAGAGAAAAACTAAGTCAAAGTAAAACCACATTCGGTAGTACTAGGCGGTCTTATCGTCTAAAGTACTCTAAAGCGACTAGCATTACGAACTATCGTTATTACACCGTTGCGTCTTGGGGAGTACAACGGTCCATGTCTACTTTTAGTGTATTTTATTCACATAATAATATGTTTACTATACAGTATGATTACTATATAACAACTTTTACTATGGGGCCAACTCGAAATCCACGAAAAAAAAATCAGCTGTTCCATACATTTTGTCGAGTGTCATCGACATTTTTCTATGGAACAGCTGATTTTTTTCGCGAATTTCGGGTTGGTCCTATAGTAAAAGTTGTTCATAATGATGAGTACTATGAACCCTTTTCGGCTTAGAATACCCTTTATGAATAACCCTATACACATTTTACATAATTATAACTTACAAATACATATACATTTTCAAGCCGTGGTAGCAAAAAAGCCGTGGTAGCTCAGTGGGAGAACAGCCGCTTCGCATTCTTGAGGTGGCAGGTCCAAACCCCGACTCGTACTAATGAGTTCTTTAGGACTTATGTACGAATTTACATACCACTGGCTTTTCGGTGAAGGAAAACATCGTGAGGACACCTGCATATGTCCGGAGAAGAAATTCAATGGCGTGAATCCACCACCCCGCACTTGGCCAGCGTGGTGGAATACGGCCTAATCACCCTTCGAGGGTAGACCTACGTATCCCAGCAGTGGGATGATTAAAGGTTGCATATGATACACTTTCAACATCAGGATGACAGTAGACACCATTAAAAAAAAGTATTTTCGATAGTAGGATGTTTACTGTTATGTGAAATAAACTTTATAAATTATTTAGGTACAACTCGGGTACGACTGTAATTGCCCTGGCAACTTTTCCTGACGTAAACTGTCACGCACGAAAACCACACAAAGTATTTAAAGCAGTGATTAATTTAAACAGGGCCTTTGTAAGGCCATAATGCCATTTTAAACAACATTCAGTTCGTTATACTTTTCATCTAAAAATATTTTATAGCAATACGATTTTTTGCTCTTAAGAAGTGAATGACCCCTCGTGAGATATTGGTGATAACTCATCGGAAACTCGACGAGCCCAGCGTGTGTCCGGCCGCAAGAATTTCAACCGTTGTCCCAAAAAAATAACAAACAAAATACAGAAATACCTACCAAAAAATCCTATCTACGTGCTATATCTGAGTTCCCTGCTGACCACTATTTATATTATGCTACTATTTTGCTTTTCTTAAAAATGGCTCTGAAGAATCTTTCGGACAGTTGGATCGTCTTTTTAATACGCTTTTATTAGTTTCACCTGTATGTATGTACCTATGTATGTAACCGTCTCCTTTGAGCTCGATTTTGCCCTACTTTGAACGATCAGATTTAATTCAAACTTTGCACTCCTGTCAAAGACCGATGACAATGCGTGTTTTTTAGTTTTTTTAACTATTTTTTTTTATTGTTGAATCTTCTGTTCTCTGTTCTTCTTCTGTCTGAAGCATGTTGGAGTGATATTCTTATTATGACATTGCTTTGAGGATCAGACTTCACGTGGTTAGAGCAAACGGCAACCAAGAATCCTATTTTCTTTTTTAAATTTTGTTGTTTATAGTCTGCTCCTAAATAATTATGTAGGACCGGCTTAAATTAAATTACCGGCTGTTTATTTTTTACAATAATTTATAAGTCCTAAGTACGTAATATAAGATGTCTTCCATGCTAGGACCTATAAAGTAGAGTGGTTTGAGTAGTTTTTTTAATATTTTATAATCAACCGTTTTTATCTCTCGACCTTAGTTCTCTGTGCTCCTACTCCGACGCAAAACCGACGCGGTGTTATAAGTTTGACGTCTGTGGCATCGTATCTCGGATGAACCGAATTTAATTTAGGTTCTTTTTAACACGCTTTTATTAGCTTCACCTGTATGTTTGTAAGTTTGTATGTTTGTATGTTTGTAACCGACTCCTTTGAGCGCGTTTTTGACCCACTTTAAACGGTCAGATTACTTTCAAACTTTGTAGATATATCGAGGACCGATGACAATACACTAAACAAATCGTGTTTTTTAGTTTTTTTAACTATTAATTTTTTGTTTGAAAGGTTAATTAGTCGGGACTCGGGAGTGTTCTTAGCTAGATAAAAATCAGTGCAGCTGTTTCCGCTGGGGCTTTTTTATCAACCTTCTGAGTTATGTTTGTTCGCCTCTTCTTCAGCGCGCGATCTTTTAGGAACCTAAGGATCGTCTTCCTAAACTTGTTTGTTAGAAACTCCAAACTGAAAACTCATTAATCTCGAAAATTATCTGGTCTTTTTTACCCGCTCACTCACATATTTGTCTTTCACTAAATTATGCTAAATTAAAGTAATGTTACTAGTAACGCGTATCTCGAGGATTTACGTAGGGATGTGACAAAATACTATTTTTAAAAACATTGATAATTTAATCAATTTAAATGTGTAAGCTATTTTTTAATCGATTATTAAAATTTGTCGAGCTGTGTTTTGATATTTTTTTCAATTTTAAGGTTTTGAACCTTCTTTGGGGAAGAACCCTAAAAACAAGACTAGTGCGTCTCTCCGTCTGTATGTTACAGCACTTACAGCCAATTAACTCAGGAACTATAAAAGCTAGCGGTCTGAACTTTAGCATGACGCTTGATAATGTTAACCGCTAAACGTTTTAGAAAAAAAAAACATGCTGACAAATAGGTCTTTACTTGAAAATTAAGTCCTGAAATGGGGACAAATTTTAAAGAAAACTAATGTGGTCGTGTGGCGTATCAAATGAATGGTATAAGTACACTGAGAAAAATGACCATCAATATTTCGATGAATTCACCTAAAGTATACAACCATATATGATAGTTGTCACCGTAAAAATTGGTGCTAATCATCGTACTTTTTGGTAATTATCACTATGCTCCGTACTTTAGGTGAAATTTTTCTCAGTGTATTTTAAAACCGTTTAATTTTATTTTTACCACGCTCGGATTTTAATTTCAAAATCTGTGAAAAAAATGCTCGCTCCCGGGCCCTTATCTCCGAAGTTTACCGACGAGGAAATCTCAATTAATTCAAGTGGAGGTAATTACGCGAACTAGACGGGAAAAATACAGCGAAGTTTCACAACTTAATAGTTTTTTTTTAAATTTGAAGCATGAAAAATAAAAGGGTTTGCTTCAATATTTTGAGCTTTTAGAACAACAAATTACGGTACTGAGATAATATCTTTTTTTTTAATTAAACGTTTCACACTCATAGCTGCCCATTAGGATAAATCCTGTGTCGGGAATGCCATGAAACACAAGACAAGGACATCTAACACCCAGACCCAGAATAAACATTTAAATTCATCATTCAAACATCCCGGCCGGGAATCGTACCCGGGACCTCTGGCTTGTAAGGCGGATATTATTACTGCTGAGCCAAACAGGCCGTCATATTGTTCATAATGATGAGTACTATGAGCCCTTTTTACTTAGCATACCCTTTTGTTATAGCCCTGTATAGAAAAAACCCTGTAGTGTTAAAAGAAAAGTCATAGTAAAAATATAAAATGTATTTTTGATCATAAAGTAAAATTTCGATTTTTACTATTATTTGATTTACGTGGTATATACAATTTTTTGCCATTTAGGCATTGCAGGCCACTATAATACCTACTCCAAATATAGTAGTAGCCCAACTATTTATATCCTATAGATTTGTACTTAAAGACTCCAAACTTCAATATAAATAATAGAAGTAAATTTTAAAAATACATGCATTTTTCAAAACAAGTTTTCTATCAAAGTAAGTACAGTACGCTCATGTTTTCATCAACAATGCTGTGCAAGATCATTGATATTCAACACTCAACATTCAACACTCGCTCAATCCAAAAGTCTAATCCTAAAATGGCTGTTTTCTCTTTCATACTCGCAAACAAAAAGTCTTGTAAATTCTTAAATTTGTTAATTCAGTAAAATGAAGTATAAAGACATCTATCCGAGATGAATCTATGAACTCGCCTAAACTTACTCGTATCCCCGATCGCTCTCACACATACATAACGCATACATTTTCACCCCCACACACATTCACACATATATCCTACTGCGTATCTTAGCTTAGCTGCAGAAAACGATTCGAGATTGTGTTTACGATATCGATAATTACCAAGGAGCATAGACTTATTTGCATATCCCTTGGTAAGGACCGGGCCAAGGGAACTTTTTCAATGATATCAACTCAGTGCGTAGTGTATAAGTACTCGTTATGTATATCTGGTTGTTTTGCGACTTCCTGGCGGTCATCGTACTTGGGAGCGAAGGGAAAAAATTTAGTTCCTAATCTAAAATCTAATCCAACTAAAATCCGACTACTGAACAAGCTACTCGTAAGTCGCGAGCAACAGTTAACAATAGAAATACATATTGTATTATTTATATTTATATGTATGTATTTATAGTATTTGAAACGAGCTAATTAAGGCCTTTCATTGCCCTCACACTACATCATAAACTTATTTTATTTTAACAGTTCATAACTTTATGTCCTCTAGAGGACGCCATATTTGATTTATTAATAAAATATATTAATGCAACGTTACAAAGCTTTTAACCAGCAGACCAGCAAGACGCTTCCAAAGACTTTTCATTTGTCGAATTATGACAAGTAATGAGGGAACAGATGAACATAGAACATACACACCGGTCAAAAACATAACCCTAACTTTTCCTTCGTCGTAGTCGGGTAAAAAAACGATCTAATTAGGAGAGATTAGATTAGAATTTAGAGAGATTTTTGCTGAGTTATAAATAATCGGTTGGACACATCCTTATTTTCGGAATCCATGCCTACGAGCATATTCTGCGAGGTCGGCAGCTGGCCGCGCGCAGAATCTTGATGAAGAATAGTCAGCGAGCGACCGCTTCCGGAAAGTACTAAGTGTAGACACTTCCTACGTGCTAGCTTGTAGACCGGACGCATGTAGGTACTCACTCATCCTACCATTCACTTCCCTGCACCACTACCGGCCACCGGAACTGAACGGTGACTTGACAGCGCATCGCTTCATTTCGTACCTGTAGCTTTTGAGTAAACATCAATTACGTCCTGTGATTGTTTCGTATATTATTTTAAAATTATTGCATGTCTGTGGATTGTCTATAAGCCTACTAGCTGCGCCCCGCGGTTCCACCCGCGTTTACCGGGATAAAAGTAGCCTATGTGTTAATCCAGACCATGCACGATATTCCTTCCTAATGTAAATCCGTTCAGCCGTTTCAGCGTTCATTAGTAACAAAAATGCATACTTTCACCTTTATAATATTAGTAAGATATTATTGCATGTCTATGGATTGTCTACTTAAAAAAGTTATAAGCCCATTTTGGCTAGGCCTAAGCTCTGTCACCTTTTGGGCCACCTGAAGGCATAACAACAACATATTACTTAGTTCGGTCAATTTAGACATCCGAGAGTACAATAATTCCCAACCAGCTGATAATTGGTAGGATTGTTCAAAACACCATCATAAATGAAATCTAATAAGTCCTCATCGATCCGCTACCACAGCCGCTAGCCGCTACGTGCAACCGAATTCATCCGAAGTATTCCGAATGCAATCGTGCTTTCCCGGTTGAGAGAACCGGGCTTTTATTGTAAACCCACCTTGTATTACCTATCGATTTTTCACCTTTATTAACCGACTTCAAAAAAGGAGGAG
This sequence comes from Alcis repandata, assembly GCA_949125135.1. Taxonomy (NCBI): domain Eukaryota; kingdom Metazoa; phylum Arthropoda; class Insecta; order Lepidoptera; family Geometridae; genus Alcis; species Alcis repandata. Next base: position 19,415,696 of record OX421221.1, read on the forward strand.
GTTATCAATTCGTCTATGTTTTTTTTTTGTTTTTTTTTTATGTTTGTTACCTCATAACTTTTGACTGGGTGAATCGATTTTGATGATTCTTTTTTTATTAGAAAGCTGACGCTTCCCATTTGGTCCCATTTCAATTTGGTCCAGTTCTGATAATGGTATCCATGAGAAAACCATATAAGTCTTAGCATTAAGTACGTGCGCGACAAATAGATGAATAACTCAATAGTCGGTCTTTTGAAGTCGGTTTTTGTTTTTTGTTTTGTAAAAATAATGTTCTTGTTTGGTAACTAATAGCTAACTACATTATAATTATAATATTAACTAATATACAAGGTTATTCATAAAGGGTATGCTTAGCCGAAGATAGCCCACAATACTCAACATTATGAACAACTTTTACAATGGGACCAACCCAGAATTCGCGAAAAAAAATCAGCTGTTCCATACATTTTGTCGAGTGTCACTGACATTTTTCTATGGAATAGCTGATATTTTTTTTCGTGAATTTCGGGTTGATCCCATAGTAAAAGTTGTACATAATGATGAATACTATGAGCCTTTATGAATAACCCTGTATACCTATTGTAAATGCGAAAATCCAAATTGAACTCACTTGTTTCGCTTCAGTTTCTCGCATTAAATTAGTGCTCAATCGATCACAAGGACACACGTTGTCGGGGGTAGGTACCTTGTTTGTTTACTGCAGGTGTAGGACAACCTACAGTAAACAAACATGCGTTATGGGTTGATTACACGTAACGAGTACAGTGGCGAGACAGTAAATGTGCACACTCGGCCGAGGAAACAAACAAATCATGGTCCTAGTGACTATGGCCTAGTTAAAATGTTTACACAAATCGATTGCCTACTCAGCCGAGGGCACTGTCTTACCACTTCTCACCAGTGCACTCATTACGTGTAATTAACCCATTAAATCATAATAAAATTTCCGCGTGGGTGAAACCACGGGGCGTAGAAATTCTCCGTCCTCCTTGAAATTAGTTCTTAGAAATATCTAGGACTATCATTTCAATAATCTTCTGTAATCGGTGAAAGAAAAACGCACTACAATTTCCTTCTTTTGAATGCGAAGATGCGATTATTTCTCAAGAACGTCAACAAGTTACGCGCAATCATAGCCCTTATACAAAGTAATGTTGTATGAGAACCGTGATTGAGCATAACTACCATTTGCTCCGCTATTATACTCGTATGTCCACAAATTGCACAGGAAACTATATTTCACAAGTCTTGATTTGCGATGCACGTGTATGTAAATATTACCTATTATGTTAGTATTTTTCTAAGCTAAGTATCCACATAATTTTCCTTGACAGTAGATCCGTGACATGCAGAAAATGTAATGCACATGTGAGCTGATTAGTGATTATTACTGGCTTTTTCTCGCGACTTTGTTCGCGTTGGGTTATGTAAACAATACTGGGTTTTAAGGAAAGGGTGTGCTAAGCCGAAAAAGTCTCATGGTACTCGTCATTATGAACAACTTTTACTGTGGGGCCAACTGAATTCGCGAAAAAAATCAGCTGTTCTATACATTTTGTCGAGTGTCTTTGACATTTTTCTACAGCACAGCTGATGTTTTCGCGATGTCATAGTAAAAGTTGTTCCTAATTATGAGTACTAAGAGCCTTTTTCGGCTAAGCATACCTTTTCCTTATCACCCTGTATATCCCAGACAATTTCTTTTTCATACAAACATTATCAGCGCATTTCTGAATATTATCACTTCCTCCTTCTTAGTGGACGTGTATCATACAGGGAACACAATACCTCAAATGTCAAATTTCTAGGTGCAAGGATTTACACCTAGAAATTTGACTATTTTTTATTTGACTATTTTTATTTAAGGATTAATATGCCAGACAGGTAGGCTTGCGGTTATAAATAAAGCCCATAGCACTCAGTGATAATCTAGCTTTCCATTGGAGAACTAATATTTTAAAGTTGGTTCAGTAGTTTTGAAGATTACCCTATACGAGTACATACAAACTTTACTTCTTTAAAAATTAGTATAGATGATGATTTCAAATTGTAGCTTAATTATGGATAATATACTCTATAATAAAAAAATCACAAATTTGTTGTATAAAACATGTGTTAGGCAATACAATTACGTAGGTTACAAAAGCGCAGGTTACAAGTATACCTATGTGCTATTCCTCTTTTAGCGGGCGAGCGGACGTGTCCTAAATTTTACTTGAAAATACAATTATAAATTTCAAGACAATTTTAAACAGTATCACCAACCAATTTGAGTGCGTTTCTGAATTGTTTCGCGAGTGGACGTGTTTTGCGTTGTCTTGAAACATTTTTGCTAAGTGTGACTAACCAGTTTTTAATAAGTCATTGCTGTCGTACTACCACCGAGCGGTCGGGAGAATCGGTTCCAGCGCTGCTAGCTTATCGTACTACCTACGCTTCGCACCCTTATTGTGCCGAGTTGGTCAAGTAAATAGCAAAACAATTATGTCTAATATAGATAACAAACCAGTAAATTATTGCGTTGCTTGTATGAATTCAGTCCGTACCAGGCAGCAGATGAAGTGCTCCAAATGCAATAGCCACTTTCATGGCGAATGCGTGAACGTGACTGACATCTGTAATTTACCGGAAGCAGCGAAGTCCGCCTGGGTTTGCCCGCTGTGCAAGAGCAGCTTGCCAAAGTCGGACAACTCCAATGCACAGGTCCGCGCGGCTGCCGCCCACGAGCCGCGCGTGGCACCCGCGAGCTCGGGCAGCAGCAAAATAAACACGACCCCGGTGTGCTCGCCTGCGGTGACTCCATATCTGGACCCAATTGAATCATTCGTTATGCGAATTGAAATGAAGCTTATGCGGGAAGACATGGGTAAAATGAAGTACCAGATGATACTCCTATCTGAGTACTTAGCCACTAGACTTGATGAGTTCGGCACCAAATGCCGTGATTTTGAAGTACGCGATGCCGCGCGTGAGACAGAGCTATGCACCCTACGGCAGACCGTCATTGGGCTTCAGGATCAACTTAACTATAGGGCACAGGTGTATCTAAAAAATGTACTGGAGATCAATGGGGTCGCCGAGTCTAAGGATGAAAATTTGACTCACTTAGTTCAAGTGACTGCAAATAAAATCGGCGTTCACCTGGACCACTGTGACCTTGATTATGTGATACGGGTCGGCTCTAAGTTTCCACGGACTATCATGATCTGCTTCGTAAGGCGTCAAAAACGTGAAGACTTTTTTAAAGCGGCAAGAACTTGTGGTAGCCTGGGCAGCGCTGACATCGGGGTGGAAGGCCCTAACAGGAAATTATATTTCGACGAGCGCCTCACCAAGCAAAACACACGTTTATTTAGTCTCGCAAAATTGCGCTCAAAACAGGCTGGATTTAAATTCTGCTGGACTAGATACGGAACCATCTATGTCCGTAGGCAGGATGGAAGTCCGGCCATCCCAATTAAATCATCAGCTGACCTGGAGCGCTGCATGGGCCCGTCTACAGTTTACTATTTATTTTAGATTCTTCTAGCTTTAGACATAATATATCTACTATTATATAATAACGTCACACTGTTCATCACTGTTGTTACACATCCCAGCTTCACACTACACACTCTTGCCTACAACGTTTTGCACCCTACTCAAATGTCTCTTCGCTCTTCTAAATAATATAAGCTCTGCTACTACTAATACGAGTTCTCGTAATTTAATTCACCTTTCTTTGGCCTAATTCTTAAAAAAAATTACCTACCCTCCAGGTTTTGTTTCCAAATACCACCCAATTTTTCTGCTACAACGACGGTTTCAGTTAATGTAACGGATGATATAGATACTTAGATGATACAATCTCGATTGATTGTCATACCCATGTAACTCCTTATGAGTTACAGCTGTTATTTCAATGATTTCGTCGTTTCCGTAAATAGGTTTACCGCAGAGTTTGATGCTTTCATATTTACAGGGTGCTGATTTCCTGAAGGCACACTTTTACACCTTCCCGGATATGTTCCTTGTCGCTTGCATAGACAGCTAAATAAGAACGGAGGAGTAAGTTACTCGTATCTTTTTAAAATATATTAATCGTTATACAGCATTTGAAACTAACATTCTAGATGCTGACTCTTTAGCGATACAGATAGATAATAAAACCAAATCCTAGGAATTTATCGTTCTCCTATTGACAATATAGAACCACTTTTACTTTTTCTGGATTCTGTTTTAAACGACCTCAAAAGCAAATTCTCCCTTGTCATTGCTGGTGACGCCAACATAAACCTATATGACCCCACTACCTAAGCAAGCAAGTTCCTCTCTATATTTGCCTAATGGCGTCTCACAGGCAGCTTCCGGCAATCACTGACCCTACCCGAATCCGCACCTGTTTAGACCATATTTTCATAAAGCCTTCTGTTACTGACCAACCTTTGATGATTAGTGCAGGCAGATTCGCGGCAGTTAAATAAGCTTAATACATTCCAAAAACACCGTTCTATGACCAACTTCGATGAAGCAGCTCTAATTGGTCTCATATAATTTCTAGCCCTTGTGTTAACTGTGCTGCCTCTGCTTATAACGATATCATAACAAATATCATGACCAAACACACAAAGAACGTCGCAGCGGGCAGAAAAATGTCCACCCTGGAGCCTTGGATCACTCCAGGCCTAATCAAGTGTTTGCGTCACCGTGACAAGCTTCACCTTGATTATTGATTGTAGAGTTTATCCCAATGACGCTCAACGCAATTTGGTTTACTCGTACACTAGGTACAGGAACTATTGCAACAAACTTTTGAATAATGTTAAAACCCAGTATAATAGTCAGCTACTAGAACAAAATAAGAATAACCCGAAACAACTTTGCAAGACTATAGAGAACATTTGCTATTCGTCCTAACAAAACAACGCGTCTTAAGAGCTGCTACAAAATAGTAATCCGCTTAACCACTGTTACCAGCACTTTGCCTCAGTAGGGAAGAATCTCGCAGATGCTATTTTAACAAAGCTCCATAAAACGGAGATCTCTTTGGTTGAATCGCACTAGAAACTAGAAGCAAGCTTACTTCATTAATACGATCTACAACTCGATGGTTAAACCTCACATACTTAGATTATTTGATCGAAGTTTGGGGAACAGCGACTAAAACGGACATTTTGCAAACTAGACAAAATAAAATCATAAAAGCTCTAATCTCGATATGACTACTTAAATACTACTAAAATTTACGAAGAAACTAAACTTATGAATATACCTCAAACATAGAAATAAATAATATGTATATTATAATTATATACATATGTATTTTTAATAAGAAAAATTCTTACAAAAGACATTCACAGCTAACATTTTCAAAAAAGATTAATGTACAAGAAGTTTTAACGAGACAAGCCAATTAATATACGTTTGTCTAAAAAACCTAGAACAAACTGCGGACTATAAAAAAAATATGTTTGAGATTAGTCATTACAACCCGGTCACAATATCTGTGCACCTCGCTGGAATGCGTATAGCCTTATATAGTCGCACTGTCGCACCGGGGAGTGCGCGGAGAGGTGACAGGGGAAGCGGGAGAGGCAATTAATTACCAAAAGAAATTAAACAATCGAAGTCACTAAATACTTTTAAAAACTATTAAAGCTACACGTATTAAATGACTTGTCTTAAGTTAATATTAAAAACTAACCAATGCTTTAAACTTTCGTACCCGATCCGGAAACCATAACATACTCGTATAGCCTATACCGGCTGACTGGTTAGACACTTGACATATTCTAGGTTATCATAATACTAATTATTATGAACAACTTTTACTATGGGACCAACCCGAAATTCGCGAAAAAAAATCAGCTGTTCCATAGAAAAATGTCAATGACACTTGACAAAATGTATGGAACAGCTGATATTTTTTTCGCGAATTCCGGGTTGGTCCCATAGTAAAAGTTGCTCATAATGATGAGTACTATAATAACCTAGGATATGTCAAGAGTCTAACCAGTCAGCCCGTATATAGCCCTCAGGGACAACGTAGCTTTTCATTGGTCCAATAATTTTTAAAATCAGTTCAGTAGTTTCAGAGATAACGCCCTACTACGAGTAACATACATACTAAAAACTCGTACGAAACGCTTTGATTCCACCTTTATTGTGCGATCCGCTAGGGTGTGAAACGCTTTGCCTGAGTGGGTGTTTCCCGATAGATATAATCTAGGTGTCTTCAAGTCGCGAGTGAGTCGGTTTCTTCTAGGCAAGCATGCTCCATCAGAGACCGTATCGTTGCTTACCATAAGGCGAGATGACGTCAAATGCAAACCTATAGGAGAATTAAAAAAAAGACGGTAAACTTCGGAGACATAGGGGAGGGGAGGGGGGGGGGGGGAGCGGTAATTTTTTCCCAGATTTTGATAATTAAAATGGAAACTATACATGGTAAAAATAAATATTGTTTTGTAATATCCAAATTAATACTTTTCATCGGATACCCACATGAAATTGCTGGGTTTTAAAATTTTAGGACCCAATTTTATCAGCATTTTTACAAATAGTAATTGTTAATTGTTGTAGTTTCAGGCCGCTGGCTTAAAATTACACAGCCAATTATCACTGGACCAAATTGCACAGCCAATTATCGCAGGGTTCCTGAGATAATTAGCTGTCACATACATACAGACAGAGACCAGAGTCTCGCCCGGAAGGAGGTTTAAAACCCTAAAAGTAAGATACTTTTTAAAGATCACACCAAAATTAATAGATATAGGATCTTACTTTTCATACCAAAAAGTGTTTTTCGGACTTTGCAGATCGTCGTTGTTGCAGCAAAAGGATTCCGTTAGCAATTTGTTATTTATGTTATTACTAGCGACCCGCCCCGGCTTCGCTCGAGTGCAATGCTGATATTAAATACCCCCGGCCGCTACCGCCGCAACCGCTATGTCCCTGCATTTTAAATCTGTAATATCTTCGAAAATATTCATTTAAATTATATGCTGTGACGCGCCATATTGATCTATATTAAATGCACAATGTATTGAAGGCACTTAATTGGATAAGGATTAATGCTGTATTGCTTCAAATCGCTTCGTAAATAAGCCATTATTTCTCATAAAAAGTAAATGATAAAAAAATGTTATGGTGGGTTATCCATAAGAGATAGACATAATTATGCTGTTGCGGACTTTTTTCTAGACTTTTTTAAGGTGTCCAGTACTGTAGTACATTATTTTGATCTATCTCGTAGGGTTCAGCCAGCCTTTGCAATGTAAACGCAAATAAATGTGTTTATTTACGACATCACATTAGAAACCTCTAACATTATCAGTGTTTCTCTACTATATTATGCATGTAGTGTAGAGGTATTATACAAATAAACCTTCCCCTTGAATCACTCTATCTATTTAAAAACCCAACTAAGCTTACATAGGGACAGACAGACAGACAGCGACTTTGTTTTATACTGTAGCACACTGTAGTGACGATAGTGTAGTGATGCAATTTTATTATCTGCTTTCATTGTTAGCGCGGGATCTGATCTCAAAGTAGTAATTGTCCAATTTATATTCGACACCGCTACGTTTGCAGATCCGTTTGTTGCAGCAAGAGGATTGTGTTGACAATTTGGTATGTATGCACCGACGTCGGAAACTTGATCGATGTACTCTATACTAATCTATACTATAATATTATAAAGAGGAAAGATTTGTATTTTTGTATTTTTGGATGTTTGTGTGGAATAAACTCAAAAACTACTGGACCGATTTCAATAATTCTTTCACCATTCGAATGCTACATTATCCCAAAGTGACATAGGCTATATTTATTACCTGAAAAAATTAGGGATCCTTACTAAAACTTCAATAGTGTCCACCCGTGCGAAGCCGGGACGAGCCGCTAGTAATTATTATAAAGAGGAAAGATTTGTATTTTTGCATGTTTGTGTTGAATAAACACAAAAACTACTAGACCGATTTCAAAAATTCTTTCACCATTAGATTGTTACATTATCCCTGAGTAACATAGGCTATATTTTATACTCGTGCAAAGCCGTGGCAGGTCGCTAGTAGTATGTAGCTGTATAATTATATTGTCTGCCTGCATAGTTAGCGCGGCGTCAGATATCAAAGTGCGAATTATCCAATTTACATTTGATATCATTAGGGGAAGACATGCCTATACTTAACAGAACACAGATTTGCAGAACTTAACTACACATAATACTAAATTAGTATTCTGTGTAGGGATCTTCTGTATAGACAAATATGGTCAAGTGTACCTACTGTTCTAACCCCCGGCGCAAAAGATGGGATGTTATAGATAAGTTTGACCGCAGCGTGTCTCTGGCATCTTAGCTCATTTGTGAACCGATTTGGATTCGGTTTTTATTTATTTGAAAGCAGGTTTTTTAGCGATAGTACTCAAACATGTTTTATCAAAATCGGCTCAGCTGTTTCATTGTTGAGGTATTTTTTTAATTTAAATTGAATACCTACCTAGTTATCGATACCATAAAAGCAATTGTATTCCGGGTACGGACCGTCTGAAGTTTCAGATAGTTGGTCAAGTCTTTAAGACTGCTGTTCAAACACAGAAGGACCAATGCTTTAGGCCGTTAGGTAAATAAGTTTTGCATAACAATGATTTATAATCCTCTGTTCTCACTACTCATTATGTACCCGCATTTTGAAGTGCGTTGAACTCGGGCGACATTTTGAACATCACACCTACATCTCGACTGCCCATACAATGCCCCTGAACACTATCGAAACAGCAAAATCAGGTTTCTTCATAACACTAATTATTCATTTCATTTCATTATTCATTTTTTCATTGTACTAATTACACGAACATTGATATTTACTTTTAGAAAAGAAAATAATAACGACGTAATTGACATTTCTTTCAAAATTGAGTTATGTGGACCACAAATCTTGAAATAGCGAATTTTATCCGGTGCAAAAACGACACACGAATCGAATTCACTGTAATTGTGTCATTATTGCACCGGATGAGCGAATGACGAGTGATAGAGAGATTATGCAGAAGTGTACATACTGTACCGACTCCAGGTAGGTGAGATAAGGGTAGGCAGATGATGATGATAAAGAATTTTAGGAAAACAAATAATTCTTTAAAAATGTATAGAATCGTATCTTGTATTAAATCGAACACAATTATTAATTACTAATTAATTTAGGTCAGATTTTGGCTTTAAATTGCTCTCCTATAAAAATTGACATTTGCAGTTACGATAGTGTTCGTAGAGGCAGATGATCTGTTTGAACACAAGGGTGTTGTCATTGGGCGCGGCCGAGGCGATGACTCCTATCAATACAATGAGACAACGGTATTAATTTTTATATTTAACTTAGTAGGTATAGAAAACTTTTACATATATTATGTCTGACTTTTTTACGGAAACCGAAATGTGGTACATCATTATACATAATGATGCATTGTCAACTTTTAATCCTCCCACTGCTAGGAAAAAGATAAGGCCAGATTTAGAGGTCTGGAGGCCTCGGGACAAAAAAGGAGTGGAGGCCCCCTCCCGAATTATTTTCCGAATAAAATGAACAATTATTTTCAGTCGTGTGAAACCAAGTAGGTTCTCTTAGTATTTAACAAACATATAAATATAATTCTGTAGTGGTAGGGCTCTTTTGCAGAGCCCGCCTGGGGAAGTACCACACCTTTGCTAGTTATTCCACCGCCAAGCAGTAATGTGCAAACATTATTGCGCAGGGTCTTGAATTCTGCGAGTTCAAAATTCTGGGTGGTGCAGACCTGTTATGGGCAAACGTGACGTTTAACATCAGGCGAGCGATTTACTAGTCTCGTCACTCAATTACATAAAAAAAATATATATAAATATATATATTATATATATATAATCGGAAACAAGGAATATCTGAAATTAAACAAAGATCGGTGGAAATTTCAGAATCTCTAAATTCAAATACTTACGAGTATTAAGGAAAACACCTTGCCAAGTAAACTCGGTTGGTGATTTCAAAGATTTTATTTTCGCGAAAATTGCGAATCCAAGTATGCAGCGTAAGTAAGTTACATTTGTCGCACAATTTTCGTTAATTCGTAGCTTCTCAGATGCACATAAATGTATCGAATTTCGAGATTCCCTGCTGCAAGCTCGCACTCAGCGGACTATTGTCAACGCTACGACGCGACGGATCGTCCAGACGGGGGAAACGGGTAACGTCGTATTTCGTATCGACACGCAAATACGGGAAATTGACTGAATAAGCTAGTAAAATTTGCAGAATATACTATTAATTCCTCTTCCGCACTGGCAATTTTCATTCTATTGGGGATACACATGGACAAGCACAGTGCAAAGAAAACTCGCAGTTGCCCGTTGAAGACAATTATGCTCTTAGGAAAAAAATGAAAATTGACCCAAAAAAGGGCACTGGTACCTAAGTGTTTGGTGGACTAGTGCTGCTGTCGTTCACTACAGCTTTCTGAGATCTGGCCAGACAATTACGATTACGATTTATGACGGAAAAGCTAGCTGCTAAACAACTGAGGCTGGTCAATTCCCATACAAAACGCCAATTTCATAGGTTTGCCTAACCTAATATTTGCCTATCAAACTACATACCTTGCTGCATAAAGAAAAATTACCAATAATAATTAATTTGTTTAAAAATCGAATAACATCAATTTTTCATACATTACAATTAATTTATATTTGTCTAATTAAAAAAAAACATATTATAACAGTTGAGACACGGAATTGAATACCCAACCTCCGAGGCTGCGGGCAAATACCACCCCACTCGGCTATTGAGGCATTGGGATAGGTACTCCCTCGAGATAGATGGTAAACTGCAAGTGCTTATCAGGGCCGTTTGAGATTTTGATATTAATTTTACAGATTGCCTGATTGGAGTGAACAAATATAGGTCAATGATTTCTGTTAATATTTAAGAATTATATAATCATGTTTATACAAAGTAGGTACTGTAGATAAAAAAGCGAAAAAAAATATCAAAGGAAAAAATGTTTACCAGTGTTTACTAGTCGGAATTTGCAAAAAAAATCCGAAGTTTGCATTGTTGCTGTCGCCCCGGTTGCCCTCCCCTAAAGCCAGCCCTAGATACAGGTCTACCCTCCAAGGGTGATTAGGTCGTATCCCACCACGTCTGACAAAGTGCGGATTGGTGAAAAGCCAGTGGTATGTACTCATAAATTCGTCCATAAGTTCGAAAGCATTCATTGATACGGGTGCAGTGACAATAAATCCCATGTTTATTTCTTAGGAAGGAAATAACTGGTCCCAATTTGCCTACTACAAGGTTATAATGAAAGGGTATGCTAAGCCAAAAAAAATGTTATAGTACTCATCATTGTACTCATTATAAACAGGTAGTAGGTAGTTCAGGCATGAAATCGCGTAAAAATCAGCTGTTCCACATACATTTTTTAATTGTCATTAACATTTTTCTATTAACATTTTTTCGCGATTTCAGGCTTGGTCCCACAGGAAACTTTTTAAAGTGAGCTACTGTGAGCTTTTTAGGGTTCCGTACCCAAAGGGTCCTATTACTAAGACTCCGCTGTCCGTCTGTCTCTAGGCCGTATTTCATGAACCGTGATAGTCAGACACTCCCATACAACAAACGTGATTTATCTGCCGTTTTTATAGATAATGGTACGGAACCCTTCGTGCGCGAGTCCGACTCGCACGTGGCCAGTTTCATTTATTTCGGGTTAGCACTCTGTAGATATGCTGGGTTACTTTTTTGCCGAAATTAAAATGTCGCGTGCAATGGCAATGAAAGCAATGTTTATTTTTTAACCCCCGACGCAAAAGCGACGGAGTGCTATAAGTTTGACGTGCTTGAGTGCGTGCGTCTGTGGCATGGCATCGTAGATCCTGGATAACGGCTGAATCGGTTTTGTTTTTTTTTTGTTGAAAAGTGAATTAATAGTCGGGAGCTCTTAGAAGAAAACAATCGAAAGAAAAAAAGAAAAGAAGAAAATCGGAAGAGAATCGGTTCAGCTGTTTCAGTTGTCGTATTTTAATGCGAAAATAACTTCCTCGAAATTAGAACGCCCTCCACAAAAAAAAAGATGATCAAGCGAATTATAAAATCAGCACAATAACTGAGATATAGTTTAAATAAAAAGTCACCAAAGCTGTTTTTCGTGGTAATTACTTTTTATTTTGACTTCTGTTAGGTTCTCTTTCAACCTGAAATAATTTTATAATTAGCTAATCATTATAGGTACTCGTAAATAGCTAGCTTTAAACGGTCTACTTACTAAATATTTTTACTGCCATCTATCGTTTAGCTTCGCATCTACAATAAATTACGTTACCATCGTGCTCAAAAAGCTCTTTGTCTAAGTTCTTGCCCGTTCATTGTGCAGCTCGACCAAAACGCGACAGATGGCGCTAAACCCAATAGCAACCTACGAGTTGCGGGATGTTTCAGAGATGGCACTGCTCGCGTTACCGTCTTCTTTCTCGAAATGCTTTAGTTTGGTTCCGCCTACACGTTTGCTGGGCGAGTGTACGGAGTACGGAGCGCCGCGGAGCTACTACTCACGCATCCTGCGGCCTGCGGTCGACGCGCCCGTATCGAGCCCGGACTCACCGCTCTAATAAGACGATTTCGCCGAATTGTTGACATCCTAAGTGAACATTTTTGGATTGGATTTTGTGTTTGTATTTGTTCCGTATCCAGTGTGAACTGACGATAATATTTGGTGATTTTGGTAGTTTGAAAGACTTCAGGCCGATTTTTTGGGTAAGTGTTTAAACTAGAATTTGATTGACATAATTTTTAATAACACGTAAAAATTATCGATTTTTTTTTTAGAGACAAAGAGTTATTTTTTCTAATTCAGAAGTCGGTATCTTTTAAGTTATAAGTCAACATTTTCAGAACGTGTTGATAATGTAGGCTCCAACCCGACCGCCTAATAGACATGGATGCAAACAATTTACCCATAACATAGGTACCTACTTGAGTACCTCGATACTTATTTAAATATTTTTGCTTAAATTTTGAATGCGTGTTTTGTTCGAGATACTCTTGAATTTATATATTGAAATAAAAATACAGGTATAAAGAAATCGAAACCTAATACAAAAGACCTAGAACTCCTAGAAGTAGATTTGATTAGCCTTTCTGGGTGGGCCCTATATAATAGGGCGAGTTCTGTGCTCACCAACTTTATCATTAGGTATAGATAATTTAAGGGACATCCTTGTTTTCATGAATTAAACATCCATCCAAATAAAAAAGATAGATATAGTTTTTATTACCCAATCTAGATATAATTGGTACCTAATAGGTTTTTTTTTCAAACTTCTTTTTTGCAATCTTTGATGAATAATATTTATAACTTTTTGTTATGAAATAAAAAGTTAATAATTATAAAATAACTGTAAATAAAACTGTAAATAAAACTGTAAATAAAAAGCATATCTTGAAAACCATGATATGGTTTTCGAGATGTGCTAATATGTCCTATCAACATGCATTTGATAGCAATACTGTAGATAATATTATAGAGAACATACTTGTCTTGAACAGTTTCCTCGTAGCGTGAACCATTTCTGAGAAAATCGCGAAATACCTACCTATTTTGGTATCGATGAGGACTTTCTAGGTTTCATTTAATTATGATGGTGTATTGAACAATCCTACCAATTTTCAGCTGGGTGGGAATTAATGTATAGTAAGCTCACTATTATTTTTTGGTCTAATTCGACCAGGCTAAAACTTGTGCAACTCCGAAGACAAAGCAATAAAAGCTTGGTTTTCAAAATACTTTTTGGTAGTTTCATTTTTCATTATAGTTTCTATAAACTTCATCGAAAGGACAAAAGAAGAATTAACGATGTAATTAAAAACTTATGGTTGCGCCAAAATTACAAATCTTTGGTTGCGATTTTGGTGCGCTATATTTTTTAATATTTATTCCTCTTATTGATGAACACCAAGAAAGAGGCTTGAAAGCTACAGGAACAATACGGGAGTACAGATTGACGAAATGTCCTTTACGGTTCAATAAGGACTTGCAAAAAACTGATCGTGAGTACTTTGACTTCAGATCAAGCAGGCAGGAAAACATTTTAGTTTGGAAATGGTGCGATGCTTCAAATGCAGTAAGAGCGCAGTCAGCTCATACGCTAAGAAAAATGGCCATCAAAATTCCGATGTATTCACCTAAAGTACGAGCGTAGTGATAATTACCAAATAGTACCTATTATGATTAGCAAACATTTTTACAGTGACAACTATCATAATATATGGTTCTCACCCTAAAAACTGGTGACAACCATTAATAATTGTCACCGTAAAAACTGGGGCTAATCATCGCACTTTTTGCTGATTATCAGTATGCTCCGTACGGTGAAATTTTTAATAAAAATAAGTAGAATAGAAAAAATATAATAGAATAAATATATTAGAAAAAATATATTTTGGTTGAACGACCAGCTGCAATACAAGCTTATGAGAGATGCTGAGAACGTGGGTGGTGTCGATCAGAATTTAGGGTTTTATAGAACCTCCATTCGTGGGTAAAATGGTATTTGTCTCTCTTCACCAACAGTCCAGACATGGCAGTGCATAACGCTTGGCGATTATATAAAAGGAACGGGGACGATTCGGATCACTTGAAGTTTCAGAGATCTGTAACAACAAGTGTACTAGAGTCTTTCAAGAAAACTGAAAGTTGGAAATGTGGTCGTATTTTATAAAGTTTGCACGAAACTTCTCATTGCGATAACATAAGACATCACATCTTATGACCTATTTTAAAAGACACTTATATGTAAAGTAAAACATTAAATAGTGACTAAAAATACAAAATTCATTTTCTACTTTTTGTATGACATTATACGAGTAGTAGTCGATTTTGCTATCGTTCGTAATAAAGGACACAATTTTCCGAGTTTTTCAATAAACTAGGATTCTTTTTATTATTTTCCCCAATATTAGTACTCCACACACAGGTCGCTCAGGGAATTTCAAAATGTTTGAAGCAAATTAGAGGTTTCACCATCAAGTATGTTAAGGTAGAGAAAATTTAAAGAATTTCGTTTTTTAGTCTTAGTTTTCAATTATGACGATTTGTTACCGCAGTTTGAAAAGAGCTCGAAAATTTTTTTCAAACTCGAGTTAAATGATGTGTTCGGCAAAGTATTGCCGACCTTCTTAGTTCTTGACTTAATTTACTTCTTTTCTTCTTTCTTTTTTTCTCCTTTAGGTAGATACATTTTTATAAGTAAAGTAGATTTAACGATTCTTATCGAATCGACAAACCCATTTCGAACTTGCAACTGTTGACAATTTAAGTTCTAGTCGAACTTATCGAGTAGAAATATTAACGATAATACATACAAAGAAACCATACTTGCATTTCTGCGCCTCGTTTACCAATACGGAGTAAGTGTCGTAGTAAAAGAAGTATTGTGCTGCAGCTTTAATACTCAGTGTCACAGAATATATAACAGTGCTAGTGGTTATAACAGCTGTTTAACCTCGATGTCGCAATGTTGGTACACAACGTACTTAATTGCTGCAGTGGTACCAACCGCTCCGAACAAGCAATTGCTGGCGCCCGCACACCAGATGCGCCTATTTCAATCGGCACCTCTGCGAAGAGTGCCTAGTACTTATGTATCTACAAGACATTTATTTTTACTTACAAGTCTTTACCTTGCCGTGCTAGTCTGTATGTCCGTGTGAGTTGAATACTAAAATTTATTTTGAACCACTTTCCGATGTTCGGTTGGGGGCTCCCTAATAAGCTAGCTGCTAAAAACGCTCACTGCTTCGCTGACATAAAATGTCATTTGCAAAAGAAAGATGGAGAATTTTAAACACTGATTAAGTGTGATGGATTTATAATAAGACCCTGGATGGCTAGGCTATACGTCCTAAATTCTACTGTACACGGGAGTTTCTTTATGCAATTGAATAATGAGACGAGCAAAAGCAAAAGAGAGAGAGATGTACGTGAATGAGTGGCTCTTGAATCACGGCGCCCAACAGCGCGGGTCGTCCACGACTTCGTACAAGACGGTGCAATGTGCATATGTTTGTGTGCACCGTGGAGTCGGTGCCATTTGAAATGTCCATTCGCGCGATCCGTATAACGTACTATTATTTCATTCTGTGGTTTATCTAACGTACATAATTTACTAAAGTAGTAATATGTATTGACATTGAAAAATGATACGAAACATATGCTTAGCCTAGGATATACAATTGCAATAATTGTGGGTAGGTACCACTTCAATGATAAAATAATTATAGCTAAATGCGGTTTCAATCCAGGCAAAAGATGACTGTATAGGTACTGTATGTCGATGTTTTTATTCTATGGGTAATATAACGGTTTGTTCTGTGTATAGTACTTAAGGTAGACTAAGTTACAATTTGTATTTTGAACCTTGATTACGTATGAAGTATATTTACGTACACTGAGAAAAATGGCCATGAGAATTCCGATGAGTTCACCTAAAGTATAGAGCATACTGATATCACCAAAAAGTACGATGATTAGCAGTTTTTACGGTGACAACCATATATGATAGTTGTCACCGTATAAACTGGTGCTAACATCGTAATTTTTGGTGATTTTCAGTATGCTCCGTACTTTAGGTGAATTCATCGGAATTTTGATTGCCATTCTTCTCAGTGTAGTTTTTGTTAAAACAATTATCACTGAAATTATAAAAACAAGCTCTTATTGCATTCTCATCGGAGTTACGAACACATAGTTATGACAAATGTCTGCTCAATCGGACATTAAAGTGGATCTAATTTAGCTTACAGACATACATACATACATACATTAACTAACAGGGCAAACTAAATAAAAGTTTGTAAATAACTACATAATTTTAACAATATTTTTAAAAACAAGCTTTCATTGCATTGTCATCGGAGTTACATACGCATACCACATTCCAGCTCAAACGACTATCGGGAATTGGGAATTCAAAATTGAGTTGCAAGATTCCACCCGAATAACATTGTTCCAAACATTCACTGCAAGTTAAATAAAAGCTTATAAAATTGAGCATATTTTGACAATATTTAATCCTTAGGTAAACAAGTATTTATTATTCCAAAACGAAATATTAGTCTCGACCCGAGAATATTACAGAAATAAACAATGTTTCGTTATCTGTTTTCCGCAACAGGGAGTGATTTGTCAAAAGTAAATATACTTATTTTAATGATGTTCAGATGAGTCACCGAGTGAGTGTCGCAGCCCCGCGCCGCGCCGCTGGGGGTGGCTCCTGGGAGCGCCATCCCTTAATATAAATTAAGTTTATCTTCACTACAAAAATGTTTTTCTCTGACCATCTTACAAAACCTTACTTAACTTGCAATGCACGTTTTACAAGCTTTTATTTAACTTGCAATGCATGTTAGCTTGGTTGTTCAGATCAAATCTTGCAACTGAATTTTGGACTACTTCCTGATGTCTGATTGAGATTAATATACCTGTGGAAGTGTGGATTGTGCAACTATATATATTCTAAATCTTTGTAGCCTTATAATACCAGCATTTAAAAATGTAGTTTCAAATTCTAGGTTTTGGTAGAATACGTTCGTGTACTCAGCTCAACAAACAATTTTCAGTAGAGTAGAGATACTCGACAATTTCAAAATATGATTTAAAATTATCATCATGGACCCTATACTTGGCCGCTCGAGATTATCTCTGTCACTCTTACTCTTTTGTCATTTAGGGCCCAGGAGCCTATTCTTGCGAGTAAGATATTATCTCGGTCACAGTCGCTCTCTTTAGAAATGACATAAGAGTGAGAGTGACGGAGACAATCTCGAGCGTCCAGGAATGGGGACGGGAACAGAATGGAATCGATTAGTAGAACCGAATTCGAAATCATTTCAAAATTTCGTTGAAGGAATTAGAAAGCGGCAAGTTTTACAACGCGTGGATAACTTGCAGCAATAAGCAATAATAGCAGAATGATTGAATGCACGCGGACGCAGCAAACTCGACTCTAAGTTTACCGTACAATCATCCACAAACGACATTTCCCAAGTTGTTTTGGGAACAAATCATATGTATAAAGTTATGGTGAATAATAATGTAATGGTGATAGGTACTTATCTAATAGTAATCGATAACGAAAAAGCCTGGACGTATTTGCAAAAAAATATTTATTTTTAAAACAATTGGGGCTTTACTTATTAAATAAACGTTGCTCAGAAATTGCTTAGATTGACAAATGTCATTTAACTTGACAGGTAATAACTGTAAGTAGTGCGCAATACAAAAAATGTAATGCATACTCGTAGTACTTACTAACTTTTAACTTTAAGGAAACTTTATAAGTAAGGACCATTTTCCATAACACGTTTGTGATGCGCCTGCAAAACTGAACACGGAAATACTGCTACAGCTTTGGTTTCAGAGTAGTATTTCATATGGTCGGATGATAAGCGTGCCCAATACATAATAGAAATCTGGTGTTAAGACGTTCATTCACCTCTCGGGAGGGGAGGGGGGAGGTCGGGGCGAGGGTGGCCCAGCGGGAACTCCGACCACTTCGCTTTAACTCTGCTCAAAAGATTGGATCAGCACGTATTAGTCTTCAGTACTATCATAGCTTATATTTCATCGCTGTGAGATTAATTTTTATTTGTTTTAATAAGATACGAGTATGTGCAAAAAAAAACGTTATTACAAAAAAAATCGTATCTATTATTCTTAAAAACTATTGAGCTAATCTACAAAAAGCTTAAAAAAATAAATACTTGTTAAGTAAAGTGTTTTTAGGAACAACTCGGTTCAATCAGAAGTATCACCGAAGTCGGATGGAAGTTTCAAGGTTCAGTTGCAAGACTTGCAAGATTTGACGTAAGCAAATCAGCTCAAGCAAAGTTCGAAAAAATATCGAAACAGCGAGTTTAAATACGTTTACTTTACGTTTATTTTTTGTTGTTGCTTTTAATGTTTTGTTGTTCCAAAAGTATCAGTTCTAAATCGATTTGAACCTTTGAACCTATTACAAAGAGAAGGATGTTCGGCCGTCGATAAGAGAAACACTTTCTCTTGTTCAAACGAGCATGTAATCATGCCGCTAGGTACCAGGTAGTATTGCATTCACTATATAACCAATAGACAGATCGCTCCTCTGTCTCATGAAAATAGTCAATACGCTCAAATAAGCTTAACTCCTTTTAGGCTAGTGTACTCCATCGTAGACCGCATCATTTCTTACCATCAGTCAAACATACAGAAGACAGACATAAACGCACGACTATAGAAAAAAAATATCGTCAACTGTATCGTCTTTGATCACGCGGTACGACCAGGCGCGGGCTGCATGATTGAATTTTGTACCGTCCATTCAACTGAGTGCGATATCCTCGTGTGCTCGAGTTAGTGACGCGAGCTATACAAACTTGCGCGATCCACTGATTTCATTATCTTCGACCTAATGCCAAACGTCACTCTTCCTGCTAGTGATACGAGTGCAGGAGTGTACTGTAACTCAGTGAACAAGCTCGAGACTTAGAACATTAACTTATATAATTTACCACACAAATGACATTTTAAGGAGTCTAAGTACCATTTACTTATCCTTAACCGCTCTATTATCACGGATATAGAACTATTGTAGCCAATAAGCCTGATATCGTGATAGTCGACCGGTCCCAACGGCACTCTAGGTTTAAATTTTTATAATGTTTTTAGCTGAACCCGGCGGTTTCGCCAGCTGATTTTTTTACTTTTAAACCTTCCCTGTATTAGAGCGAACAAAACAAAAAAGAATTAGTTTTAGCCAGACAAACGAACAGTGATTCATTTTATATATTTTAAGCAAAAGAAGATAATAAAAATGTAAACTTAGGAAAGAAAATACCACAAACAAAACACACAATACAAAATGACCAGAATAAAGAGATGAGAAGATGAGATGTAATATATACAAAATGATCAGAAACTACATTAAATTAACCAACACTTGCTCATTATCTTATTACTCAGTACGTGAAACATAGAACAATGGCTCACGCACCTATTAACGAATACGCTTAATATGGTAATGGACACTCATAATCAAGATTCAACATTGATTTAGCTAATTTCGAAGACGATAGACATACGTAGACATAACATAAACTATTAGTTGCATTAGATATTGAACTGGTGATAATCGAAGTTGCGATAATATTTTTCCAAAAATTTGTTAAACACTGTAACAGGCCATGTTTTGGTTTTTTGAGTAGCACGGCTTGCAAAATACAATCTAATAATAGCCTAAAGCTATTAGATAAGTATAACTAACCATAATCATCATATTTGAGTTTCAAACTCGCCCAATTTTTTTGCTGTAGTTTTTTACAAACTTTCATTAAACTTTTACTGCTCGTGTGCACGCGTCTTTCCGGTTTAAAATAATTGATCTATCAGGGACTTGCAAGGTTTCGATTAAACTTATGTCCGTTTACAGGGATGTGTGGGTTACATGATTATACAGGGCAGGGGCGTAGCTACCGCCGTATCTGCCGTATCAATTATACGGGGCCCCCGGGCCACGGGGGCCCCGACGTGAGTAAGCAAAAATTAATATAAACTTTCCAATTTTTTTTTCTGAAATGACATCAGTCAAAAAAAGTAATTTCTTTTTTCCCGAGTAAAGCGTGCGTTCAAAAGTTGACAACACCCTACATCGGTTATTGCGACCAAAGAAAAGGCAAGGAGAGTGTATATTTAATTTGAATTGCTTGTTAAAATTTTGGAAAAAGTGACAGATAGATAATTATGACGAATAAATATTTCTTATAATTTTGTTTATTTTTTCTATTGTGAGAAATCTTTACCCTTCAAAAGGGCCCCTAAACAAATTTTTATACGGGGCCCCGCCAAGGCACGCTACGCCACTGACAGGGTTATTAGGAAAGGGTATGCTAAGCCGAACACATAGTATCTACTACTACTGTAGTAGTAGTATGAATCACTTTTATTATGGGACCAACCTGGAATTCACGAAAAAAATGTTCCATAGAAAACACTCGACAAAATGAATGGAACAGCTGATTTTTTTTTCGCGAATTCCGAATTGATAAATTGGGTAACAACTTAGCGGACGAATAAAGCAAAAAAAATTATAGACAACCCCTATTAGTGGTAAACCTAATTGGACAAGAACCCTATTCTTGAGCTCTATAGGTTATCTCCATTAGTATCGCTGTCTCACTCTCATGACATTTATAATTAAAGAGACAGTGACATAAAAATCTTAGGCGTATAAGAATAAGGCCCCAATACTCTTGAAATACAGTGCCACAAGTTTAAGTTGGCGGTGGCGATTTGAGGAACTAAATCGGCCGTCTCGAAAATTCACTTTGACACTTCCGAGTTCATAGTAAACATCGTTGCGAATATTTTTGCTACTATTATATTTGCTACTGTGCTATCATCATGCCTAAAGTGATAAAAAGTGGTACAAGAGAAGCAGTTATAAAAGTACACAGTGGCGCACAGCCGCGCCAAGTTATACTTGCCGGACTGTATATTTAAAGCGATACCTCGAGTACTGCACTGCTCTGGCACTAGTGTTGTGCCTGACAGCGGCGCCTCGGTTATCGATAGTCGGACAACAAAAGGTCAACCCTTGACCTGCGTGTCGTCAAACACGCAAATGCGTCTGCAGCTCCGGAAGCGTGCCATTAAGCGTCTAGAATTATTATTTATATTTATAGATAATATAAACACCAATAATTTTCTACTTATATAGGGCTATAAGCAAAGGGTATGCTTAGCCGATAAGGGCTCGTAGTACTCATCAATTTGAACAACTTTTACTATGGGAGCAACACCGAAGTAGCGCAAAAAATCAGCTGTTCCATAGACACAACTATGTAAAGAAAACACAACTAGAGAAGTGTGACTCGACAAAATGTATGGAACAGCTGATTTTTTCTCGATTTCAGGGTTAGACTTGTAGTAAACGTTGTTCATAATTATGCGTAGAGTACTCATCAGGAAAGAAAAAACTATGAGCCCTTAACGACTTAGCATATCCTTCCCTTATCACCCTGTTGATATCTGTAGGTTCCTACTATTTATTTAAAATCATGATGGATGACCGGGTTCGATGCGATATCAAAAAGCGGTCAATTTCCTCGCGCAGCTACCGCGAATAAATATATAAAGGTGTAAATAAATAGTGAAGCAGGTTGATTGCAAATTATTTTGGCTTGGGAATTATCAACTGACGAGCTGGGGCTGCGGTGGCCCAATTTAATATAATGTCGCCATTTATGACAGATTTTACAAACCAAATTTGTCAAAATTTGCTGGTAAACCTCAAATTGTTAAACCGTTGGTACCAAAGTAAAAAGTGCGAGTTTTAATTCACAAGCACAATGTAAATCTTCTAAGTCGTGCTTCATATTGGTAGCGGAGCTGGAGATCAAAAGCGGACTTAGCCACAATAAAAAATCAAGACACGGATGTGAGGGACCGCGGAAAATAGCAGAAAGTGTTGAAACCAAAGAAAGTGATATGTAATGATGTTATGAAACCTAGCCTTACGGTCTGCGGCAGAAACAAAGTGACGTCATAGCAGGTGAGGTGGGTACGATGATGGCGATGTCCACATTGTCCACAGCAATACAAATAATACCTACAACACTAATAAACATACGAAACCTACTTTCCTATTGCAATACGATATCGAAAACAGTAAATTCTTGGACATATCTCGCAGCTAACCGTTTTCACGAAAGTTGTCAGGACAAAAACAGATAGGAAATAAGGTACCCATAGAGAAATGGACTGTAGGTGCTATATAGGTCCTCCAAGCACGTCCTCGGGCGCATGTCCCCGGCCGGAAGCCACTTCCGGCGTGACTCACGGCGAGCTGGACATATCTTTACACACACGTGGACGTACGCCTCGCAAATAAAAACTTTTGGACGAATGCCGACAGATGCTCATTTCCTCAAAGCGGGCGCCATTAACGGCGATTGAAGTATTGTAGTTTACTGTTCGCTAGTAGTCAAAAGGTAACATACACTACACTCAGATGAGCAAAGGTATATAGGTACAGAAAGCTATAGCTACAAAATAAATAATAGAACAAAACAAAAAGCTTTTGAGAGACAAGTAGTTAAATCAAAATTTAAACAAACGAATTTGTAAAATAGCTGACCCGGATATAAGAGCTGATAATCTTTTAACCGCTGCGCTGAACAAGTTTTCTTGAATCAAAGCTAGCAATGCTCCCAATCTCGGTGGGTCTCGTAACTTAGTAGCAGCGAGCTAAATAAAAGTGAGTGAAAAAAGTTTGTCATTGACAAGCTTACGAGCTATTTAATTTAGAAGCTTACAAGCCATTAAGATGTGGCTATAGGGTTGATTGCACGTACATAACGAAAGTGGCGAGACAGTAAATGAGCATACTCGGCTGAGCAAAAAGGTCGTGGTTCTAGCGAGTGTCGCGTCGCTGAAGGTACGTTTCGCTACTTTACTCGCTACGTCTAATCAACCCATAACACAAGAAATTCTAAGTTGCACTGTAAGTAAGTGCCTACTCGTGCATTGCAAATCATGACATGTTACGTCTTCCTGTATAATTTGACGACAGATAATAGCAGCGCGTATTCCTTTGTAAAAGGACTAGTATGATTGAACATAACTAGTTGACGACGAGCCAATTGTGAGTGTGGGAACAACAATCGTTGCAAGTTGCAAAACTACAAAGTAGTGACGAATTATAGAAGATTATTGGTTTGATAATCATGAATAATTGAACTGGGAATTTCTGGTATTAACTGTGTTAGCTTCGCCTATTGCGATGATGTTATTCTAATTCAAAGTGGGGATTTAGAATTAGAATAGAATCATCATCATCGAGCGGGTAAAGCCGCGGGGCGCGCCTGCACTGTTACCTTGCACCTTACGTCCAACTTGGGGAGTTTTGTCATTATTCCCCAACTGCCAGCCGTCCCAACCAGCCGAGCTCCCTAAAACAGCCTTAGTGTCATTAGTACCATTGATTTGTACCATTGATGGTACAAGTGACACCACTTTGTATCCTTAGTACCATAACAACGGAGCACGGCCTGGGGCCGCTGGTATGCCTCTTCCACTTATCCAATTATCTTATTGCGTGAGGTGTTCAGTTGTGGTACTGTGTTCCTGTTCCTGTGTCTTTTTCTGTACCCTTGACCAAAAGTAGTTAAGGTGTGAAAGCGGAACAAACACACTCACTTTTGCATTTATAATAAGTTAGGAATGTTAGGATTAGTCATTGTGTGCTATTTTTGCACGTTTGATGAAGAGGCGCGCAATTTTAGTTTAACATACTAGGTGAGCCCGCAGTTTCACCTGCATTTCCGGGATTAAAAAGTAGCCTATATGTTAATCCAGGGTATATATAGGCTACCAAACACGGAAATCCACTCACTCACTTTGCGTGAATAAACAACAAACATCCAAGCTTTGACAATTAAAATACCTATATGAGTAAGATAAATATGTACCTACAAATCTTTTAGTCGTATAAAACATGGTTTCAATATTTATACATGCAAAATTTGGCTGTGAAATAAAACATGCCAAAAATGTCTTTCAAATAAAGACATGCAAAATATATGGCTTTGATATTAAGCTCTCTCAAAGTGCGGAAGTTGGGATCTTCTATTTTTGAGCGCACTATTTTTAGCGCTCTCGCTGCGTTCGCAATGGCGCCCACTGGAATGCCCGCTCGTCTTATTCCTCTGTAATTGAACTTCGTCCTTTTTAGAACGACGGGAAATATCTGCCTCATACTCAGTTAGCGCGCATACCTTCCGCTACCAGCGTGGTTATTAATATATATTAGAAATAGAGTACGGTCTTTATCGAGTACTTATTTGTACGAGTAACGAGTATTTATTTGACAAATCAACAACGAACGCAAAGCAACAAAAATTTATAACAAAAATTACACATTTCTCACATAGTAGGAGGCTATCACTCAGACTCTTATATAATAGTAAACAAGACAATGAAATGAGAAGAGATGATTTGGCAAGATTGCAGAAGAAAAATTGCATTTTTGATAGGACCGCCATCTTACCTATTACCTTTTAATTACCTTTTTAAGCTTCTAAAAACCAAAAAGATTAAAATTTCAACAATGAATAAAAGAAAGAGTTTTGGTATAATATACCTGTACAAAGTACCTACAATAGCTACCTACATATAGGTACATATAGTAGATATACTCGTACCGTAGCGTCTCAACGCTCAGATGGCTAAAAGTCATAAAATGGTATTTGGTCATGGCGAGTGAGATATGATATGATATGAGATATGATCTCGGTCTCCGTCGCTCTCGTTACAAATGTCATGACTGTAAGAGTGACGAAGATAACCTCGAGCTCAAGAATAGGCCAAATTTTGCATCCCGAAAAACATTGCGTACCTACTAGAGCGAATCGGTAATAGCCATCATAAAATGCCAAATTTGCCTCAAAAATTTATAACCATAGGAATAACATTTGGCTATAGTAGAGTCTTGTCACGAGGAAGTGCTGAACAAAGCTCAAAAAAACTTTGATTTTATTTAAAGGATTTCTTTTTATAATGGATAATGGATAATGGATATCTTTTTGCTGTGAAAGGATGAGAATAAAAATGCCAACGAGGCAAAAAAGGAGAGCAGAAGTAAAAAGGAATTCGAAAGACAGCTAATTGCTAATAATAAAGTAAATAGAAACAAGGAACAGGCAGCTCTACTGAGAAAAGCTTAGGTTTCTCACTTTAGAGAAAAGGATCTCGACATCAAGAAACTTGTACCTACTGAGTTTCTTAATGCACACAAAGTGCACAGCGAGCGGTACGAAGCATCTCGAGTAAAGTAAGAGTGACAAGCACAACACAGTGTTTGCACTACAACTTTATATCCATTGAGTGTCTGGCAAAACAATCATGTCGCGAGTTAGCAGCTGGTGCCACTTCACCGAGCAATGAGTATCAAACAATGCGATATGGATGAAGTAATGTCTATCAGTTATATAATCCGTAGATAATGCAGCGTCTTTCAAGCCAAGGGCGTCGACCGACGAACGAGGCCGCCTGATATATTCCTCCGTGGAGATAAGTTCTATTCGCCAGTTTACCTAAACTATTAGCTGTCAAAGGTTAACTCAGCAGGGACGTGATGCATAATTCAAGCTTTTCATTTATAAAACATCAGCTTTGAATTCCAAAATCAACGCCACCAACTCAAAGCGTCAATATTGAAACGTCGAAATTGAAAGGAACAGAATTTAATGCAAAGTCGCATTCATTTTTTTAGTGCAATAAAATTATTTATAGAATTCACTACTGCAGTCTTAGACAAGATTTGGGTTGAATATTGGGGTGTTTTGAGTTGAATTAAAATTAAGGACACATTTTTGTTTTGCCAAGCAAAGCAAAGCTTGGCTGAAAATCTATGTTGTCGTATTTTACTCCATTCAGATATAACTTTAAAATAGAGTCCATTTCATCGCGTCATAATTTGTTAATTCCCCAAAAATCCTAGTAGCAAACATATTTTGGCAATGTGGCCGAGCATGGTTAGCATACGTTATACTCTACTCTATGCCATGTATTCACGTAATCGTGTATGAGCCCACAACGTGGATGTCCGCGTGTAATCAGTGAGCGTGTCTCTACGGTGCGGCCGTCGCTGATAACGTGGCAATAGTAGCCGCAGGCGGAGGGAGAGGGGGGGAGCCTCCCACCGTGACACACCACAGACGGGAGGTCGGGGTGTAGTTTTTTTTGCAAAGAACCAGCTGACAAGCGCGAAAGCTGGCCGCAAACACTTTTCACAAGACAGTTATTGGCGTTCATTCTTTTGTACCATTTTTCAAATAAAAATTCTACTTCGCACTCGTATTAAAAAGCGACTTTTTTTTTTAGATATAATCTGAGTGTTTTCAAGTCGCAACTGAATTTCCTTTTAGGCGCGCGTGCTCCATCGTAGACCGCATCTTTGCTTACCATCAGGCGAGATGACAGTCAAAAGCAAGTGTATACTTAATTAAACTTTGTTATGCCATATAAAATATTTCTAGTGACTATTAAAAAATAAGGGTTGGTGATAGAAGGGTGAAAATTTAGGATTGTATGTATTTTTAATGCCACATAAGCCACATTATAAAAAATAAAAATATTGTCCAAAAAAAATGTTAGGGGTGGACAATCCTTATCACTTAGGGGTATGAAAAATAGATAGTAGCCGATTCCCAGACCTACTGAATATGCATATAAAATTTCATAAAAATCGGACAAGTCGTTTCAGAGGAGTATGGCAAACAACTAACATTGTGACACGATAATTTTATATACGAATAAACCTATATGTTGCCATAACATCGTACATAACAACGTGTATGCAAAATGCCACTATAACCGGTTGAGTAGTTAAACCGTGAAAGCGCAACAAACAAACAGACTCACTTTTGCATTTTTAATATTAGTTACGTTTTTAGAAATCCATTTAGCCTTTTAACAATGCTTTGTGGCTGTCAATATCTCTTAGCACGGCTGGGCTGTATGATAGAGTGAAGCGAAACCGGCGAAAATATTATATATTTTTTTTATTTTTGCAAAGCTCCTGTGTCCGCGATCGATGACCCTTTTTGTGCAAAATCAGAACTCTACAACTTCATCTTCAGGTGGCGCACTGAGAGTGAAGTTTTCAAAAATTATAATTTTTTACCTTTAAGTTTTTAGCAAAATATAAAGCAATTACGTGTTTTTTTGTCAGAAACATACTATTTCTAAATTATTTAAAGTCTTATCTCACATCTAAATGCATATTTTTCTGATAAAATCTTAAAAATCGATCCTGAAAAATTTCTGTATTTTATGATAATTTCTTCAAAATTGCAATCGAGAAAGAAGTGAACTTTATTTTCAAGAAGCTTATTTCTGGGACTTTCTGCTCAATGCAGTAGTGATTGGCCTTTGGTCTTGCATATTTAGGGTTTAAATTTTAGGCTTTCTAATAGAAAGTTTCAATATTTACTAAATGACGTGAGTATTTAGTAAATATTGAAACAAAAAATAAAATATAAAATATAGAAAATATTGAGTATGTAATATTGTTTGTAAGCATGTCTCGAAAATTTCGATCTATTGTAATTGTCGATCGCGAGGCTCATACACTGTCGCGTCTAATACTTTTAGGTGCTGGCAGGGAAACTCGCTTAAAGTTTTAGAGAGTTCGGACAGCAAGTGCTCGGTCTCAGGAGACACCTGAAGACCGGAAAGCATGTCTAACTGTCGAACGCGAGGCTCGTGCACTATCGCGTGAGTCTTAGACCTTTACTGGACTTCTGTTACTCTTTCACGCAAAAACTACAGAATGATTTTAATGAAACTTTTCAATAAATTAGCTTAAACATTAAAATAACTCATAGGTTACAATTTATAAAGATATTAGGCCCAAGTTTAAAGGCTTTTTAAGACAGATCTAAATTTCCTAAAACTATTGGCATCCTTGTCTAATGACTTGCAATGATAAAGACAGATATATATTTTAGTTAGTTTAGATCTGTCTTAAAATGCCTTCAAACTTGGGCCTATTGTGTAAATTGTCCAAAATCCTAATATTGTAAACGCGAAGGTCTGTAAGAATGTATGTTTGTCGCTCTTTCACGCAAAAATGGCTGATCAGATTTACACGAAATTTGGAATGAAGGTTGGTCATGGTCAGGATTAATACATAAGCTACTTTTTATTCCGGAAAACTTACGTTAACTTTTTGATCGCGAGTGAAACCGCGGGGCGCAGCTAGTTTAACAATAAATGTCAAGTAAGTATGAAATTGAAAGGAAAAACATTTCCTAACTGTTTGAAAGGTTGATTTTTTATGATTTCTTTTGCGACGGTTTATTGTTCGTGTTTTTGCGTAATTATGTAGCGAAATGCCGAAAAACACGTGGACCACCCACACACTAACAGAGGTGCTACAGGGTTACAACGAAAGGTTATGCTAATCCGAAAAGGGTTAAAAAACGTTTCACACACACTCATAGCTCCCCACTAGGTTCAGTTTTATAGAGGGTTTAATAGTATTATTGCTTATAGTACTCATCATTATAAACAACTTTTACTACGGAACAAAACCGGAAATCACGAAAAAACAATCGGCGGTTAAGTAGAAAAATGTCAATGACACAGTACAAAATGTATGGAACAGCTGATTTTTTTCCGCGAATTCCGTATTGTTCTCATAGTAAAAGTTGCTTATAATTATGAGTAATACAAGTTCTTTACGGCTTTTTAATTTTTCTTATAACCCTGTATAAATTAAATGAAAAAGCATTTATTTTCTTAACATCGTGAAAGTTTCAATTTTTATGATTTCATTTACAAAGCGGTTGTTTGTTGTTACTTTTCTGGGTCACTCGCTTACCAACGTGGATTTTATTGTTTCGCGACTGAATTACGCACAAACAGGTATTGTACAAACACACTCACTACCTACTTATTATCCCGGTAAAATAAAATGTTTTCGGGAGACGGCCGATGACTGATGACGGTGGTTTCACGCGGGTGAAACCGCGGGCACAGATAGTTTATGTATGAATTTAGTTTGGCATCAAGACAAAGTCATCTTGTACATTAGGTAAGACTCATGCTTTTAACATGATTTCAGGTGTTTGTAATCGCAAAATGACCTGAAAAGTACTGTCTTCTAAAATAATCTCATCATTGATTTTTGTTTGAGAGAGTAGAGCATTTTGCGAATGTATGAGATTCTTATCTTTTTTAAACAAAAGAATGGAGTACTCCGGGAATAAGCCTTCCAAATGCGATCAAATGTAACAGAACCTTCAGTGAAAAATCTCTTCCAAAATGTAACAGAGCCTCCAGCGTTAATGATATATTTGCAACACAAAAAGTAAAACACAGTCTTCAGGAGGGTAATGTTTTTGAAATTCAAAGGTTTTTCAGACATTTCAATGTAATTTTAGCGGTATTATTAATTGTTGTTAACTATATTAATAATTTTAAGTGGTAATATTGTAGAATTTATAGTAATATCGCCTTAAATGAAGATCTAGCTGTAACCCATTTTTGGTCTCTAAAAAATTCAAACCCAATGCACCACCTCAAGATATCGTCCGAAAAAGTTGAAATTTTGCATGAGTACTCCTAAAACTATTTAACATCGATTGTTATACAGGAGTATCAAATTTTAATAAATCGTTTTTTCGCTCCAGCCTAGTGTAGGTACCATGGCCAGCAGCCTCTTACCCTTGTAACGTAGTACTATAGTCTTGTTACCTTAGTATTCTGTGCATCCAGTCGTAACCACACGTAAGAACTTTGCGTAGGTACTCACGTGTGTGACTGTGTGCCACTTGTGTTGCATTAATTTGAGTGTCAAGTCAGGTGCACCAGTAGGTATGTACTCTATTAAATTAGCACTCGTACTCGTATTTAGCTTAGTCAAGTCAATCTGGGTAATAAGGCCAAATATGGTGCAAGCACTGAAATAGTACCCTAGCTCGATAAGAAGTTGGTGATTACTGGTGATCACTCACCATCAGGCGATCCGTTTGCTAACATAACATAACATTAAAAAATAAACAAAGATCGCTGAAACAATTGATACAAAAAGAAATTCAAAAACCGATAACAAATAAGAGATTGATAATCTCCAACTTTCAATGATGTCACCTTTAAAAAAAAATCGTTTTAGCTGTACAGTAAAGTAAAGTAATTTATTGGCCTTATAACAAATTGTTACACTGGGTAAATCATTTAACATTGCAAAAATCATCGTAAAATAAAAGATTAACAAAAAAGGTAATGATAATAGCGAATTGTACATTATTTTTACAAAACAAAAAACAAAAACCGACTTTAAAAGACCGACTATTGAGTTATTCATCTATTTGTCGCGCACGTACTTCATGCTAATTTAAGACTTATATTGTTTTCTCATGGATACCATTATCAGAACTGGACTAAATTGAAATGAGACCAAATGGGAAGCGTCAGCTTTCTAATAAAAAAAGAATCATCAAAATCGATTCACCCAGTCAAAAGTTATGAGGTAACAAACATAAAAAAAAAAAAAAAAAAAAAACATACAGACGAATTGATAACCTTCTCCTTTTTTGAAGTCGGTTAATAATGTCAATGAGAAAACAGCACAATGTTTCTTATTTATACAAGAATGAAGATTCAGTCAGGCGCAGTCTCATAAACTCGTTTAGTGAGTAAAAAGGATTGGACTCGAAGTTTTATCTTTCGTTTGAACCCAATAGCATGTAAATTGGTAACACTTTGTGGCAGTTTGTTGAATGCTAATCTTATTGTAAATCCCTTGCTTTTGTACTTTAGTTCGTCTATATATCGGTTTCCTTATTTGGTAATAATTGCGACATTTACGTATTAGCCCAGTTTTAGTTTTAGTCAGCTTATCTTTCTCGTCATAAATTTCTAATAAGCAATTATAAATATTAATGAAATCGCGGTCGTTACCTTACTGTACCGTACCGTACCATACCGTACCGTACCGTTCCTTACTGAATGAAGTACACCTACGTGTTTTTTAGTCCGAACATTATCGTAACGCCCGTTTTTCGGATCTTAAAACTTTTATCAATCAGTTCCTTTACCCCCGACCGTTTTAGCATATCGTATTCTAGACTGAATATGTGCAAAGTAAACTAATAAACTGTTTGGGAGCTACGATACCACACAGACACACGCAAAACTACCTCTATACTATACCACTTCTCTTTGAGTCCGGGTTTAATAAACACTTAAGGCAATGCGTGCACTGAGAACGTGTGGGACTTGGGGGATGAAAGGGAATAGTTAATATGATTTGATGCATAGAGCGGGCCATTTCGCAACCCTTTGATGCAGAGAGCGGGCTATTTCGCAGCCCGGTTGACTGGGTTACCGGCGCCTTTCGCAGCCCGGTTGACTGGGTTACCGGCGCCTTTCGCAGCCCGGTTGACTGGGTTACCGGCGCCTTTCGCAACCCGGTTGACTGGGTTACCGGCGCCTTTCGCAGCCCGATTGAATGGGTTACCGGCGCCTTTCGCAGCCCGGTTGACTGGGTTACCGGCGCGCGGCGCCTCCCTGCCGGAAACGAATCTCTTCGATACGAGCACACAATAGAAGTCTACTATCACCAGATTTCTGGCCAAAAGGGCGAGTGTTCCGGCGTTACTGGGAGATGGAACGAGTAACAAAGTCCCAGACGAAATAGTAAATTTTAATATGTTTTATTTAAAGTATGTTACGTTGTAAGGTATTTATTTTCTATGGGCATCCGTAACTTGTATTGTGTGCAAGTTATATTGCCTGAAATAAACGCTATTATTTTAAGTACCCACAAAGTTATACAGGAAAGGGTATGCTAAGCCGAAATGGCCCACAGTCCTCATCATTATGAATAACTTTTAGTACGGGACCAACCCGGAAATCGAGAAAAAATACCGCTGTTCCATACATTTTGTCTCGAGTGTCATTAACATTTTGGTATGGAACATGTGATTTTTTTTCTCGACTTCCTTGTTGATCCCGTAGTAAAAGTTGTTCATAATGACGAGTAGGTACTTAGAGCCTGTCTCAGGTTAGTATACTCTTTCCATATAAATCTGTATATGAGTAAAACGATGCCTGAAATAAACAATTTTTTTTATTTGTAAAAAAATAGCTGTAAGCACATGGTATGCTATTAAGCCGAAATGGCCACAGTCTTCATCATCATGAACAACTTTTACTATGAAACCAACCCTGAAAACGCGAAAAAATCAGCTGTTACATAAAAAATAATTTTGCAAAACCGTCTGTCTATATTTGACGGAGTTATGCCCGAACATACATAAAAAAAATACAAACATCCGAACTGAGAACCTCCTCCTTTTTGGAAGTCGGTTAAAAATGTCAGACACTCGACAAAATGTAGGCCACAGCTGATTTTTTTCACGATTTCAGGCTTGGTCCCATAGTAAAACTTGTTTATAATTCCCATACATTGTTCTAGTTTTCTAGAGCGTTTCGATTATAATATTGCAACTTGGCTAGTCGGGCAGAACTGCACTCAATCAAACTGTGTCGCCGCTTGCAGATAAATCTTGCATAATTATCGGCAAAGAGACCGCCGAGCTCGGAAGTTATTTGCCGACAAGTGTTGCGATCTTGAATGCCGATAGATTCTGATTGCCTTTTTATGATCGATGTCCCTTTTGCCTGACTGCAGACTAATTTGTCGAGTCTTATTGCCGTGAAACAATAGGCGATGCAACAACGATAACTGTGTATTGTTTGTCATTCGATTTTTTATAAAACAACTGTTGCTGCCTATTCTTATTCTATTGCATAACTTATATCACTTCTACAAGGAAACGAGCCAGTTACAACTGAATTATATTACTCTAATTAAAATGCAAGCCTTGTTCAGAATGTAATTATTATTTTAAACGAAAACAATTCGTCTAAGGCGGAGATAAAAGGTTGTCTCTTTCGCGCATTGAACATTTGAAGTTAATGAGCGGAGATTAAAAAAACATTAAAACGTCCAACCAAATGTTAACCAAAGAAAATCCCGTGGGGGCTGCCATCTACCCTAAAATGAAAACAAATACACATTGCTATTTTAGAGTACCTTTCTGATTGAAATCATATTAGTGTAATTTTAGTCTCTCTCTCTAGTGAATTACTTTATTAAAAATTTCGAAAATTTGTTGAGAACCTTTTTTGTATGATTTCTTTTATAATTCCCACTTCCGCTTAGAACCAAACGCACAACACTACGCAGCAAAACAAACAAAAACAACAGCCAATCATTTACTTACACATTCGAGTCATGTTCCTTATATAAAGGTAAGTACACGAACACAATAACATTATACAGTACGCAGAACCTACCGCATATATATGTATGTATGTATGGGCACGAATACAATAAAATTGTTTGACCTTATAACAATAATGATAGAATGGACCCAGAGATCACAACGTAAAGGTAAGCTGGGGTTACCAGACGACAAGAAATTTGAAATGTCCCTAATTTAAGCCCTCTGTCAGGGAATCGGAAATCATATCATGTATCAAAAAGCTGCGCTCCGCGATTTTGCCTACCCGGTAATAATTATAATAATTAAAATAGCTTATGAGTTAATCTATTGTGTATTGTGAATGCAGACAATGCAGTGCAAATTTTCATTCAGCTCCGTTTAGCCGGTTCAGTTTGAAAGAGTTAGAAACATACAGACTTTTTTCTTGCGCGGATAATCGTTGATACAGTCGGTCAAACAATGGACCAACACTAGATATTTGGTCAATAAGCAAAAAAGATCTTATAGGCCGAGTGGCTAGCCCTGGTGTTTTAGGCGTTTATATCCTGAAGTTCTCTGGCATGGCTTATTAGACACTATTAGACGTAAGTTAAATGAAAGTAGAAGTTGGGGATCCCTGTATAAAGGCTGTCACAAATGTTATTTCTTGATCAGGAATGTAGTCAGGAAATCTTAGTTTTATGATCTGGTAACCCTAGTTGCAACTAAGTGCAGCCCGGAGTGGGCCGAGAGCGGCGGAAGGCTGCGGCGTGGGAGAACCCGTCGGGCTCCGCGCGAGGGTGGCGCCGCGTACACTTTTCACTTCTTGGCCAACCATTCAATATTCAAATGACATTCGACGCAATGCACCGGTGACCCAATATTTTTCAAACAATACAAACTAGCGAGTACCTACCTCCATTACGTAAAAGGTAGTATAGGTATAGATCTATAACACAAAATGGAGAGAGTACTCTCTATGTTTGTTGCTAGGGGCTACGCTAAACGTCGAGTGCTGGGGCTCTGTTTTAGCGAAACAAGTATCTCGGTCCCTGTCGCTCTCATTAGTAACGTCGTGAGAGTGAGACCGACGGCGATAATCTTATAATAAGGCCCGAGTATAGGGCCCTTTGTAGATGCAGACAAGTCCGTCTGTGAGTCCGATGAAAAGCTTTCGTCTAAGATGTTTTGAAACTATAGATTTGGTCTGAGCTATTTCCAAGCCGGACTAAGCCGTAAGCGATTTTGTAATCTGCGGAAGGGAACTAGAATTGTTTGTGAATTTGTACTAAGCCTCCTAAACCCCTTAAGTTTGTCTAATTTACTGTTAGGGTTTTATTGAACATCCCCAAAGAAAGTCAACCATTCGAACGCATTGGAAGACTGTTGAAACTAAAATTATGAGATCGTACAAGTGTTTATATTTATGAGAAGCCATTAAAACGGTGGTTTATGGCCATTTGGATTTTATTACAAACTATAATTGTTGTAATAATAATTCAACCCAACCCATAAATTGTTTGTTGCATTCTCGTGATTAATTTATATGTACTCAATATTATTATTGTGACAAATTCGTGTTTATCGCATATCGACAAAATTTAGGCCAGCTCTTTATCTGCGTCACTTAATAGAGTTTCGGTGTCTTCAATGTTGCCAGACATGCTTTATCATACGATCAAAGTGCTTACGCGATTCATCGGCGACGCGACGGTGGCAACTCACGATGGTACCAACACAATTCAACACAGAGCTAGGTAACTAGCTAGACGTGCGTCGACTGCATTCGTCCCAGACTGATACCGCCGAGGGAATCAACATAATAATAGACTTTATGTTGATGCCTGATGGCCGAATGTGCACTTAGCACTTTGAATATGTCGTTTCGTTTGCATGACATTTGACACTTTGACGTATCCACAATATCCATGTAGCTATAGACAAACTCTGTCTGCGTGTCAGACCGTCCTAATGGCATAGCTAATGAGAACCCTAATAATACCACAGATAACTACTAATTTATTTATAAAGTCAAATTTGGAAGTTAGGATGTTTGTTGCTCAATCACGCAAAAACGGCTGAACAGTTTTGGATGACATTTAGTATGAAGGTAGCTTATGCCCTGAACCAACGTAATACGCCATTTTTGTCCCAAGAAATACGGATGAAACCGCGAATCAAAGCAAGTTTTAAATAAAATAATTAAAAAAACAGACCATAAAAGTGCTGATCATTTAATCTTCAAACGTCTGAACCGATTTTCTAAAATCATAGATAGATATGTATATGAAAACTCTCGATCGACTCAATTTTCAACCACGTTAAACGTTCAGCATCCCTCTTTGCGAGGGGGAAAAATACGGCAAACCTCGCGTTCGAAGCGGTAAGAAAAAAGTTAAAAATTACAAAATCGTTCGCATGTGTAACGTTCCTGTCACACATACGGAGGTTGTGAGCAAAAGTGGCGTTTTAAACTGTTTTCGTTTCCAAAACGATGCCGAGGAAAATGTGTCACTTTGATGTTGTAATTGAATTCCATATTCCATTCAACTACACCACAGAAATATACAATACGTATTTTATGGCGAACAACATATGGATCTAATATGGATCAACAAAAAATATTTATTCGTCGAGAGCTCAGTTCTTATAAATCCGTCAAATGATTTTCCTTGTAGTTTTATTTTCGGGGATCACTTATTTGAGTTTGAAGGCGTACCTATCTACGATAAAGTTATCATTATCATCGTCACCAACAGCCACAAACTATTAGGACCTCTGTCGTCAAAACTGTTATAAGTGAGACTGTTTTTAACACACACCTCTGTTTATTTCGACTAAAGCCGTTCTCTAGCTTGTCGGTGCGGATGCGCTACGATATTTGTTTTTGGTATTTTTCTTTCAACATCCCGTTCGCTTCTTCCAACGTGTAAGTCTGGGAGTACGTATTAAAATAGGCTTGCGTGAGGCAGCTTTAGCATCAACCCATGTCAGCACAATACTTTGACAGCTGCTCATCAATCTAGGGCACTGCAGTGGTTGTGCCAGCGGCTCCTCGCTGCGGTATTTCAAAGAGCTGGGTGACCGCTTGCGCGTCCTTACAATGCAATGCTCCCCCTTGCGGGGTCCCGCCGGCGAGAGTCCTATCGCAGCCATAACGAATAAAAATAAGAATATAGAGGCTCAGTAAGGAGTCTACACCGGCCTAAAAGATACCGCCTCGAACAATGAGGGAACGGCCTAAGACCGTCTAAGGGTTCGCCGAACGACACGAGGCGACACGAGGCATGCGTGTGGTCGCCAGTTGTAATAAAATTATCTATTACTTACTTATGTGTCAACTTTTCGATATAATTTTATGCTTGCAGTGATTAGGTAGGTACGGACTCGGTTTATTCCTACTTATAACAAGGTTGTGATAAGTGAGATACCGAATGAACTACTCACATTTATTCATCAATTAAATCTTTACTATGTTGATTTGTTTACTTCCATTTTCAGTACAAAATGGTAGATAGACTAGTTAGCTGATAGCCTTTAGCTTTAGCTATCAGCTCAATGACTTCGCAGGAAACACTTTTTTAATTCTTATTTACTCGTATTTAACTATTGGAAAATTATAACATTCCATTGTGAACATAACTATGGCCTGTCAACGAGGTGCAAATAATAAAATGTCCAACAATGTTTGTGACAGACAAACCGACCCTTAACCCTCATTAACCTAAATGTCGATGACACTCGTCGAAATGTATGGAGCAGGCATCGATATGAGACGTAACAATACGCATGACGACAGTATCAAAAAATCGCCGATTCAATGCTTTCAGGGGACTAGCCAGATTAAAAAAATTTAAAACACATGTTTAGTTTTATTTTTAAAAAACAGATTATTAAGATTTTCAATACCTAAATTAAAACATTAAAATACAGCAATCGGCCATCTTGTCAGAAACAACAATCACAGCGTAAATGACGTCACGCTTCAGTGAACTCAGGTCATCCGCCGCTCATCACGCATAGACACAATGACATGTTTACTAGCCGTGACGTCAAATCGACGCCATGACACAAGCAAGCTGTTTTCGGGCACTGTTGAAAAAATATGTGAAAAATGGCTTCAAACTTCGTTAAACTTAAGTTTATTACCGAAATAAAGGCTTTTTTGTAAATAGTAAATGTGTACTCACATTATGGAAGAGGATTTTAAAATCTTTCGTCACGCCTATTGTTTTTCACGACGATAGGAGCAGCTGATTTTAGGGTATTTTAGGGTTAGTCTTTAACAGCTCTTTTCGGTTTAGCAATCAGTTTAGGGAATCAGCGACGCCATAATACTTAAAGTGCAGTTATTTAGAATGACAAAAGTCCCGGCTATGTTTAATTATAGTTTCGGGATTACGGCATCAGATGCGGCGCACGCGCAGCACGGGACGTCCTTCCGGCTGTTTCGGCGCTGCCAGCCGCGGACGCCTCGTGACGCGCCTACGGAACACTACTCATTATACGAGTACGCTATATTTTAATTGCTAATTTGAATAAATTTAAAAGCACGTTAGCTTCTATAGACTGCGTAGCCTTGTAAAGGCTAGGGCTTAATTTTCAAGAGTACTTATTTGGTTTTTAAGTCAGAACTTGAAAATGATACCATTTCTAATTTGCTAGGTATATTTTTCCAATACTCTGTGATTTTCACGCTGAACTTATAGATCGATAGTTTTGTCTATTCTCATGTACGTGAATGGTTCTGCGTTTTGTTTAAGAGTAAGTATTTCTTAACTCGAAGCATATGGTAGAGCAATCAAAACATAGCCTCGTTCTCAGAGCCGAGCATCACACGATCAAGCTTCATCGCGTCATAGATTTTACAATAGCCAGTGGTTACATCTGCTCCTATTCTATGTTAATAATCGCGGTCGGCGCTCAATTGATTTACTGAGTTATCTGTTACAAGGACGCTACGAATTGTTCGTTAGTACGCGGATTGCAAGTGTCCAGTCCATTGAGATAAACTTGTAAACGCGATCAGGACAGTGCTATAAACTTTGACAGTGATTTTTTTACTAAGACTTTTTAGTCTTAGTAAAAAAATATA
This sequence comes from Alcis repandata, assembly GCA_949125135.1. Classification (NCBI taxonomy): domain Eukaryota; kingdom Metazoa; phylum Arthropoda; class Insecta; order Lepidoptera; family Geometridae; genus Alcis; species Alcis repandata. Next base: position 19,454,618 of record OX421221.1, read on the forward strand.
CTTCATCCACTAATAATAGTTAGAGAATCCTTATCATCTAAATCACAGAGCTGCGAAGCTAGCTATCTGGTTATCTAGCTATCTGGTTTCAAGACCCTTAAATTTTTTATTCTGAAAAAAAAAAGCGGTTCTTGTAAGAAAGCGGGTAAAACCACGAGTGTTAGCTAGAGGTATCATACTCGTATTATATGATACAATTATTTAATTTCAATTGAACAGTCGTAAACAATTAAAGATATCACGTTGTTTATATAATTCAATCAATAACGGAACAATCTCGTGTTTACAAAACACGAGTTCGACATCTTGGTACAGACAACGGAGATGAATATACCTAATAGATACTAAACAAATCTTACTACGCATCAAATGACGATTATATGGTTTATTACTAACTAGCTTTTACCGGCGGCTTCGCTCGCATTGATTTTTTTAAATAAAAAGTGTTCTATGTTACTTCGACTACCTCCAAAAATATGTGTACAAAGTTTCATGTTGATCGGTTCAGTAGTTTTCGCGTGAAAGCGTAACAAACAAACTTACATTCACATTTAATATAATTAGTAGGGATAGCTATATCATAACATACCCTACAAAGGTTTTTAAAGCTAAGTGATAACAGTTAGTACTGCGCACTACATTTTTGTGTAGAACACAAGTCAAATAACATTAGCCAAATGCTTAGTAGCGTCTATAAGTAAGACCCAAATAAAGCTTATAACTTCTCCCCGGCCAGCTATATTCAAAAATACAAAAAAAATAATATCTCGTTTCTATTAAAAAACCTTCCTACTAATAACATAATATCATGAATGCGAAAGTTGGTGTGTGTGTGCATATTTGTTATCACGTACCTCTGTAACTACTATACCAATATTGATAAAACTTGGAATAAAGATAGCTTATGCTCTTGATTAACGCATTACTTTTGATCACTCTGCCGGTGAAACCGCGGGGCACAGCTAGTTAATAATACATTGAATTACAAGACGGATGTAGGTACCTTGGTTCTCAACTACTATGTACTATACAAACATTCTTAATCCTTTATTGCTGCCAGACTCAGCTACTACGCTCGTTATATTCCACATTTTATAGTTTTAAGCCCTTTAGTCTGTATTTTAGCAAGTTTTGTTATTTAGGTAGTTGCCCATGTAGATTGTAGGTACTTTTATGATATGCCACCATTATAAAATTAATATCAATGAAAATGTCTGCCCGGAAGTGACCGCTAGCATTATAAGTTAGTATAGTTTAAAAATGTAAGAAAACATTTCGAGCTATAGACTTTCGGTTTTATTCTTGAATTAGGTTTCATTATTATGTTATGAAGGACTAGCTCTATATTTATTTACTAGCTGACTCGGCAAACGTTGTTTTGCCATATAAATTATTATTTCTAGGTAATTTCTAGTGTAGGCAAAAAATAACTGACTTATTGTAAGTGTGTAAGGATGTGGTATATGCGTGAAATAGGCATGGAGCGCTGTGAACGATGAGATAATATAAAAATAACAAACGCCAAACATTATTATTTTTAAGTTATTGTAGGTTATTTCTTAAAATTACATATCACTAATTAATTACGACAGTAACACTAACAAACAATATCAGTCTCTTAATGCTATAGCGTGAACAATATTTTTTGCTAGCCCATCTTTAGCTAACACAGCGGTCGCCCGCGGCTCCGCCCGCGTGGATGTCGGTTACCGCTGCAAAAAGCCTTCCCAGGAAAGACACGGTCAGCAAAATGATTCCCAGGTCAATTCACAGACACCGACACTAACATCGACGACGCAGTCATTATCCGCAGGCTGCATAGATTGTCTTTATGAGGATGTTAAAGTTGTTAATGATGAAAATATTTAAATGTAATTATTACTAAGTTTTCACTTCTGCTGGCAGTCCCGGAGTGAAACCCGTTGTTTTAGGATAGATAACTAAAGCGATTATTGTAGAGCTTCTCTATAAACAACATTTGACTTTAAATTATTTTCAGGTAACAAAATATACTGATGGTCGGGAGCCCCGACCCGTGACAGGGCAACGTAAAGTTGCCCATGCGTAAAACATTATTTTCGTAAATCAATTCCTACTAATTTGAATGTTTGGCTTCAACCTGGGATTTGTTTATAGTTAGTGCGATATAAATTTTTACTGGAAATTGGAGCCTTTTGAAGGGTATAGGCAAATCAGTAGGAATCATGTATATGAGCTAATTCACCAGCTGCAGGGCCGGTGATAATCTTCGCTACTATTAAATTATCTTTTAGCTCCTTTATAAGAAGTCTCGTGCCATTACACATGTTGGGGGGGCTTAAATTTCTGAGAAGCATTATCGGCGTGCCAACTTTTAATGACAGTTCATGAGGTGGTAGCCCAGCGGGGTTCAGAGAATTTAAAAATTCCTGGAGGTAATGCACTGCGTCCTCGATGTTAGTGACGGTGTCTATGGAATTATAGCACTTTACTTTCGCAACGCGCCGTGCAGCAGAAATCGTAATATTTTAATTTCGCCATAACTTCAAAACCAAATGTCTAATTTTAATCATTCAAAGACCAAATATTATCTACATAAACTGTACATAATGATGAAATTTTTTTTGATAAGGATTAATAGCATGAGTAAAATAAATGCGTTTAAATGTAGTCCAAAAAAAATTCTAGATTTTCAAATAAAAAAATGGTTGTTGGGCCTCATCGACATAGATAGTGTGCTGCGGACTTTTTTGTAGATATTTATAAGATCTACAATTAATTAGAATATTTTATGGTTCTATCTTTTATAGTTTAGGCAGCGTACGCAAAATAAGTAAATTTTCTGGTTGATTTTTTACACCTTGTGTCCGAAAAAACCCTAATATCTTACGGAATCCTATTTTTTTCCAAAATAAAATTTAGCCCATGTTACTCGTGAATAATGTTGCTTTTCGAATGGTGAAAGAAATTTTAAAAACGGTCCAGTAGTTTTTGAGCCTATTCATTACAACCAAACAAACAAAGTTTTCCTCTTCATAATATTAGTGTAGATAAGATTAGAATTATTAAAAGCTTTTATTTAACTTGCAATGTATGTAATATGTTTGTTCGGGTGGAATCTTGCAACTCAATTTCGATTAAATTATAATGAATACATTCGAACTGCACAGTTCCCAGGCTTATAGCAACGAACATAATATCGGTTCAATATGGAAGTAGTTCCATACGAGTGAAGAACAAATATATTTCATATAGTTATCAGTAGCGGTATCTGGCTCTGTCAGGCAATGCAAATAAAGGTGTGATCCGCATACATTATACACCGTACACGCAAGACTGGCCCTTACTTTTGCCGCCTTCCTTCTTTGTGCAAAAATGAGTTATAAAATCTTAACAACTAACTGACAGACATCGTAACTAATATCACATAACCTCGTCATCTGAGTGAGACCAATAATAATATCCACTATTTGCAACTGTTTCACAAGTCCAAATATAAAAATGCATGTGCGACTGTGCATTTTTGAATAAAAAATGATATTCTATTCTATTCTATTATAAACTGGTGGGGATTTTAGCGTGATATTTTGCACAGTAGGTCCTTTTACAAAGAACACAAAAACGAGAAAAGAACACACAATACAAACAAAAATTATTTTTAAAACCTACAACCCGACGAGGGAAACCGAGACCTCCACGGTTCATATTGACGTAGCCATTTCACACGGGCATAACGCATATTGAATCGATTGACGCCTCGTTGATCAAAAAACGGATTAGTCTGGGCGCTACGGCGACACATGTGTAAACACAAACATAACACATAGCACACAACACCGACGGGAATCATATACCTTTGGCTTCTCTCTTTGGCTTTGCTGTCGCCAATTAAAAACAAAAAAAAAACTGTCAACAAAATAGACGTGGCGCGGCTCGGCGGGTGAAAAGCCTCGTATAACGTTTGATTTTGCGAGATTGGATTTCAATGGTAAACAGAGTTGTAAGCTAGGGCTGGGCTGCATCGTAGCCAGTTAAAAAATAAACTGGCAAAACAGAATGTTGAAAATTCTGGTGAAAAAGCCTTTGATTTTGCGAGATTGCATTCCAAAAGTTAATAGTGTTGTAGATAGTGTGGGTGGCAGCAGGTAGGAGTATAACACATAGTGTGGGTGGCAGCAGGTAGGAGTATAACACATAGTGTGGGTGGCAGCAGGTAGGAGTATAACACATAGTGTGGGTGGCAGCAGGTAGGAGTATAACACATAGTGTGGGTGGCAGCAGGTAGGAGTATAACACATAGTGTGGGTGGCAGCAGGTAGGAGTATAACACATAGTGTGGGTGGCAGCAGGTAGGAGTATAACACATAGTGTGGGTGGCAGCAGGTAGGAGTATAACACATAGTGTGGGTGGCAGCAGGTAGGAGTATAACACATAGTGTGGGTGGCAGCAGGTAGGAGTATAACACATAGTGTGGGTGGCAGCAGGTAGGAGTATAACACATAGTGTGGGTGGCAGCAGGTAGGAGTATAACACATAGTGTGGGTGGCAGCAGGTAGGAGTATAACACATAGTGTGGGTGGCAGCAGGTAGGAGTATAACCTACGCACTCGTTAATTTAGTTACGAGATTTGTTAGAATGAATATTATTGCTATCTATATCTGATATAGTGAAGTGTGAAGCAAGTCGTGGAACTTCCTACGTGATCACACTATAATAGTATTATATTAATATCACAATATGTATTGTGAATGCAAAACTTTGTGATGGTGCGAGTAATGGGGTTGTATGTTTGTCACTTCTCAAGCTAAATCGGCTAAACGAATTTGATAATAATAGGCATGACGACACGACAGTATCAAAAAATCGCCGATTCAATGCTTTCAGGGGACTAGCCAGATTAAAAAAATTTAAAACACATGTTTAGTTTAATTTTTAAAAAACAGATTATTAAGATTTTCATTCAATAAATTAAAACATTAAAATACAGCAATCGGCCATCTTGTCAGAAACAACAATCACAGCGCATGACGTCACGCCTCAGTGAACTCAGGTCATCCGCCGCTCATCACGCATAGACACAATGACATGTTTACTAGCCGTGACGTCAAATCGACGCCATGACACAAGCAAGCTGTTTTCGGGCACTGTTGAAAAAATATGTGAAAAATGGCTTCAAACTTCGTTAAACTTAAGTTTATTACCGAAATAAAGGCTTTTTTGTAAATAGTAAATGTGTACTCACATTATGGAAGAGGATTTTAAAATCTTTCGTCACGCCTATTGTTTTGGAAATAGTTACCTGGAGTAACATAAGCAACGAGTATTTTTTATGACGAAAATGTTAGCGGTTCTGGTAGAATAATGGGTGAAACCGCGAGGCGCGGCTAGTGGGTGATAACGACGAGTGTCATTCACCGATAAAGAACGAGTACTTAACTATCGCACACACCTCATTACTTTATCAGGTTGTTCGTCTTTTATTGAAAGTTTGAACTTTCTTACAAATTGATTAATTGATTTCACTGATTTTTACTGAAACATAAGAAGCAGGGCGTGATAAATACCTACAAGGAGTAATAGCGTACGGTAAAGTTATAAAATAATTGTTATTATTTCAATTTCGTTCGTCTTATAAAAAAAAACTTTGAATAAGCGATTCGACCATTGTAATCGACCTTTAGGCGGCCTAAAAGCTATGACATCATAATGCTAACTTTAGTGTATCTTAAGGAACGTATTCGAAACCAACAAGTCCAGCCAAGTTCAACTTCCCGTCAAACGACTCCTCCCGTTTTGGAAGCTCGATCCTGTGGGAATGTCATCAAGTGACAGAGTAAGTTGCAGTTAGTACTGCGCTGCAGTACAACGCTGCGACTCTCGACGGTTGACGGCGCGGCACTACGCGGCCCACGCAGCCTTTGTTGTGATGTGTCCATCGATAGTCCCACAGATCTTATGATAAACAAGGTTGAGCGGAACGGTGGTACTAAACCGAAAAGAGTTGAATTTATATTTTTTTTAATGTATTTTTTATAACAAGCTACGAGTATATTGTATTGTCAGCGAAGTTACACATGTATAAGAAATTTCAGCTTAATCAGACATCGGGAAGTGGTTCGAAATTCAGTTGCAATATTTAATCCGAACAAACACCCAAACATTTGCAATATGAGTTTAAGTTAATTTGTATAAAAGAACCTTTGACACAAGGACAGACGAACAAGTTGGCGGAAATCGCAAAACTAAAGGAGCTTTTAGCTAAAGACTCCTTATAATTTAGTAGCTCAGCATTTTAACGTAGTTAAAATGCTGAGCAAGCTTAACTCTTCCTACATTTCGAAACACAAAGCTTAATGCTCAGCTCGTACTACCATAGGATATAGTACGAGTACGTTGGGAAAATTAACTGAATACCTTTGACTCGTATTATGGCAAGACGAGGCGGAGTTTCCATTCATGGAGCTGCCAACGAGGCTGGTTCTTTGACTTCACTCCCGGAAACTAGTGCCTACGTCTAAATATACTTATCAAAGTATCTTGACGTAGTTTTACACTTTGTAGTGCAGTCCGATTTCAATTTGCATTTATGCAATGTGAAGTTGATGTATGCAGTATGATGTGCCTTGAACCGGTCTTCTTACAGATTACATATTAGTTGACATGTAGTATTTTTCGGTACAAATTAAAAACTATTAACTTTTTCATTAATTTTTTTACTATAGACTTGCGTTTGACTGCCATCTCGCCTGATGGTGAGCAATGATGCGGTCTACGATGGAGCACGCTTGCCTAGAAGGAACCGATTCACTCGCGACTTGAAGACACCTAGATTATATCTGTCGGGAAACACCCACTTGGGCAAAGCATTCCTAGCAGTAAACTTCTCCTCCTTTCACTCCTAGCATAATGAAAGTGGAATCAAAACGTTTCGTACGAGTTTTTGGTTTATCCTACAGGTATAAACGCGAAAGTTTATAAGAATGTATGTTTGTCATTCTTGCACGCAAAAACGGTTGAACGGATTTACACGAAATTTGGAATGAAGGTTGTTCATGGTCAGGATTAACACATAGGCCACTTTTTATCCTGGAAAACTCATGTTAACTTTTTGACCGCGAGTGAAACCGCGGGGCGCAGTCATTCATAAAACAATGTCGCTTTTTATGCCCTTTGTAGTCCGATAGTAGAAAGAGCTAGATGGGAATAAGAGTATGCAGATCAGACGCACACTGCCCGAAATGTTATCCGATAGAAAACCGACAGCCTACCAATTTTGCGGCGATGTTCGAGACTAGAGCTTAGTCTGAACAAGCGATTAATTTGCTAACGAACTTCTATTAGTTTAGAACTACTACTAGTTCACTGGCTCATGAACAAGTGCTCGAATATCAAATTACAGGCTTTTATTTAACTTGCAATATGAGTTAAGGTCGTTTGATTAAATCGACTCTTGCAAACTGTTTTGAACCATTTTCTGATGATTTGAACCATTTTCTGATGATGTCGGATATAATAGCTGTTTGGTTTACCTGGGTAGTGCTTAAAAATGCATTAAAAGCTTGTTTTGAGTAAAAATCGTTTGTTTTATTTAAACATCACATTTTAAGCTGGTAGGTATAGGTAAAATTACGTTTAGATTGTGAACCTTTATGTCTGATAAAAAAATACCTAATTTCCTTTACATGTTTTTAAACACAGCGCTTCGTTTTCCATTCTAATTTATTTTTGTCACCAGCGGATTATTGTAAAGGTCACAGAAAATGGTCTTCCGTTGCTCACCAGCCTGATAACAGCATCCGCTGCAAATACCTACTTTATTTGTCACGGCTTCGGCGTAAACAAACCATATCTCCCACTCTATGTACTTATTTATATTTTAATCAGAAACTCTAGTTACTCAAGTTTGCCTAAATATGTTGGTTAATAGAACCCCTTTATCGTAAACCGCCGCACACCGTAAAAATGAAAGACACGATAAAAACAACTCCAAAATTATTGAATGACATATTTTTCAAGTTATTTTAAATCAAAAACCAAACCACTAAACCGCTTTTAATAAAACTCGTATAGAATAAATCTGAAAGTAAATCTAGTAAATCAATCTTTAAGTAATCGAAATCTTATCACTTTTTATCCCAGAAAAAACTCTATTTCTGAAGCGGAAAGCGCTAAGCGGTATTACTTCTCATTTATCCGTCCTCGTTGTGTTATCTAGTAGATTGTACAAAGTTGAAACACGCAAACAGTTTAGCCATAAGTTACGTAGGCAGTCCGACATAACGGAAATGCCGGGCCTACACAACCTGCGAGACGCCGCCTGGGACCCTATTGTTAGGCGCTCGAGATTATCTCCGTCACTCGCCACTCGTTATCTCCGTCGTCATGACACTTCTAATGAGAGCGACAGTGACCGAGATAATATCTCACTCGCAAGAATAGAGTCCCTGGGCCTACACAACCTGCGAACCGCCTGCGCAATCTACTGCTATAGAGTTTACACTTTACAGACTACATCAAACTAGCTTTGCCTTGATAGACACCAGAAATTACAAGCACAAGGATAATAACACTTAAAACTATTGCAACAACTGGTGGCTTTTCACTTGTAGCCTTTTTTACTGGTACGTATTCTAGTCTATTTTATAATAATTGACACAGTACTCACATAAAAATTAAGTCGTTTACTACGAGGTACTACTCGTACTACGTTTACTACGAGGTACTACTCGTACTACGTTTACTACGAGGTACTACTCGTACTACGTTTACTACGAGGTACTACTCGTACTACGTTTACTACGAGGTACTACTCGTACTACGTTTACTACGAGGTACTACTCGTACTACGTTTACTACGAGGTACTACTCGTACTACGTTTACTACGAGGTACTACTCGTACTACGTTTACTACGAGGTACTACTCGTACTACGTTTACTACGAGGTACTACTCGTACTACGTTTACTACGAGGTACTACTCGTACTACGTTTACTACGAGGTACTACTCGTACTACGTTTACTACGAGGTACTACTCGTACTACGTTTACTACGAGGTACTACTCGTACTACGTTTACTACGAGGTACTACTCGTACTACGTTTACTACGAGGTACTACTCGTACTACGTTTACTACGAGGTACTACTCGTACTACGTTTACTACGAGGTACTACTCGTACTACGTTTACTACGAGGTACTACTCGTACTACGTTTACTACGAGGTACTACTCGTACTACGTTTACTACGAGGTACTACTCGTACTACGTTTACTACGAGGTACTACTCGTACTACGTTTACTACGAGGTACTACTCGTACTACGTTTACTACGAGGTACTACTCGTACTACGTTTACTACGAGGTACTACTCGTACGACTACTCCCGTGTTAATTCTAACAAAATGTGTCAAAGCCACGTTAGTTTCCATAGTACTTTACGTTCGCGTTTTCGCTCATACGAACTAATAACTAATATTTAAAAATAATTGTTTGTTACCCTCGCTACGTCCAGACAAAATATTTTCCATGTCCGTTCACCCGTTTTGCATGATCGAGCAACAAGTAACAACTATCCACAAATACAAACTCTCGCGTTTATAAAACTCAAGAACCACATACAAACATCCACAAACTTTTATGTACATGGTGACATAATTTCACATAGCATATGTTTGTTGCAGGTATACAACTGTAATGCAGCCACGATAAATATAACAGAAGAACCGGTGAGTACCTACCCTTTTTTTTAATTTAATTATTTCATATCAGTTCAGAAAAAAGTTATACTTACATAATTGATTTAATTGAAGTTAAATAAAATTTAATGACATAGCACATTACAAAGTTAAATTATTATTATTACATTAAATTAGAATTAAAACTATGTCAAAAATGTTTAATACATAAATAAATTTATTTCAACAAAATAATACTTTAAATCCCTGATTCTGATATGACAATTAATTATTAAAAACAGACCATATTTTTGTAAGCACACAAATATTTTGCGCTTCCTTAAATTTCAATGCTTACGAAAAAGATAGCAACAAAGTTATTCAGAGTGACTTATTTGACTACAAATAAGCTTTGCTTTGAAAAGTTGAATTTAGATTCTAAATTGATTCAACACTAACATTAGATCTTTTATGATCTGGGAACATATCCTTGGGCGCTTGACATTATCCCCGTCAGTCTCACTCTCACGACATTTCTAATAAGAGCAATACCTAGTGACCGAGATAATATTATCTCACTCGCCAGAATGGGCCTGTAGTAAAATAGAGTCTAAGTCTCTGTATATTTAAGCGTTCATCAAAGTTCAATAGAATCAAATGAAAGTACCTTGAACAATATATTCCTGGAAAAATAATATCATTTTCGGCGTAGGTATAACCGGTGGAATCAAAATTATTCTGCTAATAATACAGTCGATCGCTGTCTTACTCCAAAAATAATAATTGTAGTAAAATAAATTGTTTTGTGTCTGCTACCATTATTTACCTAATTTGTAAGCAGTTTGCACCATTAACTAAATAACTATTCGTTGTGTTTTAGTTTACTATCCGATACAATGATCCCAAGTTTGATAGCTTTACTTGACAGATCTAATTTTTCTAAAAGTATTGATGTCCGTGTTTAATAGGTTGCATTAAAAAAGCCAGATATATTTTTAATTAGTTCATACCTGACAAATAGAGCCCACTAACTCAACTTGAACTTGGGCCCAGTATGTATTTAAAAATTAAAACTGAACACCTGAAAAGTGCCATTGCCGTGCTTGTAAGAAAAGGGTAGAAAATCAGTAACTGATAAGTTTTTATAACATATCGCCTAACTAGAACTGTTCTAGTCAGGCGAGGATATAGGGAGGGCAAAGGGTGAAACCCCTCTTCCCTCGACTGCCTCCCTAAACCTTGACAACACAACCAACATTTTGAAATTATCATAAGTAAGCACTTCTAAATAAGTTGTTTAACGTTTTGAGGTCGCAATTTATTCTTGAACGAAACTGGTTATATAAAACAGTACAAAATTGCCCCCCTCTGGAAAAAAACTTGTTTCCACGCCTGGTTTCGGAAGGGGTTTGTTTCGAAGTAGTTTTGCAAAACCACGCACTAGCAAGAATTTTAATTTCCTTTATTTTGATACCCTACTTGATAAGTTTGGTTTTATTCATCCACGTATTACTATTTCGCGCCAGAAATCCGCCACTTTGTTTTTTTTTCAGACATTTGTTTTATCTAAGATAGGTACTTAGGTTTTTAATAGATAGATACGGATATCTTCACTGTCGAAATCCATCCAAGCGTTGGAAGATACGAGGTAATAAAATAATTTACAAACAAATAAGTACAAACAACATACTCGCGCAAAACCTAACCCTTCCTTGGCAGTCGGGTCAAGAGGGGCCCTCTCCACTCTTTCGCGTGAATGACTCTCGTGGACTAACTCCTGGTTATTGTTCAGCATTTTAACTATGTATAATAACAGGCTGGAGTAGTCAGTGTTGGTGTTTACCGCTATACACTCCTTTGATTTAGAAAAAAAAGTTGAACAATCATTCGTTTTGTATTTTGCGCAGTTTGTGGGTTTTTTGTAAGCGATGATTTGGAAGGGGGGGGGGGGTATTGTTATTACTATTATAATTTTATTTCGGATAATTACATTTTACAATCACACCAACTATTAAAATCACTGTAGGTAGGTACATATTATTGTAATTAATTTATTATGAGGAACATTTTTAATTGTGAAACAGTAGTCTAGAGCACAAAATAATGAAATTAACTGAAAAAAGTTTATTTACCTAAGTATATAAATTATTAATATACATAATTATTAGCAGAATTATCTTGCTGGCTCCTACTTATATCTACGAAAAAAAAATAAAAAGTATTGATTTTCTAATTTGGAAAACTTACTTCAACGTAAAATAAAACTGATACAAAATGTTACAAACAACAATAACTTCGAAACCAATTCCATTGGTAGGTATAACATTACGCAAGCCTCCGTTTTATTGCGAAGCTCGACATTTACCCGACCGGCCGCAGATTTCAATATAAAAATATTTTATTCTATCCAGTCTACTTCCTTTTATAATTGAAAGGAATTAAAATTAAAACTCGCGTTTCCTTTGTGTGGCTTCCATCTTGTGTTGAGAATCATTCAAAGTTGCTGGAGTGTTCAGCTGCTAAATTAAGTCTGGCACTCGCTATCACTATCGTGTCATACCACTTTTTGTAACTAATATTACTTATGTTCTTAAATTACTTTAACTAGGTTTATATTTAATAAGTAGCACATTTATGAAATGAATGTCCAGTAATTTTATATTCATTAAGATAGACGTAGGTACATTTATAGGCTCATTGTTATGTAAGTACCTACTATGTATTGTTGTTATTACTTTAACGATACTTAATAAAACCTTTTAAATTTTTCCTTTTTTTAAATTCTGTAATTCTTAACAATTTCAGACAGATAGTCAAATCACGTTAGCGCACAACAAAAAATAATAAGAACGTTTCAGACAAGTCCTACACAAAACGACTCAACTTGTTGAACTCAGAAAAACATAGATGGCGTAAGCATGCAAGTTAGCTCGCGCAAACGTTACGTTCAGCCGACGAGGGGTAGTCTCGCGGTATTGTCGATGTCGATATCTGTTCTGTACCACAACCGTTACATTTATAATGGCTTTGAGCCATGGCTTTTAGCCAACTGTTTTTGGTCGGTATATTCACGAATGTGGATTACCATTATAATTAAATATATGCCTCATTCATCTTTCCGTTTAAATACGTCGGAAAAATGAATGGAATAAATGTTCGGATTGTAATTTTGCATAGTGTTTGCCCATCAAATAAATGTGAGTCGGGTAGGTATTGTAGATAGATACGTGTCCACTGTCCATAGGCGGCGGTGACCACTTACCATCAAGTGACCCGTCGCTTGTTGGCCATGTATTTCATATAGAATATTTAATAACGTTTTATTTCCGTAAGGGGTTCATTTAGGGCAGAGCCGGATTTACACATTTGCCGCCCGTAGGCTATTCAACATTTTGCCGCCCCTAGCGACCTAAACAATTCGATACACTAGCCCCGTCCCCCCTCTCTGCTCACAATAATACTTTCTTTCAGAAATCATGTCCGAAAATAAAAAAAAAGACGTGTGGCACTCGGGGACTGCCGCGGTAAAGCTATTGCATAGCATATTTTTTGCAAATACATAGAAGAAGATAGAAGCTATGCAATAGTTTAAAAATACTGATTGTACTGCAAATGAGTAAAAAGTAAGACAGTATTTTTTCTCTCCTGAAAAGTAGCAAAATTCAACCTAGAGATTTCTCTACCACGCTGCCTTCTCTATGTGAAGAAATATCTTACGAGCCAATAATGAAGAAGGTTCCATAATTAAAGTCATGCATACTTAAATATATTATTCCAAAGAAGGATGGCGACGCGTGACCCAGTTGAATAAAAAAAACCAGGCCCCGTACATTAATGTTATTATGAATGTTTTAAATGATAATATTTCTCTAATTATTTCATAGGTCTCGTATATTTTTAGAAGTACGGACTCAAAAGTTCTATTTTTTAACAAATTAGTCAATTTAATTCAGGTTCGTGAAATGAAACTCAATACGCTGCATTTTGTCAGTCATGTCAACTAATGTCACGTCATTTTCGGTAGTCAACCGACATACCGACAATCGTGTTATTCTAATGCCTAGGCCGCACACATTGCGATAACCCGAAGATTCGCGTTATCCCGATGTGTGTAGCCACGTATTCGCGTATATTTCGGTGCTTCGTACGTCGAAGTCCTCGCAGCTGCGAGGACTTCGCTCCGCTGTCGGTAAATTCTCGCAGATCAAAGCGTTTTATCGCGATGAATTTCGCTTGCGTTGAATATCGCCCGAATATTATCGCGATATGTGTGGCCCAGGCATAACTATCACAGGCTTCCTGATGAATATATGCATGACTAGCTGCGCCCCGCGGCTTCACCCGCGTTTTCCGGGATAAAAAGTAGCCTATGTGTTAATCCAGACCATGAACAACCTTCATTCCAAATTTCATGTAAATCCGTTCAGCCGTTTTTGCGTGAAAGAGTAACAAACATCCATACATTCTTACAAACTTTCGCGTTTATAATATTAAGTAGGATGATTTGGCCTGTAATATAGCATTTGCAGAAACATTAATCATGTAAGTAAAGCTATTAGTGAAACGCATTTTTTAGACTAATACTCGTATTTATACCTGACGCAATCACAATACAGCTGCGTTTACAGTAGGTATATAGTTATTTAATTTACATTGTAGGTTAAGTACCTACACAATTTAACCTTTGTTAATTATTTTCTCCCAACTTCTGTACATTAAATACTATTTGTATACGTATTCTTGTAGCATAAGTTATCATTGCTAAAAGTATCTCTAATGAACGTAGCTTGCAAATGTTAAAAAGGCTGGGTAAATCAATGTATGGGACGTCGCCATTGTTCTTTAATTGCAAACACGTTAGGCCCCGCCCTATCCCAGTATACTGAAACCTTGCCAGCCAGTACCCATTATAAAGCTACCGAATGTCAAATTAGATTACTTTTTTATTATTCCAGCCAGCATACTTTTCTGTCATAGGTGGATAAATGGAGGAACTATTGTTTTCTAAGAAAGACTGTCATTTTTGTTTTGGAAGTGCAATAGTGGCGCCTCCATTGAACTATTTTTTGACTACGGTGGGGGGTGTTAGGTTTTTTTGGAACGGAATTTCTGCATTCCATGCTCAAGGCCCGCGATAAAATCTATGCAATAGCTTAAAAAACTTGCCCCAGAATTTGCCGCCCCTGAAATCTGCCGCCCTATGCTCCAGCCTACTCAGCCTGCTGGTAAATCCGGCTCTGATTTAGGGGTTGTATATCAAAAAATCTTTTCTTAGTATGTACACCTTTACTCATCAAGACAAATCCACCCTCCAAATTTCAAATCTCTACGTCCAGCGGTTTAGGCTGTACGTTGTCTGTCAGTCAGTCAGCACTTATTCCTTTATATAGGTACATCTGTACATATTTCGATAGAATAATTTTAATAAGCTTTAGTCAGTTTCACCTGTCCCGGGGTTCGGCTGTCTGTCTTTCTTCAATCAATGCTAGCAATGAAAAATAAATAACAATGCTTGCAAGTTAAATTTGACACAGTTCCCGATGTCCGATTGAGTTGACGATTTAGCTGTGTAACTCCGATGACGCAATAATATCATAGATCACCACACCATACTATAGATACCATACCATAGTGAAGTGGCCATAGGAACCTTGCCACGAAAAGGAATATCCTGGTCCATTGGGCTCGTTATATTTCTCTTTACGAGTACCTATACTTTTGATTTTTTCAAAGCATTTAGGTAAGTAAAAGCTTGTTTTTGAGAACGTTTTTACTCTTTCTTTGTTCTGTTCTTCTTCTTCTTCTCTTCTGCTTGCTGAGTAAATCGGAGTTCTCTCGCGCGCATGGTGCGAGTGAACTGGCGAGTGAGGGATGACAAACTTGCGTAATAAGGCCGCAGGCAGGTTGAAACCAACGAATGTATCCTGACACGAACGCTTTACTTTTTCGTGAGAATTCTGCGAGAGCGGCGCCTCTACTCTCCGCGTTCAAGTTGAGCGAAATAATATAGTCACATTTGGAAATGAGGCAGTCAAACGCAAAGTGTGTTTTCATTATTTTATCTTGTGTTTCATTTAACATCTTAATTTTATCACGATTTTGTTTCTCGATGGCACTTCAGAAATCAAAAACATTTATGAACGTGGAACGTTAGATATTTTTTGGATGTAATTAAATGAAGTTAAAAAGTAAATCTTGAGACTAATTTTATAAAATAATAAATTAAATAATAGAACATCATTACGACCGTTACGCATTAATTGTGCTTGCTCCGTTTGTTCTTTTAATAAAATGGGGATTCTCAGAATTCTATGAACATGCATTCACTTAATTTGTTGGACAGAACGGAACGGCTGAACGGATTGTTTTCAATAAACATTCCAACAACTACCAAACACTATCACAGCTGAAATCAGACTGCAGAGTTATAAGGAAAGAGTATGCTAAACCGAAATGGGCTCATAGTATGTACTCATCATTATAAACAACTTTTACTATGAGACCAACTTGGAATTCGCCAAAAAAACAGCTGTTCCGTAGGAAAAAGTCAATGACACTCGACAAAATGTATGGAATAACCAATTTTTTTTTTCGCGTATTTCGGGCTTGGTCCCATTGTTGACAATGAAAAGTACTATGAGTTATTTTTGGCTCAGCATACTATTTTCTTGTAACCCTGTATTATTGCTATCTAAGAGAATGATACACTGGGCTATCCAAACCTAAGTTTCGAAGCGAAAGCTGCATAAGAAAAAATTCTATCAGCTTGTAAGCCTCTCTCCTTTGATTATTCGAATAGCATTGAATATCTAAAGCCTACTCAATGAGCAAGCGCACAAACAACCGAGGAGGTAATACATAATGCATTGTATGCACATACCCACGTGCGTCGTCAATATTCTCAAGGGCTATTTTAATTAATTAAATGAATTAACGTCTACACTATAGTATATAATGTACAATAAAAACAAACAGACAATAGACATTGTGGGATAAAAGTACAATGGATAGATCCAAGTCATCACGTCAAATTAAAAAAAAACCTAAGGTAATATTTTAGTCACGAAAATTAAAGGATTTCTTAAGGTAGGCTAGGCGTTTGACTGCAGCTCGCTGGATTATAAGTGACAGTGTGGTCGAAGATGGCAAACATATATTATTTAGATACGAATACTTACTTATAAAATAGAGAGTCCTAAGTCTGCGTGCTTCATCGTCGACTACATCGGCGCTTACCATCAGGCGAGTTGGTGGTCAGACACGGACTTATTCACGTTCAAAAAAACGGACATGAAAACACGGACCACTTTGATTCTATATAGTCAGAGTGTCAAGTCGTGAGTGAATCGGTTTTTTCTAGGTAGGCCTGCTCCATCGCAGATCGCATCATTACTTACGATCAGGCGAGCAGGCAAAACGCAAGCGACGGCGGCGGAAGCACACCTCCGGCACGACATCTAAGATGCATCGCGATGCATTTCTTGTTTCCTCTACGCGTATTTACAGTAATGCCGCATGGAACATCATTTAGGGAGCATATATCAACGGCCAGCAATTCTGCTGCTAACATTTTGCGGCCGAGGTACATTAACTACCGCGCGCCATTGGGCAAGTAAATTTGCCGGTAAATATTAAAAAAAAAAATTAAAAAAAACTTACGCATATTATTAGCGAGATCTCAGAACATGACAGTTGTAAACAGTCGCGTGCATCATTATAAGTAATATGGGAATGATGTCAACAGAGCTCTACCTAACGCGGTTCTCATGCCGTGACTCATTCGCCTTGAATTATAGTACAAGTTTTATTATAGGATACCGGTTGTTTTCAATGAAATCATCTGTTCGCGTCACTGTTCAATATTTAAAGAATGCATGTTTATGAAATAACAATTTTCCCTCTGAGTATTTTTCTAGTTACCTACTGTGTAACATTTATAATTACATACCTAATTGTAGATAGGTAAATCTTGTAATTAACCTAGTTAGAATTACTTAGTTCTTAGTACTAACCTAATTAGGTAGAAGCTCACATAAAACCAGACAAATTCACATACACCCGAAAAACTTTACCCTCCTTTTGAGCAGTCCGTCCAAACTTAAATTGATGCTGCGCGGCGCGGGCGAGCCGCATGGGCTACAGAACGACACAATAGTAAAACTTCCAGCGCGGCTCAAACTTCCCGAGCTTCATTTCAGTAGATACAGCTATTGCTAATTGACTCCAAACGCTGAAGCTCAACAAACTAAAGCTTAACAAACTTCAGTGGAAACCACTGCAGGAAATTCTCATGCGCGCTCAATGTTGCCAAAGTTACTATTCAGTCTAGGGACTTGTTAGCGAGATACCGGGAGCTCAGAGATACAGTGTAGCTGTTTACTATTTACTATGTTCTGTAAAGGCGTAAATTCATACAGTAAGTGTACATGTAAATGTCGCCACTCGCCAGCATGGGTACGCTGCCGACTGGTTGTGGATTTAGATTATCTCTACCAGATCTTCGACGATCTCGGGACAATTACATTTCTTATGCTAGTGGCTTACTAGCTTAGATGGTTGGATTACATTTTATTTACACCTTTTTCAAATAAAAAAGTCACTTGTCCCGTTTAAGAAGGAAAGTTTCAAGTACTTGACATTCTATCTTTCAAGTCGATCATGCTTTGTATTCCGTAGTTTTTGTCGAGTATCATTTCGGATAGTGAAGTCGTAAAATTCCAAATTAACATAATCATTACCAGTCATGTTTGCTTTCTATACTTAGTTAATGCAGTTCCCGGTTTCGTCGAATCCACGTCGCCCGCCGACATGTCACGGTGTATTGTGTGCTTAACTGTGCATCGGCGGCGCGGCGCGGCGGCCGGCGCGGGCGCAGCCGTCGCTGGTCGTTTGCATCTCTGCAGAGACTAACGGCATTTCGCCCTTTTTAGGTCCGAATGCTCGCTCGTACTTTTGGTATAACATATTATGTCCGTAACGTGTCTACGACCAACTACGTCGCATTAATAGGTATCTTTTATGGTTTGGACGGTTTGATTGCTCAACCGACAATCGCTGCCCATTTACGCCGCGCAATCGACCGGCTTCGGCAATCGAGTTTACCGGCACTGCCATGGTGTCATTGTTCTGCAATAAAGGATTCACTCCGTCGAACAATTTGGTGCGTTATGCAAACAGAGGGGAGAAACTGTTTCAGTAAGAGCTCCGCCATCCGGTCTAAATATAACCAGGCAGAGACAGCTGGCGAGGGCGGGCGAGGGGGGGTGGGGGCCAAGAGCGGCGCGGGGGTGTGCCGGCCGACGACCCGACCAACCCAGACCTTGTGCGCACTGCCGGAAGGAACGCCACCAATTCGCACCATCGTCGTTATCTCGCGGGCCCCAGCGAGCTGCGACAGACGTCTTAAACGCTGAGCACCGACACAAGTCTCTACATTCTATGAGATACAGTCTCCTCGGTTTTCTAGTCTGAGGACGCAACAGTGTTTGTTCTTACGCCGTTTGTTTCTTTACATTAAAAAACATAAAATTGAATAGTATTGAAACCTAACTAGGTATAACGCATAGTTTCAAAACAAAAACAAAGTCTTAGTTTTACGTGAGTATTCACGTGTTAATTAAAACAAAAAGTTTCAAAACGTTTAAACGTTTACGTCATGATACTTAACATTATGTTTTTAAGACTCCTTAGATCACTCATGATACTCTGCATAGGTCAGCAATTTGATTAGGACAGTGTAATAGGTCACTCGATCGTTACCTAGCCTCGAGTTAACTCGGTTGCTGCTCAAACCGCCGGCTCGTTAACACTCGATTACGCTAATAAACATAAAGCGCAGTAACCAAACTTCGTACGAATAACTCAAATAAAAGCTAAGATGAGAACTTCAGTAAACAAACAACCCTTTCCAATAGAATAACGAGGAGTACCTATCGGTAGAAATGTTTCTGGCTTGTTGGCAGCCGCCGTGCTCGTTAGTTGAGAATAGTTGGCTGTTATGAACGGTACGAGTAGCATCAAATGAAAAGGAGCCAAGCTCTGAAAGAAGTTCAAACATCAATATCAAAAACATTCCAGTCGATGTCACTGCACAAACTGCACATCGTGTTTAATTGGTGTAGTTAATAAGTCGTTGCATTCCGCTCATTCCATCCCATTCAATATGGTTGTAACGATGACCTCTGTTTAAAAAAAATGTAAGTATTAATAAGTATTTCCGTAACTACTAAACCGATTTTGAGAAAATGTGGAATAAAGATAACTTATGCCCTGGATTACCACATTATTTTTCTTCATCACCACACATGAGAAGCCGTAGAGCGAGAAACCAAACAGCAAGGACATCTAGTTGAAAACATGCTGTCAATAATGTTTGGAGCTTTGATACTGCGACACCGAGTGACACCGAGCAGGCAGGTCAATAGCACCGTTAGTGAAGGTCTTGGCCGGCCGCGTCAAACGCCCTCCCCATACCCTAGTTTTACGCACCACCCTACAACCCCCCGGCTTTGAACACGCTCGTCTTCTACAAACAAACCTGAGCTAGATTGTATCAAGGTAACTGTTTACTATTCAAAACCACCTCAACAACAACCTCTGGAATTTCATTATAAGTTTTGGTTAGCATTATGCCTACTTAACTCTTTAGATTAGGCGATGAATTCAATTTGTAATTTTGTTTTTTTATGCTATTATCTAAACGAGTATATGGCATACAAACAAACGGCCCGCCTGATGGTATGCGATAATCTTCGCCTATGAACACCAGAGCCAACACGGATTTTAAAAAAGCCTTTATACCTACCACCTCCGTTAAAATAGGAACTTCGTTCAAAAATGTCACGCTTCTAGAATCACCGATGCAGGCTTTACGTCGCGTCGTCTATTTTTGACGGCGTAACTTTTAAAAGCTTTCTGTGCAGAATTATTGTGACTGAATCGACAAATTGCACGCGGAAAATGTTAGGCACGCCATCGGGAAATACATCGGCAAAAATAGAAAGCACTTAACAAAAATACATTGCTAGTGGTCGATGTACTGATAACAACGAGTTTTGACGCCGAAAACATTGCCTTTTAACTGCGAAAACATTCGTTTTTGGCTCCAAAAACATTTACCGCCCGTTGTGTCTATGATTATTTCGCAGTATTTTTATTTTCGTTTTGTGGTAACAGTAGTGTTGTTAAACGGTTTCATTCAATTTTACTGTGAAACGAACGTATTTTGGACACGTTTGTTATAATTTACACGAGAGTACTTGCTTCGTGCTTGTTTTCTCTCTTTGAAAAATATCACTGAATGTAATCGAATGAATGTGACTAGGTACTTCCATATTAATTAAAACAAAATATTGTGGGTTTTGTTTCAATTAAAATAGTGTAAATAGACATAAACAGAATAGAAAATTACAGAAATAATTAATATTAAATTAATTAATTTTATTAATATTGTAGTGGTAGGGCTCTTTTGCAGAGCCCGCCTGGGGAAGTACCACACCTTTGCCAGTTATTCCACCGCCAAGCAGTAATGTGCAAACATTACTGTGTTCCGGTTGGAAGGGCATTGTTTCAAGTGAAATTACAGGGCAAATGGGAGATTAAACAACTTATATCTCAGGGTTACGAGCGCAGTGCTGTGCCGCGCAGGGTCTTGAATTCTGTGAGTTCAAAATTCTGGGTAGCGCAGACCTGTTATGGGCAAACGTGACGTTTAACATCAGGCGAGCGATTTACTCGTCTCGTCACTCAATTACATAAAAAAAAAAAAAAAAAAAAAACAGAGCTCAAGTCACTATCCGCGGGTAAAGTACCGAAAAGGCTGGCGACGCTACCTCGTTGAATAGCAATACTATTTACCTAGCCGAGGTAAGCACCAGCCCTTTGGTTTAATCTCTGTATCAGAAATAAATGTTACTGTATTGTATTTTTATTATTTGAAACTTATTTCGAGAAGTTAGGTGCGTATTTACTAAAAACTTCCGCCGATTCGGCCTGTGCGATTTGCGCGTTATTTCTCACGATCAGCAATATTGATATCAAAGAGGCAGTGGTGCTAACGAGGTAATAGCCAGAGTTCAAGAGTCTGTATCCTACTTTAAAAGGCGGCGTTGTTTCAAATTGACCGCTTACGACAACTACCACCATCCTATAGCAAGGCTATGAGATCAGAATCGTGTGGGGATCTGACTTCCTACGTATTTCTCAACAATGCCAAGAAGAAACCTTCCATCTCCTTCGTATTTCTCAACAATACCTAGCATCTCGAAGAAAAATTTAATTTCATCATTCCGCCAACTCTACAAATAAGTCAGTCGGTCCGTCCGTACAGGGCTATTTTAATTAAAAAGTTCCCGGTTGCTTCCCTACCTTTTTTGAATTTTCTGTATTTCCGTATTCTACTTCGGAACTTCTTTTATGACTTTTTACAAAACTGGATACAGGGGTAGTGATGCATGACAAGAACATTTCATGTTTGTATGACGGTGATATAGCTTTGTATTTAGTCAATTCAAAGATAGCGTTCCTTCTCATTTGAGACCGCGTAAAGTTATCGCCTATTAGTTTAATTTGATCAAAGAACTTGTAATACCTGTATATTAAATGAAATATTAAATGTCACGGAAGTTTTTCTAATTATGATGTAGAACAGCTAACCGCGAAATTTTTTGGTCGGTAGAAATTTAGCCCTGTCTAATGTTATTTATCCCAGAATGGCAGACATTTTCATTACAACTCTGAAGTACTGTGTCTATCGCATTATGACGTCACAGAACGCTGTGAACCGTGAAATAGCAACGCCGAGAACATCCATACAGTTCGTGGAATGCGACACGAGAAGAAAATAGTTCTAAAGGAAAATCGTGTTAGGAAATAAGGTTAGGAGAGGTATCGGAAAGAGTCTGGATATTTTCTATAAATATTAATATTTTGTAAATATATCTCGGAAAATAGAAGTACTCGTAGGTGTATTTACGGAACAGAGTCCGAGGCAAGGTAAGCGAAGCGAGCAATCAGAAGTGGGATTAGTCGACAATTGGTGGTTATTTCCGGCGGGGTTGTTGATCATATCTTTCAAATAGATCTACCACAAATAGTTTTTTATTTCGTTATTCTATACTCATCTTATTTATGTATACTCGTCTACTCTACTGGAGCGGTTCATATTCGCCGTCCTACTGTCTGGAGCAGAAATGGTGAGGGAAAAGGTATACTCGTCGCAGTATTAGAAAAGCTAGGTATCGAATCCATACTTGTAAACCCGTTGAAGTTGGTTGAATGTCGAGATGCAGCGATATTGTTTCCATGGATATTTGAGTTGTGCTTGGAGGCGCTTGGTACGACTGACCCTTATTCCAACCCCCTTTCTCTTGCAATAGCCTACCTATTGCAAAAAAGGGGTTGGACATTTACGGCGACAGCTACCCATGATCGCGAAAAGCTAAAGATCTAAATGACGTGTCATGGGAAAACTCGGTCCAGCTGCCATTGATGTATTTATTAAATAAACAGGAGACTAAGGATAGCTTGAAATCCCTACCAATATTATAAATGTGAATGTAATGTAAGTTTGTTTGTTAAGCTTTCACGCAAAAACTACTAATCCGATCAACATGAAACTTTGTACAATTCTTAGAGGTAACATAGGACACTTTTCATTTCAAAATCAATGCTAGCGAAGCCCCAGGTAAAAGCTAGTAAACCATAATTCGAGGAAAATAGCTGCTTACTCGTACAAACTCTTTTTCAATTTGTTGAATATGAAAAGGGTTTCTTTGTTTTCGTAATTTTGAATAAAGTTAATAATACCTCTAGAAGATTTTCTGCGTAAGCTATACAAAGTAGTTTCACTTGTAAGGCTACTCGGCAAAACAGCTGGGGTTTGGAGAACCCAGTCTTTCATTCGTATCAGGTATATCGGGGATCATATTTCTCTGACATTGATATGAACGAAGGGATACCTAAGATAACAAAAACCGGGGCCTTAACCTAGCAGTAGGCTATCTAGGGCTGATGATATTGATAAAACGATTATGGTACCATACCTATATTCGATAACACAAAATATGACGTACCTACTCGCCGATGTTAGTGGTTTAGTAGATAGATAAACTCTTTATTGTTCTCTTTGTTGTTGTTGTGTTGTTCATTAGTACCCGGTGTAATGCTGCACTCATGCAATTTGAAACAGTCTAGAACTGTGATAAGAGTAGTGTATCTTTCCATTGCCGAAATATTTTTTAAAGACTGTTACAAAGATAAGCCCCGCGAACACATGTCAATAGAACATAAAAAGTTGCCTACTAGAGATAAACGTTAATAAACGGCTGTGAGCCAAAAAAGTGCAAAACAAACCACGTAGAGAGCTCGATTCAAAACCGCTTCAAAAGCACAAAAGGTTTCCAATTAATCAAATTAATGCCCCAAGTGCCAGGCATATTCATTCACTCGAATAAATAGAATTCAATTTACAATAGCAAAACAAATTCAACTCAATTTCCATCCGTATTTCCTGCTATTGAATCATTTCATCATATAATAATTGCAATTTCACTTCATACCAATTCATCGAACACTTTATTAGCCGCAGCGCGGCATCAAGTTTCAATTCAGCAGTACCTATTGGTATTCGTTTACGGAAATTAGTGGTAACGGAGAGTGGTTTACACGCAGTAATACCGAGATATTCGTAGATTAGGTGCATTATGTAGGTTAGCGTGGTATTATGTTATGATCCCGTCATCATCATCATCTATATCACAATGAATTTAACGTAGTGTAATGAAAGCAACTGAGAGTAGGGCAGCCTATACGAACTGAGAGTAGGGCAGCCTATACGAACTGAGAGTAGGGCAGCCTATACGAACTGAGAGTAGGGCAGCCTATACGAACTCTCTTTTTAGGTATACCTAAGTATGTCAGCAAAAAATGGTTTTTGCAGGTCAGTATTTATTTTAATGATTGCTTTTGAATCAAAGTTTATTTTTCCGCTGGGATTTGTCCAACTGCATATTTTTAGAGTAACCAACATTTTATTTTTCAGGTCATTTCATTTCAGTTTTCTGATGAAAATGAAAAATGAAATGTAAATAAAAACCCAAAACCAATTCGGTAGATAACTATTTGATCAACGGATTGTTTGTTGTTGGTCTTCAGACGAGCGCGACGAAGCGCACGTGAAAATTCCTGATTGCAAAATTTTAATTGGGCCGGCTGCAGGCTGTTTGGTCATTTTCGCATACAACGGTTCCGTTTTATACGTATATTATGTTGCTATACAAATGAACCTATTTATATACAAGTAATGCGACAATAATAAATCTCGTAATAAGGCACATAGTATAAAAACTGCGTTCCAGGAAATTAGCACTATTAAACTAAACTCATCTTATAGCAAACAAGGTGATTAACTATCAGAAGCGACGAACAGTTCCCGAGAATAACGAGGGAAATCAAATGAATGACGTGGTTAGTATCGTGTCAAAGGCAAGGTAAACGAGTTTCCGAGTTGCAGTAGCAGGTGGTGCAGCCCACCCCCTCCTCCCGGCCGATCAATACCCACCCTCGACTCCCGCCTTGGCTCGCCTGCTATACGACCCAACCACCCGCAATATCGCAATACATTTGTTGACTCAGTAAGTAAACTCGCAATAAGGCTTCTTTTTCTTGGAACGTTATTGTTGTAACCCCTTATTGAAACTTCTGGCGCTCTCGGATACTCGCTGCTGAGCTCGTATCACAGATCAAATACTAAAGTTAATTTTAGTGGAAGATATAAGTTACAGGCGAGCTGGGGTCCAAACGCTGATTTAATCGTATAAAAAAAACATCGAATAATTAATAGAAGATCCCTAAGTAACTTCGCGTTCGAGTTGTGTGGTCAATTCTAATGTTAGAGTTCTGAGGCCTCGGATATAGCATAATTAATGTAATCATTAAAGACCGGTGAATAATAGTGAGAAGCTTTTTCAGAACCATTTTCAATTTCCTTTCACTCGAGTATAAAGACTACTTCGGCTCAGAACTTCAGACCAATGAATCGAGGAATTCGGTTGGATTTGCTCGTTGTAAAATCAATTGTGCGGACGGGTTTTGAAAGGAGAAGAATGATCTTTTGTGATCTATAAAATGTCGTGAAGCGAAAATAGAATTCGAAACTAGCAAGATTATAATTTCAGAGAAATTCTCTCGTGATGCAACAACACTTACTGTTTACTCATGTAGAGGGAGACAAACGCTCGGAGCAATTTAGATACCATGATACAAATATTGTGATACATCATGCCTATAGAATGTGAATGCCTATAAATGCCCAATGAAATAACTATAGACTAGTTTCTCCTCAATCACATATTTAGGCAGGCATTTCATAATCTTTATTATGTTTTTAAAATTCATAATGACTTCGATTCTTAGACATTATTTTGCAAATTGAGCCATACATTTTTATTTCTTGAAAAACCTTATAACTTATCTTGTACATAGACTAGAGATCCTTTTTTAATACATCTTTGCTTTCTTTTTATTTTTAGTCTACTGCGGCTTAATTGAAAAGCATGGCTACTCGAAACTATCTCATACGAAAAATTCACGAAAAGGACACCTTCTTACAATTTTCGCTAGACTGCTGCCGCCGGCGTGTTGAAATAAAAAGATCAGGTAGTGAGAATTAATTAAGTATTACATTTGTTTCATGAATCGCTTAATTCAGAATTTCGATTGATTTCGCGATCGTATTGTTAATGTCGATTTTTTGATTGCTCACTTTTGAGTGTTCGGTAACACCATCTCTTTCACTTGTACAAGAATAGGGTGTGCTATCCTTTTCTATCCTGCGCTATCCTTTTCTCGATTTAGCCTCTTAACTAAAAATGTCTACTTCCTCAATCGTATAGCAGTTTGCGCGGGTTTTACCTGACTGATTGCTCCGTCCGTCCTCCTTGAGAAACAAGCCAAGTGGCCGGCCATCAGCTGGCGAATTAGATACAATTGTATGATGTTAGTTGGCATCAGTACATGCTGAACTCTACTTACTTTGTTGCGTTCTGTCAGAAACCCATGAGAATTATGAAGTCAACACCCTGAAACTAAGTATTTACCAGTAGCGGATTTACACATTTGCCGCCGATAGATGCCGATTCAAAATATTGCTTATCCTACCGACCTCTACAATTTGATACACTCTAGAAGACCCCGTCTTCACTCACAACATTTTAGAAATCATGTTGGACATAAAAAAAATTGGCCCTGAATTTGCCGCTCCTAAAATCCTACTCAGCCTGCTGGCAAATCCGTCACTGGTGTTTGCTTCTAAACTGTGTTCCATTACATTATCATCTGTTGCTTCTCCACTACAGGTTCGCGACAGCGAAATTGTCTATAACTTGAGCCAAGCGGCGAAGCCGTTCGATGCTCGAGTGCCTTTTTAATATCCATTTAACAAAAGAAGATGATAGTGCCCTGGGATATTAACTTTTCTACAACACGAGTGGTCTCGACGATGTGAACGAGGAATTCTTTATTACACTTTGCGCCAGTGATACGATTACAGGAAAGAAAAATCTCATCTAGCGCTACTGCATTGTTCAGGCAAGTGGTTTTGTCATGTAAGGAACGGAACAAACCTTGTCAATTTTATTACACATGACAGGCTAATCGACAAATGTCCACACGCAACTCACCGGATGATCAAAGGTGATGAACTCGTCTATTCTAGAAAACTGTTGATCTCAAGTCTCAAGTATCGCTGAAGCACCTTTTTGGGGTTCACTATATCATGACTATACAAAGCTACCCTACCACCCTTACTTTAACACCCTGAATTATTATAATGTGCTCTTGTTTTGAGGCATAAGACTTGGCTCTTAATTTTTTTATTGGGTCTCTCCGTTCTTTTGTTTCCCGCCATTGCAGACTAAAAGCTCTGTAAGTGAGCTAAGTATGTAATAATGCAACATGAGAACGAAGAAAGGGTTCTCTTTGGCGGGGAATCCGGAAAGCCGGGAGGAGTAGGGCCACCATTCTTCCGGACACGTCCGGACTTTCGGCTTTCTGACCGACCTTTGCAACTTTTAAATTTGACCATGTTTTTCACTCAGAGCAACAAAAAAAAAAGAGTGTAAAAATTTAAGTTTCGTCATAAATTTCCTTAAAAAATGTGAATATAACATCCGAAATTTTGGTTTTATGTCCAACTGATTGTCGGATTTTCCTTGTGCAATGGTCACTCTTGCAGCTTCTAGTAAAACTGCAGACGCGGACTAGCTGCATTTATCACGAATTTTGTTAGTCTGTCCGTCACATGCCGTTCAAGGTAAAATCGGGTAAAAAGCATGCGAAAGTGCAACCGACTTGCGGGAGCTTGCATAATGTAGGCATTAAGCGGAGCTCTGGAACGCCGGCAGCTAATCACAACTTGTGGGTAAAGTCCGTCGCACACGACGCGTACTACCGCGGTAGTGATATCTTGCGCAAGTGAATTAAAGAAAAGATACAGGGTTGTAAGGAAAAGGCATGTGAAGCCAAATAATTATTTTTACAAAAAACAAAAAAACAAAAACCGACTTCAAAAGACCGACTATTGAGTTATTCATCTATTTGTCGCGCGCGTACTTAATGCAAATTTAAGACTTATATGGTTTTCTCATGGATACCATTATCAGAACTGGACTAAATTGAAATGGGACCAAATGGGAAGCGTCAGCTTTCTAATAAAAAAAGAATCATCAAAATCGATTCACCCAGTCAAAAGTTATGAGGTAACAAACATAAAAAAAAAACATACAGTCGAACTGATAACCTCCTCCTTTTTTGAAGTCGGTTAAAAAGACTCGTAGTAATCATTATGTACAAGTTTTGCTATGAGACCAACCCAAGAAAAGTCAGCTGTTCCATTCAAAAATAATAGTTAAAAAAAAACTAAAAAAACACGCTTTTTATAAAAAACCGAACTAAAAAAATAGAAAATAAAATTTTATAAATTTAAATTAAGAATAGGGTTGAAAATTTCAATAAATATAAATTAATAATAGTGTAAATAAATAAATATATGTATTTTATTTTTAAAAAGCGTGGGGTGCTTTCTAATTTATATTTATTGAAATTTTCAACACTATTCTTAATTTAAATTTATAAAATTTTATTTTCTATTTTTTTAGTTCGGTTTTTTATAAAAAGCGTGTTTTTTTAGTTTTTTTTTAACTATTATTTATTTTTCGCTTTTTAGTTCGATTTGCTAACTATTAACCATCCTTAATATGTACAAATGTGTTGGTGTTATCCGATTTTGGCCGTCTGCTCAAGCAAATTAAAAATAAAATTGATGCGTAACAAAAAATATTGAGCAAAAAGATTTGTAGCCGCGTGGTTTCGATCCTCAGACCTCATAAAATAAAATTGATGCGTAACAAAAAATATTGAGCAAAAAGATTTCTAGCGCGTGGTTTCGATCCAGGGACCTCTGGGTTATGAGCCCAGCACGCTTCCACTGCGCCACTCTGTTCTCTGACACCAATGACGAATTTTACCATTTGTAAGTTAAACGGTATTAAAAGTTAAAGAAACTTTATAGAAAAAGCGTGTTAAAAAAATTAATAGTTAAAAAAACTAAAAAACACGATTTGTTTAGTGTATTGTCATCGGTCCTCGATATATCTACAAAGTTTGAAAGAAATCTGACCGTTTAAAGTGGGTCAAAAACGCGCTCAAAGGAGTCGGTTACATACAAACATACAAACATACAAACATACAGGTGAAGCTAATAAAAGCGTGTTAAAAATGTCAATGACCGTTAAAACTGTATGAAACAAATGATTTTTTTCGCGATTTTTGGGTTGGTCGCTAAAAGTCGTTCTCTATTATAAACATATGAGTCCTTCTCGGTTTAACGTACCCTTCCCAACCCTGTACACATATTTATTTAACACGGCGACAACTGCAACAC
Source organism: Alcis repandata (assembly GCA_949125135.1). NCBI lineage: Eukaryota > Metazoa > Arthropoda > Insecta > Lepidoptera > Geometridae > Alcis > Alcis repandata. The sequence goes on from OX421221.1 coordinate 19,484,214, forward strand.
ATAGTAAAAAAAAATTTACTGTCTCACTATCACGATTAAGATACATATATATATAAGTTAAGATACAGCCTGGTGACAGACAGACAGACGGACAGCGAAGTCTTAGTAATAGTTTATCGTTTTACCCTTTGGGTATGGAACCCTAAAAAGCTCTCTAATAATGCACATTAAAGTTACATGATGAAACATTAAAAATATAGTACCTACTTACTTATAAACAAAAACAACATGTTATCGCTTTCTTATTTGTGTTCTGTCTGTTGATGCTATACTTGTAAAATGTGATTGCACGCATGGTAGCTAAGCTCTCCAGTCAGGTAAAGTTCCCTGCGAAACTCCGCTAGACACGGTGGAGATTATAATTTCCACAATGGATTTGGTCCAAGCGCAAGTACTGCTTTTGTGACTGTGGCACAGGCTTAACTAGTACCTGTACGTGGATGTTAGCACTGCAGCCGTTCGACAGCTCTGGGCTTATTATTGTGCGGTCGAGATTGTCGCTCTCGCTATACACTATACAGGGTTGTAAGGAAAGGGTATTATGCTTAGCTGAAAAGGGCGCATAGTACTCACCATTACGTACAACTTTTACTAAGGGACCTACCCGGAAATCGTGACAAATGAAATTAGCTAATCCATTCATTTTGTCGACAATCATTGACATTTTTCTTCTTCAGCTTTGCATACCCTTTTTTATAACCCTGTACCTCTCATTAGAGACGTCATGAGAGTAAGAGTGACCGCGATAACTCCGAGCGCGCCAGAATATAACCCCTGCGTGGACGAGAAGCCAACGGCATATTTGACGCAGATTAATCTACCTATATATACTCGTAGGTATCTATGCATACACAGTGTTGCTGGTTATTAAACCTATTCCTTCTAGTAGCTTATTGGGGAGGTTATTATCAAAAAAATTGACCACATAAATCCCTATGCAAAAGTAAACCATTTCTGAAAGAAATTGTATTAAAGTTTATTTATGTGTGTAAGTAAAGTTGATAATGATAACCTACTAGAAGGAATAGGTTCATTAACAGTAACCTTGTATACTCGTAACTCTACATTCAGTTCCTATAAACATTATGCCTTCCTATAATGCTAGTGTCAACACAACCTTTCATAGACAAATTGGAAAAGGGTTTACGTTCTTTGACAACGAAAATTGAATTTTTAACCGTTATCAATTCGACTGTATGTTTTTTTTTATGTTTGTTACCTCATAACTTTTGACTGGGTGAATTGATTTTGATGATTCTTTTTTTATTAGAAAGCTGACGCTTCCCATTTGGTCCCATTTCAATTTAGTCCAGTTCTGATAATGGTATCCATGAGAAAACCATATAAGTCTTAAATTTTCATTAAGTACGCGCGCGACAAATAGATGAATAACTCAATAGTCGGTCTCTTGAAGTCGGTTTTTGTTTTTTGTTTTGTAAAAATAATGTTCTTTGTTAAATCTCGAAACTATGTTGAAAACTGGGTTTAATCATTTCACACGGGATTACTCGAAATGGTTAAGCCCGCCCCGGGTGGAATTAACAGATGCAAAATTTTGAAGCCCGCATCAAAATTTTCATGTTGCGAGTAGACAAAAGTTATAATGCAGGTACATTATAACATTACATTATCTATTATCTACTCGTAAATGTATAATGAAAAACCCTTAATAATAAGTGAACAGTAATCTATAAACATCATCACACATCGCAAAGTTTCAGAGACAGAGGAATTATGTCGTGGTCTAACAACTCCTCATTAATTAGATTATTAAGCTTCTTACGTTAATAATCTCGTTAAAGTGCGCCTCGTCTCCTCCCGACTCTCCACGGGTTGTAAGGCCAATTAAGAGTACCTGTTCTGTGTAAGTATACGCCCTTATTGATACAAAGCTATTTTTTATTCTTTAAAATACCTATAAAAATAAGAAACAAATTTATAAATTTACAATATTCAATAAGGAAAATAAATAAGAAAAAATGGATTTATAAACTACGATGCTATTATAATATAGATAAAGGCACTCATAGGTTGAGGTGTTGCCAATTATCAGAAGTTAGGTATTGTCGAGCGGTTCTGTTCATAATATGGGCATATAGTTAGGTTCTATTAGACAAACAGGCGTGGATAATCGGGCGAGAGGAATAAAACCATTACTTGCAACACACGTAGATTACAATCTTGAATGATGTCAGTACATTAATGTTACAATGATCCGTTCAACTATGATCTCCAATGGATATTCCAAGTATTCACAATACAACTCAAACAGGCACTCCGCCGAACACGTAACGCGCATAGGTACACGATACAATAAGATTCTATGACCGCCACTGTAATTCCAGATGTAATTGCAACTATTGTAATCAGCTTTCTACTTATCAACTTAACCATCAATGGCTCTTGTCTAGATTCCTAAAGTATCGTTTCCCGCGCTTTTCGTTACCGATCGTAGTTGTGCCAGAGTGGTAAACGTCGGCGGCTCAGAAGCTGTCACTGTCAGTTACGTTTTATTGCCACTCTAAATAAAGATAGGCTCAGAGCGCCGACATAGATATAGTTACTGTAAATATGATAGAAAAAATATGGACTAAAAGACAATTTTAATACAGTAAGCCTACTTACTGTCCTTGTGCTAACGGAAAGTTGAATCTTCATAGGATTTACTGTGATTAAACTTATCGTATCTGTATTAATAATATAGATATTAAAAAAGGATTAATATTCCATGTAGGTCTTGATTTAAGGATCACAGTAATGAAAAAAAAGGATACCACTAGTTAAACGACTGTAATTCCAATAACCCCGGGCAGAGTAATCTTCGACGCGGCTCGCATCGGCCGGAGGTACTTCGGTAGCTTGACCCTTGCTATAACTACGTATTTAGTTATTATCGCTGAGGACCAAAGATAAATTAGACGATTTCAAAACAAAACTTAAGAATGCTGTTAGAATTTTTGCAATGAACCATGCACAATAAGTACTTAGTCGACAAACACTGTAAAGATACCTATTGTTATTATCAGCAGCTATTGAGAAAGAAAACCAAGTACCGCAGCTAATTCTGACCGTGTCGAGACAAATGGACAAAACGCAATTGTCGCATTTGTTCATAGAGGACATTAAAATAAAGCAATTTAAATGTTACTATTATATTTCACAGTTTGCGGCGAGGGTTAAGCAATGGCAATTCTTTAGGCAACCGGTCAATTTAGTGGTATAAAGTTTACGACGTTAAATTAGTTTCGTCCACGCGACAGTGAAACGTCTAAGAAGTAAGTGGCGGGCAGCGGGCATGCTTGTTAAAAACCACGATTTTACTCAGCCATTTATCAACTTACGGCTGGGATACCAGGTTAACCCTCGAAGAGTAATTAGGCCGTATTCCACCACACTGGCCAAGTACGGCTGGGTGTGCTCACATGCGCCGGCCGGCGTATTGACCGCCTACCTCACGAATTCACGATGTTTTCCTTCAGCGAAAAGCCAGTGGTACTCGTATGAAAATGAGTCAAAGAAACGAACGAAATACGCGCCTTCCTCTTCCATATTGAGTTTTTCATAAGATGGCCGCCTGTTTCCATAGACACGGCGCTCCGCTAGTAGCATAGACAAGTTACCTACTCTTGACGTGAACAGAACAATATTAACTTTTGTCCATGCGCCGTCATAAATGATGTAGGAATAGCTCAGATATATAAACCAAGCTTGTTTTAAAAAACATTCCTACTTCACTCAACCTTGGTGTCGTAACCTCTGCCTCTGCATACGAGCATAATTATTATAAAAGCGGTGAGCAATAAGGGTGGTGCCGTAGACTCACTAGACGGTCTGAAATATGCGACGACACGCGACAAGCGCAGACCACTCGAACCAGGTAACTCATGGAAATGCCAACGCAGATTATCGGATCGGATCGCAAAAATTATCCTGCAGCACTTTACTCCATTTTGTATGAACCATACACTTTACAGAGAATGCCAAGCAAATATTGGTGTTCAAATGCCAGCGTGCGTGAATCCTAGCGTGCGCGAACCTTTATTTAAGTATTTTTTTATAATACAAAAACTAAACAGACTTTTGTAGTGATAGGACTCTTCTATACAGTCTGCGTAAAGTTGAGGAAGTGGTCCACTCTTTTGAAAATTTCAACCACCAGCCAGTAGTGTGCAAATAAGACTGTTCCTACGATTGAAGGACAATGTTTCCCAATGTTGTTGATACTGGGCATGAAGAGATTTAAGGATAAAGATACTTTTGCCCAGCAGTAGGACTTACAGTACTTTAGCCTTAGCTTCCCTAACTGTGCGTCGCGACGCCCTGGGGCGCCGCGGTATTATCCCAGGGGCGTCGTGAGGCGATCTAAATAGGTTGGCTGTCTGTGACGATGCGACATCATACATGTGGGAGGTTTCTCTGCAGTTGCAGTAATTAAGTATAGGTAGATCGAAAATAAATTTAGAGACAGAGATCAGAGTGGCAATTTGGAAACTTGAGCATCGTTTTGAGAAACTATGCTCAGAAAAGCAAGTACCTACGTCCTTTCCATTAATACCAAACGACAAGCGGTAAAAAAGGGTGTGCCATGCTTTTTATCTTTTTTGTTTGCTTTCATTTTTGTTTCATGTTTTGTTCGTTATTTACAAAAAAAAAATGTAGATGCTATTTGGAGATTTTCGAACAAAGTGTTATTAGGCTAGAACTACAACTACTCGTAGTATGTAAATGTATGGCAAGAAGGTCAGGGCGCGCCGGGCGTCGCAAAAAATCATCTTCATTACCTTATTGTAATGATATTGGTAATAATGATTTTAGTAATTATCAAAACAGTGACAGATATCCAATCTCGAGCGTGCCAGAATGCTTCTCTAACCTGACCGCGCTGCCATTTAGCAGCAAAACCTTTAGAGAAATTCTCGAACGAAAGCTTTATAATGCGCCGAATCGCTATAATGGCAACATAGATCGGCCCCGCCGGCGCCGCCGATGCTTTCCTGACTCACCGGTCAGCCGGGAACGGAATCAACTTCGTATAAATAGAAAAGTAAAAGTAGAAATAACTGTTAATTACTTCATTTGATGACGCGAAGTTTATTTTAAAACGGTTACAGTAAGTTACAGCTGAGACATGTTTTACTGAAACCTGTATGTTTACACCTAGAAAATAAAACAAAAGAAAGAAGATTTAGCAAGAAAAGAAAAATTAGAAGTATTTTACCGCTGATCAGATTTGGATGAGAACGACGGTAGCTTATACCATATAAGCTACTTTTCATCATCATCATCATCAGCCCGTTATCGCCCACTGCTGAGCACAGGCCTCTCTTCTTGTACGCCACTTATCCCGGTCCTGTGCCAATCTTGTCCAGGTTCGACTCGCGATTTTCGCTAAGCTACTTTTAATCCCGGAAAATGCCGGCGAAATCGCGGGGCTCATCTCAGACATGATTTGTCTGATGAAATGCGAACGACCCAACTTTTCCTGGGAGACCTAACTCTAACGTAAGATGATCATCAAAATCACGTCAACGTGTGTTCTCATATATGTATAATAGGTGTAGGTATATATAGGTATTGTACATGTAGGTACAAGCAACCGGCGTGCTTAGCCCAAAAAGCATTACATATTATAATTCTTCAGTTTACTTCCCATTTAAATGATAAATATAAAAATAATAAAAATAAAGCCGTGGTAGCTCAGTGGGAGAACAGCCGCTTCGCATTCTTGAGGTGGCGGGTTCAAACCCTGACTCGTACCAATGAGTTCTTTGGGACTTATGTACGAATTTACATACCACTGGCTTTTCGGTGAAGGAAAACATCGTGAGGAAACCTGCATATGACCGGAGAAGAAATTCAATGGCGTATGTGAATCCACCAACCCGCACTTGGCCAGCGTGGTGGAATACGGCCTAATCACCCTTCGAGGGTAGACCTGCATCCCAGCAGTGGGAGGATTAAAAGGTTGCATATGATGATGATAAAAATAAAACAATAAATGACATTTGTAAACTAGTACGAGTACTTAGTTACCTCAAAATAACGATACAAATTTTTTTTTCCTTTCAGTTTTAAATAAGTTTTAATTCACGACTTTTGTTACGGTTTCATTCCTCTTTCTAAAATATTTAATTGTTGAAAGTCTTTTGTGTAAACTCTCATTTTGTAGTTAGTTTAACTGTGTAAGGAAAATTGCAAGTTTTACGATTAGTCATTAGTTTATAGGTAGAGCTATAACGTACCCACGACGCGCGACGGTAGTGTAACAGGACAGGACGCTGTGTGGGGACTCTCGCTAGCTAAAGTTTCCTAGAAAAATAAGATAAAACCGATCCAGTGCACATTATTAATGGCCTGGGAATATGCAATTATGCTGGGGTCAGTAGCGACGGTGTCGAGGGAGACTGAAGCGCTAACAAGCATACAAGATTACATTACACGCCACCCTACTACCTACTGTAAGCCAAAGAAGCTCTTTGTAGTTTTAATTTTATACATGGGAGACCCATCCTCTATCTATTCGCAAATTAAGCTGTGCCATACAGGTCCAGTGTCAGTGACATTTTTATACAAAACAGATGTTTTTTTCGCGATTTCCAGGTAAGTCCCAAAGTATGCATAATGATGAGTATCGTGAGACCTTTTTGGCTTGACATACCTTTCGTGAAAACAGATAAACAAAATTCTTTTCTAAATAGTGATGTTCTATATTTATAAACTAGCTGCGTCCGGGTTTCACCCGGGTTTTCTGGAATAAAAAGTAGCCCAGACTATGAACAACCTTCATTCCAAATTTCACGTAAATCCGTTCAGCCGTTTTTGCGCGAAAGAGTAACAAATATACCTACATTCTTACAAACTTTCGCGTTTATAATATTAGTCGGATGTAGAAATGGGCGAAAGAGATAGCTGATAACCGTTTAAGCCTAAAGACTAAAATTAAATGAATATAGCCAAGTGGAACCGATTGATCGTTCGTGATCAGAGCCCGAGTTACCGTCGCCTGACAAGTCTGCCAACCTTGAGGCGGAATTGCATATTGTGTAAAAACAGTCAATTGTTCGCGACGTGGCGTTCCCAAAACGTATAAACTTTATAACACAGAAAGTACTGACAAGTACAACTGGCTACTGTAACAATTCATTAATTACTCGTACCTTTTCAATTCGATTCAATTCATTTATTCAGATCACAGGGAGATACCTACGGGACTCGTACAACACTTGGTAACGTCAAAAATACAACTTTGAAAAGTAATGTTTAAAAATATAAATAGGTACCTGATACAATAAAAAAAAATATATATATATATTTTATTTCAGAACATATTCAGAACCGCCCCATATAATCCGTAATCTAGTAGGATTACGGATTCATCACGCTAATGATTCCGAAAATGTGTCTGTATATTTGGTTGTGGCTTATGCTATGGATTAACTAATGAGTTTATTTTAATAAACTCATTATTAGTAGTAGTTTATTTAAATTAAACTCATTGGGATTAACACATATACTACTTTATCCCAAAAACAATCTCTCGCTTGTTTGTTAATTTTTTAACAGTTGTTTTATTTGCACATGCAGAGTTGTGTATTAATTAAAAGTGATTCAGAATTTATTATAAGTAAAGGGTCGTTCATTAATCGCGTGATGTTATTGGCTCCTTTCTTTACCCTTGCTTTTGTGATGAATTGGTGAAGTTGTAAATTAAGTATACATTTTTTTATTTGATACGAGTTATAGGCTTGCGTTTGACGGCCATAATGCGTGGTGGTACGCAAAGATTTTGTCCAATTACTTCCCAATCTTATAACCAGCAATCAGTGACGTGTAAAGAACGTCACTGCCGGCAATATATCCCCTTTTTTCCTGTTGACGGCTATAACCCTGTAATCTCAGTACGCTATTTTGATCCGCTATTTCACAAGTAACGTTACGAGTAAGATTCGGATAACACAACATAGAGCGGATATGACCATCCTGAACTATTTAGGGGCCACTAAAATAACTTGCAGTGCTTACGAGGCGCACACGCAGTCGTGTTTACATCTAGTGCAGTTTACGGCGAAACCATGGCCGTTTTATTACCCAACTATCGTTTAAAACATGCATAAATATAACAGCTGCCTTTTAGGGTTCAACATTAAAGTGTTACACGACGGTTAACTGATAGATGTGCTTGCACTCGGCTGCTCTAACATCATCACTATTTAACAATAACTAGCTGCGCCCCGCGGTTTCACCCGCTATTTTTAAGCACCACCGAAGTCGGATTTGATCGATGTTCAGCACCCGTTATTTTTGTTTCGAAATAAAGAATATTCGATGATATAAATAAATACAGTACCAAAATTCATTACAATCTGTTCAATAGTTTGAGGGCGATGTGGTAACAAAGGGACAGACAGATTGTCCTGGCCTATAGTTTTATTATAGTTGTCTATATTTTAATTTGTTTGTCAAAGTCGATCGGCGGAGACCGTTCTCAGACTTAGTGATGATAACAGACCTTCTTTTACACAAATGAATTGAGGTGCGAGTATCATGTAGCATCTGAAAGAAAGCTACATCAAAGTGTCTCCTAATTCTCCAGCAGTGAGATTGTCAAAGAGGAACTTCGGTTTCTGTTTTTCGAAGCGTGTTTTTTTAATTTTGGGTACCTCAGTACTCTTCAGTACTGAAGTACTCAAAATTAAAAAAAACACGCTTAAACGCGTGTTAAAGACACGCTTTAAATAACCACCTACCTGTTTACACCATAATGACTGTTATTACACTTGCACATGGACACATCCAGAAACATTCGGATTTAAAATATTATAATGGAAATATTATAATATTATGTTATATTGGTGATGGTGACGCCTTCTCTACATCGAAGATAAAGCCAAGCGCGTGTTACCCAGGTACCTTGGCTTGTTGACTCCTTGATAAGACTGGCCATTCTGCAAACAGTGATTAAGAGCCGATAAGTACACGATATGAGCAACTATTTCGCTGGTAACACACTCATCGTAACAGCACTCAGTAAACAAGTCGACGGCGCAAACTACAGGCGCACTTGCCAATATTGCTAGCTATTCGGATAGTTGTGAAACTGATTTTATTTTGCCCTCTTGGTCACTAGAAATTCAGACAAATTAAATTAATTAATCAAATTATTCGTGAATAAAGTTAGAAAGCTTTATTCACGACGAAGTTAGAAGGGGTTCAAAATGGCCTGACCATTCAAACCAATGATCGTGATGATCATTTTGAATCATTTTGAATGTGTACTTACTATAGATGGGTACGGCTGTGCATTTGTTCCACTTAGCGGGGCACAGTCATGCTTCCAGATTTACTGTAGTAGAAGATTTTAAAGAGACTATATTTTATGAACGTTTATCGTCTATTCGACGACCTGCAGACGAGGCTAATTGAATTCTGATGCACAATAAAGGAGCAACGGTGAGGAAATCCCTCAGCCAGTGAGCTCTATCAAGGCTACGTCAAAAATCGTAGCGTGAAGTACGCCTAACCGACCGTTAATTAACAGCCAGTTAACCGAACCTTCGCTATCGGTTTGGAATAGTTCAATGCACGTCTGGCCTATCTATATTTAGTTGACAACGATATGCACAGGCTACTCCAGTTGAACCTAGTCGCCTGTCTCTTGGTATTATTGGCTACATGAACCATGCTATGCTATACTGGTTGTTACTTACTATTACAATCTCATGTTGCATAAGCAAAAGATAGGGTATGACAAAACAAAATAGAATAAGACATAGCATAGAATAAGAAATAGAATAAATAATGCAAATAACAACTCGTATTTATATTAGACAGTAGACACGTGTCTGGACCTTCTAATCTTTTTTATCACGTTATTAATAAAATTGCTATAAATTTGCATTGAAAAACTAACAAATTACTTTCTCATTAAAACCTTCATGAGGATCACTGTTTAGCGCAAAAGATAACATAACAGCGTATTTATATGCATGACGCACCGCGTTTTGGTGAGCACATAAATTATTATTAAACCAATTTATCATGGCAAAAATGACGTCACATGTCATAGTCTATTCATTCATTGAATAGTCGCCAGAGTAGACAGACTACTTATTCAAATCGTGATATGATATTATTTGAATATTTCATCTCGTTTCTCGTTGGAAAACCATGACAAACGTAAAAGTGCAGCGCGGAATAGCTATGCCCATAGTGTCAGTCAGTGCAGCCTTGAACAAATTTGAAGCAACCGTTATTATTTTATCTTATAACTGAGTCAGTTGAAATGAAACAATTGTCAGTATCCCTTCAATGTAAACAACGAAGTTTGTGTTATTTATGCAGTGTTTATTAGTGTTAGTTAATAATTTTCAACGAGCTTTTTTTAAACGTGGAACTGTGATTGTGTGACCGTGAACCACTGTAGTGTTTTTTGTAGCATTTAAGTGATCGCACATTGCTCTACATTCGGATGACATTATGAGGTATGAGTATAAAAAATAAGCTAAAATAAAAAACTAAAACAACTAGAACAAAGAAATTTACAAAACTAAAAATCAAAAAGTAGGTTCTGCCCGTGTGGCAAAGTACCAACGTACCAAGAACGCTGGCTGCATTCCCGCGCTGAATTGCCAGTAAAATTCTTTGCGCGAGGAATGAGCCAGCCCTCTTATCACCAGCGGCGTCAACTAAGCGAGGTGTGATTTGCTTGACAATTTTTTTTGTACTAGGACCCCATGGACCAAAAGTTTCGACGCCAAGCGGAAGAAATATGTATTCACTCGAAAGCGACGGTATGAGTTAGTTTCATGATTTTTGATAACACTTCCAGTAGCGGATCCAGGGCGGGTAAGGGGCTCAAACCCCCACCAAAAGCACGTTTTTTTCTACTCTCAGTGCTCTCACCCATCTGTCCATAAAAAAACAATCTGAAATAACTTTAAGTACCTATTTCGAATGAGAATGACCGCGGGATCCAGGTAAAATTTGCGAGCCAAAAAACACAAAAAAAATCCAATAAAAACTTTTTGTGACTAACTACGAGTATGTAGTATCGAAGCTAGGAACTTCCTTGCGGTGCCACTCTTAGCAATAAGACCACATTTTGTGTCTCTCTTTTTTTTTACTGTGCAATTTTCTTGTTCTATTGTAACAATAATGCTAAGATAAACGGATAGATCTAAACTATTGTACATAGTCTTTGCATAAATGCAAATCTTACAGCAATATTACGTTTTGCAGATTAATTAGCATAACACTCGGTATTTATGATAATAAGACAAGTGTATTAGCTCATATAATATAGCATATGTATCTGCTACGAGTAGGTACACTGAGCACTTATGTTTAGCAGATATTATCGCGCCGTCTTATTTGTGCAAGCATCCCTTAGATTAGATCGACCTATCTGTGCATCACTTCGAATAATCATTAAAAACTTGATCGTCATCACCTTTGACTCGTGACGCTTATGGCGTCGTCAGCTCTATAGAGTCAAGTGTCCTTAAACCACTCACGGGAGCTGAACTGAAAAACTAGAGCGTCTTTTGAGACTGCTCTCATGATACCGTGTGTTGTAGGTTGATTACACGTAACGAGTACAGTGGCGACACAGTGCCTACGGCAGAGTACTGCTTGTATAAACATTTTGACGAGGCAAGACAGATGACTTGTTTCCTGCCGAGTGTGCCATTTACTGTCTCGCCACTGTTCTCGTTACGTGTAACCAACCCATTAGATCCAAGCGAGTAAGCAAGTAGACTAATAGGGCATTACTTATAAAGTTTTCTTGAAGTTAAATTAGCAACTCGTCGTCTCAGTGCTTGTTTGGTCTATCTACCATTGGCTACTTTCTACAGCAGACGAGTTTCTTTCTCTATTTTAAAAAAGAAGCTATAATTATAAGACTTGAAAATCTTTCATAATACATTGGTTACCTTTACCAATGTATTATAAAAGATTTTCAAATCCTATAACTATAGCTTCTCTTTTAAAATAGAGAAAGAAACTCGTCTACTGTAAAAAACAACCAATGGCAGATAGACCAAACAAGCACTGAGACGACGAACTGTTAGGGATCGTAAGTCAGAGACTTATTTTTATTCCCAGTTAGCAGATTTGTTTCAGTAAGCAGATTTGTTTCATCCAATTGAGCGACAAGACGAGTAATCCGCTCGCCTGGGGCTCTATTCTGGTAAATGATATATATTATTATCTCGGCCATTTCTGGTCTTATTAGAAATGTCATGACAGTGAGTGACGAAGATAATCTCAAGCATAGGGTTCCTGAATGTTAAATATATCTAATGTTTTCCCACGACAGGTCTGCGCCACCCAGAACTAAGTCGATAATTATTACTTACCTATCTACTTATAGTGAATGCAAAATTCAGATCACTCACTATGGGATTCACATGGGATTGGTCAAAGTAATTATATTCAGTCTTTATGTTTTTTTTGTAATGTTTCTGAAATTGGCTCATTCGATTTCGGTAAAATTTTGTAAACAAATACAGTGCATGTCGCGTTGACAGATATACAGATACTTATTATTGCATAAAATTTTAGGAAAACTAGAACATTGCAGTCTTTACAGGTAATATTAATATCATAAAATCATCTTATCTAACGACCATATTCTCGTGTGACTGAGATTATCTCAGTCACTATATAATATAAATGTATAATATCTATCTATCTCTATACATCATTAACATACAAATTACATGAGAGTAAGAGTGACAGAGTTCATTTCCATCGAGTCAGAATAGGACTCTTACTTAACCTTTAAATCTTTACTACTGCCATGTAATTGAAACTGGTTGTCCGTACTAAATGTACTCACTTCGCATTCGCCTGGCAACTGGCAACCTAACACTCGCAATTATATCTGTAGAGCCAGTGTGCTCGCGCACTACACCGGCCACGACCATGACCGACCAATTAAATTGACCATGATTTGATTTATTGATTTGTATAACAGAGTTCATATTAATCAACTTCCCAGGTTTTTTATTCGTGTTATCTATTGATTTTAAAAATTCTACGAGCCCATTACACGGTATGCGTGTAGAAACGAGAAATAAGCCGAGAGTTTAGCGCTTGGCTAGCCTTGAAGTCTGCGAAATAAAATTAGGAAGATTTATAGACCAAGATTTCGGGTAAATTAAAAGTTAGTTAGTTGTTTTTTATAACATTAAAAAGGCCAAAATCATAAATAGAGGCTTGCTCATTATTGAACCAGTTCATTATAGATTTTAGAGCAATATTCAGTTCACCACACTAATTCTATAATTGATCGTCTAACCGTCTATTGCCGACTGCTAACTTATCATTTTTCTAATTATTGCTAAAAACAGTAGATTAAAACTCTAATTGAATCGTTAAGACGTATTTGTGAACTTTGGTCTTAGTTGATGACCAAAGCAATGGATGTATGATATAAATAAACCCGTTTAATATTATCACCGGCACCTACAAATCTACAAAACGTATATCACGCGCTGACCCCAGCTGGAGTGCGCCCGCATGTTGGTGACCACTGGCCGCTCGCATCAAATTGAAACAGTTCATTTATCTTCACTGCGCTATACTTTCCCCTAACTAAATAAGACGACTAAATAATGTTTTGGAGAAAGCTATGCTCCGTAACATGCTTGCTATTGCTTCAAAATTTAATTGTTTTGGTGAAGGCGATGAAAGAGGGTAACATCCTTACTTACTTACGTTACTTACTTTCTCCCAAAAACCTCTTTTAAATTAGATTATTATTTCCTTCTTAGGAATTTTGAAAGGAATCGATTTTGAGAGGAGACTCAGAAGGTAAGTCAGGATTTCGATCCCAGTGCCTTGTTTTCGTATATTTTAAAGTTGTGTAAAAAAAATTGTAACTTAAGCACAAAAAGCCGTTTTAGTCCGCTTACACAGGGCGTAAAGTAAGACTTTACGGGCATGAGAAGTGAAAAATATTTATTCAAGACATTTTACATGATTTGTCCCGTGTTAGCCCGCGTGCTTCCTCGTTTATAAGCCACAATGTCATTGAATAGCAATATCCAGCACGCAGACCTAGAAGTTTCTTTCACTCTGACCTCTAATAAATTTATTGAGATTAAGTACACCTACCTGTCAGGAAACACGGAGGCTGGTTGATTCCAAGAAAACGGAAATATAATCGACACCATTACCTACCTACTTTACAGTGTTATTTTCTGTCATTTTTCTGTTCTATAAGTAGATACATTTAGTTTAAATACTCTTCACTACTCACGTATGAATGAGCAAACTCCGACTTTAGTTTCAACCACACCTGGCCATAGAACTCACCTTTTAACGCTACGCATCTGGCGATTTTTTCCAAAACCACCTTAGTGAAGGCATAGACAAATAATACATAATACACCAGGTAACAGCAAGACTGTTATAAAAGTACAGAATAATAGTAAAGTAATTCAAAAGTAGGTGAAAGGTGATTTTATCGAGCAGGAACCACGTTTTGGAGAGCTCATTCAGGGGACAATTTTTCTATTGTTAATCTGGATCCAGCTAGTCACGAACTGCTTTGTGCATGTTGTACGTAAGTTACATAAACATTACATCAAAACAACTTTCCTTCTTGTCTGTGAATTATGATGACAAAAACATAATGCTAAAGGGCCGCGCGACGCTTCACTGAGTATCAATTCTAACGACTTTCGAGTTATCGGTTCTAAAACAGACTGCCCACTCAATCAATACGCTATTTGAATTTCTCCGATAAACGCACTTGCTGTACGTATTCTCCAGATGTTATTATTTAGCCTAAAGCTAAGCTTTTTAATAGCTCTCGCAACACACTGTTTCAAACAGTGTATTCTGAGGATGTATTTAACTGTCCCAGCTCTTGTATGCGGATGTTTTCAAGTATTTTTAACTGACTTCCAAAAAAGAGACGGTTCTCAATTCGACGAGAATCTATTTTTTATACCTTATAAACAAACACAAACTTCTTAACTAATAATACTAATACAACTATTAATACTCCATGTAATGTATCTATTTGTACTGAAAGAGTCCAAACTATAATATACATAAATAAAAGAAGTAGAACTTAAAAATACATGATGCATCTTTCAAAAACAAGTTTTTATTAAAATGCTCAGAAAGGAATCAAAGGTACTCTTCAAAAACCCAACAAGTCCATACCAGACTTCAGCTCGATCGGACATCGGGAAATGAATCTATAACGTACAATTTTTTTATTTATTTTTCAGTAAAATTGCAAGAGTTGATGGCAGACGGACACCGGGACAAGTGAAACTGAATAAAAGCTTGTTAAATATTCCAGCCTACTAATATTATTAAATTATATAAAGAAATATAAGAGTTTGGATGTTTGTTTCTCAATTAAGTAAACAGCTGAACGGATACGCTACCGCGTGTCTAGATCACGATAGCTTAGGTAGGTACTTATATGTACTCGTATATATAATTTGGATTAACATAATGGGATGCTTTTTAAACCAATAAATAAATAATAATAATAAATAAATAAATAACGTTAATAATAACGTTAATAATAATAAATAATTTTTGTTTATTTTTGAATCGGGGGTAAAAATAACAATTCAAAGTGTCATAATCGTTTGCATGTAGGTACGTACGTGTTCGTAGTATGTTACAGTCACACATGACTTCTCTGAAAAGAAAAGAACGAAGAGATGAAATAAGAAGAAAATGACTCATAAGTCAGAAGAGGCTCTGTTGACATATCGATAGTCCCCCTAGTCGCGGCTCGCGGAGCGGCGCGGCACTGTAGCACGTAGCGGTTATGTAGGTACGCGCAAAAGTGGACGAGTTCTTGTTCTTAGCTTCACCGAAATGTAACGCAGTGGTCCAACTCAACAGTGTGACTTTTTGGTGTGACTCGTTGGGAACCCTTAAACTAAGCGCAACATCTGCTTACAACGCTGTTTAATATAAATTATTGAGTGGGATATACAGACGGACATACAGACACCGAACTCTTACTGTACTTACGTCACTTTTTACCGTTTTGATATGAAACCTTAAAACGTAATTTTTCTAACATTTTTTAACCTACAGTTTGCTCATATAATAATAAAAGCTTACTTGATACAGCTACCAAGTCCGGTTTTCAAGAAATAGGAAAACAATACTATCAGAGAACTGTTTTCCTATAGCTCCTAAATTCTGTGAAAAATATAATTCTTTCAAGATAAACGAAGCTCGCCAAGTCTATTCAAAACTTGGATTAGCTTATCGCCTAGCTGGAGTTTGTAAAACTTATAAACCAGATGCTACTCTATGGCTTGTCTGAATTCAATAGACCGTGATAAAAATTAATGATAACGCGGCGTGCTATGGCAAATATATTTGACAATAGAATTAAATGTTCGGTACCTTGAGAAAGTTGACTTGGCTTTATTTTTACTTGGAATTAGTTAAAGTCCAAGAATCGGAGCCGTGTCGGCTCGCCTTCGCAGCTCGCCTTCCCACTGATCCGTAAACCGATTACAAAAATCAAGATAGGATACGGTCTCAGATAAAACAAGAGAGAAAGATGGAGCATTGCGCTAGATTTGAGTGAAAACAAAAACTCCTTTACTTTCGCGCGTACATACACAAGCTCTACAGTGCCGCGAGTAGGGGAGTATTGAATCAATGTGGGCGTTAAGTACATACCTACGCGAACGTAGAGGACAAGTTCTTAGCATTACCCAAATCTAACGCATTGCTTCATCTATCTCTCCAAGTTTATTTCCGAGGGTACGACACGGCTAAGTTTTAAGCCAGAACAGTTGCAATCTGATATCGGCTAACTGACGGTCGAGACACTCTGCTACACTCGCCGAGGTAGCAGGTGTGCAGGTTACGTAGAAGGAGGCTCTCTATACATAACATAGATCACGCAATAATAAATAGGACATAACGACGCCTTTATATACAAAAATATAACTATGTATTACTGTATACCTAGTATTCACTTGTTCAAACAATTAGATTTAAAATTAAGAAAAAACTCAACGTTGATCCGATTTGAATAAAACATGTCTAAAGATTTTGGTTTAAATAACACCTGAATACTCTCGGAAATATCCACCATTAAAATGTCTTTGTAATAGTTTCCATACTAAGTATGTAGTCTAAGGATAACCGCTAAAACCTGCTTTCAAATATCAAGAAACCTCATCCAAATCGGAGATGCCACAGACAGACACACATACACGCACACAAAACGTATGCAAGATTATATTATATTATTATATTACACTAATATAATAACCCCTCGTTTTGCGTCGGGGATTAAAATTTGGTACTTACTCGTATTTGGTACATTAAGTGGAAGTTTAGTAGAAAATAATCAGAGAATTCAGTCTATTGTAAGTGTAAAATACAAACTATAATATAAAAGGTTATTTCCAGCGTGTTCACTGCTACTACTATGAGTCACCTTAGATTTCGGCACACCGTTTAGAGGCGTTTGTTTTCAGATGGCTTTTGTGAATAGAGAATAATGAAGGGCCACAAAAAGGACCACAAAAAGTTGTTCCGGCGCGCACGTGGTGTAACATTTGTGAGGCCAGCTGCATAGAAGATGGAAATCACGACGGACAAACATTATGTCGAATTATTGTGTAGGAAACACGCAAAATATTGTAATTTTATACTTTCGACTGAATCGTTTTTCGAAGGTAGGTTAAGTACTGTTATTAAGCGGTTAAATCATTGTTAAATATCTAAACCGTTTGGCTCGAAACCATATGACGTCTGTTTTTTTACAACAATGGCAAGTATTTCGCAATGTTCAGTTGTGAATTTGCTTTTTCATCTTGTGACTAATAAATTGAACAATAATAATAACTATATCTTTCGATTGAGGACTGTAGCCCATTTAAATGCAAATGTAAATGTATTAGCTCCTTTTTTTTTCAAACTTGTTGGCTTTAGCAAAAAAGCAGACATCGATGGGTACAATTAAGTGTGGACTTAGCACTCTATTACCAACCTCATAGATTACTGGTGTGGAAAATCATACGATGTTTTAAAACGTTGTTTTGCTGAATAACGTCTCCGATCTTTGCCAGAGAAGTAATAGCTGAACATACAAGAGAAAAAACCTAAACCTAACTTAACCTACCTGGCTCAATTTTATTACTGTCTATATTGTCATCTAAAGGTGTATAAAATAAAAATTTGTTAGAGTATAAAGCTCAATTTTTTTATATTTTCGTCGGGATAACTTTAGAATTCTCGTCATCCATTGCCGGACACTTAACACTTATGACAGTTGCTAGTGTTGCTACCCCCTGCCAGACACCCTTAAACATTAATCGTTCTCACCTGTTTAGGAGACATGTACAGAGAAACTTTCAACTTTTATAAAATAAGGAAGGTCTAACCGTCGTGGGCTCTTGGGCTATTACATTTTCACTGAAGCCGTTTTTACCGAGATGGTACCAAATTTCATTGGACTCTTTTTAGCCGATTTTGCGTGATTGAGTAAAAAACATCAAAATATACAAGCATATACAAACTTTGACTATAAAGATATTTTTAGGATTCTTTCGTCTATATAAAAGTATAGGTAGAATGCTTTGGCGAAGTTGACTTATGATGGTGATGTTTGTTGCAGATGGCGCTGGTGGAGGAGGCGGGCGCGGTCGGGGCCTCCGAAGACCCGGAGGCTCTGCTCAACGAGTGGCTGGGAGAGCTCACCGTCCTCACAGCGGTCAGTATAACAATGTAACAACTCAACTCGAAAACTAAATTTTTCTCTTCTTCGCTAAAATGGGAAATATCAAGCCGGCCTTATCGCTCTTAGCGATAAGGCCGCCAGTTGTTGCACTAGTTTTAGGTGCTTTAATCCTTCTGTTTGTAATTTATGGTGTGAACAATAAAGAGTTTATCTATCTATCTATCTATCTATCTATCTATCTATCTATCTATCTATCTATCTATCTATCTATCTATCTATCAATATTGATGTTTATAGAAGATTAGCTGCGCCACGCGGTTTCATTCGCATTTTTCTTAATAAAAGTTCCAGGGAAGATATTAGCTACCTTCATACCAAATTTCATCCAAATCCGATTCTCCGCTTAGGCGTGATTGAGCAACAAACATGCAAACATACAAACTCTGACATGTACATATTCATAGTATTCGTTTAAATGCTGAAGCAGTAGTGTAGGAAGACCTACGAGTGAATATCGTAGTATGAGATTCTTGAAGTAGGTACAGCCTATAATATATTAAAACCATTTAGCAAATTAACTTTCATTGGTCTTACTAGCTCAGTTCTCTACCAATATGTTTTACGTTACATAATTTCAACAGCCACTTTGCATAAAGTCTCTAGTTCAGCTTCATCCGAAAATAGAAGCACGCCACCAATAACGCTTATATTAATTAAATAAATAAACTAGTGGCTTAAAAGGATGATGCGTGCGTCTCAGCCACACGTGCGAACGTGCGTGCAAGCTGCACCCGGCTCCCGGCGCCCGGAGCTCGGGGCTCGGTGCTCGGCGCTCGGCGCTCGGCTCGCTGCCCGGAGGTGCCCGGACAGGTGAAGCCCGCCATATGTCGTGTATCTCAAAACTGAACAACATTTAAATCGAACCTCTTTTTTATCACGGAGTAGATGTAATTATGTGAGTGTATATGTTACCGGACATGTATTGAATTCGTTTTTATATTCATTGCCTAGCCCCTAGCCCCTAGGTAATTCCAATGACCAGGCAATCTTATTTCTCTTTATGCATTTTATAAAATGCCAAGCTGAGCCCGGAACCGTACGATTGTAATGGTGACTGATGAGAATTAAAAATCACAGAGTTTTATTCACAGAATCACAATTCGAAGAACTCATATGATATTTTTGAAATGGCCCAATATTCCATCAATTTTTGCCGGTACTACAGTTCGTTGGAAGTAAATCGAATTCGGGATTGCAATGTAAAGGTAGCCCGAAATCACCCCAAATAGAGCTGTTCGTGTTAGGAATCAATGAGGCTGGCCAGATGGTCGGCGGATTACTCCGGAATACAGATGAGCTCGAATGACTGACGCCCCGTTAATAAATTACTATTCCGTGAAAATTAACTAGCTTTTGCCCGCGTCGCGCGCTCAGCGTAGCTCTCATCTAGCGTTTAGTTAGTGTAGCTTTGCAATTAAATCCCTTTCAGATTGGAATCTGTACTTACATAGAAACGAACTCGTAAACTAGCTCGATTTAACATGTCTAGGTACATGTGTCTAGGTTCATGTATTTCTTGTACGATGTGGACTCATGGTTTATGCACTAGACGACTTCATGGGTATTTCATTTCATTTGCAAGGATAAAGTTCAGCGCACTTCTTAAACAAGAAAGAACCATAGAGCCTGCCATTTTTCGTAGTTATTGTTTTGATAGAGCAGCTTCCACGTTATCGATCTGCTGGCATTTTAGCTTGTTTGTGCTTTTGGCGTTCACTTTCTCCTTTATGTACATATGTATGTTCTTCGGGCACCTTTTCTTTTTCCTTCCCCTTTTCAACAAAATCACCTTGTACAAGATAATTGATACATACTTATTTAATAAAATAAAAATAATAAGAACCTCTCTGTTTCGTTTGTTTCGTTGAGCTTTTTTTTCCAAAAGAAAGCTCTAGAAAGGATGTATGTTAGTTCCTGTAGACATTATGCCGCGGCGTGGGTTTAAATACAAATGATTTCGAGTCATCACAGTCCCTAATCACGTAGTACTGGTACTATCGTTTATTCTCTGGCAGTAGACAGGCACTTCGTGACAGGTGACATTGAAGTAGAGCAAAAAATATGGTGCTAAAAAGTACATGCGTTTATACGAGTTACTTTAAAAACCGACTTCAAATTCAAATTATACGCATAACCAATTTTTTCCAGTTATTTTGAAATAAAGTCCAAATTACTTAACCGATTTTGATAAAATTATTATATTATGGGACAGATTTGAAAGTACATCTTTTCATATAGAAAAATAACTTTCTAAATCGGTTTATAAATGAGGGAGAGTTTTGAAGTATAAAACGAAAATAAACTTCTCATATTTGAAGTCGGTTAAAAACTAACGGCGGTGTGACTCATCGGAAGACCTCATTTTAAAGTAAGGACCAGAATATTTTTAAAAGAATATGTAAATTCCCAAATCGTATTCTGAAGACAGGTGTTTCCAGTGTATCAGGTAAAAAATAATAAATAAATAATTGTATCCAACGAAGCATCGCCGAACTTTTTTTGCACCTTCATTTGAGAATACTTTATATCCGTGGGTGGATTTGGTATTCGGTTGGAATGTTTAGATCTTAGATGTATTTTTGGATTGTTTTTCCTGTACAAAACTAGAATACGCAGGCACCTGGCTCCGAGTAGATTAAAGTTACGTCATTTACATGAATAACCCGCAACATTATTATACTACGTCATACAATGGTTTGTAATAAGCTATTACTAATACCCGAGGACTTGCCGATACTATTGGTTTGCATACAATTTGCAGTTTAGTATTTATCACAGGAACTTGCGGTTTTCCTGTTTTCTTTATTTTCAGAAAATAACCAACCACACTGAATGCCAACACTAAATGCAGATAAAACGTGACAAATTATTGCGTGCCGTGACATATTAGTAGGGCTTGATTGTGCTGATTGTGCGGTGTCGTGTCAATTGTTGCAGAGCCCACATCAAGTAGACCAAGGTTGTGTTAATACTAGCTGCGCCCGCGGACGCACCTGCCATCCCACAAAAACTGTTAAGGTTATCTATAGAGATGAATAATAAATGTATGTAATGCAATGTTAATTATTCTATAGTCGCGATCACATTCGGTGACAAGCGTAATGCACTCGCGGCCGCGTCCTGAAAATCCACTCATTCGAATTTGAGGCGTTTCAGCAAACGTACACAACTTTCTGTTTTGTTGTGCCGTGTTCTGCAGATGTTGCTCCCTCAAGCCTTGTTTTTGGTTTTGGCAAGATAATTGGGAGTCCCATTCCCATAGCAGCGGGCGCCGCGTGCACTCCGAGATCAATAAGTATCTTGCACATCTGTCGAGCGCGCCGGCAGGTGCTCCACTCACCACCTGTTTCCCGTTTTTTAGGCACCTTCTTGCACCGCTCATCGAACGCTACACTAAAGGAAGTGATGATTCTTAACATTCAATATTCGAAGTGCAAAAACCGATTTGCAAGCAGGTTGTTTTTGTACAGAGAAGTAATGTCAATTTTGTTTGTCCACTCATTCCTGCGCAAGGACCGTTTGGAATAACAATAAAATTAAGTGTGGGCGCGGCTGTTACGGTAGAGAAGTAGGACAGTGTGAATAAAAATGTAGGTCATAATCGCCTATTTCGTTTGAGACAAGAGTAAAATGACCAAACCCGCCCACTGCGGGCTGATTTACCAAATCTGCGGATTAGGTAACGTTCATCAATGTGAAAAAAACGTATATTTTATATAGTAAGTACTTAAGTATTCTATATTTCTAAAAGCATTTTAAATTATTAATTCTGCCAGAAAACCCCCATAGATAAGTTTGGACATACAAAAGCTGTAGAAAATAATAAATATAAAACAAAATACTTTTTAAAACTAAACTTTTATTATATTAAAAGTAAAATATAAAAGTAATCATCATCATCATCATTATAGACCTCCCTCTTACCCAGACTTCATACCCAGCATTCTCATAAAATGTATCTCGGAGCTTTAACTACTTAATAACATAAATGACTAGCTAGAGCAAGTGTAGAGCTTTCCCAGCTATGTCGCATTAATAGCTTTGTGTTGGTGTTTGAGTGAAACGCACAATATGGGATCGGTCGGCGCGGCGAGTATGACGTGTATGTGTCATCACGGCGGGCGGCGCGGCGCGGCGCCTCGCTCGCGTGCCGCGGGTGCGGGTGCGGCTCGGGCCAGCCGAGTGCAGCCCTACCATAGCATGCGTGCTGCGACTGCGACTAATCCTGCCGACTTTTTTAACCGAGACAGCCGTATGCTGATGCGTAGCCTTGTCACGCTCTCGCGCGACAAAAAGTTGCGAGAAGATTTAGTCGCGGCACGCATGTTTGGCCTGCTTGGGGTTCCTCGTCGGCGAGGGGTCGCACGCACACCAGCGCGCCCGCGCCCGGCCCGAGGGGCGCACACACGTGCGTGCCCTACAATGGCCGGCCCCCTGCCTGGTGGGTGAGCTGCCATGCCGCTTGTCTGCCGAACGGAGCGAGCGTTCATGCCTCATTTTGTAATACAACTCACTTCACTGTGCTCTACTCCGACCGAGCGCTGAGCGCGGCGGCTAGTAGTAGTCGGGACTCCGACCGCTCGACGCGTATTTCGTGCGGTTAAGAAAGCGTCCTTTGTTAACGAAGCAACGTTTATTAAAAAGTTAAACTCCGTGCAAGAAACTAAGTTAAAGTTTAGTGAACGGACGAGGTCACCGCTTCGTAGTAGTAGGTACCTACCTAGAATACCTACAGACGGCGTGCTGTTGTCGCATTGCCGCGCAGACTCCGAACGCCGCCGTGGAAATAACAAACTTGTTTCCGTACTTCGGTACTTGCGTTTTGTGTGAACTTTACAGTAGGTACACAACTAGGGAACTCAAATTCCAGTTTTGGGATAGTTCAGTTTCGCGTGATAAATCCGCTCTGTTTACAGTGTGCTAGTGCTAGCTAACATGAGTTTTACTGTTAAAATATAATACTGGGTAGAATGCGCAACGTGTGGCGCCGGCCTTTTGGCACACTTTGCTAATAGCGTAAAGTGCTGGTTCGTGACTCATTGCACGCTGGCTGCAATGTAAACGAACGAAATGATGGATGTGCAACTCAACGAGCCGACCGAGTGGCAGCGCGGAGGCTTTCTGTCGTCTCTCAACAGAAGCTTTCGATTGGCCGCAGGAAAATCTAGGAGTGTAAACAACTCTCCGACGGAACACAAAACTATGGAGCAAAGTTTGGATACATCGAGCACGACGGTATGTACCCGCGATAACGTATGAACCACGCTTGCACTCGGCCCAATATCGCGTTCTTGAAATTCCTTTGAATGTTATCTACGTTAAGGGCTTCCTCTAGGTTCCGTTATGTTCAATATCATTTGCTGCACTTTTTAAGATTCCATCTGCGAACGTGCGAACCTCATCATTAAGTTTTCCAAATCTTCCAATATTATTTTTTCCAATATTAATTATTGTCGTTTATATAATTTTAAAATTTTGGTTATTTAATTAACCACTTCACCTTGAATTTCGTAATATTCAAATTCGTGTCATTTGCTACATTAAGTACCTACTATTACTCATTTTATCCATCTACGATTAGACATAAAATTTAATTTTACTACGATATATCACTAACATCTATGAATACTTTAACATCTACTAAATTCTACTAAGTACCTATGGTATGAGCCCAAACCGACCATATATTTATAGTTATAGATTTGAAGAATACCTAATATACCGAGAGTTCATTGTTTCGAAAGACAATGCATTCCCAACTTTGTTTTGGGATGTGTTCCCGTATGTGCATATGTAATTAATGCCGCACGTTTAAGGAGACCAATTCATATTCATTACAGCGAGTAGCCACGTATGATATGTGGGATTAGTATCCTGGGGCCTGTTTAGGGTTACTTCTATGGATTCAACGACAAGTCGGTAGGCTGTGCACTTTCGATTAGGTTTCCTTATTTCAGTAAGTACATATCTGATAGCAAAATAGGGAAAGACATCGTACCAACAGGACAGCATTATAAATGGGCAATAACTTAAGGTTTTTATAGACAACTTTCTGAGCTCCGCAGATTTACCCGGTATAAGAACGGTCTATTTCTCCAAGATGTTATTTTCTCTGGGAAATAAAAAACTTATTTTTTTGTAATTAGTCCGTTAAACGAGACAGTCGTTGTAAAAAAGTCACTCTTCTGGTTGACAGTAGGTATTCCATCCTAAATAATATTACCTATAAATGCAAAAATGAATTCTGTTTGTTTGTTACGCTTTCACGCCTCGACAACTCCATCGATCATCATGCATCAATTTTGCATGCTCGTTGTATGTCTGTTGTATAGAAAAGGATATAGGCTAATAATATAGGTACAATATAGGTAGGTATCTACATTATCGTCTTGGGTGTTCGTAATATAGGTACCTAATGGGTATACGAAATAGAAATATAATCTTGGGGGTTCAGATTTCCATGCATAAGTATCCTAGTCAGCAAAACTGTATCGTATTTAGAGCTAGAGTTTAGCACACGGTACCGGTGCTTTAGTTTCCAGCGACGGGTAGTAAAAGCCAACCGAATACGTGCTGGAGGTAGTTAATTAGGAGGCTTGGAGACACACGTCCAAGTGAGCTTGGGAAGTGCGAATAGTGATGTAGGTGACGAAGACTACAGATACTTTTCTAAGAAGAGACGAGTGTGCTAATAAAACCCCGGTTCACTTCGTCAGGTACGACGGCTTCCTGAAGATGTTAATGTCCAATGCTGCGTAACCTGGCCGATTCAAAGGATACCCGGCTAGGATACCTGTCCATAATTATTCAGCTACCTTGAGTTGATTTCTCCATCTAGAAAAAAAGCTCCGCTTAACTTTTCTTTAGTTCCCATAAACTTTTAGTTTCGTTAGAATACGTTCTAAAATATAAATTTCCTTGTTTCAGGGCCTAAACTCGTCTAATGAGGGTGCGTCGGCAATCAGACCGTTGGAGATAGTGGCCCCTCGTATTGACACATATCGGTTCTCGATGGCCAATATGGAAGAGACCCAAGATGCAGATCTCGACGCAATCCTTGGAGAGCTGTGTGCTTTGGACTCGGAATATGACGAGGAGATTTCCAGGGTTTCTTCCAGTAAGTAAAAACTAATACTAACTAGGTATAATTGCCAAATTTCGTTGATCAAAAACGTAATTAATTAAAAAAACATAATTTTATTTAATGCAGATTAGAGTCTATATTGCTTGGCAAAAAAATTAAGTTACAAGAACTTATAATGCCCAAAAGTAAAATGTTCGTTAGCCAACCACAATGATCCATCTATGTCTCGAAGTAGGCCTGCAGTCGTGAAACGTGACCTAAGACATTACCGCCACTTCCGTCCCGCTTTGAGCACATTATCGCAGACTGGTTTTCATTTATATCAATGGTACACACGACTCTGTGTCATTTGGCAAAATTTCTCGTTAAAAGATAAGCAAAACATGAACCTCGTGGCGCAATCACGCGCCGAGTCGTGGCGGCGATTATTATCGCGCTCCGTGAAATATGAACCTACCTACTGCTTAAAAATGACCACCTTTCTATGTGAAGGAGTGCTTGTGTGCACTGCCGAGCTAGAAATTAAAAGCTTCTTTTGTTCACTACTGATAGGCGAGTGGCCGGCCACACACGAGTGTACATGTACCTACAGTGTACAGAGTACGCGAGCGGTGTCGGTTTTCTGTTCAAAAATTTGGGTTGCACTCATATTACAACAAATGTTAGTAATTAGTAATAGTTATATATTTATTGCTCAATAATTTTGTTCTTTTTTTACAGAAAGGGAAGGGTCCGCCGAAGGACGGGGACAAGAAAAGGACACCAGCGATGCAGCTTCAAGCATCACCCGCACTGACTCCCCTGATAATGATTCTGCCTTCAGTGATACTGTTAGTACTTATACAATACCCATCTATTATAAGACAGTTTACATTTCTTTCCTATACAAGCTTGTGCTACAACTTTTGTTTCCATTTTTACAGGTATCAATGCTCTCTAGTGAATCTTCCGCATCCAGCAGCGCCAGTTCTAAATGCAAAGCACTGAAACTAAATCTGCATCAGACTCAAAAGGTATAACCGAAACATTTTTCCAGTGCTTCATAAATATCAACTTTAACTTCGCTACCTTTTACACATTGTTTTTCCACAGGACGCGAGTTTCCAACAAAAGGCAGACAAAATAAAGTTGGCGTTGGAGCGAATGCGCGAAGCAAACATAAAAAAGTTATTTATAAAAGCGTTCTCTACGGACGGCTCCTCTAAAAGCCTGTTAGTTGATGAAAAGATGACATGCGGTTACGTAACCAGGCTTCTGGCAGACAAAAACCATGTGACCATGGAACCGAAATGGGCAGTCGTCGAACATTTGCCTGATCTTCACATGGGTAAGTTGAATAAACTAAGAAGCGAATCAAAATAAAATGTGATACTCGTATGTAGTAGTAATAGGTAGGAATGTGAGAAACTAAACGTAATCATTATTTTGCAGAGCGTGTATATGAAGACCATGAGATGCTAGTCGATAATTTAATGTTATGGACCAGGGAGTCCAAAAACAAAATCTTATTTGCCGAAAGGCCCGACAAAATCTCCTTGTTCCAAACACCGGAAAAGTTCCTTTTGACTGAAGATGACCGAGGTAAGGCTTCATTTTCGTGAACAACAAATTTGATCATATCCGACTTGACCATGGAATTATACATGGAATTATACATGGAATTGTTTTTCAAGAGTTTATTTACAGAGGTTTTGTAATTCTTGCAGGATGGTCTAGTGAACAAGATGAGCATTCAAGACAAGTGATCATTGAAGAGTTTTTCGGGCAAAGCAGTGCAGCGACCACTGTGCCATCGGTGTCAGGACACCCGGTGCCTCCCATGGAGGGTCCTCTATATCTTAAACACGATGCCAAAAAGGGATGGAAGAAGATTTACTGCGTTTTAAGGCCTTCAGGTCAGTAAATTGAAAGCTAACTACGTGTGGACACACTTTTTAAGATTTAAATTTAAGCATGGTAGGCTTATAATATTAAGCGAATTGATTCTGCGATTTATTTATTGTTTTAAAAAAATCTTGTTTGTTACTAACATAGGTCTATACTACTCGCCCAAGGATAAGATGAAAACGCTTAAGGATCTGGTCTGCTTGGCGACTTTCGACAACAATGAGGTGTACATAGGGATTAACTGGAAGAAGAAGTACAAGTCGCCTACCGATCACTGCTTCGCAATTAAGCACCCAAGACTGCAGCAACCAAAGAGTGTTAAGTTTATAAAGTTTCTGTGCGCGGATGACCAGCGGACGCTGGAGCGATGGGTGACCGCGATGCGGATAGCGAAGGTTCGTAATAATCAGAAACGTATTCTTTTTAAGATCGACTATTTTCAAACTGAACACATTTCTAAAAACAAACTTAGTTTTATAAAGCCTGCTTAAACTTAATCACTGCCTGAAATTCTGCTTCTTGTTTTCACACGTGAGACGTGATATTTCACATCAGCGAGAAGTTATCAGATCATTTTAAGCAGTGGCTAACTTTAAGCAGTATCAGATGTAAACGGAAGAGCGTTCAGGTTTAGATCAGACGATCTCTCCTCGTATTAGCAGTGGTCAACTTAATTTGATAATATTCGGATAACGATCACCGGTTCAATTTCCAAGCCGGGAAAGTGACGAGCTCTTAATGTAATTTTTGCCTTACTTAATATTTATTTGTTGATGCTTCTAGCATGAAAGTCGTTTAAGTCCAAAAATTTCCAAAATGTAACTGGTACAAGTTCTGGATGCTTTTCTTCAATCATCTATTTAACTTAGTAACAAGTATCGTTCTTTTTATTTAAAAAGCGGAATCGTTTTATAGTAGAAATACCAAAAACCCGTACAAAACGCTTTTATTGGGCGCACTGTCAGTGTGAAATACTTTGCCCGAGTGGGTATTTCCCAATAGATATAATCTGAGTGGCAAGTCACGAGTGAACCGATTCCTTCTAGACAAGCGTGCTCCACCGTAGACCGCATCATTGCTCACCATCAGGCGAGATGACGGTCAAACGCAAGCCTATAATTGAATAAAATAATTAACAAAAACGTACTCCTGTTTCCAGCACGGACGGCAACTGCTGGATAATTACCGATCGCTTGTAGAGGAACTGACGCAGGAGGACCTGGATCATCTTGCTCATGCTAGATCCTGCTCGGTAAGATTATTAAGATCCCTGCACTATTCACTATAGTCCTAAGAATAATCAAAGTCCGTCCTATATGAACTAT
This sequence comes from Alcis repandata, assembly GCA_949125135.1. Taxonomy (NCBI): domain Eukaryota; kingdom Metazoa; phylum Arthropoda; class Insecta; order Lepidoptera; family Geometridae; genus Alcis; species Alcis repandata. Next base: position 19,513,264 of record OX421221.1, read on the forward strand.
GTGAAGAAATAAAGAGCGAGAAACAGGGTTCGCTAGCCAGCCAATCGGAATTCACAATTGAAAATCAGATGTTCCATACATTTTGTCGAGTGACATTGATATTTTCTATGGAACAGCTATTTTTTTTTGCGAATTCCGGTTTGATATCACTGTAAAATTTGTTCATAGATAATGATGAGTACTACACTGAGAAAAATGGCCATCAAAATTCCGATGGATTCACCTAAAGTATGCATCATACTGATAATTACCAAGAAGTACGATGATTAGCACCAGTTTTTACGGTGACAACTATCATAATATATGGTTGTCACCGTAAAAACTAGTACCTACTAGCACCAGTTATTAGAAAGAATATGAGGTTCTGAAACTTCTGTTAAGATCTTAAAATGTTTCCATTCTATCCGACCATTTCCGGCCCGGCATGTCTAAGAACCTACTAGAAAAATGGGCGCTATCTACCGAAACTTGTCGTAATAACGTCGTATCATCAGCTGACCCAGCAGGGTTCACATTTATTCGCACAACTCAGTTAGTTCCATTAAAAAAAGTATCTTAGTTGCGTACATCTTATATCGATGGCGATAACGGACTGACGGACCGATAACCTGGACTGATGGTCTGATATTTCAGACACACCGTCATCATAATCATCATCAGTCCGTCTGGTCCGCCCGTATAGGCCACTTTTAACCCGCAAGGCTATTTTTTTCCGGTTAAACCGCGGGGCGCAGCGTTTAGGTATAAAATAAATAACATAAAAATATATCTCGGCGAATGGCCGAATGAAATTAACGAAAGTTTATCTCTTTTTTATCGTAAGTTGATGAAAAATCTGACTAAGCATGAGTATATTTTGTGCAGATAACGTCCATCCCCACGAAGACGAGCAGCGTGGTCCCCGTGGGCGGCAGCAGCCCGGCGCAGCCCGCCTCCTGCAACGCCAGCGTCGCCAACTCCGACATCAGCAGTGGCAGGTTGGTATCTCTTGATTTCTAATACAAAGGGCCCAATGACATACCCCTGTTTTTGCATCCCTAAATTCTGCAGGGTCATTCCCATATGTCACCAGTGCGCAGTGATGACAATTAGGACGAACCCTAAAAACGATTTTAGATTGTCATCACGTTTAAGGGTCAAACGTCCCCCACGTTTAAGGGTGACACCTGGGAATGATCCATTCTGCACGTACGAGTACGCCTCTGCCATGTATTGTTTTCTTTTTGTAAGTCCTGTATGCCTAGCACAAACTCTGTCTGTTCATTTATAATTTAAATAAAATAATTGTAGCACTTTATAAAGATCACAAAGGATTTCAATATCCAATTATAGATTATGGATTAGGATTCTAACGCGCAGAGTGACTGAGTCCCTTCCAGTCCAGCGAAAGTGCCCAAGCTTAATTTTTCTTCTTACATAATAAAGTTTAAAAAATACAGTTTTGCTGTAGTATGTAAAATGTTATATTTTTTGAAATCTTATGATCTGCCGATTACTTCATTCACAAGCTGTGCCCTATTTTTTTTTCTGAAACCCGTAGTTTTATGTTGCGATTTCGGCAATTTTATGCTTTGTATCTGCACTGCCATTTAGTTGATTAGATTTTAGTTTATTCTAGTTGTACTTAGTTTATCTAATTATCTATATTTTATACTAATATTATAAAAAGTTACATTTTGTATGTATGTTTGTAGAGGGTAATCTATGAATCCATTTCAATAAAATATTTTACTAATGTAAAGCTGGCCTCAAATCTGGCAAGGCTGAAAACCAAGCAGCACCGAGCACGAAGTCTCGGGAGTCAGCCAGTAGGTACCTAGATCAGAATCAGAAACTTACCAACATGTTTTAATTCATATAATGCTCAGTGAAAGATAACATAAATAGGCATAAACAGAATATAAAATTACAAAAAAAAACATACAGTCGAATTGAGAACTTCCTCCTTTTTTGAAGTCGGTTAAAAACAGAGCTTAGGTCACTATCAGCGGGTAGGGTACCCAACAGGCTGGCGACGTTATCTCGTTGATAATTAATTATTAATTTATTTATTTACGTCTTAATTATTATTGGTTATACATATTTAAAACATAAGTCAGCAAAAGTTTCTAGTTACGCACGTGACCACTTACGCTATTGCTGAGTCGGATACCTACTCCGACTGTAGTTGACAAAGTATAGTTTGCTTAGTTCAGGTGCCTGGCTAAATTAAACCATAATAATAAGCTGATATCCAACAGACACTCTCGCGCCTCCTCATCCAGCTCGAGCGGTTGTCTCTCCGATGGCGGAACTGCTTCCGAGAGCGCTTTCGACTGCGAGTTTCCTATGGGTGAGTCTACACTAATACCTATTATAAAGAGGAAAGATTTGTATTTTTAGATGTTTATAGCGATTAAACTCAAAAACTACTGAACCAATTTCAAAAATTATTTCACTTTTAGAATGCTATATTATTCCCGAGTAAGATAGGCTATATTTTATACCTGTGCAAAGCCGGGGCAGGTCGTTAGTTATGAAATAAATACAGAACTATAATATAATTTCTGTTGGATTCTAATACAATTCTAAATGTAAATAATAAATCAAAATTAATAAAATATGTCTACTAAAAGCACATTGCAGTTTTAACTTCAACTTTCGTGGGTAGAGAATAGGTACTGCTGCTTCAAAATAGCCTAATGTGGTATTAAATGTGATAAATAGAAATAAATTTGGCAAAGCGAAAACTCGCATATCGAGAGACTTAAAAATTAACAAAAAAAATTGTTTTGAAAAGTCCAAATTAATACCTTTCGTTTGATACCCCACATGATTACATGTCTGGGCTTTAAAATTTTAGATCTCCATTTTAGGAGCCAAATTTCCGGTAAAGGCCTATTTGTCAGCATGTTTTTAACTTGTAGCGTTTAACATTACCTACCTGGCGTCATGACAAATTTTAGACCGCAAGTTTTTATACTTCCTCAGATAATTGACTGTGACATTCAGACAGACAGACACACGAGTCTCGCGTTAAGACTTCTTCCCCGAAAGAGGTCCAGAACTCTAAAAAGTAACTAACTAAAACTCTGCTAATTTTAGGCACGATAAAGCGCAAGCCTTCGATGAAGCCAAACATCCCCCTGACGTGGATGACACGCCAGCTGAAGGAGATGGTGGAGAAGGACGGCGACGGGGCTGAGGATGGGGAGGGCGGGGACTCGGGCACCCTGACCCGCCGCCCGCGCGCCGCCCGCACCGACGACTCCACGCTCAAGCGGCACCACACCAGTATCGGTGAGTACTTTATGCCGCGACAATAACAAAAAAGCAGTAATATAGGTGGTAAAATCCATACCGACATAAAAAAAGATAAAAATTCTAGTTAAATAATAGTAGTACATGTCTGTATCATGCTATCATGCCGATAAAAATACCTAATTGCTTTGCTTGTTCTACAGATTCGTCGGAGAGTGCTGCAGTGAGCACTACGAGCTCCATGGCGGCGGCGAGTCCGTCGCGTATCGAGCCACCCTCGCCCACGTATGGGCACTACGACGCGCGCGACCCGGCGTGCCGCTACAGCAGCAGCGACAGCGGCTCCGCGCTCTACGGCTACACCTGCGTGTACGACACGATTCAGCGTGCGCCGGCCGCCAGCGTGGCTCTGGCCAGCGCGGACGATCTGCCGCCGCCGCCGCCCGCGGAGGACGTGCCCGACGGCATGTTCAGCTCCACTCTGAGCTTGGACTCGCTCCCGCCACCGCCGCCGCCGCCGCTGCTCGATTCCGAGGAGCTGTCCGGCTCGCAGCTGAGCCTGCCGCCGCCGCCGCCCGAGCACGCACTCGAGCCACCCGCGGGCCGCGTCTTTGACATCCTGAGCCAGATGACGGCGCAGCAGGCCGAGCAAGCGGCGCGCGCGGGGCAGGCGCGCACCTTCCCCAGGCAACTCTCGCTCGACAGCGTCGCTTCCGAAACTTCACGAACTTCCTCCCTACACTCAGACAAAAGTCTAAAGAATCAGAACGTCGCCTACGGTGCCTGTCTCGTCGAGCTGCAAAACAAGAAAATAAACAGTAGCCCTTCGATTCAGAAAAAGCTGGGTTCCGAGCCGGCGAAGGAGCGGACGGGGTCGACGAAAAAGGTAAACTTTGCCGACGATCTACCGACGTGCTCCGATAAGAAAACTAAAAAGATATCGTTCAACCTAAAAGAGCCTCCGCCGCTGTCTCCGCGGAAGCCACCGCCACCCAAGCGGAACGAGAGCACGCGCCTCTCGTCGCCAAAGAAACTCGCCGACTCGAACAGCAACCCGCCGAAAGAGTTCCTGAAGGATCTCCAAAGAGTAATGAGGAAGAAATGGCAGGTGGCGCAGAAGTGTAAACTGGAGCCAGCGACGACGCCGCATGAGGTGCTCGGCTTCCGCGAGTACCCGCTGTCGGAGGACTACAAGGAGACCAGCGTTTCGATGTGGGTGCAGGAGCACTACGGCGCGGGCGTCGAGGACCCCTTCTACGAGAACGTGTTCGCGCGGGAGGCGGGCGCGCGGGAGGCGGGCGCGCCGGTGGTGCGGCGCGACGAGCCGCAGCCCCTCAAGAAGCGACCACCGCCCGCACCGCCGCGCCGCAGTGACTCCACGCACCTGTCGTCGCACCCGGCGCCGCTGCACGCTCTCACCGCGGGCGCGGCGCACGCGCAGCCGACTGTCTGAGACGAGCCTCGGCCTGCGGGGCCGGGTAGCATAAACCGTTTTTGGGCACAGATGCTGTGCTGTGACTGGATCGCGTGCGGAAAACGTGACGGAAACCGAATCGATCGTGCGGTGATCGATGTCTGAAAGACTTGCGCATGTTTGTATGTTTATCGCTTATTAGATGCATATTATACTAATACGTGAGTAGGTTTTCTTATATGATTAGTTTCGAGCTTTGCCGGCGCGACACGACTGAGTTAATATCGATAACCACCGGCTCGTTCTCGTTATCCGAGTCGGGGAGATGTGTTGAGGGGAATGTGAAACTTTATATTCGTGAGATGGACCTTTTTGATAACTAAAGACCAATTTCGAACTTAAATTGTTTAAATTAATCTGTAGGGCGGTGCTATTTTGAAAGAGTATAAGAGTGGTGTTCAGTTTTGCAACTCTACTTGTAAAATCAGTCTTCATTAAAACTATTATTGAGGATAACCAAAAGTAAGACTCGATTAGTTGCAAGTGGATTTGCAAATGACTAGGTATGTTGGATTTTTGACAATTTTATTATTTTGTTCCTGTTACCCGCGTTACAATTTATGTAAAATTGATGGCATCTATATTCATAGCTATTACTAATCGGAGTGATTGTGAGAAATACTTCATACATGTGTCATTTTAATGAGACTCATAAGCTGCACTAACACATGCCGTTGATTCACATCACTCGTGAGCAAGTGTGCCCTCCACACGTTGGGTAATCGACGGCTGTTGTGATCGTGTGGCCATAGAATTAAAATACGATGATAGACGGTAGTGAAAACTTTCCTGTGGGTTGCGGGCACAGACATAAACAAAAATATGTCAAACAATTTTACGGTTGATGTCGTAACGAATTTTGGCAATTTTAGTACGGCAAAGCTGTCAAAATTTGTTGCTAAGACCACTGAGGAAATAATAAACGTGCTTAAATGTTACGAAAAATCTGAATAGGTCCAAGTTTGATAAAGATAAAAGCGCGAAACATAATTTCTCCACAGAATAGAATGGATTGGAGGGGTATAGTCGATGGCCCTCGCGCGTTGCCCTCGGAAAAACTAAAACAACCTTTTAAACATAAATCACCAACATGTCACCATGGAGCCACTAGAAAACTGACAGGAGTAGTCCGCAGGTCCGCACACTGCCCAACCAATCTGCAACTGCAAGGCAGGGCGTGTCGCGCCTCACGCTTGAAGTGAGACCAAACAAGAGACATCAACAAGATTAAGTAGTCTCTTGTATTTATAATAAAATGTGACAAAATTACGTCAGTTTTCAAAGTTCAATCCGAAACTGGTTAACAACGCGTTCGATGTTGTGCCATGCACGGACCACCATTCGAATACCAGTGTTGTAACTTAGTGACTGGTTGGCGATTTAATCGTATGTTTGGAACAACTTGGTTTTTTAGTTTCGCCGCAAATACGGGCCGCGGTAACTTGGAGAGCTGTGTCTCTAAAGCTAAAGGACTTGTACCTGCATAAGCGGAGCTTAGCGAATAGGTACGCTTTATAGGTAGGTCGATGTACGAATATTCGGCTGGTCCAAAATATTTAAACACTTTAAGTGAATGTTAATGTTAATCTATGATAAATGTCGTAGATTGTAAGCTGTGTGTTTTAACTACATAATCGACTGTAATAAAAATGATAGGTAGTAATTGAGTCGCTGATATAAGATTTCACTTTGTAGTATGAATATTGAAATTTTAAAATACCAGTACGTGAATGTTTCCTCAGTAGTGCCATGTATAATCCACATTATTTAATCATTTGGTGTCTAAAATAGTGCTGTAACAAAAGTTTCACGAAGATGTAATGTCTGATCTCAGTGTATCCTCAGAACATTGATTTCGATAGGGCTGTGATTGCGACGGGGGCGATTTTTTTTTTGTTTTTTTTTATTTTATTTGTGTGAGTACCTACTAGAAAAAATATTAAAAGGAGGCTATTAATTGCAGTGATACTTAACTTCAGTAAGAGAGTAAGATTGGTCCGTAATGATTGAGTTTGACTTTTTTTTTATGGATTACTTTCTGGTATAAGAAAATTTATTATGCTACCAATTGTTGCGGCTACAAGATAACAAATAATTTGGCGGCTGATCTGATAAATGGATTGCTCTGTGCAAACTTGCATACTTGAGCTGTAACTGTGACCGCCGTTACTGTGACTAAAAATGTTTACGTCTATTTCTATTTACAATACTTGAAAATTTATGAAAACTATTCAGGGCGAGAATCTATCAGAGTCTTTTAGAGCGTAACTGTATTGAAACGTCTAACTTTTAACAGAAAAACAAAAAACAACGTTGACATCGATTCTGTTGTACAATTCTTACTATCGCTTTTATACATATCAGACTAAAATGGGACGCAGATAATTTAGAGGCTTTTCAACCAGTCACATCCAAACACCTCTTATTTTATGTGCTGCCCAATTCATTTAAATTTAGTGAATGCTAAAATAAAATCTTCGTCAACTTCATTCAAAAGTTTGCTGGTCTTTCACATAAGTACATGGATTGTGATTCAATGAGTATTCGGTATTTGATGTTCTTTTTTATACCAAAAGGATTTGAAGAGTAACTGCTGCAGTAGTGTCTAGGTAACGGTCAGTTACAGTTCGCCATTTCACCCGGTTTCACCAATCGCATTACAGAGGTCGCATTTTAAAATAATAGACCTAATTTAATGTTTAATGTAGCTAATAAGAATCCTAGAAAATATTGTGAGCAGCGTTTCACCAGTCCACCAACAGTTTATAACATGCTTGCATAATGTTGAAACTGAACACAGAGTAGCTAGTGTCACTTATCATTAAAATAAGCTTTGATTACCTGATTAGTTTAATATTTTTACTAATAACGTGTACAATGAATAATATGTTAGAAAAATGAAGCGTTGACTGCCAACAAACGAGAGCCTTAATTTTTATAAAACAATAGGTTATTTAAATGAGTAATTTGACTTTTGAACGCTCTTTACATTCTATACAAATATGTTAAGACATTTTCAGACGTGACATTTACTCTTTCCTAATTTACCTAACTAATACGATCTCGGTCTTCCTGATAAGTTATCTCGCTCGCACATTGTCAAGTTTATATGATAAAAAAATGAAAGGGAAAACCATTAAAAACTTTTTATAGCATAATGGAAACTGTGTCATGTGTAATGTTATTCTAAAGATTCTACATTAATCTTATCATTTATTTTTTCACTCGTAATTTTTTTTTACAGCCCAATGCGCGCTTACCTTCATCAATAGGTACACTCCAAGGCTTTTTCGTCAAATGGTTTCTGACATATTTGCTATAACAAATCTGTTGAAGTACGTGACAATTTTTTAAGCATAATAAAGAATAAATAAAGCAGAAATTATAAAGTACATAGTCTTTGCATTGGCTATTATCTCAATCAGTGAGCAATATGATGCTCCTGTCAGTTAAGCGTCAATTCAAGCAGGTAGATAATTAATCAATAAAAACTAAAAAAACAATTGTGCGTAAACGTAAACATAAATATTTTATCGAATACGTAGCGAAGATTTTTCATGAGTGTCTGTCTGTCTGTTTATGCTAGCCGTACCTATTGTATACCACAAGTATGGTAGTCGTCGATCGACAAAATTTACATTTAGAATCGTCAAAATTGTGTTTTGTCGACGAACAAATTTGTCGATCGATATAACACTGTACTTGCATTGCTGTTGTGTGTGATAGTTCAATACTCAAAGACGCGCTCCACCCTGATCCTCACTGCGGTTTATTTTCTCTCAACTTAATAGATTCGCATTACACAATAAGACCGCAGCCCACCGGATACTCGCTGTGAGTTACCATTATTAATCAATTTATTCTTAAAATGTGTGTGTCCTTAAAAACAACGGGTGGGCGTGTCTTCCTGGATTTATCTAAGAGTATTTACAGCCGAAGTTTCTATTATAGACTCATATGCATACATATAGTCACTGTAAATTGTAATTATTTCTTATCTCATCTCATAGACTTGTTTAAACTCTTTAATGCATTAATAGTTCAAGTGTTTTCTTGGAATCTTTTCCTGATTATCAAGATGAGGAAAAATACCTAGTTAAAGTCGTGAATAGTAACAATTATTAAATATAATGTGTAGATTCATTTCCATATTTAGATAAATTGTGTGATACCCGCTGTTGAACACCAAATTTATATTTTGTACCCTTGACAAGTAAATAAGGTTTACCTATAATGCTTATAAATTGATAATAAATGTGCGTTTGGTGCATAGGTAATATCGTTAGGGTAATTGATGCTTGTTTTATTTCCGACAACTGGGTCTGACGGCCGCGATGTCTCGACGACTCGAGCTGTTTGGCTATCGGCCTCGCTTCTTCTTCTATTTCATCCCTTAAGGGTTTGTCAAAATGTCAAAGTCGTTCGTTATAGAAGGCACCTTCGTACCAGCATCACTAAGGATCACCGGCTAAGGCTATGCGCTGTCTCTCAGTTGCTATTTAATTGCGTTGATCAGTGTCGATTGTTTCGCTAAGCCTACACCTGAATAAATCAAAATTCCCTCCAGTTACGATCTTTATTGTTACAAAGACTGAAAAATCGACAATAATATTGCGTCCAGAAAACGTCGTTTCATCATTTTCAGCTGTCACTTAAGTCCACTACAGTATCTTGTAACGGTAACTACTGCATAAGCACCTATAGCATCATTTTACTATATTTATCCCTATGCCCATGTTTATCTAAATTTTATACGATAATATTTATTTATTTATAACTTAAAGAAAAGTTTATCATTGTAATATTGTACCTACTATCAATCAAATGTATAGGAAAATATATATAGTATATGATACCCGAGCGAAAATGGATTTTACTCAGGCGGGTGGCAAACCTGAGCCTCGGCTCGGGTTGACGACACTCGTCTGTAGATTCGTTTTAAAAAACCCATTTTCGAGTAGTTTCTATCGTAACATAATGTACTACGATCGCCTCGTTTCTGTTTTGAGGACGATTACCAATGTTAATCAAATTTATATTATATTGTAATAGTCAACCTCGATGTTAGATGTTAGCCTTTGAAAGGACCGTTACACTCAATGTTTCTTACTTACCGTTAGATAGGCTAGCCAGGCTAGGCTATCATTCACACGTCATTACTCACCGTTGCTACGAAAGAAAAATGTGAGTAGATAAATTGTAAAGATATTACTCCAGGAGTAGACCATGAGTACCTAAAGTACCACGGCCTGATGTTCCGACTTTAAACTATAGGTCACATTTACGTTCCCGGTTGTGAGCCACGGCGATTGTCGTACTTTTTTCAGAGGTGGGGTACCTACCTCTACTCCAGCGCGGTAATATCTCAATGGCATTTATCTACATTTTTCGTAACGAGAGACGCCGGCTTAACAACAAAAAGCAAAAAGTGTCAAAAATATTTTTTCTGAATTTTGTTTAACATAAATGGTATACGTCTAAATACATCATTAGAAAAAAAAAGTGTGACGAATATTGTGAATCATGGCCTAAGCTGGATTTAGTTAATTGAAAAATAATACATTATTAGATACTCGTACCAGAAAAATAAGTGAATGTTGTAGTTGTTCTTGTTTTTCAAGTATTTATTATATAACAGTATACGCCACACGCGGGCATTTCATTAAATTGGGCTAACTTTGGACCCAAATTACTTAGTATCTGTTACAATTATAGTCAATGACGTAGGTAATTCGAATATCCATGAAATTAAATAGTTACAGGTAATATCGATGTCTACTTTTTAACTAGTTTAAATTATTTACCCAGCTCATGGTAGGCAACTTTTAATGTTTTAAAAATATGGTAATCAATGTCCTGTTTTAAATATTCAGTAACTTCGTAGATAACACTTATTCAGTCTTTACATAAATAGGATAGGTGCACTGGTACATACAGGAACGATAATTTATAAAACTATGTATGACCTGTAGGTAAGCCCAGTAATTTTTCGCTTAATACATATACTACCTTGGTAATATAACACCACTAAACCACTGTACATAACATTATGTAACTAGCTACTATTATGTACGTGTTGCACTTGAAAAATAATATGTATGCCGGTGAACTTAAATACGGGTTAATTTGTTTATCTTTTGGTCGCTTAGGGGCCATTCATAAATAACGTCACACGTGAGCGGGAAGGGGTCGAAGTGTGACAAGAGGTGGGAAGGGTCTTAGGTTTTGGATGTCACTTTTCAAAATTATAATATCTAAGTTTTTTTAAATTTTGATTTAGAAATATCATCTATCATCCAGAGATGTAAAGTTGGAGAAATTGTTCAAATTGTTCAAAAATTAATCACAAGGACGGTGGGAAAAATTTCAAATCATGAAATTTCTGTGACGTAGTTTATGAATGGCCCCTTAGCTATACCTTCATTTTCTACCTATGTACGCTGTATTTCACGATTTAATAAAAACCTAAACATTCTTGTACAGGGTTATTTTTAATTCATTTACTGGCTCATTGGTAATGTCGACCCTGAGATGGGACGTGTATGCGTTTTGTCAAAAGCCATGGAACAAAAGATGTTAAATATGAAAACTGTCTTCAAAAGTTTTTAGTGATTTAAAAGTAACCTTGGATACTTAGCGCATTTATTAGTTTACATTTTATCATTAAATTGTACAGAACAAATTAATTTTAATATTAATTCTTCGTATATTTTTTGAAATATAACGATATTCCATGAATAATTTTGATTTTTATTTGCTTCCTTAATAATCTTATTAAATAGGTAATCTTATTGCAGTAACCTTTTAACGAAACATATTTGTGCAATTAAAACAAAATAATCGTACAAACAGAAAGTCCTACATTATGTATGGTACATACATATGTACCTACATATGTTACGTAATAAATACGTAGGATTCTCCCTATTTCATCGGATCTTTGTAAGTCTTAAGTCAAAGAAATTTTTGTGAAAACTGACATTTTAGTAGTTTCAGAGTAGGTGACAATGTGGTTTTCCTTGAGCAACGCGAATGCGGCTACAAACGCCAGGCGCGTAAAGCCCACTTTCAATACAACTGTGCGGTAGGGTCACCAATGTAGGGTAATAAGTGATGTGTGGTGGATTATATACCCCACTAGCTGTTCCCTGCCACGCTTCGCTGTGGATAAAAAAAATATTGATAAAAACAATCCTTGATGCGTATTATACAAGGTGTCACGGAAAGGTGCAGTAATACTTAAGGGTGTTCTTCTACACGTCAAAGTGAACAACTTCTAGAACACAAGTTTGCTAAATTCGAGAAAGTAAATAATGAATCTCCATGGAAAATTGATCACGTGACTAAATATTTTGTATGGTGACTCGATATTTTTTTTCTCGAATTTTATCAAACTTGTTTCACAAAAGTTGTTCACTTTGACGTGTAGAAGAACACCCTTAAGTATTACTGCACCTTTCCGTGACACCTTGTATATCAATATCATGCTAAAATTTCAGCTCGATCGGTGCAGAACTTTTTGAGTTTTTGAATCGTACACAAACCAACATAACATTTTTATATACATTCAGTCAAAAAAGTATCGGGAATGGATGATTTGTTTTGGGTTCCAAATTCAAATTTTTGTTTTTATTGTTGTTGTTAGATTGGCACAACTGTTTTCTATTTTGGCGCGGAGTTTGAGTTGCGTCTGTTATTTAGATTAAATATGGTGCTGTTTTTAGTTAGATCATATCTAGTGTGTATTACGAATTTCATCATGGACAAAAACATCGAACAAAGAGTTTGTCTTAAATTTTGCATCGCCAATGGAATTTCGTGTTCGGAGTCACTAAAAATGTTACAGAAGGCTTACGGCGAATCGACTTTATCAAAAACACGTGCTTATGAGTGGTACAAAGCGTTCAAAAGCGGTCGAGATGTGATGGAAGATTTGCCTCGCTCTGGTAGGCCATCAACGTCTGCAACTGAAGTCGATCAGTACCATTTTAAGTAATCATTTGGGTATGAAACATGTTACCGCTCGGCTAGTCCCAAAAGACCTGAATTTTCTCCAAAAACTCAATCGCATGAGAGTCGCTGAGGACATGCTAGAACGAGTCAATTCCGACCCAACATTTATGAAACGCATTGTTACTGGTGACGAGACGTGGGTTTACGAGTTTGACATGCAAACTAGTCAACAAGCTTCGGAGTGGCGCCTTCCAACTGAACCGAAACCGAAAAAACCACGCCAAAGTCGATCAAAAGTCAAAGTCATGTTGACTGTTTTCTTTGACTATCGCGGTGTTGTGCACTCGGAATTCTTGCCGGAAGGTCAAACGGTAAATAAAGAATATTATTTGAGTGTTATGCGGAATTTAAGAGAGCAAATTCGACAAAAAAGGCCAGATTTGTGGAAAGAAAATTCTTGGATTTTGCACCACGATAATGCGCCTTCGCACACGGCCATCATTGTGAACGAATTTTTGACAAAACACTCAACAAATACCATCGAGCAACCACCATATTCACCAGATATGGCTCCAGCCGACTTCTTTCTTTTTCCTAAACTCAAATTACCACTTCGTGGCACCCGTTTTCAATCGGTAGGAGACATAAAGGAGAATTCGAGGCGAGAACTCAACTCAATTCCGGAAACAGCGTTTAAAAAATGTTTTGATGATTGGATTATTCGTTGGCGTAAGTGTATCGTTTCTGAAGGAGCATACTTTGAAGGTGATAAAATAGATTTGGATGAATAACAAACATTTTGTGTATTATTGATATTTTCCCGGTACTTTCTTGACAGAGTAGTATATAAGATTTGCATTGACTTGGAACTGATTTTAAATCTGACTCCATTAATACTTATACGCATGAATAGATAGATGTGTGCTTTGCTGGAGCCAGCGCAGGACTAGTCGCTTTAGTTCATTTGTAACATACGTCAATACTTATTAGCTAAGTGTTTGAAGTATGTATGTGAAGCAGGTGATGAATAGATGAGTAGCCCTACAACACAAACGCATATTAAGTGTTAAAGCAGTTAAAGTGCTAATAATGAATAGGTACTTACCTACACTCAATTTCGGCTAATAAATCCTTGCAAAATCCCTGTTTATGCTCCTACCCCGACTCCAGGAAGCTACGATTTAATTTAGTTTAATAAATAAAAATAAACAAACCAAAGAGCGTGTGATGCTTGTTAAACCTTTTCCGTGTTCCCGACGGCTCTTATCACCTCTTATCACTAACGACGTCCCCATGACACTGACTGCTAGTTCACTTTGTCATTTGATAACAAACAAATATTTTGTAATATCGTTATTTATGCCGAATTGCATTTTACTAAGCTATTTAATTTTATAACGTGATTATACAATGTAACAGTTAAAAACAAGACTAACACTAAACAATGAGTAAACTTGCGTTAAAGAGACCGAAGACTACTTCTAAACATTTTAATTCCTTAGCTCATCTGAATGAACCAACCGAAGGTATTTAAAGCCCCGATGAACGTAGAGAGAATATAAAAAAAAATAGTTTAAAAAACTAAAAACACCGAGACAATGCTGTCACGGTCTTAAACAGGTGCTAAGTTTGAATTAAATCTGATCGTTCAAAGTAGGGCAAAATCGAGCTCAAAGGAGTCGGTTATATACTACAGGGAAACTAATAAAAGCGTGTTAAAAATGGAGCACTCCGTTAGATATGTGGGTGAAGCCAAGAACTCCTAGAAGAAGAAAGTAGTTACTGTTCTTGGCTTTACTCAAATCTAACGCAGTACTTCTTCCGTGATTGTCCATATTTTCCATATTTCCACATTTTGCCAGTACAGGGTAATAAGGAAAGGGTATGCTAAACCGTATATGGCTCATAGTAGGTAGGCACTTATCATTATGAACAACTTTAACTATTGAACCAAACCGAAATCCGAAAAAAGAAACAGCTGTTAAGCATATAGAAAAATGTCAATGACACTCGACAAAATGTATGAAACAACTGATTTTTTTCACGAATTCCGGGTTGGTTCCATATTAAAACTTGTTCATAATGATGAGTAGGTTCTATGAGCCCTTCTCAGCTGAGCATATCCTTTCTTTATAACCCTGTATAAGACGTAAAGTAAATTCGTTCTATTATTTTTTAAATTTCATTAACAAAGAAGCCGCTTAATCGCAAGAAGGTAACAAGTAGACACGTAGAATTGGACTCAACGCCCACTACGGAGATACGACTCGAACTTCGCTGTAGGTCCAAATTGCGTTGAAACGAAGGGAAACGAGGTTCGGCAGACTAAAGCCCTATAACTACTTTTAATAGGGAGATCGGTGTTTAGAACCTACGATAATCTAGAAAGTAAGTATGCATCTGTATTTTTATCATTTGTATCGACTCTGTAACTTGCATTGTATGCAAGTTATATTGCCTGAATTAAATACATTTATTTATTACTAGCTGTCCCGACAGACGTAGTCCTGTCTAAACTAAATCTTAATTTTCTAACTTTTTTAATTTTTTCTTTCCTAAGAACATTCTCCTGACAATAATTAACACTCAAAAAATAGTTAGCGAATTTGTTCCATCCGATTAAGCATGATGCGATGACCAACGGAAATAGAGATTCATTTTTATATCTAAAGATTATTATTTTGGCACGCAAGAAATTACAAACAATCTTTTTCGTGTAGAATCGCATCTAACAGTTACGATACTGACACAGACTCTTACGACACTTACGATAAATTAGAAATTTAAAAAACTTTGAAAAATTTTGATAAAACATCGCTAGAAAACCTGCTTTTAAATAAATAAAACTGCATCCGAATCAGTTCACCCGTTTAAGAGCTACGGCGCCAAAGACAGACACATTACATAGCGGTCAAACTTACCTATAACATCCCTTTTTGCGTCATGAATGAAAAAACGTAGGCCCAATATGGGCTAATAATGATACTATTAATAATTCTACTACTACTTTACTTACTTCAGAAGCGTGCAAATGTGTGCGAATCGAGGGACACCTGGAAGCTGTGAAATGGCAGCTCTACCACCGCGACTACCAACCGAGTCCTGGCTCCCTCGCTCTCGGCGACTGGGTGCCTGATCCTCACATCTGGCTCCACTACGTAGAGAGTTGTGACGCCTTTCTTCCTGACGATGACGTGCTCATGTGAGTGGAAGTAGAAGCACCGATAAAGACGGAAGAATTTAAATTAAATTAAATTAATCAGAAAAAAAAATTAAATTAATCAGATGCCAATCTTAACTAAATTCAAATTCAACTTCCAATTCTATAATTCGACTTAAAGAAAAAGTGTTTACTGTCGAACCGATGTCTGTCTAATAACATCGGTCGGGTCGATTCCTCAAATGTTTTTTTTTTTTTTTGTAATTTAGTGACGAGACGAGCAAATCGCTCGCCAGATGTTAAACGTCACGTTTGCCCATAACAGGACTGCGCCACCCAGAATTTTGAACTCGCAGAATTCAAGGCCCTGCGCGGCACAGTACTGCGCTCCTCACCCTGGGATATAAGTTGTTTAATCTCCCACTTGCCCTGTAATTTCACTGAAAACAATGCCCTTCCAACCGGAACACAGTAATGTTTTTTTATGTAATGACAGTAATGACAGTTTTTTTAAAACTATGTAATTGACTTGGAGTAGTCAATGCCGCCCTGTCTTTGTAAATATAGATACATACTAGCTGACCCGGCAAACGTTGTTTTGCCATATAAATTAATAGGGGTTGGTGATAGAAGGGTGAAAATTTAGGGTTGTATGTATTTTTTAATGCCACATTAAAAAAAATAAAAAAATAAAAATTTTGTCTAAAAAATAAAAAAAAATTTAGGGGTGGACTACCCCTAACATTTAGGGGGATGAAAAATAGATGTTGGCCGATTCTCATAGATACCGGATAAGCACAAAAAATTTCATAAAAATCGGTCAAGCCGTTTCGGAGGAGTATAGCAACGAAAACTGTGACATGAGAATTTTATATATTAGATAACAACCATACAGGGCTAGGGTGGAGGGTATGCTAAGCAGAAAGAGCTCATAGTACTTATTATGAACAACTTTTACTATGGGACCAACCCTCAAATCGATTTAAAACATAATATTATGATACTCATAATGATGAGTACTATGAGTCCTTTCCTTATAACCTTGTATTTTGTGGTGTTGTTTTTTCTATATTTAACCCCAAATTAGCACCAGGCACGAAATTTTGAGCACCTAGTCCGTTTCTGCAGGAGCACAGACACCCGGTACTGGTCCATCCACACCGTCCAGCGCTACTTCTCCGGGGAACTGCACTGCGAACAGATCCTCTTCACGTACCAGTACCCCAATCTGCGAATGCCAACGCCTTTGGGCAGTAGCTTCTGGAAAACCAACACCGCGCTCAAGCTACCGCCCGCCCTTTACCAGAAGACGCTTTATAGCTCGATTGAAATCACGCTTAAGGTCGGGTTTGATTGTAATTTTACGAGTATAAGGACTGTCCATGCGAGATGCCGTCCTCTTCAAGTGACGAGTGAATTCATTTCTTTTAGGCGAATGCGGTCAATAGCATCATTGCTTATCATTTTATAGATGGCGGTGAAACGCAAGCCCATCAATGAACGTAAAGATAAAAAACGTTGCCACGAAGCCCGTAATTTTATCTTTGTTATAATAGAATATTAGCATAGGTAGGTACATATAGCGATTTGCTAGTCTCGTCACTCAATAACATAAATAAAATTAAAATAACATACAAATACTTTCTTCAGCACTACTTACTGAGGAGCTGAGGTTACGGTTACGGTTTCGATACTTTGTGTTTTCAAAGGTGTTACCGGTATATTATATTATAACTTAACTATTTTTTGCAAAAATAAGATGTAGTATTTATTGTTCGCAGAAAATGGAAATGGAAGAAGCACAAATGGATCGACTGATTGTGAATGATCAATTAGTTAAACTTGATCGCTTCGATTACTTTAAAAGAAAGACGTTTTTCAGAATCTTGAACAACTTATTGCAGTGCGTATATATACACTAATCATGCATTAAAGTATTATTTAAAGTATCTATTTATTAACCCTATTAACCCCTAGTTAATTTTGTTAATTTAAGGTTTTAAATAATTTCATTAAATTCGTTTTAACTTTGTTTGTTGGCTTTTCCAACCAACCAATTTGATGATTTAAGGTAAATTATGAATCCTCGTGGTTTCGGTGGGTGTCTTGTTAGTTTTGGTGTTTATTGTCGAACAGATGCCAGGATAGACTTATGCTGGTATCCTTTGAGAACCTGTGCAGCGACCGGCTGGAAGGCGTGCGGCTGGTCCAGCAGCTTGCGAGCTTCAATGCCGACACCCTCAAGTACCTGTTTCTCTGGCGATTCGTCCAGCCCAACCAGAACCCTCTGCTGATCAATTACAGTTATATCACTGGTAAGTTTTTATCATCTTGTTACGAAATATGTTGGTTCAACAACATAGCACTTGGGTCAACAAACAGTGCAGTTCATGTGCATTTTAGGAACAACGTAGGCTTTTATTGTATAAAGCGCAAGTTCGGCCGCATGTGTAGTACTGCTCACATCTCTGGAGTGGTGCACTGAAGTACCAGCTCGACCCTTTTGACTCCTTGCAGGGAAGTGCCGTTAGACTTGTCGAGACCCAAATCTAACCGACAAATTAGAGTCGCTGAGCTAACGCCGCGCCGAGACGTTAGTTCACTTAGCCTGTTCTACTGGTACTACAACGGGAAATGCTCCGATGAACTGTTTGACTTAATTCCTTCGTCCCGATTTTACCACCAAACCGGCTGCTATCGCCTGAAATGCCATCCGCACAATCCGCACATCATAGATGCGTGGAAGTCTCGCACGGTCCGATTCAAACATTTGTTTCGTCCACGCACCTTGTGGAATGGCTTACCACCTTCGGTTTTTCCTCCGAACTATAATCTTGGCTCCTTCAAACGTAGGGTTATCTAATAGAGTCTTCAAAGGAAGGCAACGCACTGAAGATACCTTAGGTATAAAAAAGGCTTGGACTCGCATTTAGACGGTGTAGAGTGACGTCAGCACTGAAACGTAACTCAGTGCTAACGCAAGATTTAGTTTTACAGCTTATACCTATAGTGTGTCGCGAACTCTACCTAATAGGTTTTACTTCTGAGACTCACAATAACTTACTTTTTTGCGACTTCTAGCGAAAATATTTCCTAGTACTCGATTCACTCTCATGATTTTAGCGATATTAGTTGAATACCCAAGCCACGGCACGAGTGACGGTCGACTTGGTTGGCAACAGCGCGCGACGTTGCAATTGATGCGCATCTTATTGTTTGTTTCTATCTTATATTTCCATCTTATTGTTTGTTCCAAATTCCGTAGTTGCGCATGCGCAACTACGGAATTTGGAATTGGAATTTGGAATTGATGCATCAAATGTGTTATCATGTAAGGATGAATGGACAATGTTGCTAAACAGCAGTTCCGCCCAAATTATACACGACATCCTTTAAGGCAACTGTTGCTTAGTGAAGACATGCCTACATCGAGTATTGAAATCAAATCAAATGATTTATTTAAGACTAGCGGCCCGGTACGTGCTTCGCTACGTATAAAGTGAAATAGTATAAAAAAATATTGGAACATCAAATTCATTTATGTATTCAAACAAATAATATTTTAAATTGCTAGCTATTTTAAAACTTAATCCAAAACATTTCGATATTTTTTTTTTTGTTTTTTCATTTTGAGCATGAATAAACAAACGGCTGGGGGTACCGACTCTGGAACAGGCAACATAAAGTTGGCCATGTGAAAAACATGATTCCTTCAAATTCACACCACAAACGTGAAGTGTTTGCCCTTGGGCCTTGTTGATGGACATCGCAAATGATAAACGCACAGGATATTGTAATCGTTTGAACTCAAATGGCATATCAGTTGGAATCATAGGGATACGCGGTATCAAACAAACTTCTCCTTTTGATTTAATCAAATTTCTCATTTTTTTCAACCAAAGGCAATAACTTTTTCACTGCCAATCTGGTGCCATTACACAGTTTTGGTGGATTAATATTTCGTAATAACATAATCAAAGAAACAAGAAACTTTCAGAATCAAGCAATGCGGTGGCACACCAGCCGGTTCCAATGAATTTAAAAATTCAATTGGATAATTCATTGCCTCATCTTGGTTCATAACACTGTCAATTGATTTATATTATGTCGTGACTACACCTGGCAGTTTCGCTTGAATTTGAAAATTAATGGCATTGATATGAATGTTCTTCGGTGCTAAAATAGCGCATTCTCTCAACCAATCATGATTTCTGTAATTCTGAAGATTATTCGGAAAACACATTTAATCAATTCATCTATCGATTGCGCAATTGTACAAAAATTGTTCGGTACAGCGATCAATCCGCTTCCTACTGTAGATTTGTATTTTGCCATCACCAATTTCTAACAATTGTTTTAAAAACTCATGGGCAGCTTTTTGTAGGTGAATACGCATAATTAATGTTCAGTGTCAATTTTTGTAATTTTTGTACATAATAATATCTCCAAAGAACTGATCCCAATCTCCAATGAACCTTTTTGAGACTAACGAACAGCAATTCATTTTTATATATATACTAGCGGCCCGTCCCGGCTTCGCACGGGTAGACTTTGGGATAAACGTAGAGTAAATTGAAATCGGTCCAGTCGTTCACGCGTGATGGCGTGACCAAAGGTGTTGAGAATAATTATAGGAACTCTTTGTTATAACCTCTATTCTCATGCTATTGCGTAACTATAGCAACCGTAGTTTGTTGATGCTAACTTGTCAATTTATAGTAAAAATTATCAGTATAAAACGCACACTGTTTTGATAGATATGATTGAATTTGAACTTTGTACAGAGGTAATAAAGTGCAAATTGACTCTTGGACGTTAGGAACATACCTACATTGCTTAAACAACAGTGAGTGCTTGCAATTCAATATGAACTTTATACAATAGCAATAAAGCTCGTTTTAGTTAGAAAACGTTTGTATGGGAAAAATAAAAGGGCTGTTTTTAGGGTTTTTCAATATTTCTGAGGGATTTTCTTAATATTTTTTTCCGTAAGAACCTTCTCCTAATAATAACAAATACAACAAAAAAAGAATTAGTGAAATCGGTCCAGCCATTCACGCGTGAGGCCGTGACCAAGGAAAACGGGTTTCATTTTTATATATATAGATAATATAATATGTATATAATATAGATATAGAAGACATACGTTGGACGGCTTGTTAACCAAGAGGACATAAGTATAGATATAGGACCTCTTTTCTTTCAAAGAGGTCTGCGTTTAAGGAAATGTCATAAATAGAATTAAAAAATTACTATTTTTATATGATAATTTTAAACAACAACTAAAAAATAGTAAAATTATCTAGTTTACTCAAAAATTTGAATAAAATCGATCGAAATGATCAATTTTGCACCTCTGTTAATATTGTATCCGTGTATTAAACTATTGTGTTTCATGATACCAATTGCTAGTTTTCTGGGCGGGATGTTGATGTACATTGCAGGACTTTTCACCTATTTCAATAATGTGGCTTTTCAGAAAGTACACGAGTTTATCAACAGTACATCATCGTTATGATGGGGGACCAGGAAATATACCTACACCCGTGAAATGAACCTGATCTCTAGGAGACAGATGAGGCTGATAACACTTACCAGTGGGCTCACAGAACGAAATGAACTTGCCTATGAAAATAGTGGATATTCCGGAACCTATGCTGTATGAATATTTCGGAAATCGGAGATAATTCTTCGTAATATTTTTATGGTGCTAATGACGAAGAAGTTATCCATTTTCATAACTCTAACGAGTAGGTAGTGTTCCGTATTCAGTTTGAACGAAAAACAACATATTTCTTTTGGAAATAAACTACGAGCGAATCTTGAACCAACGCCAACGTAAACGTTGTTGTAAGCCGTGTTAATTAGAGTGATAACCCAGAATTACCTACGTCTCCAGTGATCGCACAGATACAATTAAAAGTCAACCTTATTGTTTCAGTGATTAGGCTCAATATTAGCCGTGTAATGTGTTGGAGAAACGGTGATCGAACTAAACTCATTCGGGGAGCAATCGGAATCAATATTATTTATTTGCGTTAAGAACAATGCAAGCTCATTTAAACGAGGCACAATCGGCGAGCGTTTTAAACAGGTTTTAAACTCTTGCAGTTTGTAATCAGTATAAATGGTATAATTTAAACAAGCATTTGAAAGCAAAGATTTCTTGTCTTTACTTACTTCTTGATATTTACAACTGACGCCAGAATGCCGTTACCAAAGAGACCGTTACCAATGATTTCCTCCTCATCCTGTTACCATGACAACCACAGGGATTTATTCAATATTCTAGGATTTATACAACATGACAACAGACGAAGAAAAATCTCAAATTGCAAAGCTTCTACAAGGAATAGAAGTTTCCGAAGTAAAGCTGACGGAGCGCTGCTCAGTCTTGATTAAAGATTTTCATCAGAAGTTCGATAAGGAGGTCGAGCTGGAGGAGGAGCAACTGGCGAATCACCCTGACATGACACAAGTGTATGAGAACCCATACAGAGCAGACAAGCAGCTACTACAAGATATTGAGATCAAACTTGAAAAATTGCTGTCCGAAAGCAAAAGGTTTGATTACTAACACTATTTTTTTAAAACCTAAACTGTTTTATGTATTACTTAGTACCATCTCACTGATAAGGATGCTAAATTACCGGGGAGAAACTTTAGCCTAACTTTTTTAACCTAACTACCTACTTAGTTGTACCATGTACCATAGGGAAGGAGGGGTTTTGCCTAACTAAGTACCTACTGTATACCTGGGTGCTGCAGTATCAACGACGTCAAAAATCTTCCCCCCAAAAAGTTGCACCAGAGGACATCAGATTTATTAACTAATCGAGAACAGGTCAAACTGTACAAACTTAAATTTGAATTCATACACTTTTCTGGCTGTTTATATTCCTCTTCTTACGTATTTTGTTATTACAGGGCTAAAAGTAAAGGCTCCGACAGCACAGTTTTGTCAGGAGCGGATCCGAAGCGACCATGGCGAACCAACACGAACAAGGAGAAGCTACTTCGCATCGACAACGAGTTGAAGCAGCACACGGAGAAGTCCTCGCAGTTGATCTCGCCTCTCGGGGACGACGAGATGAAGGAGCTGGTCAACGAGTGCCAGCGGGAGACGCTAGCGGCGCCGCCGGTCTCGGCCGACCGTCTCCGGCACACCGTGGAAGCAGCCAGAAAAAACCTGATCAACTTCCAATACCAAAAAATCGAGAATACAACTGCAACCGCCATCTTGCCTGAAGCTCATGGCTTGGAGAAAGCAGAAACACCCTGATGCTGGTTCTTTAAACTTAAAGATTGTCTTTGTTATAAAGTTTTCTATGAAATGGCTTTTTTTAATCTATTAGATATTTAATTAATTGATCAGCAATGTTTATAGGTTTTGCGCAGCTTTAAAATGTTATTGGGCAACATCTTGTGGTTAATAGCAAAAAAACCAAATTATTTTTAGCACAGCCACAATTATGTTATAGAAGTCAAGTACTTGATGAAAGGTTTAACTACTGTTATTAAATCTAAGGGTGTTCTCTTTTACCTCGGGGTGACGAGCGCAGTGCTGTGCCACGCAGGGTATTTATTGAATTGTTACAAGTTCAAAGATCTAGGTGACGCAGACCTGTTAGGCGAGCGATTTACTTGTCTCGTCATTTAATTGCATAAAAAAAAACAAGGGCTTACTAAGAGGCCAGCTTTTGATGTAGGTAGGTAGGTATTTAGGCTAAAGATTAAACGAACAAAATTAAACGACGTAACAATCGAGCTGCCTATCTCATGCAAGCGAGATCCGAGGTATTGGCGCAGACATAGCCTGATCCAGGCCTCCTTTGATTCTGTCTTCCAGGCAGTGGCCAGTACATCCCCCGACCGAAGACCAAGCACTGCTTCCTTCGGAACATTGCCATGCTCCGCAACCTGCGACTCCTGGCCCTCGAGTACTCTCATATTGCTGACGGGACCGGAGCCGCGTTGATTACTATTCTGCCTATCTTAAAAAGGCCTCATTTTCGATTACAGGTAAGATTGCAATATAATTAGTGTTTTGTGATATAGTACAAATAAAAGCATCCTTCTATAAAAGCGCAGTACCAGTGTTCGAGTTCTGACTGTGACGCAGCAGCCACGCGTAGATGTTCGCTTTCAAAAGGTTACATCCAAGGTTTTTAATCCCCGACGACAAAAGTGGGGTGTTATAAATTTGACCGCTATGTGTGTGTGTGTCTGCACCGTAGCTCTTAAACGGGCGAACTGATTTGGATGCAGTTTTCTAGGGGTGGTTCTTAGACATGTTGTATTAAAATCGGTCCTGCCGTTTTGACATTGGGTGTTCTTAAATTTTTAATACACTTAATTTTGTTTGAAGTTGATTTGCCGCGAGGATCAGATACCGGGGCGCGCAGACGCGGCGCTGGGCTGCGGCGGCCACGGGATCCCGGACGAAGCCTGGAAGCGGGTCAACATCGCCTGCCCTGATATCTACGTGCAGATGGCATTCTGTTAGACTTACCGACACATTTAATCTGCCATTTTATTTATCAACATTATTTAACTATTAGTTGGGCCCCACGGCTTTATCCGCGTTTTCCGGGATAAAAAGTAGCTTAAATCGCTTGCTTATATCCTGGATTGACATTCCAAGCTTCACCCAAATCCGTTCAGTCGTTTTTGCGTGATTGAGCAACAAACATCCAAACTTACAGACGTCTAAACTTTGACCTCTATGATATTAGTAGGATACATCACGAAATAAATAAATATTTTTTCGTTTAATTGTGAATATAAAAACAATTTGTACCAAAACAATCACGTGATATTGTCGCAGATAGGGTGGGGAGGGGGGTAATTTATACTCGCGCCATGGGGAGAAGGGGGATTGTAAAAATTTTAAAAACATTGCGTAATTAATGAACGACCCCCCTGATAATTAAATAGCATCATTTTCATGATAACAGACCGCGTCCGCGACTACGACAATGTCAGGCGGTTCCTGAGTCCCAGCGTCCCCCTGAGAGAGACACACCTGCAGCTCGGCATAGACCTCAAAATGCGTCAGAGACAGGACTCGGATGTCAGTTGCTTCGTGCGACACATCGCTTACTTTTACGCGAGCACGTTGGGTTGGTACCTTAGGGGCATTCATTCATTTCGTAAGGGCCCCAATGGGGATTACAAAAATATTTACATGCTCTTTTCTTGAAGAGGAAGGGAGGGGGGAGGTTAAACCCATTCTTACGTAATATTTTGTAGATAAAATGATGATAATAATACCTTATCCTTCCACTCGCCGTTATAAGAGTATTAAAAAGTGCAAATTAGAGTTACTTATTTTCGATTTTTCCTTGTATCGAACTGGACAGAATAATGCCCCAGGAGTTGTGTAGGAAAAAAGCGGCGCAGTCTGTTACTCGTACCTACTTGTTTACGTATAAATTTGGTTTTCAAGAAGTATTGGTTTTGAAATTAGTGACGCTGAGCCTTCACCAGTGGCGCTTCGCAATGTTTCCTTTGCGGCGGGTGTTCGAGCTGATGCCGCGGCTGGTGCGGTTCCATTACATAGGCAGGGTCCAAGACGATGTCGACCTGAAGCGGATGCTCATGGTTGTTTCCTGCGGAGTCTGCGATAGTGAGTTTACGAGCCCGCTTCCACCACAAGCCGTCCCGTTTTCATCATAAAAATTAGTGTCAATTCAAAATCTAGACAGTAATTTTTATCTTTACAATAACTTTGCATTGAATTTAGTGATTTTTAATTTTCAATATGTGCGAGAGGTGTAGAAGAATGATTTTGTTCTGTTTCCTCCACCGTGTAGGTATTCGCTACTATGCGAAAGAGATCTCTACCCTTGGTATCATCCAGTATGAATTTTATTATTCGAGAGAATTAGACATTTTGGCCTTGTTTTTCCAAGAATTAACCAATTGTCTTGATAATTTTTCAGAACTAAAGCACATAAAGATCCAAATTGAAGATGAAACAGCAAAACGAGATTACTGGCAAAAAGCTGTGGCGTCATTTAACAGCGAATTTGCAAATATTATGAAATTGTATGACATAAACTTGTGTATCAACATTTACAAAAATTAAACCATATTGTACCAAATTTATTTTTTATTTCTAAGTATATTTAATATTACGTGAATCTATCATATCGCTATTTGTTTTATTAGCCTGTTGCGTCCCACTGCTAGGGGAAAGGGCTACTTTTTTCGTTTAATTCTGCGCACTTAAGTAGTGTCCACGCGAGGATGTTACAACAGACGTTGTGGATGATTCAAAAGTTATAAAATAAGCAGTGACGTCATAATGCAAAATGTTAATGAGAGTAGTTTTATGTCGTTAGTTGGATGCTTGTCGCGCTGAGCCTCGACACTTATCCCAATTTGGGCTTACTTAATCATTACCTACTGACTTAATTAAATGATGATGGAAGTCTTTAAATGAATTTTGAAATGACAATAATAATTTTAAATGAACTTTAAATTAATGAAATGAAGAATGAATTTAAATTAATTCACATTTTTTTTAATGACAAATGCCCTAGCATAATATATTTTAACTAGCTGTTTCCCTGCCACGCTTCGCTGTGGATAAAAAAAAAATATAGCCTATGTCACTTTGGGATAATGTAGCATTCGAATGGTGAAAGAATTTTTGAAATCGGTCCAGTAGTTTTTGAGTTTATTCCACACAAACATCCAAAAATACAAATCTTTCCTCTGTATAATATTAGTATACTTAGATCAAAATTAAAAATGATATTCTTCTGAATATACATTTTATACTATTATGTAAATGACAATAATATCTAAGGTTGATGCTCATATCTTATTTTTATGATAAGACAATGTAATTTCATCCAACTATTCTTATTCTTTAGTCTGTGATTATCCGAGTAAAATGTACAATTTCCTCTGAATAATATTTTCTTGAGTCTGTTGACTAAGACTATAATACATATCTACATAATGCCTTTAGGCTACCTTATCAAAAGCTTGTGCTACATCTACAAAAACAGTAGAGCACATTTTATTTTTTCGAGTCTTCTTCAATTATATTTGTGATCCTAAGCACTTACACAGTCGAATGCTTCTCTCGGAAGCCGATCGGGTGTTCCGGAATTAGATTTAGGGCCTAAGCACACTGTTGTAGGTAGATCTAGATAGTATAGCATTTTAATATGTGGGTAGTTGGAATAAAGTCAGTTGTCTTCATACTAAATAAGCGAGTGTGTACCTATCATTTATCAGTTTCCCCAATACTACACACACCACGTTTTTATCCGACAGAGCAGTTTGTTGTCGTTTGTATCGATCCGATACGTGCAAAAAATTTTACTCCGTGTAGAAGGTCACCAAAACGGGTATTTCGTGATTTTCTCAAAAACGGTTCAAGCTAAGAGGAAAATGTTCAAGACAAATATATTCACTATCTAGACACGCAGTAGCGTGTCAAGCCAAGATCAAGTAACAGAACTGGCGAGCAGCACCGTGTGTAATATTACACGAACCATTTCGCGTTTGTATCGCTACACACGCGCGTTTGAATTTATATAGGTGTGCAAAGGTCTACAGGCTGCGTCTGACTTGCGTGCACATCGCGTCTGTATAGCTACAAACGCGCGTCAACGGCGCGTTTAATAAACGTGGTGTGCATAGGCCCTTAGTCTGTCTATAACCAGCTTTAACCTTTTGAGAAATAACATTTCAAAAAACATTGACATTATTGGTATCATGGATACCTCAGCAATCTTCCTTCAATCTAGTACCATGCTTTGACCGCAGTGCAGTTAATTATTTTTTGCAGTAAGCCGACGTTAGTGGTTAAAGGAACAAACTGTGCGCTAAACGACGTCTAGCGTTTTGCTAATACGTGGTAGTGGTAGTTTTTAATTGTGGAATTTTGTCATTGGCCTTATTTAAATATTAGTACTATAAAACTAGCTCTAAGATTCCCAGATCTGTAAAAATAAAATAGAGATAAGGCCCAGCGCTAAGCTTAGCGCGGTTGAACGCCTCGCGTTTTGTAAAATAGTATGAGCAGCGCAACACGGCTCGTGCGCAAGCGGCGGGTGTTTACACGTAGGCGCTCGGAGCGGGTACCCGCCGCGGACGCCTGCCTCAATGTTAATTATAGGTATTTTACAGTTTAAGGAATAGTAACGATTTTAGTACTATTTTCTCTAAATCAAACAACATTTATGTACAAAAATCCCAAATCGAGATTTATTTTTATATTTTTTTATAAAATTTAATAATAAATAACTTTTAACTAAATTCCTCGATGAATACATACATTTTAATGGAATATAAAAAAGCTCGTTCAATCTATTTCTATAAAGGTTCACATTTCTGTTAAAGGATTACAATTAGAATGGTTCTACGTTTTAGGATAATACAGTAAAGATTAAATTGCTTTTTGTCAAAAGTTTTATTTACATAACATAATCATTAGAAATAAATGGAGCTCTGTAGCGATTCCAGTAAACGTATATCAGTAGGGCTACACGCTAGTATAGGGTTCCTTGCCCTGCCGTCTCCGCAGTGAACTAGAACACTGTAGGCAGACTTACTGCAACGTTGACAGAGTCGCCATGTGCTACTATAATCCTGCCTCAGCTCAATTATGGATTAAGGAAGTATATTTAATTATTTGAGATTTTGTCAACCAAAACTAAAGTTTGTCACCCATTTTAAGAGCTTAAATATTATAGCTTAGCTTATATTGCTTTATGTGTATAGTTGTTCGGATGACCAGGTGACATTTTATGAATCGATTGACAAAATCTAACCAACTTATTACTATCCATAAAATGTTGGTAAATACAGTTTTATTGCCTCATGCATTCATCATGCGGACCGAGGCAGGGATACTCATCAACCGCGATAAGATTAACAACTAAATAAAGTAAACATTGTAAAAAATTGAAACAAAACAATGGATTACAATTATCTATGGAGTTCATTAACTAACGCGACCGATCTTAGACAATGATATAACTGTCAACAGTAAATTTACTAATATTTAATCTAGTTGAAAAAATTCTTATTGGTGTCATTTGTTGGTTACTTTAGGATAACGACATTTAACTAATTGTTTCTATGGTATACATATAATTATGTATTCAAAATATAAAATACATATAAAAATTATTTAAATATAATATTTTATTCGTTAAAAAGTTAAAAGAATAATAACCATACAACTCTGAACTAAATTACATCGAGCATATGATTCTACAAAATATTCTAGTATTGCTTGGTTTTAGTAAGCCACATACATATATTTAGGAAATTTGCTACTAGCTGTGAATCACATTGGAGGCTATTACAAGATAAACAAAAACCATTAACGATACAATTGGATTATCATATTTTAATTATATTAGAAAACATATTGTGGCTTCAACTATATAATAATTATTATTGGTTACAAATTTAAACTATCTAACCCCATATTGTTACAGGATCATCGATTATAATGTATTAAGTATATTTTTAGAAAAATTATTTAAAACGGCTATTTTTTTAAATTAGAATTCTTAAATATGAAATGTACAGCCAAAATAGTTTAACATCACTACAGTAAATATATTTTATGCGAAATCATGCATCGAAAGCAAATTTAAATCGTTTGAAAAATATGGTACATCATTCGGTTTCCGAGCGGCGCCGGAGCACCGCCGGTGCGGCGCCGCGGTCGTCCCTCGCCGCGCCCGTTACTCTATTCACCCTTATTTATAAAATATGGATACATCATTTCGCATATTCGAAAACATCAAAATTGAACCAAATCGGTTATATTTTTAACAATATCAAACAACGTTCACATCACGGAAAAAAACTTTGAAACATATAGCCCTTAAGTAACATCGTACGACAGTCGTTTTTTGTAAATAAAAAACCGATTTTGGTCTTTTTATTTACAAATTATTAAATGTACGTACTTTAACGCGATTCTAAACCCTTTGCTGTAAAACGACCCCACAAGCAAGGAAACTTGTCTCGATAAAAAATTATTTCCCATTATTTCTATTAATGATTAAAATATAAAACATTTATTCTAAGCCGTAAGTCATTATTTTGATTAAATAGTTAAACATGTACATTATTTTTTTCCCGATTTCTATTACTTATTTATAAAAAGCTGTGGCGGATAATGGGAAATGAATTTCCTACCTAATTTCCATTCGATTGTGTGTATTGTATACCACGCGTAAAGTGAAAAAAAACACCATTTATGAGGTATTTATTTGAGGCATTCCGATAATGGGAAATGAATTTCCTACCCAATTTTCATTCGATTGTGTGTATACCACGAGTAAAGTGAAAAACCATTTATGAGGTATTTTATTTGAGGCATTCTATTTATGTATTTACACATAATTAAGGCATGTGATTATCATTATTGCTTTAGTATTATTTTTAAATTTAAAGTTTTATATTGCATCGGTGATTGCTACGTCACAGTACGCATGGTGTAACGCCTTAATATATAAAAATATAGAGTATATTATATTGGTTAGGGTCTGTGGCGGCGAGAAGCGGGCGGCGCGGCGGGCGCACGGGCGGGCGCGGCGGCGGTCGCGGCGGAGCCGGCGCCGCGGCCACAAGCTCTCGTCAGTCTTCGCTACACGAGTCTTCGTTGTCCGCCTCCTTGATATTCGTGAAGAATGACGTCAGCGCCATCATCATCACACCTGCGCAACGACATTACTATCAATCCTCAATGCTAATTAACGTCGTATAGCCCGAGTAGTTAAGTGTTATAAGTTTTTTTATTTTAATTTCTTATTATATCCTTTCCTTTCTTCCCTATATTCTAATAATTTATATCCTCAAGCACCCTTCATACTATCCAAATTAGTTCAGCCGTTTTGCGTTATTGAGCTACAAATATTCAACAATCTGGACATAATATTGTAGGATAGCCTTTAGCAATCAGGGTGTAATTTTCCATTGGTAAAGTAAATTATTCTTTAAATTGGAAATGTAGTTGAAATGGCATCCTACACGCCTACATTCAATCTATACCGCTTTATAATATTAGTACAAATTGAGCAAAAAATTAGGTATTCTCGTAGCTACGACGGAGTAACAAAAAAAAAATAGGGGGCAAAGGTTTTTTTTTATCAACTTAAAAACCATTGAAACTATAAAGTATAATTTTAATTTTTACACCTTTGCTACCTGTTATTTTTCAAAGTAACCGCGATATCCGAACTTTAAGGCTGGTTTACATGATGCAAGTTTCTTGTACATTCAAGTGCAATTATTGAATGCAATAAATCAAGTGCGTTAATTGCCCTTCAAGAATTGTACGCAACTGTTTACACCTGGATACAAGTAAAAAAATTGAAGAACACCAAGAAAATTTTGGCAAGCAAAACTTGCGCAAAAGATCAAAATGTTACGTACTGTTTAGACCATGCAGGTAATTTATTGCTTCAATTTTATTGTATGCAACAGGCAAGAAACTTGCATCGTGTAAACCAGCCTTATAGTCGGGGATCGATAAAATCTGTTTCAAGGCACAGATACACACAGAGACACAGATAAACTTTCAGGTTTTATAAAACAACGAAGGTCTGATCGTCGCGGGCTCTTTCTTGCACTATGAGAGAAAAAGCTGTTTTTGGTCTGTTAAGGCTTTATAAAATCAAGATTTGTGTCTAGATTTAATAAATGCAGTTTTAATGTCAAAATTCGATCTTACCTTTGCCTTCCGGATCCTTATCAGATTTCTCCCATACTAAAAATCCATCTAAAGATATTAAGTATTGCTCATGTAAGTATTGGAATATCTCTAATGTTAACCCTGAAAATAAAAATAATTGTTGTTACTTACAGAAAGTACATGTAAAGTTAATAATGTAATTACTTTTTTACACTTATTTGTCAATCAAATTATGTACTCGCTACGTATTTTACGAATTTATTCTAGGCCTACTGGAATCGAAACCTATAGTTATTTTCTTACCTTGTGGGTGTTCTAGCCTATGTATTAAGTGCTGAATTCCGACTAAGCAGTTAGCTTCTCTGAACTCTTTAGTGTCGCCAAATTCGTGAATTAGGTTCGCATACTTGCTCATGCGGTCTTGGTTGAAGTGGGGCGCCTCGCACGATTCGCTCCCAAAGAGCGCATTTTCGCAAACTGCTTGAATTAGAGCTTTCAAGAACCAGTCGTCATTCGAATCCTTGCCGAGTTTGTCCTAGACATAAACACAATTACTCTTTATCTTTCTTTTTCTTAATATTTTGAACAAGAATGCTCTATGATGCCAGAAACTAAGAAATAAATCTATCATATCAATAGCTGCGGCCCGCAGTTTTACCCGCATTTTCCGGCATAAAATGTAGCCTAAATGTCAATCCAGGGTTACAATTACAAGGAATTACAATGATGGTCGCCGGGAGCAAGCGAGAAGCACTCGATTACCCGAGTAATCGTCCCACTCCTATCTTATTTTATACATATCTTTTTATTCGTCCCGAAGAACCTACTCCCCAGCTGCTATTTATGCAAGCTACGTCACCCTGACAGCTGTCAAACCGTTGGGAAACTCACCTGCACCCAGCCTTTTATGCACTCACAAGACTCGTCGGCACACATAAGCTGAAGCAATTTGTTTCGAGTCTCTTCAGGGGTTAATTTCTCAATAGATTCTTCACTAGCATTTATATCCATCTCGAGGAATTCGAACTTGTTATCTTCTAACCATTTCTGCACCTGAACATAAGGTAATACATTTTAAATACCTAGCCTATTACTACAGGGTTCTAAGGAAAGGGCATGTTAAGCCGAAAAAGCCTAATAGGACTCATTATTGTGAACAACTTTTACTATAAGACCAACCCAGAATTTGGGAAAAAATAATAAGATATTCTAAACATTTTGTCATTGGTCATGTATACTACGAGCCCTTTTAGACTTAGAATACCCTTTGCTAATAGCAGTATATAATTCTAATTAGAAACAATTCAAACAAGTATACAGGGTCATAAGATAAAGATATGCTAAGCTAAAAAGGACTTGGTTATTTTCATTATAAACAATTTTTACTATACAAAACCTACTATTTACAAAAATATAAAAAAAAACAGCTATTCTATAATAAAAATTCAATAGCACTTGACAAAATGTATGTAAATATGTAAAAGAAAGTCCACTGTACCTGATCCTCTTTCATCCATTGGTTCAATTTTAATCCTGATTCCTGCCATTTGTTTTTAACAAAAGTAGGCCCCATACTTTCGTTAATATTATTTAATATAGCTTTTAGAAGCAGATGTCCTTGATTGGCTGCGATTATAATCTCACTAATATTAAATGTCTGCACTAATGTGATATGCTGAAAGAAATATTAAATAATTAGTAAAAGAACGATGGGGTAATTCTACATGAGCAAATGACTGGCAATATTCGTTTTAATCCGCTGCTAAGTTTCAGTGTGAAAAGTGTTAGCTTAACAGTCCCTTTTACCCACAGGGCTGGTTCAAACAACCGCTCTTGACTTCTCATTAGAAAACTATTCACCAGTTTGATGAAACTTGATATTTGCCATTAAATGAGCTACATCACTGTCTAACCGGTGGGTTTAATTTTTTTTCGATAACGAGGCCATGAAAATTATTTACTTCTTAAAAGAAGTTTCTTTGAACCGATTTATTTTATGGATAAGACTGACTATACATTACAAAAACCATTCCATCCTGAATGTGCCTTTATGATTGACTTCTAAATTAATCCATAATAATAGGCAAATACCTATGCATTTAAGAATAAAAAGTCAAGAGGTAAAATTCTCATAAAATCCTGAAATTTTTATTAAGTAGCTGTGTACACGTTTGTAATGCGTCATCAGCATCTTCTCTTATTCTGTGCGCATGCCGTCTTGTCTTATAAGAAATAGCAACAAAAGACGCTAAGCTGACTTGGACATACCCAGGGCTCTCAAGTGGCATCAGGATCGACACCAGCTCCATTTAGCGCTTAGATTACCATAAAGTGATAACGACAATAAAAGACATATCATAATTACCTTCTTCTCAATTTGGGGACCAACGAGTTTCCCTAAATAATCATATAACATGGGTATATCAATGTAGAGATCAGGCGCGAACTCGAAAGTCTCTTTTATACCCAACAGGAAATTGTCTGCTGCAATTGTACCTGTGGATACTAAATGCAAAAGTGATTTTGCAACCGACGCTACTTCCTTTGCTGTCCTGAAAGATAAAACATGAAACATTAATAAGTCGGTCATTCAAAACGAATGATATTCCTCAATCTTAGTGTGATACAGATAGCACAAATATAGAAACTCACATAAAAGCGCCATGACACTTCAGTTCATGTTGAAAGAAGAACTGGATCGTAACTTTATGAATATTCTTAAAAACATGCTTTTATTGCATTGTCATCTGAGTTACAGTTTTACACATGTATGCCAAATTTCAACTCAATCGGAGATAGGAAAGTAGTTCAAAATAGAGTTGCAATATTTGACCCCAACACAATCATTGCAACTTAAATAAGGATATAATTATCGCCTAAGTAAGTAAGTTTGTATAGGCCGAGTGGCTAGCACTGGTGTGAGTTTCTTTATTTACTTTTTACCAGCAATACAAGTATGGAACTTTATCCATATAAACTTCATTTCTCAAATAAAATGACCGATAATTACTTTTCAAGAATAATGTTGAGTATTTCGCTAACAACAGCCGCGTGGTACTGCGGCGCGAAGAGCTGCTTGACGTCCTGCACGAGCTCCTCGTTGTCGGTGTTGATGAGGCAGAGGTCGATGGTGGACTTGACGAACTTCTTCATCTTGTCGTCGGAGATGGGCTCCTGCGAGGCGGCGGGCTCGGGCGCGGCCTGGTCGGGCGCGGGCGCGGGCGGCGGCGTGGCGGGCGCGGTGCTCTGGCTGCGCGAGTCCGAGTTGGACCGCGGCTCGCCCACCGACCCAGACCGGTTGCTAGGGGTTGTTATGTCTGCAATCATACAATTCAGTTAGTCAAAGCAATGGTTATCTTAAAAACGCTTTGGAGACCAGGCCACACTTGCAGATAGATAGATTGATATACTCTTTATTGTTAACTGAATACTGAATATTGAATGTTACTCCAATTAGTCTTAGTAATATGTAATTTATTTGGTGAACAATCCAAAATTGTATTGTCAAGCCAAAATGTGCACGTTACTGTAAATGTTGCAAAGGTTTTACCGGAGTATGTATGGTACATACTAAAGTCTGATCTGGAGTTGAATGTCGATCGCTCGACCGATACTCCCTTAGGATGATAGCTTGGCATCATGTCACGATTTGCTGAAAACATGTCTATGCATTAATTTATAATATTTGCTGTTCTTAAAAAAAAAACATATGCTATTACTCGATTTGCTTGTTTCAATTTACCTCTGAGAGAAGTGGGATCAGCTTGCACATTCTCCAAGACACTATACATATTTTTGGTAAGACTGATTTGTGAATTGGTTGATGCTTGCACTTGAGCCTTTGTGCCCGATCCGTGATTCCAAGCAGATTGATGAGGCGCCAGTTTTATATTGGTCAAATTCTGAAAACAGAAAATAATACAATTGTTTGGTAATAATAAAGCGAAGCTTTTCCCTTGAACAATTTTGTAATAGCCTACAAGTTAACTAAACGCAAAAACAATCATGTTCGCGTTTTCCTTATTGTACTACTTCACAAACACTGTAGATAAATACTTGAACAGAATTAGATAAATGTTCGAACAGAATAAATAAAATGTATTAGGTATATTCATATTCATTTATCCACGCTAATAGCATACAATTTTTATTATAATTACTACGGGAGTCTAAAAGGGCAAATTACAACTATTATTGAAATTGCCCATATCATTTCGTCACGCGAGACAAGACTTAGTCTTAGTAAAAAATCAATCAGTCATTTTTACCCGAGGTTATTGATAACGATGATGAATTATTATCTGTATTAACAAATTAAACAAGATCGTGACTTTGTGCAAAAAAAATATGTTTTTAATGAAACTTTAGGTAAAGAAAGGGAACTGCGGTATAAAACGTCATGTGGTACGTGTGAAGCGAATTGCATAATATTTTGCAAGCGTGTTCGTCACTTTTATGCG
Organism: Alcis repandata; assembly: GCA_949125135.1. Lineage (NCBI taxonomy): Eukaryota > Metazoa > Arthropoda > Insecta > Lepidoptera > Geometridae > Alcis > Alcis repandata. The sequence continues at coordinate 19,549,230 of OX421221.1, forward strand.
ACATAATGAAAATAAATCGATTCTGTTCCGATTCAGAACATTTACTATATATGTATAATATACTCTTTGCAAACCTACCGATAGTTATTTTTTACCAGTATGTGAGATAAAAGGTACATTATTTTCAAGGAATGACGTAACCGTGGCTATCGATGTCATGGCTAACGATTGCCGCACAGTATATACTTTCGTACCGAACTATTACGTTAGTATAGAAATAACAGTAGTGTTACTTGGCAGCCAGACGGGTCGACGCAGTGCTGTGGCTGACATATAGGCGGAACCCCTCTACCGCGGTATTGTTTTAAGTCTGCTTTGTGTCGGAATCATGGTTCATGAATGCATCTATCTGTGCACGAACTTATTCGCGGGAGTCATGATGCTTAGGGTTTAAAGTAACTAAATTATCATTTTTTTGATATCATTGATGAAATAAGTTGACGGTTAAAGGAATGTGAATTAAGTACAAAAAATTTGTTTCGTGGATTCGTTATTTATATTATGTCACATGCATAAGTAGATAGACCAATCATCTACAAAAAATCCCAAAATGTTTTTATCACTCCAGAAAAATAGTAATATTGTAAGCCTATCTAGCTTAATAGCCCTCGATATAATATTTAACATCGGTAGCTGCGATACGTCGCTAGGTACGGCACAGTACCTACTCAGTACCGCCGCGCCGGTCGGCAACCCTGACTTGTCTGGTGAAAGTACATTACTGTCTGGACGGATGCGGGATTTCGAGCAATATAAAACGAGTTACACTACTATTTAGTTTCTATACTGTGCTATTACTAAGAATTCCCGCGCGCAGATTACACGAGGTACCCTTATCAGTAAGAAGTTACCAAAGTTCAATGGTTAAACTTTAATAGATGACAGCAAATGATAGTTTGAAAGGGTGCACGTGTGTTTTTAGTGGAAACATTTAGTCGACGAGAACCATAGCATGCGCACACGACAACATTGTCGCAACGCGTAACTAGGTCTGCATACGAAAAAACAACCTGAAAAACGGTCAAAATCTGGCAATTATTGGTTCATACCTTTTGCGTCACTGCTTTGAGCTTAGAAGTATCGACAGGGAAAGTGGTGGTTCTTGGAGTCTTCCATGCATTGTCCATGAATTGGTTGCCTTGTCTTCTGTTGTCGTTGCCACGCTTGCCACGCCCTCCATCGTCGCGACGGAAGCCGCCGCCGCCGCCGCCGCCGCCGCCCATCGGACCAGAGTTCATCAACTACAAATACATTCATTATATTATTACAGAACACGCTTAAACCACAATAAATATCAAAAAAGATTCGATTGTTATCATTTGTTATTGTATGATTATACTTTCATGTTACGTGAATGGAACATGGTCAGTATAATGATTTAGTTTCAAGTTGTAGGCATAATACATGTGTCCAGGTGTTTATTGTGAAAGACGTGAGATTAATGTGCACATTTCAAATTCCGCTGAAACATTTATGAGCCGCACAAGGTTTAGAATCCTAATAATACTTTACTTATCAAAGTTTGGACGTTTGGATATTTATTACTCAATCACGCAAAAACGACGAACGGATTTGAAAGAAACTTGGTAGGAAGATAGCTTATACCCACCCTGGAGTAACATTGGGCTTTTTGGAATTTTTTTTCCTGCTAGACTACATTATGCAGACGTGACACTGCTCTACATAATGCAGACGTGTCACTGCTAGACTAAATTATGCAGAACAATATCATCTTTACACTAAATCACGCAGAGACAACTGTCACAAAAGTATACTCACCTCAATGTGACGCTGTTGTTGCTCGGCCTCCTTCTGGATTTGATCCATCATCTTGGGCTGAGAATCGACAACACCCTTTCCCACCCATTTCCTCCTCCTTAGCGCGATTACATCTTGTATCATAAACTTGACACGACTGCTTATCTTGTTAGATTTTCGTTCGACAATCTCTTGCATTTTCTTAAAGATGTTGTCCAGTTGACTCGACTCCTCGTTTTCGATCTGTTCGCCTATAGTTGTAAGCAGCTTGCAAAGGCATTCGAGCTTCTCCTCCTCCAATTTTTCGATCAAGTAATTCATACAATAATCCATAATTTTACATGTTAACATCTTCAGCTTGTATAATTCACCTACAAATAAAATACATTCAATGATTAATTAGCTAGTAGTAATCGCTTTACAGTAACGCAGATTTATTTTCCCACCTCCCAAAATATTGAAACACTAACTTCATTCGATCACACTCACGAGCTAGTTACCATCAAAGGAATGTAGTTATACATGCGTATAACTACATTTCTTCTTTCTTCCTTATTTTTTTGATAGTATATTTCATTATTTCACAAGAGCTATTTAGGTAACACTTTGGCTGCGGGAAACACATAACCTGTGTTTTCCTTTGCGCGACGCGAGTGCGGCTGCACACGCCAGGCGTGTTAAAAACAAGGCGTTTGACTATTAGCCGCGCCTGGGGCTAGCGCATGTGATTACTCGCCGCAGCCAAAGTGACAGTCATACAGGTCTGATAATATTTCTATTGTTACTAACCAATAAATCTGACATTTCCAACAGATCTCATTCTGACGCGCCTGTTCTCTTCATTGATTATCAAGTAAAGTTCCTTCTTTTTAGCCTGAAACAAACATTATTCATGTAACTAATGTTATAGCGTATTCAATTTGATTAGCGCGAGTGGTGCGGCGGCGTTTCGATCCGTATTCATTTGCATGTCACCGTTGGCCGTTTTGGGCAATAGTGAAGATGTGTGTATACTGTCAGTCTTGCTCAGAAATAAGGTTCGGAAACGCCGCCTAACTTAATGTGGAGTTTTATACGAATGGCATTTTACTTACCGGATCAGGGCAATCATTGGCCTCCTTTTCTAATTTCTGCACATGTGCGTCGGTTTTATTGGTTTCAAATTGATTTTGGCATTTATTAATAATTAGGGCCCTAAAGTTTACGCACTGATCAGGCTTCTTGGCATTATCAGCTGGCACCTGAAATTAACTTCACATTAGCATCTAAACAGACACTCAAGATCACACGAAATCCTAAAACCAGATAAATATACAGAAGACCCAAGCTTGCAGGCTTTTTAAGACAGATCTAAATTTTCTAAAACTATTGGCATCCTTGTCCAATGGCTTGCAATGATAAAGACATATATTTTAGTTAGTTTAGATCTGTCTTAAAATGCCTTCAAACTTGGGCCTAGTATCCTAGTAATTAATATAATTTATTAATTCACGTATTATTCTAGTAATAGTAGTTTACCTTTAGCATGGATAATTTGTTGCACATAGCTGCATAGGCTTCAGAAAAGTTCGGCTCATCAATAGCCTTTTCAAATATCAAATCGATTACGCCTTCAAGACGTTTTTGGGTATTTATCTCAAGATTCTTGACTTTATCTAGTAAAGTTTCGAACTTTTGGGGCGTAAGTTTGTTCAGAATACCCCTAAACTGCTTGTACACCTCCTAGAAAAAACACACATCAGTTCTAGTAAGAAATGAAGAAACGCTCATCAATAAAGTTATAAAAAGGCAATATGAACCACGACACCTCGCAAGCGTGGTTTTAACGTCCCAGTCCTTCGGATTAAGGGTGCTTAAGGTCCAGCGCTGCTCTCGTGTCGCTGCAGCACTGCTCCTAATCTGCTTTCCGTATGGCAAAGCCTTTATAGAATAAATGTCATCGTGAATGATACCTCGTTCTTTTGTTCATCTTCCGTCAAGGCTTCTTTTTTGTTGAATCTAGTTGGTTTCCAGGCCGAATCCGATTCCTTGAGTTTCACATCCTCACGCAAGGACAATGAGACGTGTATAACGGGCTTAAGATGGCTGTTACCGCCTCCTGATGGGGTCAATTTTACACTGCCCTTACCTTTAAAAATCACATTGTCAGCAAACCAAAACAATAAAATCTTAACACTACATTTTGTTTAATTGTCTTAATCTTTAAACAGTGTAAGCTCCATGTAACGTCACTCTATTTAACAACAAACTCCCTAAAGTGTCGAAATCACTTGAAGTTGGTTGGTTTAGCTTGTTTTCCCTACAATAATACACTCTATACAGGGTTATTCATAAAGGGTATGCTAAGCCGAAAAGGGCTCATAGTACTTAATGAACAACTTTTACTATGGGACCAACCCAGAATTCGCGTAAAAAAAATCAGCTGTTCCATACATTTTGTCGAGTGTGATTGACATTTTTCCATGGAACAGCTGATATTTTTTTTTGCGAATTTCTGGTTGGTCCCTTAGTAAAAGTTGTTCATAATGATGAGTACTATGAGCCCTTTTCGGCTTAGCAAACCCTTTATGAATAACCCTGTATAGCATTACTCTCAATAACAACAACTAATTAAGTAAAAAGTAATAAAAACTACCGTTTAAGTTGCCAAAATTAGTAAAAACTGCGCAGCTGTGTATGATTTTTTTGCATACCGAATTTTATAAGCAAATCGTTCTTTTGTTTACAATTTGGGATTGCTTGCACGTGTACTGTTGTTGACCATGACTAATAAGTAAGTGTCATGGATTATCTATACGATAATTCTGATTTTTCTTCTCTCCATTTAACGACAACTTTCTATAACGCCATAAAATGCTCAGTGTCGTTATCTAGAGTATACACTGTATATCAAAATGAATTTCTATTTCTCTTGGTCATCGCATCACGCGTCAACGGATGGAACCATTTCGCTAATTCTTTTATGTTAATTGTTGTCAGAAGAAAGAAATAAAGAAAAAAATAAAGGAAGTTGAGCGGAACATATGAAAAACAATTCGAATTCAATATTCATAGTTAAGACAACACGGCGTCTGTCGGGTCAGCTAGTCCTATATATCCTTTACTTAAGTATCCTTACCACCTATTGGGACACTCTTCTTTAGGTCGCGAGGAGTACCTGGATTCCTGGGGCCGCCCATGCTCCCGCCCTTGGCAAAAGGCGGAAACAACGAATCGTTCATTGGCCTCAAGATAGGAGTGAATGACATAGGTTCCTGCATCGGTGCAGTCTAAAAACATTACAACATGACAATAAGAGAACATTCTGCAAGAACTAGAAGAATAATACATACATACATACAGAATTGAAAAGTAGAATCTAGTACTTACCCTGATTACATTGCATGCCTCCAGCAGAGGTGCATTGGGCTTGTTCTTAGAAAGAGGCGCCTCCTTGATTTGCTTAAGCAATCCAATGTCATAAGTTTTCTTGCCGCTTTTGTTTGAGGGTGACCACTGGTCTGAAAAAGAATTACAATGTACAAAAATCTAGCTTCAAAATTTTCTTTTTAAATGTCATAGACCACTGGGCATATTTCTATCATCCTTCCTGCTAAGTTAAGCCAAATAGCCAGTTTGAATGTAGCATCATGAGCAAATTATAGTTAAGTTGGAGAGTAAAGTTATACTAGTAAGAAAATGTAGACTTCTGTAATACCACTCTTGGAAATGTTGTGTCAATGAAACTAAAGAACAAGCACAAGTCTTAAAAACTGTACTCTTGAAGAAGTCAGCAGGAAACTTACCATCTGTATACTTGTACTTGGGCACAAAGATAGGTGGCGGAGGTTGAGTCATCATCAGTGCGGAGGGTATTTCAACTGGCTTTTCCTCGGGTTTCTCCTCAGGTGTTTCTGGGGGAATTGCCTCAACCTCATTTTTAATTACGATCTCCTCTGCTTCATCCACTACTTTATCAGTCTCATCTTTTCCATTTTCACATGGCTCGGGTTCCTTCACAGTCACTTCATCAATTGCTGTGGCTGCAGCCATCTTCGCTGCAGTCTCGCTGTTCTTAGTATTCTTCTCAGCTTTTTCATTTTTATTAAAATCATCTTTTACAATCTCGGTTACTTCAGCAGTGTTTCCATTAGCAGTGTCGGGATCTTCAAAATAATAAAATCTAATGAGTCCTACCTATTACAATTTCAAATGTGACAAACTATGTTCAGGTTAGACAAAGCACAATAAGATAGTAATCCCATAGAATCAAAATAAGCTATTCTAACTAATACTAACCTGTTGTTTGATTGTTAAGGTTAATATCTTTCATTTTAAGTTCAGATTGATGAGTACGACAAACGCTTGATATGCTCTGTGTTAACTTGGCTTGCGCTTCAAATGCACTAGATATCCGTTCAGGGGTTTCAGCGCCTTGCCTGGCAACTTTTTCAATGCTTGCAGACAAAAGTTCTGTTGGTGTAAGGTGATGTTCTGGTACTGGCGCATGCGGCTTATGTTTAGGCTTAGGCAACTCAAATTTAGCTGTTGCTACAACAACAGGGGGCGTTGGCTCTGCTTTTGGTACCGATTGTTTTATTTTGAAATGTTTTTTTGCTATCTCTGCGCCTGAATGTTGATTGTATAGAGTAGTTGATAGGCTGATAGCTTGTTGGAAACTATCAACTGAACTAATCGCTGCAAGAGAACAACATCATTACATAAATATTTGTATTTTGAGCCTTTAAGAATAACATTTTGCTACATTTATGCAATTATATCAATTACATAATTTTAAAATGAGGGTTTGAGCAGGTTTTATGAAATTGGCGTCACAGAACTACTTCAGAAGTTGATCTCAATAACACAAGTTAGCTATATACACAAGCCAAACTTAATATGCTTTTTTTCTGCTGCATGAAATATTTAGATTTAGTTTATTGATTTGAGGTTGCTGATTTAAAATCTCTCCTGTTGTGTTTAACAGCTCCAGTTTTAGAGATACAGCTAGAATATATGCAAATTGAACTTTGTTACATCTACTTTTAGTGTACCTATTATTTTATATTTTTATTTTTATTTATTTTATATTTTTATAATTTATATTTTTATTTAGTACAATATTTATAGTTTAATTTTTCGAAGACCTGTTTGGCTCAGTGGTAATATATCCGCCTTATAAGCCAGATGTCCCCAGTTCGAAACGTTTTTGAAACATTGTTCTGGGTCTGGGTGTTAGTTGTGTGTGTTCCTTGGCATCCCCAACACAGTATTTATCGTAGTGGGGAGCTATGAGTGTGAAATATTTATTTATGTTACAATATTATCAAAATTGGAGTAGAGTAGAGATTTTGGATAACCCAAATAATGAATTTGTATGGGTTATCCAAAATCTATTAACGGGTTGACTGTGTTAAGGAGAAGTCCTCTCACTTCAGCGACTTGGATGCACAAAGGTTCACTAGTTACATCAAATTCCTAAAATATAGGTGACCTGATTTAAGAACAGGACAAACAATATCAAATATGTGGACTATACAGGGTTATTCATAAAGGGTATGCTAAGCCGAGAAGGCATCATAGAACTCATCACCAACACGAAATTCGCAAAAAAAAACAATCAGCTGTTCCATAGAAAAATGTCAATGACACTCAACAAAATGGAACAGCTGATTTTCTTTCGCGAATTTTGGGTTGGTCCCATAGTAAAAGTTGTTCATAATGATGAGTACTACAAGCCCTTTTCGGCTTAGCATACCTTTTATGAATAACCCTGTAGAGGAATGATTTGAGGGTCGCTGAGACACACAATGATGGGCAATTTTTTCCTAGGGTTCTTAAAGTAGCACTTTTGTTATTAAACAAAAATACAAAATCATATAAAAAGATCGAGGACTTTTGGCGGGAACGTGGAAGAGACATGTTGCTTCATTTTGTTATTTTACTAAACTTGTGTAATTTTGAGTGTTAATGTTTATTTTAAGTGGGGAAAATAACCATTAAGTGCTTGAGGACGTGCACGAGTGTGGGCAAATCATAAAATGCAGTGAATCGTGTCATTTCGTGTTGCTTCCAAAACTCCTTAGAAAAGCCTCTAGTAAAGTCTCCACTACTTTACTAGGGCAACTTTAGGAATAAATATACACTTGAACAAATAAGTCTTGACTTAAAGGTCTTAGTTACCAGGTCATAAAATCCAAAAAAAAAAAAAAAAAAAAATATAAAAAGATCCAGAAATAAGTTTTTTTGGGATGAAAAATTTTTATATGGTGAGTAAATCTTTCTCTCAGAAAACTCTTTTCATTTAAAAACTAGAGCTGACCCAGAAAAACTGATAACACATTTTAGTAATTAGCAGTGAACTCAAGAATCATGTAAAATATTCCATGCAACAGACAAAGCTGCTGCCGATGCTGTTGGCCCGTGTTTTAATACTATGTAAACTACTGTAGTATTGTTTGACTAGTATGGCTGGCCAAGATAGATAACACTTCAGGACATTTGTTAAATTAAAATATTCCATTACAATGTGAGGTATTGATGAGTGTTATGTTTTCACTGACCATGAATACCATAACACAATTGATCAAGTATTTCAGATGACAGAGTTTTAAGAAAAACGTATGCTAAGCCAAAAAGAGCACTCATTAGTACTCATCATTATGTACATCTTCTATTACGGGACCAACGGGTTTTGGCAAAAAAAAATCAGCTGTTTCATAGAAAAATGTCAAGACACTCAACAAAATGTATGGAACAGCAGATTTTTTTGTTTCCATATAGCCCTGTTTATGAGGATTTAATACAGATATTGCCTTGAAAGTGTACATGGCTTCAATCTTCAATTGTATTTATTTTGCTAGCTTACCATACTTTGATTAAAAGTAGTGGTGTTTTGACTAAAATTATAATAGAAAGCAAGTTTGGTTTATAAAATTAAAATTGTTTTAAATTCGGTTATTAAAAACAAGAACTGGTTGTCTTAACGAGTCTTCAAAGTTGCATTAATCCCTTAAATTACCATCTTCACCAAACCATCTAGACAAACTTTTTAATATGTAGTATGCCAATGACAGGCATGTATTAAAAAAAATCAAATTCTAAATATTTTATTCAGAAAAAATTGTACATTTTTTCATAATCACAGCCTTCCGAACTGGGTGTGGAGAACCCGTATCTTGGAAGTCAGGGTCTTCCTTTTATGAATAGGTACCTACTATAGTCTGAGACATAGATTTGTGAAAGTAAAGGGTGGATATAAAGTAAGGTATCCAGCAATCTTTAGAAACTAGCTGAGGTTTACAATACCATAATGTAGAGGTAGACATGGCAAGAGGAAAAACATTGCAAAAAGGATAATAATCTGTTTTATAGTATTAAGTAACAGGAGGAATGAGTTAAGTTCACTATAATCTACTGTATCTATCCTAGCAGAGAAGCTAGAAATAAATAGTAGGAGTTTTTTCAACACAAATATGGTGATGACGACAAAATCGAATACATTATCGCAAAGCAAAATGTCGAACTCGGACATGATCCGCGAAGTAACAGGAAGGAGGACAGTCAAAAAATGTACGTGTGATTGAGGGCAAGAAGCAAACTGACACGTAGATAATTTGTTGGCCATTGATTTTGAATCACGGATAGAACTTCTTGTGAACCAAGTTCGAGTTCTAAAAATAGAGACGTGAGGTATTTCCACGTGGGAGTTCTCGCTCGTATCTACCTGAATATCACTTTACTCTGGCACCGATGACTAAATTATATCACAGTTCTATAACAAATAAAATCTTCAACGTAATAAACTACACTAAAATACGATAACTTTGATATAAAATATGGTAAAAGAAAGTTCTACTAGCCGAAAGGTCACTCAAGGATCTAGAATGTCTCGACTTTAACACTCTTTGCACTAGAACCACAATATTTTGTTTAAAACTTAATATAGCTTGTAAATAAAAAATAGGTAGATTCAGATTTAAAAATTGATTTAAAATAAAGATTTAAAATTAAAATACAGCCATGATCAAAGTGACTGTGAAGTGAAAGCCGCCATGTTGAATTTGACTCGTTCCATGCGGACAGGCGGTCAAAAGGAGATAGTGTTGTGCGCAAGTCCAACTTCGTACACGCCCGGTTTAATCAATCGATTGGACGAATTAGTAATACCATATTTAAAAATATTTTATTTAAAAAACCGCAAGATGTTTTTCACTTCTCATGCTCGTAAAGTCCTACTTTACGCCTTGTGTAGGCGAACTAAAAAGGCTTTTTATGATCTTGTGCTTAAAAGCAACCTATGAATAAAAAAAATATTAATTAAAAAATTAATAATAACAATTTTTTTTTAATCAGAGGTTTAAAAAAGAAGGTTCTTGTTTTTATAGTTTAAGTTTTGTTAGAAGTTTCTAATAAATTATAAATAATAAAATTAACTTTTATCTTAAAATTGTATTATTTTTATTTTTGTTTCGTTGTGTAAATTTTAATTTTGAACTCGAGTGCCTAATTTTCAATTCGATGTTTTGAAATACATATTCACTTTGTGTGAACTGGCAATTATCTCCATAATGGCAACATTTGTACAATGACAGTCAAATGACAGTTCAGCGCCAACATTGAAAAATATGACAACCATTTTTCGGAGCTCCACACGTCTAGTGTATTTAGCCAATAAAAAGAAATTTTTAACATAAATATGTAAGACCTTGATTCCGGTTTGGATGCTTTGATAAATATCTTACTGGAGTGACATTTTTGTGGCAAATCTATCTTATCACATTTTTACACGAAATTAGAGCAAAGAAATTTAGAAGATATCGGAAGTTAGGTTCAAAGGACACAAGATTGTCAGCTTCGCCGTTAATAAAATTCTAAATCTGAGCGAAGCAGTCATTTTTAGAAAATGGAATGATATGTGACATGCCTACTGTGAGCTGCTCTTTAGTGTGTATGAGTATAGTATGGCTATAAGTAGACGGATATTTCAAATTTGGGGACCCAAGGATCCCAGAGAATGAAAGTAAGCCCTGACAGTGTTAGGGAGAGAGGTTTCGAGAAGTTGAAACCGTAGGCGGAAAACTACAGACTTTACAGATCGCGGTTGTCATTCAAAAAAGGAAGTAGGTATGTAATTTAAAAAAGACTCGGGAAAGAAAAGGATAAGGCTAATTAAGCACTTTCTCGTATCTTTGCCGATGCTTGTGGTTTAGGCGATCATACGAAATAATCAAATATAAATATTTTCTTAACAGACGAGAGTAGAGTACGTGGCAAAGATAGTTGATTTATTGTGATTATTACACAAAGCGAACATCTTTATGAGCAACTGTGCCTCGGCGTTTTGGGTTTATGGGAAAGTTTAGGGCTGTCGGAGCGGTTTTTTTTAAATGTTTGTATTACGCCGTTTGGCAACTTCGCCATGATTTAGTGTGAGAGCTTTGATAACAAAGCTACATTCAATTAAGTAGAGCAGAGGAGAGATGCTATTGTCGGGTGAAACATATTTTTTATTGAAATAGACATAGGTAGTAGTTATTGATCGATAAAGTTCCATACTCGCACTACAAATCAAAGGGAAAATACATACACCTAAAACCATTACCATCTTTTTTGGGGCAGTCGGGAAAATTTAGATCAAAATGGCCGGATCAGAATAATCGGCGCGTGTCAAGCACGTATTTTTGGTAGATAATGATAACTCATTTTGGTAGTTTCAGTAATTTTGGTGGACAATGATAACTCATAAACCTATTTTTTATTTATTTTGTTTTTAGATGTCATTTGTAAGCGATTTTGCCAAGTTGCGACTAATGCATATCAAGACTATTATAGTACCGAGTGTTATGTTTTTAGAAACGTCATAAACTTGTTAAGCTGAAACAACTCGTATCAGCACATGACATTTCCCGTCAACGAGAAGGTGACGAGAGGACAGTTAAAACATTAATTAGTCATCAATCGTTATGAACTAGAATTAAACTAGTGCAGGTCAGGAGTCCCGCCAAGTCAAGCACACTGCCGCCACCAAAAACCCATTTCTCGAAGTAGCTCGAGGAACTTTTGTACATACATTTTACAGGAAGGGTGTATTATTTCTTCCTTACCTACCATCAGTTTGAGGTCATTATTTTTTAATGTTAGTAGGGTTAGGAAGCTTGAAAACTCAATTTACTGTGTTAAGGGGCTATTTGAAAAAGCCAAAATTTTAGAGTATTAGGTTAGAATTAAATGGGACGTTGCAACACGGTGTCACCTCTAGGATGTAGTAGCATAAATTACCTCAAGTCGAATGTTTACTTACTGTTAAGCTGATTTCAATTAACCCCTACACACATTAATTGCCATCTCGAGAGAAATATAAAACAAATCCCAATCATAGTAATTATTATGCTATGGTTGAAAATTGCAACTGTTATAATAGTTTATTTTTAAGATGCCAAAAACTAGTAAGCAGCTTTCCCTCTATCATAATTTATTCTACGTCTTTTTAGTTTCGTGTAAATAAAAAAAGACAAATCATAAAATCATAGAACTAAAGTTGTTAGGAACATAAAAAGTGATTCGTTTTTGGTATATCAAAAATAAAACCCTGTAGAATGGTTGTGAGCGGGATTTTTTCTGCGTAATGTCGCAGTCGTTCTCTATGAGTTCAATGGTCGTACACGCGAACCGGCACTTCGGCCATCAGGTTATCGGAGTTAGTAATGTAAGTAGAACACACCAATTAATGCTAGATAGGGGCGGCCACGTTTCCACAATTACATAACTGCAACATAGCATAAACGGAGTAGATAAATGAGAGAGTATGCTCGTATTTAACCCGTGAAATTGTGGGGTAAAACTATATATATACAATAGACAAATGTTTATTAATATTGGTATGTACATACTAAGTAGCTGTTTGGAATGTCATTCCCACACTTGTTGGTGCAGTGTAGTTTGATTCGGTAGTATTTGTACAGATTCAGTAGATTATTTAACAGAATCCCTAAAATTCAATTAGTGCGCCCTGGCGTGCGTGGTATAAACCGGGACAGAGCAAGATAAAATACGCATCCGCATCGACAAATGTGGGAGCGGCATTATACCAACTGAAAAGAGAAGCATCACTTGGGTGTGGCCGCCGAAATGATGTACTCTTACTTTGGAATTGTTCAAACATTTACAAATAAAACAATAAAATTGTACTTACCTACAGGTGTTGGACCGTTCTGTTTGGCAAACGTGGGGAGAATATTATTCTCGTGGAAATGTTGTCTGTGCTTTTCCTTTTCTTCTGATTTGTGGTGCCTCTCTCTGGGCGTTCTTTGAGGCAGTGGCGGGGGCACGATGATAGGCGCGACGGCGACGGGCGCGACGTGTTTGACGGGTGCGACGTGCTTGACGGGCGCGACGGGTGTCACGTGCTTGACGGGCGCGACGGGTATTACGTGCTTGACGGGCGCGACGGGTGTCACCTGCTTGACGGGCGCGACGGGTGTCACCTGTTTGACGGGCGCCACTTGCTTGACGGGCGCAACGGGTGTCACGTGCTTGACGGGCGCAACGGGTGTCACGTGCTTGACAGGCGCGACGTGCTTGGCGTGCTTGACGGGCGCGACGGGCGTGGACAGCGCGACGCTTGCAACGGCCGCAACAGCCGCTACGGCCGCCGCCATAGCCGGCGCCGACACCGCGGCGGTGAGCGCCGCGGCCGCCATGGCCGCGGGCGCGGGCGCCGGCACCGACACGGGGACATACACGTGCGCGGGCGCGGGCGCAGGCGCGGGTGCGGGCGCGGGCGCGGGCGCGGGCGCGGTCACGGGTGCGGGTGCGGGCGCGGTCACGGGAGCGGTCGCGGGCGCGGACACGAGCGCGGACGCGGGCGAGGACGTGGATTCGAGCGCGGACACGAGCGCGGACGCGGGCGAGGACGCGGACGCGATCGCGGACACTAGCGCGGATGCGGGCGAGGACGCGGGAGCGGGCGAGGGCGAGGGCGCGGGCGCGGGCGCTGGCGCCGGCTTCCTCGTGCTCTCCGTCGGAGGCGAGCTCGCTTTACTCGGTTTACTCGGAACCGCTTTCTCAACAGGTACCATTTTACTCGTTTCTACAATCGAGTCGACTCGAGTCGGCTCACTCTTAATCGTCGTCTTGACATTTATAGTCATTTTAGGCACTATAACGGGACTGTCCGATATTGCCGACACCACGGGCGTTTCGCTAGGCTCCACGGCAGCATCGGACCCCGGATTTCTATTATCATTTATATTTACTAATTCAGACTTCATAACATTATTATTAATAGAGCACATTGAGGGTATTGCATTCATTTGAGGTTGACTGTTACTTGTAGTAGATACATGCACATCAACATGTTTAGGTACAAAATTCGATTTCATAGTACTTTCAAGGCTTGGTTGATTCGCTGCTTCGTTTACCATTCTAGTGAACTCCTCAGCGATACTATGCGTGGGGACGGGCTCCTGCGCAAGATAATACTCGGCTATTAGCTGTTCTACACGACACAACACTCGAATCATGCTAAGATGGCTTAGATATCTACTGCCAATTATACTAAGCACAATGAAAAAGTTTCCTTGTAATCTTAAACTGTATTGTAGCGACTAACAATTAAAATGGTATGTTCGTTTTAGAACACAGGGTGTGTTTCGAATTTGCGTTTCCTGTTTCAACAATTCGTTATAGCTGGGAGGCGTCTTCATAGCATGTTTCGAGTTTTATAGGAACACTAGTATAATTATAATACTGAAAATATACTTACAGGCTGTGGAGTTTGTCTGTCTGTCGATTCCGAACTTAAAAGACTACTATCTGACGAATATAACTCTGAGAAGATATCTTGTTCTGTAACAAAATGTTAGTGATAGCTATAAATAAACAACATATGTAAGTAAGACATAATCGTATGACTTCAGATCTGGTTAAGAATAACTAAGCAAAGCGACGAGCTTGTAAGGCCAGACGAGCGCAATTTCGATAAATTGATTGAAAATTTCGCGACGCAATAGAACGAAACCAAGCTTGTCTGGCCACAGCTTTAGAGCTACTAAATTATTTTGTGCCACACTCACGTGTTACTGGGTCTATGATAGGAAGCCTGTGACTGCGCTTTTGGGCCGGCTGACGAATACCTGAGTAACAAACAAAATCTTTAAAGCACATTACTTACATTTATTGATAATCTGGTCAAATTAGACTAAAAACTAGAAGTGAAGTTCAAATAATTCCCACCCAGCTGAAAATTGGTAGGATTGTTCAAAACACCATCAATGAAATCTAAAGTCCTCATCAATCCGATACGTGCAAAAAAAATTTACTTCGGGTATAAAAACAGTCACAAAAACGGGGTTTTCGCGATTTTCTCAAAAATGGTTCAGGTTACGAGGGAAACTGTTCAAGACAAGTATGTTATCTATAACATTTTCTACAGTATTGCTTATGGATGCATGTTGATAAGACTTATGGTTTTCGAGATATGGTGATATTCATTTCAGACCAGGCCAAAAAACTGACAATTTCTCTTAAGAGGCCTTGTAGATCAAGTATGGACCTATCAACATGTATCTAAAAGCATTACTGTAGACTGTAGAGAATGTTACAGAGAACATACTTGTTTTGAACAATTTCCTCGTAGCTTGAACCATTTTTGAGAAAATCTTCTACACGGAGTAAAAATTTTTGCACATGTTGGATCGATGAGGACTTTTTAAATTTCATTTATGATGGCGTTTTGAACAATCCTACCAATTTTCAACTGGGTGGGAAATATTGTACCCTCGGATGTATAAATTGATTATATTATGATATTTTAATTAAACAATTAATTAAAAACACAATTTTTTTGTGAATAAATCCTCTTTCGACCACCTACCAACCAGATTTAAAAGAAATAAATTTAATTATTTAAGAAACCAAGTTTTTATTGCATTGTCATCGGAGTTTACACAGGTACATCGAATTTCAACTCCAGCAGACATCGACAAGTGGTTCAAAATTTTTTTTTTTTTTACTATTAGAATACATAAAATATATTTACATCTTAAATTTAAAATAACAAACTAAACTAAATAGAACTAAGAAATTTACAAAAAAAATAAAATTTATAATCAAAAAGTAGTTTTAAAATTCAGTTGCAAGATTTGACCCATTACTGACAAGGCTAGCTAAATAAAAACTTGTAATAATATAGCGCACTAATATTGATTCTGTGCACAATTCTATGATTTTGGTGCCCTCTGCAACGGCAAACCAAATGAGAGCAAATGTAAAATCCCACAAATTATGCTATTCAATTAATTTAGCTTGAAAACATGAATCAATCATCACAATGACGATTTCAAAATTATTGCTTTAATACAATATATAATTACCAAGTACATTGGTGTATTTGAGATTTACAAGGAATTTGTCTCAACACCCAATTTTTTTTTTGTTCTACGTATCAAATAACAAAATAAAAACACGCGATAAGGAGACGCAGGACTCGACCGGACTGTTTCAATACTAACTCCGCATCAAATATAACCAAAATGATTTCACAATTTGAATTTCATATTTTTAGACCAAGGCAGACAATTTGAATTTCAATCGTATTCTTAATAGCGTCATTCGTTTTCGTTTCGTTTCTACTAGCCCCATTGTGGCGCCCGGAATTGTCTCGGCTTATTTCACTCTCATGACATTTTGAATGACAGCGAAAGTGACTGAGATAGCGTCGAGCGCACCAAAATGCTGCTGCTGTCGGGACGTGAGTCTGCGACGTAAGTTTACTTCGTCGTACACTAATGTTAAGACTATTCTGGGCATCAGTTAAAACAGTAGTTTCTAAATAACATGTTAACTACCACACGAGCATAGAAGGATTCTGCTGTTCTATGGTGTGAGTATGTCTGCATGTATATTACCTTGACTGAAACAATTTAGACTTCTCTAAGTGCGACGTATCGTTGTAATCTTAGTATTTGTTGAAAATAGACATTTGACAATTTTTATTGCTGAAAATTATTATAAAATTGGTAATTAGCTAGCTTATTTCATCAAGACTACGGGCCCCGCCTTCATGTTATCATCTGTCAAGATTTGTTGGAAATATTTAGTTTTTTACACGCTTCGTCACTTTCTGGACCGTGGTAAGCATAGCGGCAAGAGTGAGGCAAGCGTGGCTTGCGGCATGCTCGGTCAGCCAGTACACGGCTATTATAGCATAGTGAGCAATGTTACGTGTGCGATTGATACAAAACATAGGGGGACGTAACAAACTTCCAGACTGGTTGCACAGCTATGCGGACGGACGTTCCACAGATACAGATGAATTTTTGGATAGTAGTGAAATCAGCTTTAACAGAAAGTGCTGCGCCTACATTATTAAAAAAAAAATATATAAAAACATTGAAGTAATATGTATCTAGAATGTGTCCTGTCTACAGTCTAGATGCTCGTTTTGTGATTTTATTATTATTTTCGAATTAATCTCGAATAAATATATAAGGGTGTACTATGAGACACTCCGGTCACATTTATGCAAACAAGTTTCACTTTCAAGTCAATTTAAGACTGCAGTAGTACTTTTTCTCTCTGAAATAAATATATTAGATTTGATTTTCAAGCCAGTGACGTGAAATGTGGAAAATTAGCCACATTTAATTGTGTCATCGCAATATACTGCGGAGTTGTACACAATTTCTTAATGTTGAGACGCAGTCACGTTTATTTTCAGTGTACCGTCGATCTTCATGGTTAATTATAGGATTTCTCGGATTTCGTTACAATAAGTTTTTATTTAATTCACGACAAACTCTTTTAAAATCGACGATGGTCTCATAAATAATGCACTCAATTTTGTTTACGTCGACTAAATAATATTGGGAATAATTAGAGATTTAATAGATAGTAGTAGAGCTGAATGTAATTTAATCAAATTTAGTTTCAATTTGAATGTAGCTTATTAAGTTATAACTCTCTTTTAACGCATTTATTACGTGGTCTAGTCTTGCAATAGGCTCGAGCTTGTTGCCTAGGTGTGCCGGCTCGGGAAAGTAGTCGGCCTTTGCTGAATACATAAAATTACATCATAATTCATAACTATGTCTATGCGACTTTAAAATATTATGCCGGCGTCACGCATTGGCCCTAATTGCAGCAAATTCGTACTCCAGCAATTTATTTGTCATTGCAACTTTGATGTTTGACGCGTCCGACATAGGCTGTTCCCCCATTTGTTAGTGCGGTATCGTTTTCCTCTATGCTCAGCGTATGTTCTGTACTAACTCGGTGCAAGCCGATTTCTGCCAACTTCTATATCGTGCTTAATGCTTCCCGACTCATGCGGAACTAGCTGCGCCTTACGATTTGCCTCATTTTTCGCGATAAATAGCCTATTCGTTAATCCAGGGAAGTGGCCTTCATATCAAATTTCATCCAAATCTAGCCATTTTTGCGTAATTGTAAACAAATATTCAAACATACAAACTTTGACATTTGTAATATTAGTAGGATAAGCAGGAGTGGGTCGGGATGATATCCAAAGGTAAATAAATAGCATTCCAGACGCCGAACCCGCACCGACTAATAAAGGACCGATCTTAAGAGTGCTGGGGGCGCGTTACAATCGAGATATACAGGGTTAAAAGGAAAGTGTATACTAAACTGAAAAGGGTTCGTAGTATTAATCATTATGAACAGCAGTTAGTATGGGACAAAATCAAAGCGCGAAAAAATCAACTGTTCCATAGGAAAATGTCAATGGAATCCGACGAGATGTATGGCACAGCTGTTTCTTCGCGCTTCGAGGGTTTGTCCTATAGTAACAGCTGTTGATAATGATGAGTACTACGAATCCATTTCGGGTTAACACACCCTTTCCTCGAAGCCCATATTGAGGTGTACAGCATGTTAGAGGACGTGTTTACCAGGCATAGACTGGTGCAAGTGTGTCGGGGGCTGCGAGTGTGGAAGTGAGGCGGTAGCCGCGGTGGGGGTGGCGGGGGAGGGCTGCGGCCCCCCCAGGGTGGTGGAGTTGTTCCTACCGCCCGACGAGCTCGACTGCAGGTTCGGCGTGGGCAGCTGGGGACTGTTGGTCGCATAGCCGTAATCTGGTAACACAGACAACACACGTGAATAAGCTCCTACTAGTATGGAACGACTATTTTTGAGGAATTGGTTTGCATACAGTTTTAAGGAAAAGTATTTCAAGCCGAAAAGGGCTCATAGTAATCATCATTATAAACAACTTTTACTACGAGCTCAAGCGTGAAATCGTGAAAAAAAACTGCTGGTTGTCGAGGGTCATTGACATTTATTCTACGGAACATCCTTTTTAGTGTCATCTCAATGTTGGTGCCGTAGTAAAAGTTGATCATGATGAAGAGCCCTTTTTGGCTTTGCATATCCTTTCCTTATAAGTCTGTGTTGTCTTAATGGCTGCTCCTAAAGTATTAATATTTTCAATAAAACCACCACTAACATCGTTTATTTTCCGTTTCGTAAACATTTTGACATTGCTCTACCAATAGGCGACGAACTGCAACTAACTGGCCTCTCCAGATGATCTCACAATTTGTTAAGTTTTTTGTCACACAAACTTTACCACGTTTTTAAGATATATTTTTAATTATTATGAATAAACAATATATTAAAACGCCAATTTTTAAATCTCTCCAAAATGTTCTATATTAACTATAAAGTCGTTTAATAAGTTGAAATATGTTACAGTTTTTCATAAAATTATATAATAAACTATAACTTAGCATTATTTTCCCCTAGTAAAAATAAAAAACGATCACATAAAAAAATATTGTAAAATGATATGTATAGGATTTCGAAAATTATTCTATTATAATTGATTCAAATGATTACAAGAACTGTACATGTAGCTCAAACTGAAAGTACAACAATTAACAAAAACAAAAACAATTTATTCATGTTGCAAATAAAGAAATAAGAAGAAGCGGCTATAGCTTGCAGGAAGGGTTCCAAATGTTTTCAAATTCCCCAATGTATGATTTCGGAGACCTTATTACCCGACTGCCAACGAAACGTTTAAAGCTTATGGCATCAACTGCGTATTAGATGCTCGGGGCGATCTGCAAAAGAAATTTAGCCATCAGTTCTGAAATCATACTACTTACTACTATAATATAAAAATAGAGAAAAAGACAAAAAATGCTGCAGAATGAAATTTGATAAAAGTGTTGTCGTTTCAGTATAACAACAGCTTGCACTCCAAGATTTTTCAGTTGTATAGATGTTACAAACAAACATTAGGCACTCTACAAATATAAAATGTTGAATACTACATAGTCATAAAATGTAATGAATATGTTGATTTGAACACCACAAATTGCGTGCTGTCTTATACTTACACAGAAGTTTTGACGTTCCGGAATTCAGAGCAGATATTGGAGTACGAAGCAGAGACATGCCCAAAATAACAACGATTTTGGGCAATTTAGTGCTTTTAGAACGTACCTCCTACAACCGGTTTATAAGCAAAAAAGATTCCAGGTTCTATTTCCAGATGGTTAGATGACTAAATTATGGTTCTATATCTGCTCTGTCTGGGTGCTAGTTGTACGAAGTCTTTGTGTGTGATGGCCCCACACTAGGGAATCCTTGTGTGGCGGTGTGAGTGTAAAACTTCATTTAATGTAGCATCTCGATGTAGTCGTAAGAACACGTCAAAAACCAAAAAAATGACAAGACATTTCAATGATATTAAAAAAACTTTTTAAACGCTGATTTACACAGGTACATCCAATTTCAGATCAATTATACGTCAGGAAGTGGTTCTAATTTAGCTTTTAAAATTTGACGCACACAAACGTACAAATACGGCGTAAGCGTGTAAAAACGATTAACATACAGCAAAATTATCAAAACACGATTAATTTACGCTGACAGTAAAATTGTAGTTGTTTTGTAATGTAAACTGTAATGTCTTGTGCTCAGGGGTCCTATTCTGACGGGTGAGATATTATACGGTCCCCGTCGTTCTCGTTAGAAATGTCATCACAGTGAGACTGACCGAGATAATCTCGAATGGCCCAGAATAACCATTAGGGTATGGAAATGGCTCAGAAGACCCAGGGGCTCGAATGGCTCAGAAGACCCAGGGGTCTTCTGAGCCATTCGAGATTAAAGGTCAGTCTCACTGTTATGACTAGGGAACGGGTAATATTTACATATGCAACCGCAAATTTTCTCCATTTTCAGCGATCATTGCATATTTTGTCTGAAATCTACTGATCAACCATATTTTCGCTATATTTACTACATTTTTCGGTGGGATACTATTGATAACAGTTAAATTTAATGTTAAAAAAAGAAATCTCTGTCCACTAAAAATCAATTATGTTATTCCAAATTACAATACAATATTTTTAATGTTGCATTTAATTCGGTCCTTAGTCATGATATTTCTATTATGAGCGTCAGTGGCCAAGATAATACTTCAGTCGCCGGAATAGGGCCCCTGATTAGCGTTCTATGTTACGTGAGTAATGGCTATAACTTTGCAGTTTTATTACGAAAAGATATTTAATCATAATTATTTTAATCATTACAATAGTTTTTTTACATTTTTAGACCTCGGATAGAAAGTAAAATATGTAAATTGGTTTTATCTATCCTATTAGGGGGCACCCATAAATTACGTAAAGGGGGACGAGGGGGGTCGACGAAGTGTGACTGTGTGCCAAGGAGTGCGAGAAGGGCTTAAGTTTTGTGACGTCACATTTCAAAATGTAATTCTAAGTAACGAGTTTTTGACCAAGCGAGCGAGCGCCTATGCAACGACTGGCCAAATTTGCTTTCATCTGTCCGGATGTTTGTTTGTTTGTTGGTTCTTGCGTACAGGTTGCATTTCTCAACAAATCTGGACGAAACTTGTATAAAATTTTACAGATATTGTGACGACACAGAAATGTGGTGAATCAGTGTTTTATCTCAAGAACCTCTTGACTGATTTCACTAATATTTGAAATTGTTTACAGTTAGGAATCGTATACTTCTGCCTATTAAATTAAATTGTTGAACCATTCATACCAAGTTTTGTCGAGATTCGTTGAGAAATGCGACCTGTACGCGAAGACCAACATACAAACATCCAGACTCTCGCGCGGTCTACTGCTCGCAGAATTACTAGCTCATCATTTCTAGGCCTAAAATTGCAAAAAAATGTGTCGTCACACTAGGGGAGACACTAACGTGACCAAGTGACAAGGACGGGAGGAGAAGGGGGTCAAATAATTATGAAATTTGTGTGATGGAATTTACGGATGGCCCTTTAGTCCTAAACGATCCTCTTTGATCAACTAAAACAAACATAATATAAAACACCGAGTACCGAAACAAAATACAGTGCTCACAAAGACCGAAATCAGCCATTACATACAGGGCATAAGGAAAGGGTATGCTAAGCCGAAAGGGGGCTAATGCCCATCATTGAATCATCATGGAAAAATTTCAATGTCACCTGAAAAAATTTGTGGAAGAACTGATATTTTTTTCGCGATTTCAGGGTTGGTCCCATAGTAAAAGTTGTTCATAATGATGAGTACTATGACCCCTTTTCGGTTTAGCACACCCTTTCCTTATAGCCCTGTATAGTATAAAGTATAATGGTATACTTACATGGAGGCGTGTGACCCGGTGCGTTGTTATATCCTATGTAGTGGCCCATATACTGATAGTATCTGTAAATATAACAATAACGCTTGTCAAATACATCATATTCCTGCAAAATTAAGGTATTCATAAACTTCAATCCTACGACCAATTAGTTGTGTCAAACTATTATTACTGTTTTATTATTTTGATGGTAAGCAATGATGCGGCACGCGGGCCTGGACGAAACTGATTCACTCGCGACTTGAAGACACCCAAAATTATATGTAATTACTAGCTGACCCGACAGACGTTGTCCTGTCTTAACTATGAATATTGAATTCAAACTGTCTTAAATTTTATAATGATCTGCTCGACTTCCTTGATTTTATCTTTCACTAGCGGCCCGTCCCGGCTTCGCACGGGTAGACTTTGGGATAAACGTAGAGTAAATTGAAATCGGTCCAGTCGTTCACGCGTGATGGCGTGACCAAAGGTGTTGAGAATAATTATAGGAACTCTTTGTTATAACCTCTATTCTCATGCTATTGCGTAACTATAGCAACCGTAGTTTGTTGATGCTAACTTGTCAATTTATAGTAAAAATTATCAGTATAAAACGCACACTGTTTTGATAGATATGATTGAATTTGAACTTTGTACAGAGGTAATAAAGTGCAAATTGACTCTTGGACGTTAGGAACATACCTACATTGCTTAAACAACAGTGAGTGCTTGCAATTCAATATGAACTTTATACAATAGCAATAAAGCTCGTTTTAGTTAGAAAACGTTTGTATGGGAAAAATAAAAGGGCTGTTTTTAGGGTTTTTCAATATTTCTGAGAGATTTTCTTAATATTTTTTTCCGTAAGAACCTTCTCCTAATAATAACAAATACAACAAAAAAAGAATTAGTGAAATCGGTCCAGCCATTCACGCGTGAGGCCGTGACCAAGGAAAACGGGTTTCATTTTTATATATATAGATAAGAACCTTCTCCTGACAATAATTAAAACAACAAGAAAATAATTAGCGAATTTGTTCCATCCGTCCACGCGTGATGCGATGACCAAGGGATATAGAGATTCACTTTTATCTTCTTAATATATATAAATTACGTGTCACGTTGTTTGTCGGCTATAGACTCCTAAACTACTTAACCGATTTCAATCAAATTTGCACATCGTGTGCAGTTCGATCTAACTTAGTTTTAATGTAACTTTTGACATTTGACATTAGAATTGACGCAATGGCTTTTTTTACCAATTCGAATTAAATAGTCATCGAGACAGGACAACGTCTGTCGAGTCAGCTAGTATTTAATAAAAAAAAATATTAGATAGATAGATAGATATTACGATTATTTATTGACTATTTACGCCATACAGTTTAACTAGAGATTTTTTATATTCCTGTCAAACTGTTTAAGGTAGCGCGGTTTTGCGAGCGATTAAAAAAATGACCCTCATGGTAAATATTACAATGTCGTGATTTCGAACATGAACAAGTGAAAAATTAAATGGTTATATTGCTTCATATTATATGAATTACCAACCCATCACTGTCACAGCACATTCTCTCCACATGCCCGAGCCACCGGAGCATGCTGACTTTCATTTTCGTGACACTTTCACTGTCTCTTTCTATCATAAAACTATCTATAATAATAATAAATGTATTTCTTTAAGTGAATACTTTTATACTTGTTTCGAAAAATTGTGCTGTGCTAAGGTCTTTTGAACGTTTTTCTTTTGCGTGCGTATTTTGTTGACTGTAGAACGAAATCTCATTTTCTTCGAAACTCGAAAAATATTCATACCAGCGATTAAAGAACTACCCCCGTAAGGATGGCGAAACTGCGGGTACAGCTGGTAAATTAATAATTTCCCCCTGTTATTATATCTTTTTATTTCTAACCTAACCTAACTGGGGTTACAATTTTAACAAGTGCTCAAAAGTCCGCACAAATTAGGATGGATGGTCTCGAGTGTGTTAAAGTAACCATGTTAAATATACATATATCTACATATGTTTCTTCTTTATTTCTTATTGTTTCCTTCGATACTATATTTACAGCCTCGGCCACACAATCCATGAGTGGCATGAGAAGCAGTCAGGAAAAGAGACAAAGGCTCTATTTTTATGCGCAAGTCAGAGGAACAGGATTATACTTGTCTGTAGAGACAAAACCTAAAGCGAAAGCTGACCGAGAAAACAGTGTGGTTCGCACACATCGTAGGTGCGAGCAGTGTCCGAACCACAGCGGCTGTAAGTTACACCAGGGCTTCCTAACAACTCCTCGTTAGAAGACTGACGCTTCCTGTGGATTCAGCACTCACACTTTTTCTCTCGCATCCCTTTCACACGCACATTCACACCCTCAATTGCTATATTTATAGCGTAATTAATGTAATTACTAGAATTAGAAGCTAAAAAAAGTATACTGACCCCGGCGATCCTGCACGAGGCTGTTGGTAAGATTGCATGCCCATCGGAGTGGGCTGGAAGACCAGAGTGGGGTACATGACGGGGCCGGTGGTAGCCGCCCCTCCCGGGATGTACGGCTGCTGTTGTCTGCAGACGCGTCCACAAACATTGCCTTAGATACACGTTATATGCACGAGGTACACACGAAACAACAACTAAATTGCTACGTATCAAGATAGAATGCGACCAATTGAAATAACAAGCAAACAGGAAATTATGTCAATTAGTTGCAATTTCCCAGCAGTTACAATAGATAGGGTCAGTGCCTTAGTCTCTTCCTTCCGATTGCGTAGGCGCTGGCCGTATGTCGAGCAAAAAATGAAAAAAACAGTGCCAGTTGTGTATTGTAGGCGAGCCCATGGCAGTGTTCGATTGTACAATGACTTGAGGAGGCATCACGAAGTTGATAAAATTTTAACTAATGAGTGTTTAAGAACCGCAAGACAAATTAAACTTTAGACTAGTGTTTATTGGATCGATATTTCAGCGTGCGGCTGCGCATTATCCTTGCGGTCAATACCCCAGGCTCTCGGGCACTATCCCTCTTATGAAATTCATACTCTGGCGGCGCCACTTTGAAGATGCATGACGTAGATATTGATTTCTTAACCCATATCCCATTGCAGCTTTCAAGAGCATGGAGAACATACTACATTGTTGTATTTGAAGTTGTATGCTTATTTGTTTATCTTGTTTAAATTCACACATTCACAACATAATTTACTATACCATAGTTTTTAAACATTAATGTGATGGAAGGTATTGAATCTTGCGACACATGACTCCCCATAGTGCGAGACTCAGGGTTCATACCTTACTAAAATTATTGTCTCCAAAACTACCCAATAACACTATAAACAAACAAACATATTATTCAGGATGTCGGTGCACGACTGCCCCTACCTTCAAAGAAAGGCTTAGATCACTGACCTCGGATGTGAATTCGGTCTCGTTCCATGCTGCGACGCTCTGTACTGGAAGTTGGCGTACTGCGGTCGCGGCTGCGTCTGGTTCGGTGCCACGAAGTTGTGCCCGGCCTGGAAACAATACGGTGGATACGTCACATGGTATCTTTAAAGAATTTCGAACAAAACGTGCTTGCCCTAAATCAATGGCTAATCTAACATTAAACCAGTGTTGGACATAATTATAATATTCACCCGATGATTCTTCGTCTTCTTCTCGCGTTCGATGCTGGTTGTGAAATCGTTGCGCATATCCACCGTTTTAAACCGCGGAAGTGTGACAAACATTTATATATATTATCGTTTTATCACATTTTCGCCAAAATAAAACGGTGGTAGGAAAACCTGTCCGCGGCCCGTGCGAGGCGGGCTGGAGTCTTCTTCCCAAATCTTCTTTCTTTTTGTTGTGCTTAATTAAGTTGAACTACTCGTAGTCTCGGTCGAGCCGAAGAAGAAATGTTGACGATGAAAGATCTTAGCATCCTTCTTCATCATCATTTCTTGTATAGCTCACCAGAATACTTTTCAGAAATGTCTCAACAATATTATGAATAAAAATTGTGTCCTTTATTACATTCAGCCAGATTTAACTACTTATTATGCGAGATTATCCGGGGCCTACACCCGGGCAGACAATATTATCCGTTCTCTTTTATCTGAGCAAAGACGACATCAAAAGCAGCCGTATAAGCTGGGAAAAATTCATACTAATAATAAATGCGAAAGTCAATATTTAAGTTACCTTTTACAATATATAACGAGTAAAATATAAAGGATTTTTTCATGGCTACCTAAAAAAAGAAGGTAGTTGTTTGCGGCGTGTTTTATTGTTTGTGTTGCTCAGCTTTTTAGAAATGTTTCAGCCTCATATATCCACAATTTTTTGGCACTGCTGTTTTTCGTGATTTTTTACCAAAAAAAAAACATACAGACGAATTGATAACCTCCTCCTTTTTTGAAGTCGGTTAAAAGGGCATTTTAGCAAAAACTGTAAATTTATGATAGATTTTGCAGTTTTTACAGTTTTAGTGCTATACTCGGGCCATTTTAAGAAGCCACAATTGACGGCTGTCAGTTTTATCTTCATAGTGAGGTGACCTGCTTAAAAACATCGATTAAAATGAATGAATCAATACTTGAAACATATGTAAATTTTAAAAATCATCAGGCGAATCCCTGTCTCATTATTATTTTTCTTTCGTAAATTAATTAAGGAACAAAATAAGACAAGTACATAATTTAACAAAAAAAACAACATTTATTCAGTTGAACTATCAGAACTGTTATTAGTATTGTCATCTTCATCACTGCTGTCAGCACTCAGAGATATTATTAATTCACGCTACGATATTATTTTGAAGAGAGTAACATTCTTACGTCAAGTAAATAAAATGACAGATTGGGACAATGTCGTGTTTATTGACGAAACATGGTTGAATGCGAACCATACGGTTTCGCGGTTTAGTCAGCTTAGAAAACCCATCGAAAATTATAATGGACAATGCACCGTATCATTCTGTACAAGTCGATAAACAACACCAACTCAAGCAAATAAAAAGCAAGAAATTGTCTCGTGGCTGGTAAGAAATGGTGTGGATGCAAGTCCAACTTTATTAAAAGTTGAGTTGTCACATCTGGTAAAAGCAACTAAGCCGTCCAAGCTTCGCTATGTAATCGATGAACTAGCCCTAGAGCATGGACACGAAGTTATTCGATTGCCTCCCTACCATTGCCAGTATAACGCCACTACAGAAGACTGGAGAAAAGTCGTAGAGAAAACAAAGAAAATAATTTTACAAGATTTTGAACGAGATGTGAGAATAGACAATATTATAGAAAATGAACTAATAATATCACGCTAAAGGACCGGAAAAAGGCAGACGACATATAAGATCCACAACGAATGTCGAGGACATTTTAAAGAAAGTCAGACAATTAAAGTGGCGATGGACAGGACACATGACAAGAGACAGCAGAATTAAATGGACAAAAATTATAACAGAGTGGCCACCACGGGATGGCAAAAAAAGAGGAAGACAGCTTAAAAGATGGATGGGTGACATAAAAAACATTGGTGGAGTAATCTGACCAAGAAAGGCTAGCGACAGAAAGAAGTGGAAAGGGCTCGTCACAGGACACGCTGATCACGACACAGAAAAATAGTAATAATAATTGTCAATACTATGTTTAAATTATCAGCAATAAAAGGCTTAAATTATAAATAAACGTAGTCAGTAAGATCAGTCCAATAAAAAAGCCGGGTCAGTAAATTGTACCTTACCAAATCAATGATTTTTCTATTTAGTTATTTTTTGTATTTTTATAGTTTGTTAAAAGAATAATAAATATTTATGTTTTATTATAATCACAACGTGGTTATTAATTTATGGTGGTATTTCTTCACAAGTACCTAATCATTGCATTCGATTCAACTTATCAGCCTTCGATTTTTAGAGTAACATCCTTAGTGTTTAAAAAGAAAAAAGGTTAAGTGACGCAACATTGTAACAACTTTCAGTTCTTTACGAGATCGTAAATTATCTCGTAGATCAGTAATTATTTATTATGTTTAAAATGGTTTATTAAAAAAACAAATCATAAAATAACTCGTATCGGTCATTATTACAATAAATATGTAATCGTAATTGAAAAAAGTTCAGCAATTGTGCAGTTCTAACAAAACGAAAAAATATATTATTTATGCCCGCCGTTACTAGGTTACGTTGTTGAATTTCGATGAATTGTCAAACGGGGCCTGTAAAATTGTCCCATATAGTCTACAGTTTTTCTCTTAAACAGGCGAGAGCTCGACTTTGGTTACCGAGGTGTTAATCCGAAGTGTCATTGCTATCGGATTTCACTTGTTCCCAGGAACGTAGCGAAAAAAGGAATGAAACCGCAACGAATAAAAAATAACTGAAAGTTAAACCGCAGGACGCCGCTACCGTATATATTTTTGTTATTCCCGTATTATTTTTCCCGACCTCTGCAGGATTACGTTACCATGACAGCAATTTCTACCTAATCAAAGGCAGCATATTAATGATCAATAAGCGTAGGGATAACGTTGAACACATTATTATTTGCAAGAAAGAAACCCTGTTATTGCTTATCGAGATATATTTGAGACGTGCATCTACTGGAGTAAATCACATGACGAAAGAGCCCAACTCAAAACACAAAGTTGGTTCTTATTGTTGGAGTCCAAATCTCAATATGAAATGCATCATTTAACTTGGCTCCTATTTCAAACGGCGACCGAAACGAATTCTTAGAAGGTGAACTAGGTTTATAGATAAGAACAGAATATATACATTACAATTTTTGTTCTATACGGATTTACGAGGTATGTTAAAATTGTATATTGAATGCACTAATTACTTACCATATTTGTTTTGGACATATCTTGCTGCGGCGCTGGCGGTGCAGAGGGCTGCGGCGGCGTCGGCTGGACCCTCAGCGGGGGCTGGGCAGGGGCCTGCGACCCGCCCGAGCTGTTCGGCATGAAGGTCGCGCCCGAGGCGCCCGAAGGGTGGTAACATTCCACCGGTCCTGCAACACGACACACCATGTAACAGCGCGAAACTGCACAAAACACATTAAACAAAAAACAAAAAACAGAAAACAGATTGCAAAAATTAGCATACTTTTGTGACAGTTACGATTTCCTACAATAGTCAGGCTTTTTTTGGACTTGACCAAACCTAGGCACATTTTGCATGATTTAACTTTGACCTGCTCAATCTATTAATTAGTAATTATTAATTATTAATCTATTAAGTCCTCGTACCGCGCCTGGCAACGTGGTGGTAAGTTTAAGAGACTGTGTGACTGCATGTACGATCAATTGCTTTTATATTTATGCAACACAGACCAATCTTGAACGCTGACCACTCAAACTACGGCTAAAGCCAAATTTACACACCACAATACTAAGTCGCAGCCGTCGGGCGCATGCTTTAAATTACAAGCTTGGATTTTTGGCTACGTTTCCGGGAAGGTATGTTACTTCACTGTTTAGTGCCAATATCTTGTGAGCGGCAACAATTTTAAAAGATATAAATCCGACCTGGCAACTTGCGATCATCGTCTGCTCTACGACAACAAGGAAAAGTACGTGTGTACATAAGGATCCTGTTATTCTCAAAAACAATAAATATTGAGTATAATGCTAGAATTTGACATTCGTATAGATCATTATATCCGCTAGTAGGGAACAATGGAAAATATCAAGAATACTATCACTGAGACTATAATATTATTTACTTTTAAAACTATCATTATTCGCTGGAATCTAATACAGCCGACAAAATGAAGAGTTCAGACAAATGGTTTTGTAAAGACCGCAAACTACGCCTCCTACGATGATGATTTTATTTTTATATATTTTTTATTATTATTTTTCGTACTAATGTAACCCCATTATAAGCGGACCGCAATACATTTAATTAGCGTTATATGTGATCTGCATGTAGACTGTTGAAAATTATTTCATTTGAAAGACAAGTAATTGTACACCAGAGAATCGAACAGTACGTACAGCGATAGAAATTTGCGAATCCAATGACGATGCAGTTTTTGTAATAATATCTAAGCTTTTAATTTGATTAGAAGCTGTGCAACTCTGCCTTGGTCATGTCATGACATAAAAACAATGCAAACAGTGAATCCTTTATATTTTACCATTTCAGCTGGGTAGCTGGGTTGTAAAAGGGGTTTTAAATTGTAACATAGGTATCTAAGTACATGGATGGACATCATGTTACTGTAGACCTCAAAAATGCAATTAATTAACTGCTGTACAATCCATGCATAACTCTGTAACATTTTTAGCGAATATGGTACATTACATATACTCACTGTGTGGTGTCGAAGCCCGCGGATAACTGAAATGCGCTAAGGAAATAATATGCAAAACATAATCGGTCTACATTTTTAGGTACGAAATAAAACTTCAGCATTTGTAAGTACTGTATGCACGTATACAAAAACATAAACGTTATCGACAACACGGCTAAGTAACAATAGCGAATAAAGCAACCTACACACCCGAGAATTGGAAACACAGATGCATTCACTACTAAGTACTTACAGATATGAAAAAAAATATTGTTAGTAAATATGGAAGTTACAATAAACTTACTCGATTGCGGCAGCACTCGGTAATGATGGGAATGCGAAGACGGCATGCAATTCGAGTTGGGATACCGCGATGATGACTGGTCATGTTTGTGAGCATGGTTATGGTTAAGGTTATGTGCATGGTTGTGGTTGTGGCTGTGGGCGGCGGGGGCAGGCACCGGCGGCGGCACAAACTGCAGCGTCACGGTACTCATCGACTGCATGTTGATCTGGTTCGGGATGTGGCCTCCATTGACCTGGGGCCCGTTCATCGACGGCGCGCCTTGGCTTATATCAATCCCGCCCGACGATTGAGTGCCATGGTTCGTACAAGTATGCTGGTATGGTACGGAACTATTCCCTCCTCTTAGAGCTACCATTTTGATTTCATGATATAAATCTTTCAAAAATTGAGTTAGCCAAAGGTTGAACCATTCCCAAAACAAGGGGGACACGATCATCGGCATAGGGGATATATTAACGCACTCTCCCCCACGCAAATCTCAGGGCCATTCAGGCCCTGTTCTCGGGGTCTATCTGCCCTTGAACGGAGGTACACCAAGCCACTAGCGAAACAGAACACTAGACGACGTCTACACCAGGTAGGTTTTCAAAACACCACACCTAATTCGGTGTTCGATTACAAAACATGTGAGAAACACGCATGTTGCTAAAATATTTGCAGACCGCAGTCACATTCGACTAGTTATTTAATGCAGCATAGAGAAAATCGATAAGGAAACCGCGCGCTTCATGCCACTCCGCTGTACACTCACGTTAGCGGCAGATTATAGCGACTTTCACGTAAGCCCACTCGGATAAACAATGCCTCTACCAATGTTTCACAAAAATTAATACACTTAAACCGCTTTCCTTACGATATAATAAAATATTTCACTCAACGAAACCGCCCGAAGAGAGGACAAGCCGAGAAATTTTTAGCAAAAGACAGACAGAGGGAAAGAGACAAAAGTATACTATCCTCCGGGCACAATTTTTGGGCGTTACTAGTAGTCCTCGGTACAAAGCAATGCAGCGATACGTGACACGTTCAAAGCACGATATACATTGAGGCGCGAATGGGATCTGCCTAGTTACGTCAGCCACTGTCAAGCGGCAATGGTTACTGTACATTAATTTTCCTTCAATGAAATCGTGCGTAGCGTACCGACACAGTACGACAAGGGGTGAGTTTCATAAATATGGGGTTGCTAGATGAAAAATGTTGGTAGATTTAATTTTTAAAACTACGTATTATAATATAAGTAATGGTTAATACAAACCCACAGTTACTTTAGTTATGTTAAATAAATCCGGTTTTTTTTTACATTCATTAAATGAAAATATTTCCACAGACAAAGTAAGTCCATAAATTAAATATTAGAGTTATCGATAAAAACAAGTATGTACGAGTAACAACGAGCACTATTAGTTATGAAAACAAAACAGAGTAACTTGAAATAAGCATCCAAACTGCTAAAAGTAACGGGTAAATAAATCAATGGCACCACGAGGGTTTGTTTGCAAGGGTTGCTGCTGTAGTCAGCGTCTCGTCTGCGCAAGTACGGATGTGTCTCGAACTTCCGCTCAATGGAGACGCGGATACACACGGGCTTAACTCATGGCGAATCCTTGTACACGGAAATAATTGGAGAACGTTCCACAGATCATAATTCGATGAACTGTTTTGAACAACAGATAGAAGGCAAGGCTTGATGGATCGTGTTCATCAAGCTGGCATCGTGCATTGCCGTCTGCGATTTTTTTTTTTTACAAAAGAGCGGCAAACAAGTAGTCGTTCAGCTTAATAGTAAACGCAACGCCATCTATCATGTGTCGCAATATGTCTGGGTCGTTTACCCGACGTTGATTGTAATGGTATGGCGATGAGGCGTCGAAGTGGTGCCTCTGAACGTCATATCTAAGGGATCTTGCATTAATCGCGTGAGACTCAGAGTGGTAACGAAATATCACGAGTAGTGTGATTTAACGCGTATTTGTTTTCGTTAGATTCTGATAATGACAAATTGTACCAAAAAAATACACATGATATTGGCGGGGGAGGGGGGGGGGGGGGGGGGGGGGTTAATTTATAACCACACCATGTATCAATAGAGTATCAAAAATCATCACGGGATTAACGGAAGGCCCCTAATCAATACAGTTCAAATCACCCAAGCATAACTGCAACCCTAAATAACCAAAGCATAAGGGGCATTTCATAATATGTGAAATGCGGCTCTTGTCACGATATAGGGTTCACGTTTCAATGCCTTTGTTGCCTCCACTTCAAGCGTAACGCCTAGCTGTCAATAGGCCTAAACACATGGACAGGTTCCGGTGAGCCGTCATACTTTGAAGAACAGTCTAACAGGTGTCCTAGGGTTTGCAAGCCAAGTGCCGATGACCTTTTATAGAAACCTCGTGTCCTAGGGTTTGCAAGCCAAGTGCCGATGACCTTTTATAGAAACCTCTTTGTAAAAGAACTAGTAGTGTCTCTTCGCCGCATTATTCCTAAAATAACTGGAAATGAAAAACTTTAGGCACAGTTTATACAAACTTTTCTAATCCTGAGGTAATACAGCGCGGTTTCCAAAAATACTAACGTTAGCAAGCCTTTGGAAATGTTCTTCAAAGGCGTAGTTTGAAGGGCAGAGAACATTTATTTATTAAACAAAGCCCTACTACTAAGTTATTAGCCGAGTTTGAGCAGACTTTTTGTTTTAATCACGGTTTATTTTGACCTATTTTTTATCTGAATGAACTTTTAAATTCACTATTGCTGTTACGGTTGTCGTATCAAATATATTTCTATCTTTCTTACTTTAACCATTATAACTTTTTATACATCTGATTTGAAGCCACGTAAGTAAATTAACTCGATAGGTATCGATTGGTTTTACAATAGTGTCGATTCTGATCTACTATACTCAAACTAATCTGACAGCACTGAATGCGACATCTTTTTCATTTCAATATGTGTGAAAAGGATAGTTTTTAGACAAGTCAAAAAAAATATGCAACAACGAGTCTTATTTTGCAAAACAGTGACTTCTCATTCACAAACGCTAACTCTATAATGATAAAACGCTATTTCGCAAAATAAACCTGTTTTTACAAAGCGTTGTACGTGTTAAATAAGACCTGCATTTTTAAAACCAACTTCAAAGCGCTTATAGAATAATGTTATCTTTCGAAGCATCCCGCGCTTTAACATCACAATATTTTATTTCCAAGTACAAATATAATAATTCCTTTCAAAGAAGAAATATCCATGCCGAGTATTTTTCTTTCTATTTCTCGTTTGTAAACTGTAAGTAAAACCTATTTTACACAAGACAATCAGATTTCCTCTACATTGAGTACAGACGCGACGACGGGACGCCGTGAGTTTCTACGACTGTATTTATAGCACGAGTTTATCACAGAAAACGTTTTAAACCCGCTTCATACTACGCCATAACTGTCACTTCAGATTGAAAATATATAAAACTATAAATGACTTTGGATTTCAGATTAAAACAAAACAAAAACAAAAAACTATGAATTCAGACTTGTGTCAGCACTAACAATCCCTGAATCAGATGCAGATTATACCCGTAGTGACTATTTAGTTACATGGGCAATTCGGCTACAAGGGTTTTCAAGCTAAATTAGACATTGTCTCTGTCTTCGGTGGCCCGGTGTCATGTCAATAGCCGTTTTTAAAGTTGTGATCCACAAAATAGATAAGCCGATCTCAGAGCTATCCTGTACGGTAGGTATACAGCGCTCGAATAGATAAGGATACGAGAACCACACTAATTCTAGCGATATGATGTTTGCAATCCGTAAGGTAGGCGGGAAAATGTGGTGCGAGGCAAGCTACGAGATATGGTACTTTCCAAACTCCAATAAGCGTATACAAAATGAGTTTAGAAAGAAATATTTAAAACAAACTGCTGTAGTCTGAGGCGGTCTAATCGTTTTGATAGCCGATTAGGAACTTTTACTGCAGACTTTCAAGAAAGTCTTTATCAAAAGTTGAAGACATGGTCGGTACTAGTCAAGGGATTGGGACGAAAAATCTGTTGTAGATAATGAATATAATTAATCGAATAAATAAATTATAAATTGCGGTAGTAGCTCCAACTTACGCCTTTTTTAAATAAACGGAATAGAATTGGGCGTGAAATGTCATTAGATTAGCTAATAAATGTACACCGCTCGAGAGTCGACCTAATATCCCAGCGGTGGGATGATTAAAGATTAAAGGTTGGTTTGAGTGGAGATGTTCTCTTAGTTTTTCAATTTAAAAATCGTCTGTTGCACACTGAACGATCCTTTACAAATGCGTGATCAATAGAAAGCAGTGATAACTTGGCTTTGTAGTGCTAACTCCCTTTACAAATACGGATTCAATTCAATTAAGGCACGCGTCCTCCAGTCAGAGTTGTAATGAAATGTGAGCCAAACGAACCTGTCAGTCGGTGATTGGACGCCGCAGTCCTGAATTTGTAAAGGTTCGCCCGGCCGGCAGAATTCGTAGACACGGGGACGTTGGTAAGCCGTAGATGGTTTTACCTACTCTCACATCGTAAAATTCAAATTACGAACTTCAAAACGAATCTACCTCTACAATGACAAAGTTTCATTATAACACTATTTCCCAAAGAAAATAGTGTTCACTCATGTATTTTTTTTGTCATTACGATAGTTTCCCACTTGACTCTTTTGACACGTAGTAACTATTACCTATACTGCGTCTGACAGGCTAGGTTAGATTAGGTTATTTTTAAATTTCGGTGATGTGTTTAAAGTTTGTCAATTTAAATTCGTATTGAAGTTTGTAATTCGCATTTTATGATTTGAAAGTAGATAAAGTAGTGTATGAAACTGCACATAATTAGGCATTAAAATACTCGTGTGAACTCACACTTTTGTTTTAATACCCCTCATTATGCAACAGTTTCATAAACTACTATTCCAGTGCCGCTAAATAAATATCTCTACTACATTGAACAAAAATACCTATAATACCCACCCGCTTCGTTCACGCATTTCTACTTCGCATGTTTTGTACACAGCGCCTGCACTGAAACGGACGTGCGTCAACGAGTTACTATGACATTTATCAACCATATGTTGTCATCTACATCTATATATATAAAAATGAAACCCGTTTTCCTTGGTCTTCGCCTCACGAGTGAATGGCTGGACCGATTTCACTAATTCTTTTTTTGTTGTATTTGTTATCATTAGGAGAAGGTTCTTACGGAAAAAAATATTAAGAAAATCTCTCAGAAATATTGAAAAACCCTAAAAACAGCCCTTTTATTTTTCCCATACAAACGTTTTCTAACTAAAACGTGCTTTATTGCTATTGTATAAAGTTCATATTGAATTGC
The DNA here is from genome assembly GCA_949125135.1 of Alcis repandata. Classification (NCBI taxonomy): domain Eukaryota; kingdom Metazoa; phylum Arthropoda; class Insecta; order Lepidoptera; family Geometridae; genus Alcis; species Alcis repandata. The sequence continues at coordinate 19,585,536 of OX421221.1, forward strand.
AAGCACTCACTGTTGTTTAAGCAAAGTAGGTATGTTCCTAACGTCCAATACTCAATTTGCACTTTATTACCTCTGTACAAAGTTCAAATTCAATCATATCTATCAAAACAGTGTGCGTTTTATACTGATAATTTTTACTATAAATTGACAAGTTAGCATCAACAAACTACGGTTGCTATAGTTACGCAATAGCATGAGAATAGAGGTTATAACAAAGAGTTCCTATAATTATTCTCAACACCTTTGGTCACGCCATCACGCGTGAACGACTGGACCGATTTCAATTTACTCTACGTTTATCCCAAAGTCTACCCGTGCGAAGCCGGGACGGGCCGCTAGTCAACATATAATTATGAAAAGTAACTTATCCGTAGGCGGCTCAGACTTGATAAACCTTAACCCTAACTTTCAGGTAAAAATAGCACCCTGTCTAGGACGACAGGCAGACCGAGGTCGACATCACACACTTGATTAAATAAGTCACTCCCACATATGTGTCGGGAGACTCTTCAAGGACCTGCAACAATGGAAGAATTCGCAATACTCAATATTTATCAAATTTCTGTAACTAAAGACTTTCCACCCACTCTCACTCAGATTCCTGTTATTTGCTGCTCTGGCGACTTTATCTCTAAATCGCTTCAGTAACAGGATGTTGAGTCTGCTACGCAATTCACGATTTTACTGTAATAATCTCTTAGCAAGTCAAGTCAAATTCAATGGTGTATGTGAATCCACCAACCCGCACTTGGCCAGCGTGGTGGAATACGGCCTAATCACCCTTCGAGGGTAGACCTGTATCCCAGCAGTGGGAGGATTAAAAAGGTTGCATATGATGATGATGATGAAGTCAAGTTAGAAATCTAAGTAATCAATGTCTGCAATGATCAGGCCTGGTTCAATCCGCGCGTAGGTACCTATCGAACACGCAAGTACCCGCGGCGGTCCACGCCAGTAGGTTAGCCAGTGGGGACTCACGAGCGACCTGGGAACGCACGCGCGAGCACCGACCGCTTTTTCATAATGGAGAAAGGTAATAAATAGGTAAAAAGATACTGTGATGTGTTCAATTGCTTAAACACGGATCCATGTTCCACGATCATCATCATCCATGATCCATCTTTATCTTTTTTGCGCTTCCTAAGGACGATGAAACGTAAGCTACTTTGAAGTGATTATTATTATTGTACCTGTTTAGGTTACGAAATTATATAGGAAATTAGTTATACTAGGTTGGTGTATCATTCTTTGACTAATTTATTAGAATAAAGGAATTTCTGATATTTGAGATTGACGATTTGTTTCGTTATAAATAAGTACTTACCTCCGAAAATAGTATATGTATAGCCCATTGATATGGAACATTTGTTATATGGGCTTAGTTTTTCAGCTTTCATTTTTAAGATACTAAGGAAGGGTTAGTGTAAAATTAAATTCAAGTTCCAACCCGTGACTAACAGCAGCCATCTTGGAAAAAAGTCTACAATATTTTTTTTTTATGATTTGTTTGATACCACAAAAAAACATCAAAGCATCTTTTGTTGTAAATAAAATTATCTACAGCTTTGGTTGAGTAACTTGTAATCGTACAACTAAAAATAATAAAGTTATAAGCAAAATCAATGAAAATTAGAGAAAATTTAATTCTGTTAGTCGTTTTAACTTCTTCTCTGATCATTTTACTAAAAAAACATCAAAACCTTATGTACCTACGTACACAAACACCTAAATAAGATAGGTAGGTATTTAGTTTCATAAACAAGGGATACACATACACATTAACGTAGGTACACCTTTATATCTTCTTCGGTTAAAGTACCAAACATGGTAGACGGATTTTTTTTCTGATCTACCCACATATTACAAGACCTAGCCTAGGTTTATTTGAAACGTCATTTTAATAGAAGACAACCCTAAGGTCGTCAGAAGAGGTAAGAGCACGCGATAGAAAGAGAGGCAACTTCTAGGTTAATACAGCGGTAGGTATACTGACGCTGAGCGATCTGAATTGCTAAGTGCAATCGTAATTGCATCGAAATCAGTCATATTCCTTTAATTGGTTTTGCGGAGTGAATCTTCTGTCAGTATTCTGTGGTTTGTTTTAGCTTGCAACTAATTTTTCCCCTCATGAAGATTCTACACTAATTTACATTTTTTTTTATTTTTGATTCATTACTAGCTGAGTGTGCGATTTCATAAATTTATACTCGTACCATGTTACTGAAATTGTCATTTTGGTTCGGACATGATTGAATGCTGACCCAAAGTTCATTTGTTAGTAGATCGATACACATAATCAAATTAACCAAGCACTTAGAACGTTCAAGCGCCCCCTCCCCCCCCCCCCCCTCTCCCAGTGTCAGGCAGAGACGGGCCACAGATGGAGATAAAAAGTAAACTGCATTGCAAACAAAAAAAAACGGCGGCAACAAGATATTTAAAAATCGGATCAAGCTGATAAAATAATTTCAAAATGTTTAAACAGTGAAATATTGAGAATGCTTGGAAGATTTATCGGAGCTATAGAAAGTTAATTGATTTTTAATTTTTCGTCAATTTCAATAAAATAAAGACAATTGATTTTTTTACATATTTTCTGTTTCATTGTACAGGTAATATTTTGAGAATATAATATTATGAGAACGAACCATGATACAAAACGCTTCGTGCGCGAGTCCGACTCGCACTTGGCCGGTTTTTCATAAATGGTAAAATAGGTAGTTGTTCTAAAGGACTCGATAAAACTATGATTTCTAAAATGAATGTCTAGATAGAAATTGTTGAAAATTGCGGTGGTTGGGACAAGGATTTGCGGTGGTCGGGACGAGTACCCAAATCAATATATTTTACAAGATTAGTAATGGTTTTAATATTCAAGCAACCTATTTAAATATTTAACAATCACAGTATAATACAAAAATGTTAACGACTTTTTATAAAACAAAACGCGGAACGTGGAAATCGCGTAGTCGCGGCGCCAAGTATGGGTTCCTTTAGTTTAGGTTAGGTTTACAAGAATGCTCACAACAGAGCACTATCTAATAATTGTGTCAAACGCGTAAGATGGACTTAAAGACGTTTAACAACATGATCGGTGCATCATTTCTTTCCACCAATATCGCTTGCGATCGGGACCCTCCCTCAATACTCTAAGTAACTCATTGATACTAACAAATAATTCAGAAAGATAGCTGCCCGTGCCCAGAGCATCTTTTTTCTAGAAGTTATTTACGTTACAGAACTAACACTTTTAAGGTAGAACCACTAAACGTCCGTTTTTCCGACCACACACGTCCAGACGTGGGTGTTTCGCTAAAGACGCGATTGAGCCGTGGCCAAGCCTGATAATACATTATAACATTTGATTTCCATAGTGGTGTATTTTTTTCTGAAAATGTATCGTACACATGTTTTACATCTATACTAATTAATATTATAAAGCTGCAGAGTTTGTTTGTTTGAACGCGCTAATCTCAGGAACTACTGGTCCGATTTTAAAAAATCTTTCAGTGTTGGATAGTCCATTTATTAAGGAAGGTTATAGGCAAGGTTATAGGCAAGGTATAAATATATATATTTTATTAAAATTAGGGATCCGTAAGAAAATTGCGATTTTGTAACCCAAGGTGTAAAATCGAAAACCTCTTTATGCGTGCGCTGCAAAAACTATTGACAATAGAGCAAAATGATGTACTACGGGTTTGTAGGTCTTATTAAGATCTACAAACCTGTAGTAAAAGTCCGCGAGAGCACATATCTAACTATCATAGTTTAGTCATAATAACCGCTTTTATGTTCATACAAAATATTAAATTGTCTGAAGAAAGAAACTATGTACGTTAAATGTGTATCGTAATATTAATCCTTATCCAAATTAAGAATTATGTTATCAAGGGTAGGTATTTATGTAGAAGTAAATTACTTTTTGTTTTATTCCAATCGGACATTTCGTTGAATAATGAGTTATAATAATAATAATAATGAGTTATAATAAAATTTATTATAACTCATTATTAGGTACCAACCAATTCTTTGCGTTTTTATACTCGTAATAATTTCTCAATAAACTTTAAGAATAAAAATAGGTTTCTAAAGGGTTTTTCATAAAGGGTATGCCAAGCCGAAAAGGGCTTAATAAACTTTAAGAATGAAAATAGGTTTATAAAGGGTTTTTCATAAAGGGTATGCCAAGCCGAAAAGGGCTTATAGTACTCATCATTATGGACAACTTTTACGATGGGACCAACACAAATCCGCGAAAATTTAGCTGTTCGGCTGAGCCCTTTATGAATAGCCCTATAGATAAAAGAATAAAAATAAAATAGTAATTAAAAAAAAAACCTACTTAACATATTATTATGTCCTGCAGAAAGACACATTTAATCTACGTTTATCCCAAAATGTTTAAAAAATTTGTACAGCCGTGCGAAGCCGGGACGGGCCACTAGTTAATAATATACTGCATAATATTTAAAGGAAAAACCGATAATTCTTCACTTACTTGTATTTGTATATCAGAGTAAACTCATGTTGGTAAGTAACATGAGCAAAAGATTTATATATCATAATATGTCAAATGCTTACGCTATCTTCTATACTCGTATTAGTTTTCACTTCATTCTTAGGATACATGTAGCAATAAAAGATAATAATTCTGTTTTTTGTGAAAATAAATTAATAGTAGTACTATGGAAACTAACATGGTTTTCACACATCTTAATATATATTTCTTGTGTATGTGTGCTGTCACGGAACTCCTCCTAAACAGCTAGACCGATGTTCATGAAATTTTGTGTGTGTTCAAGGGGATTCGAGAATGGTTTAGATTCACAATTGGACCGGGTAGATGGTGCTGTTTGGGCAGGACAATAACATAACTTGAGAATGACTTTACCAATTTCGTCCAACTTTTTTTAAATATGTGTACAGGACGTCTGTTGGGTCAGCTAGTTTTGTTTGTTGTTGTTAGTTTGTTATTTTGTGTTTATGTGAGTATTCCTGCGTTAATAGGTATTGTTTTTATTGTTTTTGATCGGCCGGACGAGGTTCAGTCGCAAAAATCGTTTGTGCGAAGACTATCCACATCCCCTGAAGCCTAATTGCTTCAATAACAAATAAATTAATAGTGATGATTTCTATTTTTTTATTAGTCTCTTTGGGTTTTTATAGCCATAAAAATACAAAGAAAGAGTACCTCTCCATAGAAATTAGTATTGGAACAAAAAAAATATGAAAAAACCTTTAAATACAACAAAATACTACGCATACGAATACTAAGCATGCATATTAAAAGCATGCATAAGTCTTAAAATGGCTACCTATGACTATTTTTGTTTCATAGGTATAAAAATTAGAAAACGTGAAAGTATGATGATGATATGAGTTGATATCTATATTGTACAATCTACAAACAAGACATAGTTTGTTTACAATTTTTTTTGTTTTGTTATAAGAATGATTAACTATTTAAAAATGTAGTGTCATGCCATGCCATATATCTTGTTCAAGTGAGACCTAAGTACAGTCACAAAACAAAACTTACTCATACTAATACCCACCTCGGAAACATTCAAACTGCATTTTAAGCCCAGAGATGCAGCTGAGATTTATTTTATGCTTACAATGAATTTTTATGAGATGTGCGATGAACTTCATGAATGATGCAAGGACAAGGCGCAGTCAACACTCAATAAACCATGAGGTTCATATAGGCTGAGTGACTAGCCCTATTGCCAGTTGTAAGACTGCCCAAAGATCTTTAACTTTTTTTGTGTTTTACAACTAACAATGTGGGCCCACAAATTAATATATTATTCATCTGACCCACAGCAGAGCTCGGCAGTAAATGCTACTCACCACAGTCACCCATCCAAAGGCTGACTGGATCATCCATTGCTTAATTTTAATTATCTATTACAATCAGGCAGCCAAGCTACGGAGTCCACCTTCATTATGTTCATTAGACAAAGCGTTGTCAACAATGTTTGAGAGGTGCTTTCAACAGTTCATGGAATTGTTTATCCTATTAGGTTTATGGCTCGAACTTGAATGTTTTGCTTGGAGAAAGCTTTAAACATAATTCCCATTTCTAAGAAGGGCTTTCAGATAAAAGTACAGAGATATTAAAATGCTTTAATTTCGCTGTTTAGAATTTCCGCAAAGCTTGGACTATAGTTTGAATATCTCCAAATGAAGGTTTCTTGTTTTGCTAAGTATACATTGAAGTAAATAAGTATAATAATAAGTAAAGTGTACTTTAATTTATTTTTTGAATTGGGACTATTTCTATGATCACAGTCTATATAGGTCAGTGTTCGAAAATATCCAATATTTATTATCCGATAATATCTTGATACATATCCTCGAACCCTGATAGAGGTACATGTGTGATTCTTACTAATATGTCTCTTTGTGGCAAAAAATAGGCAGAACATTAATTTGAAGGTACACATTCTCAAACATTAAAGTATGTTTAAGAATATGTGGGTACCTACTGGCTGTGTGAATTTACTTTAAGGCATTGAATAGGGTTCCTAACCTTTTAAAATAATGTTGGAACTTAGTTACAAGCACATTGTACCTAGCAGTACAAAATAAATAAGTAGGTACCGATTATGAATTTTACTAATAAAACTATTGTATGTACTTTTTTGTGAGCTATTTTAGATGAAATACACTACAACGAGAAATATACGCACATACCTGTTGAAAATCCCGATCACTAAGTTAGTTTAAAAACTTCACTGAAGTTTTCGCAATAGCGGCAACAGTCAAACAAATACTGAAGTAGCATAAAATATTACGTAAATATGGTAATAAAAGTATAATAATTACGATTTTTAAAAGGATACGGTCCGGGCCCTCGTTGACTTGGCGCCAACGGCACCTGATTCCCGTTGCCACTCATATTCTTGGCAGCATAGGTATCGGGACACGTACACCACTCAAGGTGGCACGTAGAATCGTTCTAACCGATTGTAGGACACATCCGGCACATAGGTAGATTGATATACCGATGTCAAAATGACAAGTCGCACGTTTTAATTTTTACCCTCGATGAGCAATGTTTCCAGCAAAAACATTGTACACCGCTTCTTAAAACACAATATTATATCTTCCTAGAAATTGTAATAGCATCACTAGGAATGAAAGCCAGTCACTAAACAAACGACAGTACAAAATGGCGGATGTTAACCAAAAACAAAGTTAAACGTGATTGTCACTAAGGAATTTTTCTGAGCACTTTAATTTTCGTTGGCGTTGAGTTTGTTTCTTCGTTTATGTATAAATAAAATCTATGTAAAAATATATTATTTTACTATGTCAATATTAAATAAATACAATATCAAGACAGAGTTTTAACTGTCACTTGATCGTTCACGTTTTTTTATCAACTGAAGGATGACGGTTCTTAGACTCAGTCGGACTAACCGGTGACGTCACAAATGATAGCGTAAAATCCATAGATACTATAGAATACTCCTTCCACATGGCAATCTTTGACCCAGTAAACTTTTTGGTAAAAGTTTTGCAAAGTTCTTTTTTCTGTATCAATCTTGTAACCGCATGCTCGTAAGAGTTGCAGTATTTTTTATAAGCTTTTATTTAGATTGCCCTATTTGTTGTTGTTTTTGTTTTATTTATTTCAGTATAGCACAAAATATTTAAAAGTAAAATAAGTACATCTAGTATTCGATAGAATAATGTATGAACCAAAAAGTGATTCCTTGTCCAAGGTATGAACAATGCTGCAGTTTCCATTTACAACCTGCAGGGGCGCTGTCCCATTTTGCATTCATTTATTTATCGAATACTCGCTACGTATTTTACGTCAAAATTTACAAATTTTGTCAAATTAGTTTTAGTACCTACCTTACAACTACGTCCGAGTGTGCAACTATTATACATAATATTACATTATTACGGGTTTTCAAATTTTAGATTGTTTTTAAATTTCCTATATATTTTTAAAGGATGATGGGCACTTCGTCCCGAGTGTTGCATCTAGTCGTGACATAAGTCATTCGAAAGGGCATAACGATAGTTTTATCACTAACCCTGAACGCCGTGCAGGGGAAAAGATATGACAATACCTATTTAGCTTTTTTTAAAGCTGTTTTTGCTCTCTGAACAATTTTTTTTACGAATTTTACTATCATTTATGCCTTTTCTGTGACTATTTATCAACCCCGTGTAACAATTAGATTACACGATCGATTACACAAATTAAAATTTATAAACGTTTAACATAACTGGCACAGGCCGTATTCCTTATCTACCGAATTATCGATAGTTTTTGTCTGAGTCTGATTATTGTCGTAATTAATAACAATGCCATCAATCAGACATCATCAAGCACGAAAAATATAAAACTAGTGAACTTGTACCTATCGTTTACAATGATAAACAATAAATGAAATAGAAAGTAAAATGCTTATAATCTATTTGTTTCTAAAAGTTGACCTAATTTATTTCTAAATAATGATTCGTGCATTTCTCGTACGCACCTAAACAATACAATAATTGTAAAGCAAAAGTTTTGTAAAAATTATATAATGCTGCCGTCCACTATCTATAATGCCGTTAAGCCTCAAAACCAAGTTTGGAGATATCAGCAAAAAACGCGGGAGATGTTTAAAATGAATGCTACTTTATAACCATAAACTTTATACGAGACTTCCTGATATAGAAATATATGTTTTTTATAGTACTTTCTAATACATGTACTTTAAAATGAATACACCTGTTTATTTAAATGTAAAATACATTTTTTGCTTTATAGCCGTGCTTTAAATTTTGATAAAAGTGAAAACCAAACGCTAAAATGCAGTTAAGTTCACCGTAACGGCATTTTAGCTTAGTGTTTTTAGGTAACTGACTATTGAAATTTATGTTTCATAAAATTAACTTAAATTACTTAACTAAAATGCCGTTAATGTATTTTAGCCACATTCTTAACAAGCATTATGGATAACTTATATAAAAAAAAATATTTAAGCCGTTAATTACATTCAAATACTTATCTTTAAAGCAGTTAAACATAAAACATCTGGGACATAGCCACTTTTTAGTTAAGCATTTACTACTAATAATTGAGAATACCATTTCAAAATAAGCTAACTTGGAAAATAAAACTACAATTATCTAACTTAAAAGATATGTTTATTATTGAATTTTGCAATTCTAGTTAAAAAGAATGTATGTGAATGTAAGAATACATACCCATAATATTCGGTTTCTGCTATATATTAAAGAATAAATAAATATAATAATAAATAAATAAATTAATAAACCTTACAAATAATTTGGGGATTGGTTTAGTAATACTACAATTAGAAACAGTTCAAGTGCTTCTTGTTTTCCTCGAGGTCTACCGCCTGCGCCCACACGCTTGAGGCATACATGATGATGGGTTCCACGACGTAGATGGTCAAAATTAAAAAAAAATCAAGAGTGATTCTGTTTGGAGATATCCGCCACTTTTTTACACTGGGCTTTCACGTGTGCTTTGAAATTGAGCCTACAGTCGATCAACAGGCCAAGCAGCTTGACTTCTTCGACGAGATTAAGCTGGATGTCAGACATGACCAGGTTTGGGGGTTCGTACTTCAACTTTTTGGTGAAGAGCATCGCATTAGTCTTCTGCGCTGCAAAGTTGAGCTTGTTACGTTTTCCCCATTTCACGATCATGTCCAACGTGTTGTTGGCCTGCTGCTCGATGATGTTTGACTGTGAACCTGTGAACACGAGAACGACGTCATCCGCGAAGGCTTGAGAGTATACTCCCTCTGCTTCCAGCAGTTGCAGCAGCGAGTCTAGGATTACGTTCCAGAAGGTGGGTCCGCCGATAGATCCTTGGACACACCCTTTGGTAGTTTCGCTCTCGTGTGCTGCTCCTGCATAGTTGACTTTGACTTTTCGGTCATTGAGGTATGAGTTTACCATCTCGTAGAGGTTTTTTGGGCACCTCTTCTTCGCTAGATTGTCTTTTAGGGCGGGCCAACATGCATTGTCGAATGCGCCCTCTATATCCAGGGAGACTAGGAGTACGATGTTTTTGCTGTTTACTCCTTTTTTAATGTGCTCTACCAGGTCATAGAGGGCGTCTTCGGTTCCTCGTTGGGGCATGAAACCGTACTGTTTCTGACTGATGGTTGGGAGGAGATGCCATTGGAGTCGGTTTACCAAAAGCTTTTCGACGTTTGACGTTTTGACGGTATGACTTCGGATGTGTGTAATCTGTTTTACCGGGTTTGCGTAGGATAATCACGTGCGCCGCTTTCCACTGCTTGGGAAAGTACCTCAGCAACAAGCATTTGTTTGCTATCGCTAAGAAGATTTCCCGTTCGCATCGGATGGCTGCAGCGCAGATGTCAACGGTGAGCCCGTTGGTTCCGGGGGCTTTTTTCGGGTTTGATGAAGTAATGAGTAAAATCATGAAGTAAAACGACAATATCAAATATCAATAACACACTGGCGAAGATCTTAAATAAACTATTGCGTTGAAACCACTGTTTATCTTGCAGAATAAAACGATAGACTCGCCATTACAAAGTAACACTAAAACCAGACATCTTTTTTGACGATTAACGCGGGAGTCACAAGCCTACCACTAACTAGATAATGATTATCAGATTTAGTTCTTTTTTCTACGGTGATAATATTAGTGTAACAAAAAAAAATAAAGCGCGGGGTGATGGCAGATAACGGCGTTTTAATTAAGGAATGCTGCTTAACGTTTTTTAAGTTGAGGAAATATATAAAAAAATATACACTTTAATTTTCGAATTTCTTTTGACGACTTGCAAGTGTAGTAAATTGTATAATGGAATAAGGTGAATCCTTATCTAAAAAACGGTTAAGCGACCTTAACGTCTTTTATTCGAAGGTTTTTCTTGTAACTGTGTTTTAGTTAAGGAATTTTTCAATAAATTAAAACACACACCTCAACTTAAAAGTAATTAAAGTACTATAGCTGTGTTTTAGCGTACAAAACACAATAAACGGCTTTATAGATAAGCAATTATTTGATATTTTAATACATATTTATGTCGTTATGGGATTATAGCGGCTAGTTAGTTAGATAATGTTATATGACGACTTTATAGACGTGTAATGTTGAAAAGAAATGTCATGTAGCGGCGTTTGTGCTATTTTTATCTTAGGACCTATGACAGATAGGAACACGTTTGTTAGACAGGTAGATAGAGAATTTTAAACTCTATCCTATCATATTTAAAAGTAAAAATCGACCCCCTGTGGCTTAACGGCATTATAGTTAGTGGACGGCAGAATGGACTAGCTGACCCGACAGACCCTGTACACACGTCCTAAAAAAAACAAAAAAAAACGAAATCGATAAAGTCGTTCTCAAGTTATGTTTGTCCTGCCCGAACAGCGCCACCTACCGGGTCAACATCGGTCCAGCTGTTTAGGAGGAGTTCAGTGACATACACACGTACACAAGAAATATATATACAGGGTTATTCGTAAAGGGTATGCTAAGCCGAAAAAGGCTCATAATACTCATCATTATCACAATCAAAATCAGCTGTTCCATAGAAAAATGTCAATGACACTCGATAAACTGTATGGAACGGAACGGAACGGATTCTTTTTCGCGAATTTCGGGTTGGTTCCATTGTAAAAGTTGTTCATAATGATGAGTACTATGAGCCCTTTTCAGCTTAGCATACCCTTTATGAATAGCCCTATTTAAGAGAAGATACGTACAACACAACCAATGTTTGGAAATTTACTAGTTTTAACTGTAAAAACTTTAACGAGTTCAATTGATGACGTAAGAAAGTTATGTAAGTCATCAAATACCTATAGTGTGTCTCGAGCAGACACGACTACTCAATCACATGTCGTTACAGGGTACTGTGTCACCCGATTTTGAAAATGTGGCTAAAAGTTCAGTCAGTGATAACGAACTGCGGGTGTGGCTATCCCCTGGAGGAAGGGTTGCTTTGATAGTGTGTCGGTTGTAGAATGCTGTAGTACTAGATTATTAGCTATGAAACCATCTACGCTCTCCGCTCTGCGTACATGACGCTTAGTTTGGGTTTCGGCCTGGACTATCCACGGAAAGCGCGATCCTGGCTCTCAAGCATGAGATTGAGACCAATATTATTAGACCAATACTCTGTCCAATATTACACAGAACGAAAGACTCCGGTAGGTACACGCCTGTTTTCTGGATGTCTCCAAAGCCTTCGATCTCGATGCATATGATGAGCTTTGGAGAAAAATGGAAGAGAGGGATATGCTGGTAGAACTATTGAAAATATTTCAATATTGGTACACTAATCAGAAAAATTATGCGAAGTAGTGAAACAGCTTCTCCGACTCATACAGGTTGGAGTGCGGTGTGAGGCAGGGGGGGTGTGGTCTCAAAGCTGATCCGCCTTTATGTAAATGACCTCATAGTTGAGCTCAGTAGCATACGTGTCGGCTGCCGCGTGGGGGGTGTTTGTATGAACAACATCAGCTACGCGGACGCCATGGAACTGCTGGGCCCGACTGCGAGGTCCATCGAAGAGATGCTGAGGGCCTGTGAGAGCTATGACGCATCGCATGGCTTGATTTATAATGTCAAAAAAAGTGAGTTGATGGTTTTTAAGGCTGCTGGTTAGTGCGACAGCCTTGAGGACGAGGACGATGTAGAGAGAGAGCGCAGGGCTATGGCAGTCCGAGGGAACGTGCTGACCAATACAACAAACTTAATTACAGTGACATAACAATTCTTACTGATACATACCATCATTAAAAAAATTATCTAACCGGCATGCAAAACGCCTGCGCATTTAATTTGAGCAACATTTATGAAAGAGTAACATGTAAAGAAGTAGGTAGGTATGACTTTGGACATTACATTTTTAGCCCTTGAAATTTAGGGGTGGTTTTTTAAACGTTTATGTTAATAATTAGTATGCCGATGAGCATTATGATTTTATATTGTAATGCGTTTATTATATCATGATACAGTCTAATATGCCTAATTACTATCTATCGGCAACACTACTTTTAAACGTGTATCTCATACCATACCGGTTACAAAAAACTCGTGTTCTTACTGTATTGCTTTTATTATTCACTAAATGCCATAGTGTTATCTATGAGAAATGACACGCTTTCAGACACGGTTTCAGCCACATCATATGACATCAAACTTGACCAGGTTGGTATCGCTCCTATCGGAAACTGCCAAGGGAAAGCTTATTGGATACAGACGATTTTCTCGATGATCTCGCTATTTGATGTGCTATTTTTAAACGACTTCCAAAAAGGAGACGGTTCTCAATTCGACTTCCAACGAGACGAACTAATATGGCGCTCTCTCCCTTGCACAATCATATGAAAGTGATAAGGACGCAGCTCCGACTTAAATGGCCAGGATTGGTTAATGGGCGCGGCTAATTCATGAAAATGTTAGGCTGCGTTTACATCGCTGATCTAAATCGCTTACTAACTCTGTCATCTAAAAATAATAGTTTTTTTATGTTAACTCATGTTACTATATATAAGTATATGTTTTTTTTTAGATTAGTCCCGAAGCATAATATGACGAGATCTCGTACGAGATCGTGCGGCAATAGTCAGCGACTCTATAGTCTATAGGCATACGCTCGGTACCCGAGCGATGCGCGATGCTTCTATGAAGAATGAGGGGTGGACAAGGGGTTTACAAACTCCTACAGTTCCTTTATAATATCTTACTCACTTTGGTTCCAACTAGTGATGAGTCAGAAAGGGCATTCTCAGCTGCTGGGTACGACTGAATGAGTAGCGACTGACATAAGATGCTTTTTATCAGACAGTACTCTCAATACTCTTTGTTTCTTGGGAAGTCATTGCCAATATCACTTAATAATTATATATTAATATTATCCTTTAATTTATTGGATATTATTAGTTGGTTTTTGTTAGTTTGTAAGGTATTTATTCTCTATGGGCCTCTGTAACTTGCATTGCATGCAAGATAAATTGCCTGAAATAAACGGATTATTATTATTATTATAGTTTTATTTATTTTTTGTAGTTTACATTATTTTTGGTTCCCCATATTTTTAAAAGATTGAAAGTGATCTAAAAAAGTGAAGTGAAGTGAAGTGTTTTAAATTTTTAAGACACGTTGAAACTTGTTACGTGAAAGAAAAATATGACCCAGAACCTCATTTTTTTCAATATGAATTAAAAATTGGCTAACTGTCGACACACCCGCTCAAACACCCGCTCGCTTTTTGTTGCGGACAGAAGACTTTTGACATTAAAGAGTTCAATTAGTCGAATGCAGCCTGCTATTGTGGCTTGAAAACAAGATAAAAACTACACTACGATATTTCTTTGGTAAAATAATCACTTTTTTTTTATGTAATTGAGTGACGAGACGAGCAAATCGCTCGCCTGATGTTAAACGTCACGTTTGCCCATAACATGTCTGCGCCACTCAGAATTTTGAACTCGCAGAATTCAAGACCCTGTGTGGCACAGCACTGTGCTCGTCACCCTGAGATATAAGTTGTCATCTTCATCTTATAATCCTAAAAACTAATGAGCGCTTTGTTAACAATACTCATTAACTCATGCATGATCAACGCGTTATCAATGATTTTATGGAATAATAAACTTATTGGTAAGGATATATTTTTAATCGCCTAGCTTACTCATGATTCTGAACGTCATAAAATACCATCATAGACATAATTACTGATGCAGCCCACATACATCCACTGAATTCCACTGTGAGCCCATGTGCTTTCACTTTTGATTACATAAATACGAAAGTACCAAAATGGTAAAAAAATAACAGGTGCCGCAACGTGAAATCATGCCAAAACTGTTAAAAGTACCTAAGTTAAGTGAGCTGATTTTTCCTTTCTTTTCCATAAGCTACGAGTATTTTTATCACAGAAAAATAATTTGATCCAAGAAAATCGCGTCCAAAGTTTCGTGTTGCTGACAAACATGTACGATTGTACGTATAGTATTTTTTTCTTAAATTTTCTGTTACCACTAACAAAAAATATTAATAGAATTTCATAAAAGTGCAACTTTTAATGAAATTCTTGGTGATATTATGAACCACTTTCAGAGCATGAGAAATAAAAAAATTACTCCATCTATGGTCCATTCTGGGTGTCTCACTGGAGCCGTATCTTGCACGTGCAATTAATAATTCCTAGAATTGAACTAAGTTTTGAAAAAAAAATTTTTTTGGACCAAAAGTCGTGTTATTTGTCTACCTAAATATTAAAATTATCTGCCTCAATTTGGTTTCTAGGTCGTAATTTTAGTAATTTTTGAGATATCCGCGTAAATAATATGGGAGACCGGGGCAAGATGAAGCTCGGGGCAGGACGGGAAATGTGTTTGTGTGCGTGACAGGTGTTCACGATGTTCAGTTGCGTCACACGAGTCCAAGCGGCCCGTGCGTATCACGGCGTGTTTTGACTTCGCGGCGACAAAAAACCGTTTTTTGGAGGATTTTTACGAAGTTGTTCGAATTGAATCGATGGGTACCAAGCTAAGTATCAGTGCTATTGTAAACATTTGACCACATGCTTGTTGTAGTAGTATAAAACTAACGAATTGAGATTGTTTTTACGCAAAATAATTTTGTAGGTTGGACCTGTTGTTACTTTTGCAACTTGTGTCTACTGGGGCAAAAAGGTCGGGGCATAATGGGATAGTATTTCGTTTTGCCCCATTTGTTTAGGAAAATGTTTTATACCTATCCCTAATGTTATAAAATATGAAATATACATTTCTGATATTTTGGTGGTGAGTAGGTACCCAAATAATTGACATTTCAAAATATGCAAATATGATTTGTGTGCTGTACCTACGTCAAATCACAATAAAAACATATATCTAAAAAACTGTCCTAGGTACAACACGTTCCCGTATATGTATATTTGTGAACTTTTTATACGCAAACGGCTAGACTGGGTAGACTGTATCAAAGTATAACACGTAGGTACGTTACAGCTCAGCTACATATTATAACGTGCCTAAATTGACCTTGGAACGACGAGTAAGAAAGAAGAAAATGAGAATAAATATCAACTTAAAAATAAAAAATTACATAAAATACTTCTCCGTACAAAAATAATTTCATAATGAAAATAGAAATAAAAACAAAAAAAATAATAACCCGATTGACAAAAAGAAAGCTGACAATACTGTTAATACTGCAAAGAAAAGACCTGAAAAAATAAAATAAAAACAAAGAACGCAAAAAAATGTGACACAGATTCTAGTTCATCTAAAACGATAAAAATGATTGCCCTTGCATATATTGTGAATACTTATATTTACAGTCCACTGAAGGATGGGTTATTTATAGCGTTTGTCATGGCTTAAGGCCCATAATTCCTGCACGTAGACAATGACGATGAAGAGAGACATATATGCCACGTATATGCCACATATGTGCCATATGTACGTATATGCCACATAGGTGAACGTTGCCAACCAGATTAAAATGTGTACTCATTATGCCCCATAGCGTTTCCCATTTTGCCCCGGTCATGGGGCAAGACGGGATTTTTGACTTGTGGCATTTAATTAGGATTTGCCAAAAAAATATGTGGTTTAGAGCCATAAAAGATTAAAATTATATTAATGAAAACTATAAGTGTTGCTTTTGTTGTAAAATGAATGAATGAAAAAACTGATGACACACAGGTAAATATATTTTTAAATTGGCTACACATTACTTTATGAAATAAAAAAAAAATGATTTATTATTCAAACTGGCCATCATTAGTAATTAACTGAACAATTTCGGGGTTTTTCGTCAAAACAATAAAAAAAACATTTTTTTTAAAGTAGTAAGACTTTGTCTCAGACAATCATTTAGACTCAAGAGAGTCTAAATGATCTATGCTAGTGTTCCCTTACGACTTTGCATCGAGCTGCCAATCATCCTGTACATGTACTAGCTGACCCGAGACGAGCTGGGTCGACGACATAGTCAGTCGCGGGTCGAACCTGGATCCTATTGGCACAGGACCAAGGCAGATGGCACAGGGAGAGAGAGGCCTATACCAAGCAGTGGGATAAGGAAGGCTGTGGATGATGATGATGATGACCCGGCAGACGTTGTCCTATCTGGCCTATCGCTGGATTCACCGCTCGCCGTGGAAACATCTGACTGGCTCTTCACTTGTGAGGAGAAGTAAGCGTTACCGCAAACTTTATTGTGCTTATAAAGTTTTTGTAACATTCAATGACATTGCTTAGTACCTACCTACAGCTTACTACAATTTTGTTGAGCACAAGTAAAATTAGGTATATTTGTCGATCTTAGAGTCTGCAAAGCATCGTTTAAAAGTAGGATCCAAAGGACCTCACTTATAACGAGCCGTGCGAGGGAAGTTATTCAAATTACGCTTACAAACATTATCCTATAACGTTTTTTTTGGGGAATTTTGACAACCTGCGATCCATTGTGTATCCACAGCGCTATGTTGTACAAGATCCCTGGTAATAATGTGAAATGCTGTGAGCATAGGATTTGCTACAGCGAGATGACTGATTAGCAGTATTATTACCTCTCAGCAGTCACTCGAGTATTTTTACTTTACTGCAAGGATTGTCAACATAAGCCATGTTACGGCACACCACCTAACAAGGGCGTCGCCAGCTTATGACTAAGGGGGGGGCAATGGGGCAATATTATGGAGGATAAAAAAAATAAACGCCGAGAGCATAAAGCGTTACACTTTGGAAGTCTTTGCCTCGATGACGATTGTAATAAGAACACGGTTCTAATATCAATGTATAAAACTTCACAAGCCCTCGACAGCACAATAGAGTCGGGACAATTTAGACATTGGAGGGTACAGTAATTTCCACCCAGCTGAAAATTGGTAGGATTGTTTGAAACACCATCATAAATGAAATCTAAAAAGTCACCATCGATCCGATACGTGCAAAAAATCTTACTCCGGGTAGAAGGTCACCAAAATGGGTTTTTCGCGATTTTCTCAAAAACAATTCAAGCTACTAGGAAACTGTTCAAGACAAGTATGTTCTCTATAACATTCCCTACAGTATTGCTTTTAAATGCATGTTGGTAGGACTCATGGTTTTGAGATATGTTGATATTCATTTCAGACCAGGCCAAAAAGATGACAATTTCTCTTAACGAAGCCTCGGTTAGCAGTAGATCATATCACAAGTTTGTAAATGAGTTTTCCTCAAGTTTTCAACATCGCTAAATCCGACAATCTCAAGAAACACTTTGAAAAATGACTCTTTGTGGCTCAAATCGGATAAATGATGATGATGGCTGACGAAAAATTTTACCTCTCGTATCTCGGAAACGGTAGAAGGATATAGAGGGGTACACCCGACTTTTGAAATGTAGATCAAATTTTTGGGGAAATGATAAAAAAATATAGTCGCCATCGCCATACAAAAAAGTTTGACAGTCATACAAATAAAAAAAAAAGGAAATGCTCACAGCAGAGCTATGGAACCGCTGTAGATGGATGGAATGTACTTGAAGAAATATTAGAGAGGTTCATAACGACAATCGAGATTCAGAAACAAAAATCCAAGATGGCGTATTTCATGTTTTCGTCAAATTCCAGTGGATCTTCCAGTGATCCTATGAGGGTGATATTTTGGATCTGGATCTACATATTATTACACTGTTTAATGGTCTTGCGTTTTGATCGTGATGAAAATGGCGGCGATTTTTAAAACGGATGTCTAAATCTTAATGTTATTCTGAATATTTCAATATTTCTACAATTTACATTAAACCTTGTGAATTTATTAACGTTTTGTCATGCGATGCGGAATTTATTAATAGGTAAGGAAGTGAATTGCTCGCACTTTGGTCGCTTTGCGGCTAGCTACATTTGATCTCTAGGGGGGGGCAACTGCCCCCGCCTGCCCCCCCTTGGCGACGCCCTTGCCACCTAATACAGCAACAGAAGTCGCCGTGGCTGAGACCGGCTCGGGAGACATCATTGTTATCGCCACTGACTAGATGACCCAACAGACGTCCTGACAATTCATATTGAATTGTCGTATCTAATGTTTCGCCGTTTCATAATATCCTTCCCCTGACAATAATTAAAACAAAAATAAAAGAATTAGCGAAATTGTTCCATCGATGACCAAGGGAAATAGAGATTCATTTTGCATATACAGGGTTACACGGAAAGGGTATGCTAAGCCGAAAAGGACTCGTAGCATTCATCAATTTGATCAACTTTTACTACAGGACCAACCCGAAATTTGCGAAAAAAAAACTGCTATAAGTAGCTGTTCCATGGAAAAATGTTAATGATACTGGACAAAATGTATGGAACAGCTGATTATAATAAGGTTATATTATATTAGCTGACTGTTCCATCCGTTTACGCATGATGCGATGACCAAGGGAAATAGAGATTCATTTTTATGTAAATATACAGGGTTATTCATAAAGGGTATGCTAAGTATGCAACAGCGCCTTTTGGTACGCCTTTCAATCGAGTCCAAAGCCTCAAGCTGATACTTGGCAGACCCTTGCCACAAGTGGCAGCAGTACTCCATACAAGATCGAACCTGTGCTTGGTATAGGGTCAAAAGCTGTTCTGGAGTCAAGTACCGCCTTACCTTGGACAGGATACCAAGTTTTTTAGCAGCAACTTTGGCTTTGGACTCAATATACGAACCAAAGTTCAAGTTAGACGTGAGATGGATTCCCAAAAGCTCAAGCCGATTATCAGTCGGTCTTGACACACCCCGGACAGTAGGAGTGACCACAAGGGGACTTCTTTTTGCAGTGAAGAGACACGCTTGAGTCTTAGTAGCGTTGAAAGTCACCAAGTTAACATCGCCCCAATCGGACACTACTTTCAAAGATGAGTTTAAACGAGCTACCACGGCTTCCCTCTGAAGTTGGACATCATCACTGTTGGCACGAGCATTGGACGTGTATCTCTCAACAACAGCACTGTCATCTGCGTACCCAAAGACCAAGTTGAGCTTGAGCAAATCATTAATAATGTAGTAAGAATAGTGTTGGTGAGATTTCGTAGATTTGATCCTTAGGGCTGATGCCATCGCCTCCTGCTGTATGTGCAGGTGCAGGTGTAGCGGAGTCAGACCTAAGATTATTTCTAGTGCAGCTGAAGGTGTTTTCTTCATACATTAGCTGATTAGGGAGCACGCAAGTCTCTGTGTCCGCTGCAACTTCGTGATTGTCGTAACAAGTATCGTGCGAGTTCACCTTTATGAAAAACTCTGCAGATAATTATAAGGATCACCGGAGTAAAAAAAACAAACAATATTTTATTCCAAAACTCATGTCTAGCCAACCCTTTAGCTGGAAAATGTAAAATCAAAACAGGCGTCAGACCATGTCATGTGTAAAGCGCTTTTTTAAAGATAACGATGAAATCAAATATTACGCCACGTACCTACTCAATATTATTTTTTATTCATCTCGTCTGGGCTATTTTTAACCCCGACGCAAAAACGACAGGGTGTTATAAGTTTGACACGCCTGTGTGTGTGTGTGTCTGTCTGTGGCATCGTAGCTCCCGGAAGGATGAACCAATTTTGTTTTTTTTTTTGTTTGAAAGGTAAATTAGTCGGGAGTGTTCTTAGCTAGTTTAGAGTTCAATGACAATTATAGTTAGGTATATTAGTACTTAGTTGAAACATCAAGGAATGTCTAAAAAGTTTTAATAAAATCACAGATTATAATATGCACACATTTTGGCAATAGTCATGGTTGGCTAGTTAATATTTACTACTCATTCATTATTTACATGTTAATTATTTTAGTAAAAAGTTCAAAAAACTGTAACCCGACTACGGAAAAATGTTACACTTCGGAGGTAAAAAGGCATTGGACTATGTATTTTAAAAATAGGTAACTAGTGACACCTGCTTCATAAAGAAGTATCGAACGACATTTGAAGGAAATCCTACTAAAATCATAAATATATGCTTGTTGCCCCGTATCTTCGTAACTAAACCGATTTTGATAAAATTTGGAACACAGATAGCTTAAATTCCAGATTCGCAAATAGGCTTTTGATCATCACCGTTCTTCGTCACAGGCGGGGCAGCTAGTTGACAGTCCGGTCAACATTAAAACTTATCGTCGTCGTCGCTTTCGAAAGTTGGGTTCGCGGTTCCTTTGAGGTCTTCCATCCTTGAGGTCTCAGGTCCGAAGCGTCTCTGCACAAAAAAAATAATTAAATAATTATGACGACAACAAAATATTATCATTATTTTATTTTTTTATTACAGTATTTCAATATACTTTAAACAATAATTGCCTTAAAACCCAATCGGGTTTGTCTAGTCTAGGCAATAGATTCTCATAACAATGTAGGTACAGTTACTAGTAATTTAATTAATGCTAATACGTCGAGAGTACAGACTGTTCTGTGCTACTTTGACACAATTAAATTATAGAGGGTTTTAGAAAGGGTATGCTAAACCGAAAAGGGTCCATAGTAGGTATTCATCATTGGTGTAAACAACCATGTTGTCTATCTATCATTGTAAACATCTCGATTTCTGGGTTGGTCCTTAGTACTTTTACTAAGGACCAACCCAGAAATCGAGAAAAAAAAATCGCTGATCGACACGTTGACTCGAGTATCATAGATAATTTTCTATATTAAAGCGCTCACGTTCGGTAGCTACGTGTAACCAATTAACCATGTATAACTTAATCCTGCCAAATTAACATACCTCTAGAAGCATACGAGTAGATACTCGTAGATACAATAGTCGATAGCCCGGTTTCTACTAGACGCGCGTGCTCCATCGCCGACCGCATTATTGTTTACCATCAGGCGAGATGGGCCAAACGCAAGCTTAGCTCCTACCAGAATAAAAAAATGTTTGCCTAAGGTCTCACCTTCGATCGGTACACGTTATTCGTGATCCTCCTGACCCCGGCGAAGTGGTTTTCGATGTCGTTCAGCTTTTTACCCTCGGTTTCAGGCAAAAAGAAGTATAAAGCGCAGCACCCGACTATGCTGTAATCATATTGAAATAAATATTGTTTACAACAGAAATTACGAACATAAAGACTAAGGACCGGATTATATGCATTTGCTCATTGGTAAATACCTCTTACCCTATTTTGAGAGACCACTGCATTTTTTTGTCTAAAATCTAGTGACCATGCCAAATTTTCGCAATATTACTACATTTTTAGGTTGGTAACTAATTGTTACAAAATTTTCTCGATATACTCGTACGTACCTGCACTAAAAATAAATTATGTCATTGCCGGTCAAAATTTATACTTACCTAAACAGCACGGTTCGTAAAAGTTTGTAAGGTTGTTTAATTTAGAATGAATAACGTAATTTACTGATTTCATGCTGATTTAGAAACAAAGGTGACGAATCGAGCATATCGCCCGCCTGGTGTTAACCCACAATTTTGAACTTTTAAAATTCTAGACCCTGCGCGGCACAGAACTGCGCTCGTCACCCTGAGATTGAGATATACTCGTAAGAAGTTAATCTCCTATTTGCCCTGATATTTCGCTGGAAACATTGCCCTTCAAACCGGAACACAGTAATATTTGCACGTAACTGCTTGGCGGTTGAATAACTGACAAACGTGTGGTACTTCTCCAGGCGGGCTCTGCAAAAGACCCCTACCACTACAATATAGGGTTATTCATAAAGGGTATGCTAAGCCGAAAAGGGCTCATAGTACTCATCATTACGAACTACTTTTACTATGGGACCAACCCGAAATTCGCGAAAAAAAATCAGCTGTTGCATAGAAAAATGTCAATGACACTGGATGGAACAGCTTACTTTTTTCTGCGAATTTCGGGTTGGTCCCATAGTCAAAATGATGAGCCCTTTTCGGCTTAGCATACCTTTTATGAATGACCCTGTATATTGTATACCTACGACCCGTTATACTATTAAAAAGTGTATTATCTCACCATATGAATCCATAGATGCCATACGTGCCTCGAATGGCCAGCTTGTCCACCATGCTGATGTACATCTTGTTGGTCAGAAACCCAAACAGATATCCGACCGCGCTGGCGAGGCCGGCGCCCCCGGAGCGGGTCTTGGCACTCAATATCTGAAACAATTGGTATTAGCTAAAGTTCACCTACTTAAATACTAAGTAGTTAAGTACTAACCTAACCTAACATAATCTTGAATATCGTAAGTGCTTGTGACTAGGGCGTGCATGCGGTGCCCAGGCAAAATGCGCAGAAATGACCAGACCAATTACAAATTACAGTCTATTATAAGTTACAAAACAATATAATAAATCGTTATTACACCACAAAAAGGAAATCACAAACATAATAAATTACATAAAGAGAAAGGCACAAAAGGCGGTCTATTGACCCTACCCTATCCTGACGAGTGAGATATTATCTCGGTCACTGTCGCTCTCATTAGGAATGTCATTAGAGTGAGAGATAAACCCGAGCGAAGTAAGGTCCCATTATTATCAAGTCTCAGGTCTTAGGTAATGCATGGTTGTTTGTAGCGCCTTGCACAATGTGCATAAATGCGGGCCTATAAGTATGCGTCGTGCGCGCTATTGGCCTCACATGGCCTATGGATGCGACACATTTTGCGCGCGGTTTTTTCTATTATGTAATTTTGGATAAAGTATATGATTGATTTTATCACTGTCTGCACTTTGTTTTTATGCGAGCACATTACATGATTTTTCATACATTTTGCATGGACTCGCACGTGACGCGAATGCGCACGCATAGCGAGTGCTGTCCAGCAACTTCCTTTTACGCGGAGCAGTCACCAATAGGCCTGGTAGATTATATTTCCATCTCCTAACCCAAGAACAGTTAGAAGTCAGGTACAGTCTGTTAGAAAATCAAATATGAAGTGGTCCATACCTCTCCTATTAATATCCACGGCAGCAGCCGTATGCCTGTGTGCGTAAGGAGAGCCAGCATCATGAGCAGGCTAGTCGGGATCCAGGACAAGTGATTACCCTTAAAAAAATAAAACAGAAACGTTAACATTGCAAATTTATGCGAAAACTTGGTTAGAAAATTCAGAAGAGCGTACCGGTGTGATATTTTCTACTAGATGAGCCCAACGGTTTGATGAAAGGTAGGTCATGTGTTAATCTCAAGCATAAACTATTTCCATTTCAAATCTTATCAAAATCGGCTCAGGAAATACGGAGAAAAGTGGTAATAAATACAATGAATTTAAAAGTACGTAAAAGTATTTGTATTTGAATATCCAAAGAAAATAAATAAACAGACTTACCGCCATATTTTCAGGGCCATCAGTCCCGGTAATCGCTGTTCCGTTTAATGCTGAGCCGGGAGAGAGCGCTGATGTATCATGCTGTAATAATAAACCAGTTCCATTTAATAGCCATCGAGAAAGTGGTGTTGGCACAAGGGAGAAGGCCCCAGTGGTGGGTCGATACATGCTGACAACGATGATGATGAAATTGATGTTGGTCAATATAGCCATCAATTACATTGTATCGTTTTAGAAATTGTACCATTAAGTATCTTATAAGTTTAAAAAAAAGCTTTTATTGAATTGTCATCGGAGTCACGCTGGTATTTCAAATTCCAGCTCAATCGGACACCGAGAAGTGGTTCAAGATTCTGTTGCAAAATTTCAAATGAACATACAAATACATTGGTTCGTTGGGATCCCTTCGGTTCGCATTATTCGTATTTTACTTTGACAAAACTGTTCAGGCATAATTTTTGCATATTTGTTTTTGGGCATACTGCCTTAATAGGCATAATTGTCTCTGCGGCTATATTCTGTTCGATTAATTTTGAACCGCATATAATATTATCTAATTGACATAAATTTCAAAATCCATGAGTGTTTTCAGTAATATGAAAATAAATAGAAACAGCTTGTTGCACATGCACTGTGACAGTAGGTAAAGTTGCGGCGGGGTGGGCTCTGGGCCACCCATAAGCCACAAACATGCATATTTCACACAATGCAAACAACAAAAAATATAGTTAAAAACTTACCTTTTCTCCAAATGCATCAGGATCATGATTGTGTTTTTGTATTTTTGATGCCAAGTTCATGTACGAGTATTTCAACGTCATTTTGTGTGGTCATAAGTCAAGTTCTATTCATAATTGTAATTTCGTCTTAATTCACACTTAGTTTTTGTTATTAACTTATTACCCGCGAGTTGTGTTTGTAATGCTTGATTGTAATTACCGATGAACATTATGCTTTTAATGTCGTTATGTGTTTATGACATTATACTGTCGATTAGTATGATTTTTATTGTTATGAAACCTGTAATTTTTTGGAAAAAGTGATGGTTAAACATATAATTTTAGGGCTAATGAAATGATGGTTTTTAAATTATGATATTATTATTTATGCGAGCCAATAGTAAACCGTACAAATATAATATATACAAAAAATACAAACGAAATAAAAGCTTGTAAAAATAATACTTATATTATGAAGTTCAGACAAGTTCAGACAGATTAGGTATCTTCTTTTGCGTGCTTCATCTCCGACCGCATCGTTCCTTACCAACAGGCGGTTTCGTGGTTACAAGCGGATTTATTTGTTAGGTATTAGTTGCTCCCTGCGGTTTCACCCGCGTTTTCGGGGCGAAAATAGCTCTGTTATCCCAGGATATATATTACGAAAAAAAGGTTACACTTACCGGTAAAAAGTAGGTTATGTAGTAGTCGTAGGCCGCAACCAGCAGGCAGCAGACCGCCGCGCCGGCCGTCGAGATGAACGTGAGCGGCCGCTTGCCCGTGAAGTGCACGAGCACCACGCACAGCCCCGTGCCCACGATCTGCAGGATGCCCAGCACTAGCGTCGCGTAGTACTTGTCTATCGGCGCCTCCAGCATCTGGAAGATTGACACTGCGTACGTCTGCAATGCCGGGAGAACAACACAACTCATTAGAAGGTAGGTATACTTTTTTATTCTATGATAGGCTTGCGTTTGACCGCCATCTCGCCTGATGGTAAGCATCGATGCGGTCTACGATGGAGCACGCTTGCCTTGAAGAAATCGATACACTCGCGACTTGAAGTCACCCAGATTATATCTAGCGGGAAACACCCACTCGAACAGAACGGAACTCCGCTAGCTTTGCTAATTTTCCGAGATAAAATTGAAGCCCATATATTAATCCAGGATATAAGCTACTTCCTTATAAAATTTTATACCAATCCGTTCAGCTGTTTTTTTTCGTAATGCGCGCAAACAACAAGCAAGAAATAAACAAACAATAAACATAGTAGGTATGTAATTGTATGGACGAGAAAGTGTCAATAATTTAAAATTTAAAAAAGTCCCTTATTATATAGCGGCTGATAATCTTCCAACGTCTGAACAGATTTTCTTATTAAGAACATTATCGGTGGAGTAAATAAGATGAGTATTGAGTAGAGTAGGTAATAGATAAAATTCGTACTCTAGCATAGTTGACCAAGTTGCAATTCTATAATCGCAAACGCTATACAAACCAAAGACAATGTTTGGGAATGACATTTCTGTAATTTATCTATGGATCTATATTGTATTACAGAAATGTTACTCCCATGCATTGCTAGTTTTGTATCGCGTTAACGATCATAGAAATGCAACTTGGCTCGGGTTACTGACCTGCAAGGTAGTCATCCCGCTGAAATGGCCCACGAAGAAGCTCAAGCTAATCAGGAGGAACGGCAGTACAAAGCTCCTCTTCATGTAGTGCGAGAATTTCTCCGCTAACGTTTCGTCCATGTCCCCTGTTGAATCTGCAAATAGATATTTTCTCAATATTACAGAAAGCAAGATTTTATTTTCATAGCTTCATTCATTCATTCATCATAGTTACATCTGTATATCAAATTTCTGCTTACATTCAAATTCATTTTATTTCGAATCAGTCACAGATTCATAATCGCAAAATAAGTAAGTAAAGTAACAAAAGTTTAAAGGGGAACTGCTCAAAAATTCAGTTAAAACAATTGAGCAAGATAAACAAACAAATTTATACATTGTTGTTTTAAACACGGGACTAACTAACGTGGTTTTCACGAAAATGTGTGAAAACCACGTTAGTTTTCATACTAAAATTTACATTGCGTGTTTAACAGTGTATTGTTTTAAGTAAGGTAAAAACTTCTGCCAACACGAATCCGTGCCAACTTTTTCCAGATAATTACCTTTATCCTTGACATACAACGATTTAATGTCATTCAACTCTTGCTCCACTGCGTCCGGGGTGGTCCAGCCGCGAAGCCACTGCAAACTCTGGAAAAAAGTTTCAAGGTGTTTCAAATTTCAGTGTTTCATTAATAACATTAATGACATTCTAACAACTCGTATTCATAACATTTTGTCAACAATCCGTTTTACAAATTATGTGAAATTTTAGTCAATGTAATTCTCAGAATGCTCATTTTTGTTCAAATTACAAACGAAGCAAGCACAATAAATATTCGTACGAGTAACATACGTAACCAGCAGCGGTCTATTAAGAATGTTCAAATTAAGTGGGCCATTCAAGTTTTACGTAAGCACGAAAGGGTGAGTCTTTGTTTTGCTTTTGACATGGGAGACGGGGGGCTCAATGGAGATTACCTACGTCAGCAATATTAATTTCTATTCTTTTCTCAATTTTTTTTTTAAATTTAGTAAATACTATAAAATCTTCTAAATATAGGCTTTTGTGAGTTCATAAATTCTTTATATATAAACTTGATAACTAAATTTAAAAAACTGTTTAAAAAAAATAATTTAAAAAACACGCATTGTCATCGGTCTTTGACTGGTGTGCAAAGTTTGAATTAAATTTGATCGTTCAAAGTAGGGCAAAATCGAGCTCAAAGGAGTCGGTTACATACATACATGCAGGTGAAACTAATAAAAGCCTGTTAAAAAATATGGACCGATGCTTATTTTTGCTGACAAGCGGTAGGAGGGGGTTAAACCTTTCAAAAAATCTGTTTACGTAATATTTGAATGGTCCCTAAGTCTTGTATAATAAAGCTTCACGTTTAACCACATTCAATTTTATTTTAAAGTAAAAGTATCTTAGTAACCGTGACCTACAACATCAAATGTTATTTAAGGCCAATAAATATTTCCAATTCTGATCATTCTTATTCGTGTCTTTTATTTTGAAAGTTATGTTTAATTGTGTTTTGTTTTTTTTATTATTTTATACTGAAATAAAATGTTTACCATATAGATAATTAGTAAGTATTGTATCACCTTTCTAGCATCATCATGTCGTTTTTTGAACACCAGCCAATGTGGGGATTCCGGAACAAAGCACAGGGCGATGACTGCTAAGATCTGAAACTCATCGACATTTTCTTATACAATTGAATGGCGACTGATGTTAAACGTCACGTTTGCCATAACAAGTCTGTGGCACAAAGAATTCTGAACTCTCAACAATAGGGAATATGCATTTGGTTTAAATTTAATTGATTTTTTTTCCCCTTAA
The DNA here is from genome assembly GCA_949125135.1 of Alcis repandata. Taxonomy (NCBI): domain Eukaryota; kingdom Metazoa; phylum Arthropoda; class Insecta; order Lepidoptera; family Geometridae; genus Alcis; species Alcis repandata. The sequence continues at coordinate 19,613,992 of OX421221.1, forward strand.
TCTATATTGTCCTAAAATTGTATCTGAACCATTATTTTCTTATTTAGTATGTTTTTAATTGCAAAAAATATTAATTAAAAAATGCAAAATAAGCGCGCGAAATTGAAATTTGGGAAACGCATCACCATTGGTCGAACCGAAACGTGACGTCACATACCATGTTATCGGATTTAGAGACATTGCTGTTTGTATGGTGTCTGAAAAAAAATTGTTTTTATTTGTGTTTCTGTAGTGTTTTTCATTTAGTGCAACTTCTGGACTTCTGGTAGCATTAAATCATCTAGGACGATGACTGAAAGTGGCTTTGTCAAAGCACAATCGGATAATCTACCAAAAATAGATGCATTCATGATGACAGCATATTTTGCATCAAGTCAAGATTTTACGTGCCTACTTACTAACCTACTTCGGATCAATTCTAACCATGCTAACTATCCAAATAATTATAATATACTTACGTTAAAGTGATCTTCACAACAATGCAAACACGATAATGAAGATACAATATCTCTTCTCATAACCTTACACCATTGTTTTCGTATTTTCGCATCTTTTGGAACAGGAAAAAACACTTTTTTCAGGTGTACTTATAATAGTGTTTTTGCACATTGGTACAAGACAATATCTATAAAATGGTTTTTTAGCTTTTTCCATGGTGTGAATAGCTTTTAAAATTGAAAATCTGTATAAAACAACCAAAAGTAACTGTCAAACTTATAGTCAACAAACACTGGTAGTGGTATGTGACGTCATTCAAGGCCCGCGAAAAATGGCGGCGTTCAAACAGATCAAATTTTAGCGATGTTTTAAATATCATTTTAAAAAATAATTAGAGCGTTTCCAACAGTATTTATATTTTTTACTATTTTATAACGATGTAAGAAGTGAATTAAAAATAAAAATAAAATACATGCATATTCCCTTCAAGAGTGAAAACGCTACAACATAATTATAATATTTACATTGTTAATGTCCAAAATGTTTCCTAATCCTACTAACTCCTAGGTACTATAATAAAGTTGAATATGACAAATTTAACGCGTCTCACGAGGTTTATAGCCACCATAGCGATGAACTGGATCTTGTCTCTAAATAGTTACGTTTTGGCGCCGATAGCAAAGATCCTCGATTACTACTAGACTTCTAAAGACTAGATATGATTGGATCAAGCGGAAGGCAGAAGGTCAGAACTAAGTTTCCGTCATACTGTGACCATCCGTAAGCGTACCGTGAATATGATGTTGATAGCAGCCACGGTCCGCCAGTACAGGAGCATACCGAGCAGGAACTGCGTGAACACTCCGAGGATGATGGCCATCGAGCTGGTGGCGGCGAGGGCGCCTCGCAGGTGCGGCTGCGTGATCTCGGCCACGTACGTCAGCACCTGGTAGAAGGAGCATCTGAGCTACCGGCACTGTGAGCGACGGTAACCAAAATACCATGATCTCTTTACACGTGCTAGCGCGAGGTCAGAATGTGATATCCTTGCAGTACCTCGGTAATTAATATTTTTAACTGCATCGTTATAACCATCATTAGGCTTAGATAATAAACAACAGATCTATGATAAACAGAATTAACAATGGCAATAAAGAACAATAACAACCATCTATGTGTCTAATTAAAGTGATAAGGAGTATGTATAGTTGTAATGCGTTGCTTGTCTTACAGGCGCTTCCAACAATCCTCCGGCTAGGCCAGTCAGGAACAAGGCGCCGTACAGGTGGAGCGTGCTGGTAGAGAAGTGGAACAGCAGCCAGGCGATGGCGAACGGGAGGTTGACCACCTGCATGGCGCGCCGCCGCCCTAGCGGAGACGTCACCACGCCCGACAGCGCGCAACCCAGCGGGACCACCATCAAGTTAATGGAACCTAGAATAAAATAGTCGCTTATAAAATTTCGGCGAAGGAAATCATCGTAAGGAAATCTGCATACGTCTGCAGAAGAAATTCAATGGTGTAAGTGAATCCACTAACCCGCACTTGGTCAGCGTGATGAAATACGGCCTAACCGCCCTTCGAGAGTGGACCTGATATCTCAGCAGCGGGATGATTAAAGGTCGAGTTGGATGGAGTTGATTTTAAATTTTTTCGGATTTCGATAAAGTTAAACACAAATCCAGCTTGGTTTATTGAGAATGGCTTTAGGAGAGATTAATGTTCAGTCGAACAAGTTACAAGGTACTTTTAACTACTTTCTAATCCACTCAAGGTCCTCATGATGTAGGCATAAAATAGATACATAATTAATAGTATAGCCAATAGAATAGATATTGTTGAATAAATTCTATTCGAGAATTTCCAATTAGCATGATCTAATTACATATTTAACGGCCGCTGGGACCAATGAAAAATAGCCCTCGCGCGTTAAAAATCACTTTATTATTCGTCGCAGAAAACAATACAGTTCGGGTAACATTTATCGACACAATTACAAACAGTGGTATGCAAGTTCAGTAAGTAAGATGGCGGAGTGCGCGTCGGTCGCGGAGGATCTCAAGTAGACACAGGTTTATCGTGGTAAGGCTCCCGGCCGACTGACTGGGATGGCGCGCGCGCCGGGTCGCGTGATTCTAGGGAGCCGCGCGGGGGTGCGCGGGCGGCCGGTTACCATGGCAACCGTCTGAGTAGGGATGGGGCCGCGATCTAGGGATGTGACATCTCTTCCCCGCGTTACAGTCTCCCCCTCTAGCCCTACAATGCGCCCTCGCGGTTGGGCTAGCATTCAGTAACGTATCTGCGGGGTCTACCGCGTCTACGCTTTTCTCTGACTGGAGGTTCGATCGGGCCTACGAATGGTGTGAGGTGCGAAACGTGATATTTGCCTATACCTTCTCCGTTCCGAGTACTCTCCAACCTAAACGTCGTGGGGCTTACTATCCCTGCAACTTTGTACGGCCCGTCGCGGCGTGGGATGAACTTTGCAGTTTGGCCACGACTTGCGTCGTTTGGCCCTTGCGTTTTAAGAAGGACGAGGTCACCTACCTTATATTCTGGGGGCATTCTCCTTCCTTTATCCGCATTTCGCTTCTGAGCTACCTGCGCCTTCTCGTGGGTGTCTCTTGCTTCATCCAACGTCATTGCTAATCGCTTCAGATATGGGGTAATACCTGGTACGAAGTTATCTTTCTCCACGATGGCCCTCATGTCCGTCGCAGCGTCGGATGGTGCTCGCATTTCTCTCCCAAAGGTGAGATAAGCTGGAGTGAATCCTGTGCTAGCGGTGACTGCTGAGTTCATTGCAAATCTTACCGCTGCGAGGTGTAAATCCCATGTGGCGTGGTCCTGGCCAACCAAAATTGCCAGTTGAGGCTTGAGGTCCCTATTCTTTCTCTCAATCGGGTTGGCCTCTGGATGGTAAAAGGGTGTGAGTGATTGGGAGATCCCTAACGTATGACAAACCTGCTGCATGACCTCGCTCACAAACTGCACGCCGTTGTCACTGATGAGGCGTCGGGGCACACCGTATCTGAGGAAGACCTCAGACGTCAATTTCTGAGCGCATTCCGCGCTAGTGGCGTTCTCTAAAGGGAAAAGTTCTACCCAGCGTGAACAAACGTCTTCTACGATGAGGACCCATTTGTTCCGCCGCGAAGTTTCCACGAGGGGACCGAACAGGTCCACGGACATGACTTCAAACCGTCGAGCTACTGCTGGTGTTTGCAGAAGCCCCGCTGGTTTCCGGTTGTCGGCTTTGTAACGTTGACACGGTACGCACCCCTTGATATAATTCGTCACGAAGGTGCGCATGCCTGGCCAGAAGTAACGCGCGCGAATGCGGCACAGCGTTCTCTCCACACCGAAATGGCCAGCTGTAGGCGCATCATGCAGTTCCGCCATAACCGTCAGTCGCTCTTGCTCTGGCACCACCAAGCATGCATCTTCACCTTCGTCGGACTCGAGGCTGTACCTATATAATATTCCGTCGGACAACGTATATCCTCGGTCAGACCAGGGTCTCCCCCTAGAAGGTTCCTCGGCTTCTAGGTCGTCGATAATCTTACATACCTCAGGGTCCTTACGCTGATTTTCCCTAATATCGCCGCTGTTTCTCCTCGGCATGTCTACTACAGCGAGGAGTACGTCGCAATCGGGGTGTTGCGGGCCCGCGGGTCTTGATAGTGTGTCCGCAACAACGTTGGATCGTCCTGGTGTGTATGTGATGTGCAGGTCGAATTCCTGCAGCGTCAAAGCCCATCGAGCTAATCTGCCGCTCGGAGACCTTTGACTCATGAGCCAACGTAAGGGCTGGTGATCCGTCCTGACTACAATTTTAGCTCCCTCTATGTAACCACGGAACTTACCTACTGCCCATACGACAGCGAGCGCCTCTCGCTCTGTCGTCGAGTAGTTCCTTTCGGCGCTGGTGAGAAGTCGGCTCGCGTACTCGATCGGTCTCTCATCGGAGCCCTCCCCCTGCATGAGAACAGCCCCGAGACAGTATCCACTACTATCGGTGCAGAGCACAAATGGTTTCGTTTCATCTGCCTGGCGTAGAATTGGAGCGGATACGAGGAGAGTTTTGATGCGTTCGAATGCCTGCTGTTGCTCGCTGTACCATCGCCAGGCACTCGTCTTCTTCAATAGTTGCGTGAGGGGCTTCGCGATCTCCGCATAGTTCTGGACAAAACGCCTGAACCAACTAGACGTCTGTAAGAAGCATTTAAGCTGTTTTACATTTTGTGGGACGGCCATACCTGCTATCGCCGCAGTCTTGTCGGGGTCCACTTGGATATCTCCTGGGACGATGACGTGGCCTAAGAATTTCACCGAATCACGTGCAAAATGACTCTTTTCCCTGTTTATCCGTAACTGGAACATCGCTAAGCGATCGAAGACAGCCTCCAGATCTTCCAGATGTCTGCTGAAGGGGCCGGGGGACAGCAGGACCAAGTCGTCGAGATACGCTAGCAGCTCCACCTCCTTTAGGTTTGACCGGAACCTGTCGATGAGTCTCTGGAATGTAGCTCCCGAATTTCGGAGTCCCATCGGCATTCGCTTGAATCTATAGGTACCCAGTGGGCTGGTGAACGCAGTTTTGTCCCGATCCTCTGGACAGACGCTTACTTGGTGGTATCCCGACCGAAGGTCAAATGTGGACATATACTCACTGCTTTTGGCCGCGTGGAGTATGTCTTCGATGCGTGGAAGCGGGTACCGATCTGGCTCCGTTACGGCGTTGAGTTTTCTGTAGTCTATACAGAGTCTCAAGCTTCCATCTTTCTTCGTCACGAGCACAACATTGGAGGCCCATGGGGACTCGCATTCCTCAATGACGTCGTCGCGGAGGAGCTTCTCCAGCTCCTTCTTTAAGGCCTCTCTCCTATTCTGGGACATCCTATAAGGCGGAGAGGCGATTGGTTCCTGGTCCGGACTAACCTTAATACGGTGTGAGGCGAACTCTGTAGCAGGCCCGTCGGATGCGAATTGCGCAGACCGATGGTCAATAAATTCGTTGAGCATTCGTCTCTGCTCAGGTGTCAGCTTGGGTCCTTCATCATCACGTAGAGAAAGATCCGCCGACTCGACTCGCCTCAATTCTGCAGCATTTGGAGTCATCATATTATATTCGCGTACAAAGTCATACGCACGCTCAGGGTCGTCTGCGAATGTCCACTTACCTTGCGTGACGTTGACTACAATGCCGGCTCGAGCTAGGAATTCAACGCCTAGAAGTGTCCTAGTCTCGTCACCTGGCAGCACCAGAAACTCAGCTGGCCACTCACGTCCTTCTATGGTCACTGGTACTTCGGTCGCCAACAATTTTCTTGTCGTGGTAGAACCGTCGGCCAGTCGAATTAGCCGATGCGTGTCCTGAAACTCCGCCCCCGCGTCTACTAAAATCTTGTGCAACATTGGGCTGGCGATACAATGTGTTGCACCAGTGTCGATTATTGCAACGCCGCTACGACCCATGATACTTACGTTCACTAACGGATGCGAAGCGCTTTGGTGCATGACTGTATCGCAGGCCTGCCCTAACGAAATTTTGTTTCTGAAGGTCACATTGGACGCCCTCTTGACATCGGACTTGTCTCGGACGGCGGACGTAGCACGGACGTCGGACGTACCGCGGACGTCGGACTTACACTCGAACTCGGCACTACATGTATCCTCATCGGCGTCGCATATTTCCTCGATGTCGGACGTACCCTCGACGTCGGACGTACCATCGACGTCGGACGCGCCCTCGACATCGGACATAGCATCGGCGCTGGCAGTTTTAGATCGAGAATTTAACTCGACATTACTTATTATCGCACTATTAAAAGCGGCAGTCTTTGTATTTTTCGTATCGTTGCAAACCTCACATTTCGACCTCACAACACCCGGTTTCCCGCAGCCGTAACATCGCAACACTTTCTGCGAATTACTGGCATCCCTACTCGAATGATTCTCGTTTTGCCTAATAGAATTTTTACCGCCCTCTACTTTTTCCCGGTTACGACACTCATCTACTGTGTGTCCAAAAATTCTACAATAAGCACATCGGGTTCGACTTGTACTCGTATTACTCGGTACCGAACTCGTACCGGTAGTAGGGGATTTTACTTTGGTAGGGGAAATTTTTAACTGAGGTTGGTTAGATGAATGGGGACTTGCCTGAGTACTCTTGGCCTCTTTCGCTTCCTTTACGGCATCCTCCGCGATCCGCACACTACATAGCAATTTATCTAGATTATTAATACACTCTCGCGACACTCGTTTTTTTACACGCTGATGTAACAAACCGTAACAAATGTCGATCTCTGCACATTGTGGTAACGGGTATGGTAACTTTGCCAAAAGGGCCCTAATTCTACACAAAAACACTTCAGCGCGTTCGTTGTCCTGTTGTTCCGCGGCGAAGATCTGGCGAAAAATCTTATGTGCCGGTCGGGTCACGCCGTAGATCGCGCGGAGCCGTGCGACGGCGTCGGTCCACGTCGCCACGGACGCCTTGACGCCTCGCCACCAAATTGCTGCCTCTCCTTCTAGCAGCATGGGTAGACCTCGGAGCGCGTGTTCGTCACTGACGGCGGCGCACTCTTTGAACACCTCCACACTGTCTAGGAATGCTTCTAGCGCCTCGCCGTCGTGTGCCGACGATCCATCGAATCGCGCCGTGCACTTCGAGAAGTTGCCACCGACGGCGGCGCTGCCGGCCGTGCTCGTCGATGGCACTTGTGCGGCGATCGGGCTTGAAGTTCCGAAGTCGCTGGCGGCCGGGTTCAGGAGCGCGCTGATCAAGTTCTTATTCGCCTCCGCCTGTGCCCGCGTGATGGATTCCATCAGCGCGGATAGGAACTGCTCTGTTGGGATGTGGGACGCCGGTGACTGTGTCGCTCGTGCGCTCGCGCCGTCGATTAATGTTTCGTCGGCGGCGGCGCGGCTGACGTCGCTGGTGCGGTCTTCAACATCCGTCGACATCATGTCCTCTTCTTGTTCTTGTCGGCGCCGGATCGTCTCCAGTCTGGTCATCATCGTGACGTCGATCCGGTGCACCTCCTCGCTAACTCTTCTGCTTCGCGTGCTCACTCGGCGTAGTCGGTATAGAGCGCGCGTTCGGCCTGTCGTTGTGCGCCAGTTTAACGGCCGCTGGGACCAATGAAAAATAGCCCTCGCGCGTTAAAAATCACTTTATTATTCGTCGCAGAAAACAATACAGTTCGGGTAACATTTATCGACACAATTACAAACAGTGGTATGCAAGTTCAGTAAGTAAGATGGCGGAGTGCGCGTCGGTCGCGGAGGATCTCAAGTAGACACAGGTTTATCGTGGTAAGGCTCCCGGCCGACTGACTGGGATGGCGCCAGTGTTCACAACCTCAAGCCAGGCAATTATCGTACCAGGGCCGTAAAATTATCGTTTATGGGATAATATGGATTAAAATTATCGTACATCAGAAAAATAGCTAATTACATTAAAAAATCATATGAAACGTGACAATAATATGTTGCAAATGCTTTTGCTATAAAGTTTGAATCTTGTAACCTTCTGTTTTTTGAATTTAAAAAAAAAAAAATAAATAAAATGTTCGACATGTGGCACAGACCTGAGCCGGGCCCTCGTCCACTTTGCGTTTAATAAACGCGCCAAAATTTCGAATGTCTAGAAGAAAATAATGTTAAGGGTTAGAGAACCATGAAAACAAGCATATTTTCCAAAAGTTTAACTCAATAGATTCTATATTTGCGAGAACAATATACACAAATTTTTATGAAACTTAACATGTATAATAAGAATATAAAAATATACATTTTTTAATCTTTTCTGTAAAAGAGGAACAAAAATACGCAATATACTCTCTTTGAACGATATGGTGTTCGCTTTATGTAATTAAATGACGATGATATCGATATCGATCGCTGATTGGAAGACAGTGGCAACCAATGAAAGGATTGCGCCATGATTGACAATGAAGCAGCAGTATGTGTTCCTAAGAAAGAAATGTGCCAATAGATGGCGCTGACAGTAAAAAAACAACTGTAATTGTTATTGGGTTATCGACTATCGGTGTACAGGTTGTACTTAATTATCAAATTTTGCATCTGAAAATTATCGTACAATCTGCGTACGATAGTCGTGTCCTATCGTACATCGTACGTAGGTATGAAATTATATGAAATTATCGTACATGTACGATAATTATCGTACGGTTGTGAACCCTGGATGGCGCGCGCGCCGGGTCGCGTGATTCGAGGGAGCCGCGCGGGGGTGCGCGGGCGGCCGGTTACCATGGCAACCGTCTGAGTAGGGATGGGGCCGCGATCTAGGGATGTGACATCTCTTCCCCGCGTTACACATATTTATTACATTATACCGTTTAGAAAAAAGGTCATGGTCGAACAATGTCTTACATCCTTGACAAGAAAATTACATTGTTTTTTGTTAATGCTAGGTACACAAGGTAAATTTAAATAAAGTTAGATAAATATAAGCTGTTGGTCTGGCTTCTGTTCCGGGTATCGAACCTTGACTAAATGATAAACGTTGATCGTCGACCGCTTGTCCGTCGCAACATAAACAACGTCTCAAAAAAAAAGAAACTCAAACCTGTAATATTGCTTTACCCAAAACTGACTAATAAACTCTTTTGTGGAATTATGGATTCAAACAAAATAAAAAACCATTTACGATGTTAAGAGTCAAGAAACTTATTCTAAATATATATTTTGCATAATTTTCTTGTTATTCGTAATTATAAATCTTGGCGCAGGACGCGTATGAATTAACTTTTGCATAATTCAAATCGTATCTTCAAATATAAAGTAGGTACATTAATGATTATGCGTTTAGCACAAATATAATCTTATACGTTAGTAGGTAGTCTGTAGTAGCTTTCTAAGTTCTAACCAAGCAACCGACTGACCGAACTCTCGCAGTCTTGATCGGTGTTGATCGGTGGGTAGCGTGAAATATTGCTGTAGTTCTATAACATTGGTCTTACTTCGGCAGTTAAAAAGATTTTTGAAAATTTTACTCATAGAGTTGCCAATTTTTTTTTCGAGAATTCCTATTTTACCTATTATCCCCTTGACCGGGAAGCGCCATTTTGCATAGTCTCTAAGGTGGCGGGGGGCGGGGAGCGCGCAAAAAAAATTTTTTGTACGACGTCGCCGCGTGTCACTAAAATCAATATTTCTACATGGTTTTGGATGAAACTACCTATGAAGCTAAATATTGTCATAAACATGAGTACTATGAGCCCTTTCCGGCTTAGCATACCCTTTCCTTATAGCCCTGTATAATCCAAGACCGAGGTCGTCCGGTATCATACCTACCATTCACGCGGATATACTGATGCGTTTGTTACTTAGGTATCTTGGAGTCAGGAAGAGCGAGAGTCTTTGATTTGACACAGATGTTTCTACACCATCTATTGTATCTCGTTATTGGGTTAGATTCCAACGACCCGATACGATCACCACCGACGTGAGAGACATAAAAGACGCTTGTCTAATAAAGTGCTATAATCGGTGATGATCGCTGATGAGTGCGGTTGATGTGGCGGGTGCTGGTGCACTGGTTTTCGTAAGTCGGGCCGCTGCTGCCGGTGCGTGCGACCTACTTAAACCAAACGCTGAGGTGTTCGGAATTAACCGAACACGTTTGACCACATATTTTATTAATTAAGTCTTCAAAACTAAAGATGGATACGAGTAGAAAATATTACAATAAAATCTTAATATATATAAATCTCGTGTCACAATGTTTGTCCTCAATGGACTCCTAAACCACTTAACCGATTATAATAAAATTCGCACACCATGTGCAGTTCGATCCAACTTGAGAGATAGGATAGTTTAAATCTCAAATTATAGTCGCAATTTTAATTTATTGCAAATTATATATATACTGATAATTTTTACTATAAATTGACAAGTTAGCATCAACATACTACGGTTGCTATAGTTACGCAATGGCTTTTGACAGGACAACGTCTGTCGAGTCAGCTAGTAGCTTTATATATTTTTTTATAACTAGTAATGACTATTCATTATTTTTTATTCCTACTGTAATTTTTATTTTCAAAAATGTTGAAAACTCATGTAATTACATAGTACTTAGTAGATACATATACTTAAATTTTTCGTGTATGAACCTACGAACAACAATGCGTGAATCTCCACCGGCCCGTTTTCCCCGAAATGTAATTCACGTACTCGGTAGGTAAGTTCATGATCATTGGTAAGTCTAAGTTGTGACTAAAAAAAATACAGACCTTCGTCCTACAAAATTATCATTTATTTTATGGTAGTGCAGAACTTCCTGTCGCCGCGCTGCAACCCTGCAGTAACTGTCGATCTACTAGACTAGACAGAAGCGGCACTTCCCGCAACGTAAACGGAGTTCGAAACACTACTGCTATTTATGTTTTTCATATTATTCCAGCACAAAGACAAAAATTAAAAGAAATGCTATTGAGAATCACTCAGCGGATGTTATCGTGATTTATTCCACTCACGTGAAAATAAAGCCAAAACATTACCAGCGTAATCAGAAGGGTTGTTGTGAATTCGTCACTAAAAAAAGTGTCAGTAAATTCGTCACAGTTCTATTTTTTTATCGCATCACATATTTTCATTGGATTAACGGAGAAAAGTTATGACGTGGAAAATACATTTTGAAATACTCCATACCCGAGCTGCGAAACATTAACACACTCGTAAAAACAGTGAAATACGAGTAAGCTAACTGATACCATTTCCTTGTAGGTATGCCATGTTAGCCACATGCCACCGTAGTCTATGCCTACAAGTAGTGCCCATCTGTAGGTGACCATCAGTAACACTCATGCTTGAAAAAGTTAATAACAGTGCTGTCAAAATTCAGCTTTTTTGTAATGCGGTTTTGTTAGAATGCTTAGTGCAGCTCAGGTACAGAGTCCGACGAATATATCAATGAACTGATAAAGGCAGATATGTTGGTACTTACTAATCCAGGATATTTGCGACTTTTCAAGATGCAGCACTTCTCCTGGTCTGGGGGCTTCGACGGCCGGCATCAGGATCGTGGGAAACCCGAGGGTCATCCCGTACCCTGAAACATAGTGGAATTTGAAAACTCGGTTTCTATTATAGCAGCAAATGTTTACTATACGTAGACATACTTATTTCAATATGTATTACGGGCATGACAAATTACGTCGTCACTATTATGCAACGTAGAAAATGGTACTTTGTTACCTAACATACGTATGTATACATCCATCCATCCACGTATACATCCACATACGAGTAACAACCGTTTGCTCAAATCAATAACTAAGTTATTATTATTATTTGTTACTAGCCTCCTCTCGGAAACTCGGAACCCTTCCCAGTGCAGGTCGGCGTTCACCCTCGCCCTATTTAATATGCCTCAGCACACAGTGGCTTTCATTAGCGTAAGATTTTTATGAATTGGACGGAATAGTAGATTCGGAGATTATCACAAACATACATATTAAATACAAACAATCTTTACCTCTTTATGATATTATTATAGATTGTTGTTATAGTTTTGATTGTTAGGTAAGCTACATAACAATCCGTACATCATGCTTGTCACCGGCCGTGGGTGACGCGTCCAACGATGGACACGCTAGATTGTATTGTAGGTCCAGTTGTTTGTCATTTAACAATAGCCAATCGGTCCGTTGTCGAAGCCACCTTGACAATAGGGCTGCCAATTTAGCCTACACAAACTAATATGACATACACACTAAATGGCGTCCAAAAGTAACATCAGTTCCATCAAAAAAGTTGTCAGAAACAACACTTACGATTTCAATAATTCAATTAAATAATACTTAGGTGCTTTAGGTTCTTTAAAAATTGTTTGTAAAGATAAAGACGATACGATAGGACCGAGTCCTATAATTACATGTACTGTAAAAAATAATGTATGCGTAGTAATAGCTATGCGTACTTACGTACATCCATAGAGTGAATTGAATCTCTGTTTGTGTTTCTGATTCAATAGGGTTAGTGATACATTAACGACCTCGATAAAGGGTGGTCTTAATAAAGGGTTATACTGGGTTAAACTTTTACTATGAGACCAACCCAGAATTCGAAAAAACCAGCTGTTCCATACATTTTGTTGAGTGTCGTTGTAATTTTTCTATGGAAAAGCTGACTTTTTTTCGTGAATTCCGGGTCCCATGGTAAAAGTCGTTCTTAATGATGAGTACCGAGAGCTTTTTTCGGCTTTGCATCGAGCTGAAAATAAGCCAGTGTGAAAAGCCAAAAGTTAAATACCATACATATGGTTAGTTTTTCTTAGTCGAAAGGAACGTTTACTTTACTATTGGTTCAATGTAGGACCAGTTACAGTTTTGGGATTTGCGAGCTACAGTGGCGCTCAGAATCGTAACTAGCCATGTTGCAGTTCTATAATCGAAACGAGTTAGAAAACTAGAACAAAGTATGGTAAGATATACTTAGCCGGTATAGTCCATAGAAAAAAAATGATTATAATGGTGAGTAGGTACCGTGAGTCCTTGTCTGCCCTTTCGTTATAAACCAGCATTACTCACCGAGTAGTAATAAATTCTTGACGCTGACGGCCAAGAACTGCGGTAGTGCAGTGCGGAAGTCTTGCTTGTATCCATAGTGTTCATCGCCTTCAAACGGCGCCAGTTCCTTCTCCTGTGGCATCTGTAGCAACAAAATTATCTAAAAACACATAGGTTGAGGACTACTTGTAGATAATCAAAAATTTCTCACACGCTGGTTTTCTAATCTAACCTAACCTAACTACTCTTTCTAGCCAATAAGTATAATCAATGCGAAAATGAGTGTGTTTTCACACCACCGGTCATTATAGAACTTTACATTCACGTCGTCAAGAGTACAGAAAAGGATTGAAGATTCTTTTTTATCATCATAAGCGTTTCTCATCGACGCGCGGATGATACAGCCGCGTGGCAAGCATTTCTTATAATCCTTTTTATAAATAGCTAAGACGACCTGTAATTAATGATTACAGTAAGGCACGCTGGAACATAGCCCCAGAACCTTACCCTAACCACACCTTCCATTAACACGCACTAGACAGGTTTTTATAAGAGGTTAAATGTCAGATCGGCATAAAAATATTATATTTATTATTAATTACGTATTATTAAGCCGAATGCTCCGACTAAACTTTCGACCACATCCGGTGATCTTTCTCAAGGAGTGATTACAAGCCACGTTCACGATCGCGTCCTGCCACTTCCCTACCTACTCCTACTGCACTATTTCTTACATACTTCACTTACCTTAGACATTCTGAGGCGTTGGTCACGTTTTTCTTCCTAAAACAAAAACAATATTGTTTAATAAACGCTTATAATACCTACGAACGATAATAAAGATGGCTATCAGCGCGATCGTTTTGCGTAAGGTGACAAAACAAAGAGGAATGACAATATCGATCTCATGCAGCGCGAACAATGGCACCTGAACTTTTGACCCATCTATTAAAAAGATGATTCATACTGACCTAAAGCAGTTTACTATTTTGCGTTCGTTTTGGGCACAAAATCATAAAAACTGATGATAAAAAATGACGTTATTGACGAAATTCTCAAACTGAACACCATACATCACGAGAGTTTGCAAATGCCGCCGATGTTACCATATCAAAACAAGCGCACTGTACCTTTAATTGTACCTCTACAAATGACATGCAACGCGCCGAATCAATAAATGAACTTCACGCAGGACAAATTAGGGCCGGCCAGCACACTTTCATACTAGTTAATACGGCTCGTTGTCTTTATTTTCTTTAAATTCTATTATACTAATAACACTACACTGAAACATTACAATACTGTGTAACAAAATAATGCATATCTCGATAAGCATTGTCATAATACTGGAAAATTGAAATGAACTAATATCCAATCAACACCACTCATCTGCTAAATTGCTATTACAAAATGTCACCTGCAGATCACAAACCGTAGCGGCGGACAGTATCGAAGCTCCAAATGGGGTTATTTTACAGGAAAGCAATTGTAATGTTTGTCCAATAAAAAACTAAGGTTCACTCTCCATCCTAAGGTTGCCTGGAAGAGATCGCTCTTAGCGATAAGGCCGCCAGTTGTCGCACTAGTTTTAGGTGCTATAATCCTTTTGTTTGTAATTTATGGTGTGAACAATTAAGAGTTTATCTATCTATCTATCTATATTTTTTATTACATTGTTACATTTACATATTTGTTTTCCTAAAAGTGTAGTATTGTAATGTTTGTCTAAATAAAAAACTTTTTTATTACATTATTACATTTACATATTTGTTTTTCTAAAAGTTGTTGTTTTCGGCTTAGCATACCCTTTATGAATAACCCAGTAAAGATGCATTTACTTTTAATCCATAGAAACTCGAACATAATAAAAAGTTGTAAGTAGTTACTACAAGAATTTGTAAACATAATTTGTGCAAAACACTTTCATAAATAAATACGATAAATACGAACATTATTTTAGGCTTTTGAAGTAGGTATATCAGTTTGACCACCTTACATCAAATAGACTATAATTAATATTCGAATAATTGGTACAATGAAAAATTGTGAATTTGCAGATTCGATACTGTTTGTCGTAGTCGAGGAATGACAATAAATAGAGTGGCGTTGCAAAGGCCATGCGCACTAAATGCGCTCGGATTGGATGCTTACGAAACTTGCAGAAGTTGAACTTTATCCCAATAGGCATAGTCCTTAAAACCAAATACAAATATCTATATTTATAAATGTGAATCTATATTTCCCTTGGTCATCGCATCACGCGTGAACGGATGGAACAATTTCGCTGATTCTTTTTTTGTTGTGTTAATTATTGTCCGGAGAAGGTTCTTATGAAAGAAAAAAATTAAGGAAGTTGAGCGGAACATTAGAAAATTTAAGGGCGCGTTTATACGACCGCGCGGTCGCCGCGCGGTTGGGGCGCGATGCGAGATTGAACATTATAGCTTAGTAGATAGAGTTTACATTAGTTTTGAATGAACACAACCGCGCGGGCCGTCTAAATGGGGCCTAAGACAATTCGAATTCAATATTCATAGTTAAGACAAGACAACGTCTGTTGAGTCAGCTAGTAATAAATTAAATAATTATGAAAAATGTATTGTTGGGGTATAATTAAAAATTAGAACTGTGGGTTAAAAAGACTGTGGAATTACTTTTAACACTTACTTCGTTTAATGTTAATGAATATTTTTATTAAAATCTGCGGAAGGATTTCGTGCGTGGGCACGGTCATGAGTTTTACAGGAATATTGCCGTCACGTCGTGAGACGTTGTGCGACAACTGTTGATCTATTCTTTGAGAGTATTATACAGGCTATAAGGAAAGGGTATGCTAGCCGAAAAGGGCCAATCGTAGTCATCTTTAAAAAACAATTTTATTACGAGATAAACCATGAAAACGCTAAAAAATTAAGTGCTTCTCTACATTTAGTCAGGGGTATTTGATTTATTTTCTATATTATTGTACCAGCGACCTGCCCCGGCTTCTACTTGGTACTTGGTACTTGGTGAGCGGGCTCTTTTCCGCAACTAGGCCGTAAGTCGGCCCTTTTTGCGTGACCAGGTGACGGCGGCTACTCCAGCCACCCGATGTCCTCCAGGAAGTCCAGCAGCTTGCGTGTCACGCTGCAGGCCTCCCGCAGGGTTCCCGGTTTTCCCAGGAACTTCGCTCTCTGGGACGCCACGCTCTGCCCCGGCTTCACACGGGTATGTAATATGGTCTAAGTTATGTTTCTTGCTAATAATGTAGCATTTTATTGGTAAAAGAATATTTAAAATAGGTTCAGTAGTTTTTGAGCTTTTATAAATAAAGCTACAAGCATAGGTACAAAAATACAAATCTTTCCTCTTTATAATATTAGTGACTAGCGTAGACTGTACGTAGATACATTCTTTAATACTTTAGCTATCGAGTGGCGTTATTAATATTTAGATATAGACGATATATTCACATTTATTGATTTGGTCTTCCACAATGTTACTTGGGTGGTACAATAATTATATGAGTTACAATGGACAGTACCTAATGGACAGTAATGTGCAAACATTACTGTGTTCCGGTTGGAAGGGCATTGTTTAGATTGGCCAGTGAGATTACAGGACAAATAGGAGATTAGACAAGTTATATCTCAGGGTGACGAGTGCAGTGCTGTGCCACGCAGGGTCTTGAATTCTGCGAGTTCAAAATTCTGGGTGGCGCAGACCTGTCATGGGCAAACGTGACGTTTAATGTCAGGCGAGCGATTTGCTCGTCTCGTCACTCAATTACATAAAAAAAAACAATGGACTGACCCCGGGTTAAACAGCCCATGCCGACACTGAATGGAAATTCATCCCGTAACGTCTCATTATTGTCAGCATTTTAGATTACTTACAAGTTATTAAGTAAGTTTGTCAAATGCTACCCTAAAAGTTTATCAGCAGGCTAATAGCCTCAGATATCATCTTCGAGTTCGGTCACGGAATACTAAGGTACGGTCAACGAGTCTGTGAGCACTCATCAGAGTTGTCAAAAAATTTCAAATAAAATATGTACTCGTATCTATAATTTTTTTTGTATTGAAAAATTATTATTTTTTAAATTGATATTTTGGTTGATGATTCGAAATGTGAAGAACATACACACACCTTTCAACATAACACCTCGTATACCACCGAGTAAATAGGGTTGTCACATCGGATAGCGAATAGCTTTAAGATTATAGGTCTACAAAAAAAAATGTTGCCCTGAAACTTGCAAAATTTGAGGTTTTCAAGTGCCTAGATTACGAATTTATTCGTAAAGTATTGAATGTTCGGTTGCTTTTTCGATAGTTTCATAATTGTTATATCTAGGGCAACAAAACTACTGTAGATCGGTGTTATCATACAATGTTAGCACACATTAGCATCGGATTGTAATTTCTATAATGTTTGGTTATTACCTACGGGACTATTACCATATCTACCTCTAATAGAAATCATTAGTCAATTAGACAATCATGGTCACGTCGTACCCGGTAACGAGTCCAAGTGGACAACCATACTGCGGTAGCGTGACTGCATAGATTTGAAACGTTTACAAACAATCATGGTCATGTTTATTTGTATTTATTTACTTTGTAGTGTTATTTCAAGTGTGAATTGCGCAGGTCTTTTGCTCCTCTACCGGCCCATGGATATCAGCAGCGAATGCACCTTCTCCCATCACCTGCGGTACGATATTTCCTTCGGAATGGGCATGTCGGACACTATCACATTGGTATGTACCTGCCATACCTCGTCCTCAGAAGTTTGTGCAATGATGTTGGAAAGCTGGTTGTTTTTTTGAGACTGCGACTATTTTAGAATATTTTTGAAGTGGACGTTGGATTGGGGATGTCAATGGGAATAAAATTGTTTTATGTTACTTCCAAACGTCCTCATTAGTTTTGTCTATGCGTTGGAATGTTGTTGGGACGTTGACAATTTAAAATTACTTATAATACCTAACTAATTCTTCCTATCATCTTTGGGAATATAGAGGTAATACCTCTAAATGTATCCATAGTAATATTATAAAGCTGCAGAGTTTGTTGCTGTTTGATGCAGAGGTACGATAAAAAATGAGGTATCAGGTTGTATCTCTTTTTATTACAACTAACACGGGAATACTCACGTAAATATTAAATCGTTTACCACGACTAGTTGCAGGGTTGTATCTCACTAATATTATAAGAGTGAAAGTTTGCAGCTATGTTTGTGATTGTGTGTAGGTATGTTTGTGAACTCAGAAACGACTCAACGGATTTACATGAAATTTGGAACGAAGGTCTTTTCTAGTCTAAATATTAACTTATTGGCTACATTTAATCCCGGAAACTCATGTTATCTTTTTTAAACCGCGAGGGCGCAGCTAGTGTGAATTTTCTGTATAACAATTCAGGTAATCACAGCTCAGTGCCCCTCGAGCAGCCTAAACTTACAATATTACTTAATATTTACTTACCTCAATTTATTTATTTATTTTCATGTAGCATATTTATAGAATAGAATAAAATTTATTGCATAAACTGTGTAGGTACATAAAGGTCTTAATAAAATAAAGTCTCAACAGTAATATCCATTGTGGACGTACAATAACTATGTAGCAATATAGCTATATTTTTTGTTTTGTTATTTCACTTTATTATAATCGCTTAATATTATAAAGCTGCAGAGTTTGTTTGTTTGAACGCGCTAATCTCAGGAACTAAAGTCCGATTTCAAAAAATCTTTCAGTGTTGGATAGTCCATTTATCGAAATTATTATAGGTTATATTTTATTTTCAAAAAAATTAGGGATCCGTAACAAAATTGCGATTTTGTAACCCAAGGTGTAAAATCGAAAACCTATTTATGCGTGCGCTGCAAAAACTATTGACAATAGAACAAAATGATGTACTAATGGTTTGTAAGTCTTATTAAAATCTACAAAAAAGTCCGCGAGAGCACATATCTAACCATCATAGTTTAGTCACAATAACCGCTTTTATGTTCATACATAATATTAAATTGTCTGAAGAAAGAAACTATGTACGTCAAATGTGTATCGTAATATTAATCCTTATCCAAATTAAGCATTATGTTATCAAGGGTATTTAAGTAGCAGTAAAATACATTTGTGTTTTATTCCAATCGGACATTTCGTTGAGAAATTATCACGAGTATAAAAACGCAAAGAATTGGTACCTAATAATATGTTATATACGAGTAGGAGTAGGTACACTTCTACACTAATATTATAAAGAGAAAAGATTTGTATTTTTGGATGTTTGTAACATATAAACTCAAAAACTACTGAACAGATTTTAATAATTCTGTCACCAACATACCTACCTATAAAACTGTATTTCATCAGTTTCATTTTGAAAAATAAGGATACATCGAAGTAAACAGACAGAAAAATATCGAAAAAGAAAAAGCACATTCAATACTTTCATGAATAAATTCATAATCTGAGAACTTAAAAAGATCAAAATTTGCTAAAATATCCAGGGCAATAAAAAAATATATTGTTTTGTAGAACTGTGTAATGTTTCACACTCATAGCTCCCCACTAGGATATGCCATGGAGCACACACAAAGACAAGAACAACTAACACCCAGACCCAGACCAGATACTTAAATTCATCATTGAAACATCAGCCCAGCCGGTATTATTACTATCATATGTCTACTCTACTAATCATTTCCTCGTAGGTAGGGTACTATTAAAATAAGATTGTAGTTAGAGCTACAGCAATTTTTTCTTCGTAATCATTCATTGTTTGGTTTAATCGTTTTACTAATACTGTACTTATACGAGTAGTTATTCAGAATGGCTAGATTGCAGTCGACTGTTAACGTCACGTTGTCCCACACTACGAGTGTCTGCACGGTGTCACGTCACAGTACTACCACGTAGTGGCCCTCTCACAAATAATCTAATATTATAAACACGAAAGTTTGGAAGAATGTATGTATGTTTGATACTCTTTCACGCAAATACGGCTAAACGAAGTTACATTCAAATTGAATGAATGAAGAATGAAAGTTGTTTATGGTTTGGATTAACACATAGGCTACTTTTTATCCCGGAAAACGCGGGTGAAACTAGGTGCAGCTAATAATGAGATGAAATTGGCCCAGGACAGGGAAAATAGCACCAGGGAGAGGACGTCTGTACTCTGTACCCAAAAGTGAGTCTATACGGGCTGACGATGATGATGATGAATCAATAATTTCTCATATGAAGGACAACCTTGAAATCGCGAAAAAATCAGCTGTTTCATACATTTTATTTAGTGTCATTGACATTTTTCTATAGAACAGGTGATTTTTATTCGCGAATTCCGTCTGGATTTCGTAGTAAAAGTTGTTCATAATGATGAGCCATGAGCCCATGAGCCCTTTCGGCTTAGCATACCCTTTACTTATAAGCTCATAATCCTGTGTATTTGTATGTTTTGAAAAATATGGTTTCAGTTTTTCTATATCAAGATTTCAGCTTAAAAAAAAATTAGAATTAAAAGATTAGACTAAAGTCTGAGCTGAACATCAACGGCCGACAGGGTCAGCCTGCAGATGGGTGACCACGAGTGGCATTTACAACTGAGCGCTACCGTAGTTCAGATACACTTTAGATTGTAGGCCCGGGCTATTTGTCCTACAACAACAACAACAACAACCTACAAGTCTTCAAGCGGTATGAAATACGTACCAATATTCCTATAGCTCTGGATGCGTAGCTCAAATTCTGACGTAAAACGCGTAGCTAAGTAGTATTGAAAAAAAATTAAAAAAATGAAAGAAATAAAAATAACAACAAGAAAATAAAATGTAAGAAAAAAAAATGAAATGAAAAAAAAAATTAATCAAATGTCTGAATGATCATAGGTACATAGGTAAAAAAGTTACAAAATATATTATAATAAATGCATCGACTTGAGAAGTTGAGAACCTTCCGTTATACGTCAGTAAAAAATGAGACAACGGACTGTCGGGCGTAAATGAAAACTGAATGTTCATTCATTAACCGACTTCAAAAAAGGAGGAGGTTATCAATTCGTCTGTATGTTTTTTTTTTCTTTTTTTTTTTATGTTTGTTACCTCATAACTTTTGACTGGGTGAATCGATTTTGATAATTCTGTTTTTATTAGAAAGCTGACGCTTCCCATTTGGTCCCATTTCAATTTAGTCCAGTTCTGATAATGGCATCCATGAGAAAACCATATAAGTCTTAAATTTGCATTAAGTACGTGCGCGACAAATAGATGAATAACTCAATAATCGGGCTTTTGAAGTCGGTTTTTGTTTTTTGTTTTGTAAAAAAAAAAAAAAATACTAATAAAAATAATAAT
This sequence comes from Alcis repandata, assembly GCA_949125135.1. NCBI lineage: Eukaryota > Metazoa > Arthropoda > Insecta > Lepidoptera > Geometridae > Alcis > Alcis repandata. The sequence continues at coordinate 19,635,315 of OX421221.1, forward strand.
ACCGGTAATACTCGCTACCTAATCGTCACAATTTATGCTAGAATTACAGAGCTAGCACTCGGTCTGACGTTAGATAGCTCTCTAGGTAGTCAGTCCAATCAACACAGACAGAGCTCGGCCAATCAATCAATTAGTCTAGCTTCCAGGCGCAGGATCCGACGCGACCAGGCTATTATAGCGAGGTCACGTTTGCGCACGCGCACGGATACTGCACTTCGCATCGGAACGTACTACTACTACCTATTGTTTCAATCAGATCTAATTTGATTTTGCCATAAATAAGGAGTAGTTCCGTGAACCGTAGACCTCGCCAGAACTTATTTAAGACTCATTTGAGATTCGTCAAAAAATACGCCCTGTACGCGAGTACTAACATAAAAAAACAAACATTCGGACAGATGAAACAAATTTTGCCAGTTGTTGCAGAGGCGCTTCGCTCGCTCGGTCAATCAACCAGTTCTAAATAATCAAACAGTTCCAAATCAATATAATCAATTTCCCGAAAATTTTAAATTTTCAATCAATAAAAATATTGACCGAGCGAGCGAAGCGTCTCTGCAACGTCTGGAAAGAACTGGGTCGCATTTCTCAACAAATCTCGACGAGACTTGGTATACAGGCTCAACGATTTAATAGATTTGTTTTGTCGTCGGGATTTTTGATTTTTTTATTTTATTTTTCCCTTAAGAAATTTGCTGCAGCGCCATTTACCTCCCGTTTTTGATAAAATTTGGTAGAAGTCTAAGGTACCTAATTTTAAACAAGAATTTCGAATATGAGTTCAAGCACACTACATCTATCTACAGCGGTTCCACAGATATGACTATTTCCATTTTTTGTGTTTATTTGTATGACTGTCAAACTTTTTTGTATGGCTCCCATCTTTTTTTATAATTTCCCGAGAAAGGTACATATTTGATCTACATTTCGAAAGCTAGGTGTACTGTCCGGTCCTTTATCTACTGTGATTGTCGCAAAAAAGTTCTCACGAGGTCTACTGTTCGCAGAACAGTTTAACAGGGGCGACTGGTCCTTGGCCGAGTTTCAGGCGCGGATGAGTGAATGATGAGTGGCCCCCAACCGACATGAACACTAGATGGATTTATATGTACAATGTAGGTACACGGTAACTAACTTAACTTTAAAACTTTTTCTTTTCTTTTATTACTTCTTCAGACTGGGCTAGTTTTAGTTTAGTCCCTAAGGTTAAATACTGTAATTTCTTTATGACAAATTATAACATTCCTATTTCTATTCTTTTAAACATCCTATATCGACGGTGGCCCCCTAACCCGACTTTACAGGTACTCCGCACCCTCTCCGAGATAGACTACCAATGTTTAATTGAAATAGTGACCGAGCCGGCGGCCAGCATGGTCATCGCGATCAAGTTTCCTACCAGCCTTGAAGTCAACTGCAGGTAGGGTGTCAAATGAAAAATGTGAAAGTCCGAAGAATAAGCCTGATTTAATTTTAGAATCCTGATAATTTGTCGTAATATCAGATTAATTTATCAAACGTAATACATGTGCAATAAAATCATTAGTAATTTTGTACACAGCAACGATCGAATTGTCTGTTTTTCTCGAGGGTAGACCTGTATCCCAGAGTGGGAGGATTAATGGTTGCATATGATGATGACGATGCTGACGAAAAATATCTAATCTATTTTAGTGAAAATCCTGAGATTTCCAAATCCGGCCGTAATCCCAAAACGAGTACCTAATCCTGAAATCTCAGGACAAATCCTAAATCTAACCCTAAATGCAGGTCAAACAAGGACACTTTCATAGTGTTGAAGAAGAACAAATGCCTCCGGCTGTGCGACCTGATAGGAGACAGGGACCACCAGTCCCCGTACTTCGTGTCCGCGGTCGTCGGGAAGATTCGCTTCTGGTTCCTGAGCAACAGCAGCATCAACTCGGATATAAATGTTAGATTTTACTACGAGTAGGTACCAATACGTAGGTACGTATCTATGTATTTATGAATAGAAGAAAACAAAAATTCGACAGGAAATTGTAGCAAAAAACATCCAAAATAAAAGAAGGATAACACCCCGCACTCCAGAATTTTTCAAGTCTTTACGTGATACGAGGTCACCAAAAATATAATCCGAAAAACATTATTTTCGGGGCAATCAGAACGACAAAGACCTGAGCAGGCTTTCGCCCGCATAGGCTCAGGAAAAGTGCACGACCACTTCCCGATCTTGGTCATCTGTAATTAATTATGCGTTTTAGTCCACTCACGTTAAATGCTCGTTCCCAGGCTTACATGTACCAAGTGACGGCGACGGCGGCCCGCGCCAGGCCTCCCGGGGGCTGCTCCGTCGCCAACGAGACGGAGTGCTCCGTCTCCAACGACGGCTACTGTCTCACCACCGGAATAGTCTGCGATGGCATCAATAACTGCGGAGTCCCAAACTGGTACTATGTCTCGATTATTTTCGTAGGACGGCAGTCCAATCCTGGAGGCTTTCTTCTGCAACAAACCACATGAAACAGTTACAAAATCAGTAAATAGTTTGTGACGCCAGTGGTAGGTACTTGCAAAAATATATAATGTTTTCTCGCCTCAAGTTAACCTCAAAACCGTTTCTTGACTTGCTGGAACTTTATACGAATACTATAAGTACCTACCTATCTGAGACTCATTTGTTTAAAATAACGGGTAAGCAGAAAAAACAACTTCTCCTTAGGTTTCTTTCTTAAGATTGTTATGTCATATTGGTTTTACTATGGAAACTAACGTGGTTTTGAAACATTTTGTTATGATTAACCTACTCGTACTCACGTAAAATTAAGTCATCTATTACGACTAGTTTCGGTCACGTTCAGTGCCAACGAAACGCGGTCGCGAGCGTGTCACGCTTTTAATCTCCTGATAAAGATCACCGAACGTGATCGAAACTAATCATAATAGACGACTTAATTTTACGTGAGTATTCCCATGTTAATCCTAACAAAATGTTATACCTATTGGTTTGTCACCCGTGAATCATCTAGGCTTCTAGGCATTCCACGGTACCCCTTGTTGTACCCCTGGTCGATTCACTATAGGTATGGGCTTCAACTAGGTCAGTAGAATTTTCGATTTAATCTTTTGTTTTCTACTAGCTATTTTCGGACACGGTCTGGGACTCTTTTCTGGCGACCTATTATCTCGATCACTGTCGCTTTCATTAGATTTTTTTTTATTTTCTTTCAAATGCATGCTATGCTTACAGCAAAGTCAACGCGCACCGCAAGCCACAATTACAAATATAAAATTTAAAACAAGGTTTAAAATTAAAATCACTTTAAAAACGAATACATACCTACTTCTATAAAACGATTAAAACGGGTGCATAATAAATGTAAGTTTGTTTCCTGACCAATCAGATCGTTGCGATTCGTAGCAGCTTATTTTTAGCTCAATAAGCTCATAACGAGACCGAGATTTGATGATGATGACAGATACGGAGATCATCTCGAACGGCCAAGAATAGCCCCCTTGTTCAGGAAATGTCGGGTTTTGTCCCCATGCTACAATGGACTCGGTCATTTTCCAATCTCTCAAATAGAGACTATTTATAGTATTTGCGATTTTATAGTTGTACAATGGGTCTGCTAAGCTCCTAAGGGATTTACAGTACTTATCTACTCATAATTTCAAACAATTTTTACCATGGGACCAACCCTGAAATCGCAAAAAAGTTTGTTGTCCTTTTGGGTTGATTACGCGTAACGAGTACAGTGGCGAGACAGTAAATGTGCATCAATTCATCAAAATTGTTCATAACTTAGTTGAAATAGTTTTAACTTCGTACAATTTTTACAATATAGTTAGTTACATGAGTGCAGCGCAAAATTACGACTTCACATAAAATTAAATAGAAAATACAAAGTTCCTGCATGGTTATAATGTGCATTGTATATGTAGGTATTCGGTTATACAATTTTACAAACATCGGTAATTTTAATATGCATAGCATAGCATATGCCTGACGAATGGCCTGAAATGTGGTATTTATTGTTCACATTTTCACAATTTAAGATGGATTTTATTAAAACGTCGTTTTGCAACTTTTCATACAAATTAAACGACGGGTTAGGGTTGGCTTTTTATTGATGACCCGTATTTTTTTTATGATAATTGAGGCATTGCGACAAATACAATGCAAAGAATGACTGATTTGATTTTTAAATGATCTTTATTTAACTTAACAATATTTAACTTATAAAAAGACACAGTCACATAATATAATTTACCTAAATTCATCGATAATCCGACTTCGGTGCTTATATTTAATTTGACTTGACAGGCTAATGACGCCTTTATTAGTCTTTTAACAACAATAGCATGTTGGGTTTTTATTAGATAATATTGTTTCAACTTAAAATTAGTATAGTTATCTATAAGTACAGATAAATTATGTTACATTATTTTAAGTATTTGTTCCAGACTGATTTTTAACAGGTAATCAAAAGGTAAGGCAAAGAATGACTAAAAACGTGCAAAATCAATATAAACTGAAATAAATTACACACAATCAATACAACATTAAAATATTTTCAAAAAATCAACGCAAAAAAAGTCTTATAAACAACAATACTTGTTTTAGATCTCACTTTGCGCGTCAGCTGTCTCGCTCACTTGATTTTATTCGATTTAAAATTATTGAATGTACTGTCAATAATTAGCGTTTTATTACAAACAAGAAAACATTATTACGAAGTATATATGTAAGTATCAATCAACATGGTATCACAATTCATTTATTTGTGGATTTTTATTTTTTAATGAAAAATGTGTGACATTTGATTTTGAAATTCAAATAAAATCAATGCCGATGGTTTTACAGCCTTGTTGTAATAAGAAAAGCTTTGGGGCACGATAAAGCATAACTTTTCATTGGCCGACGCTTTGACGTTTTGGCCCAAACAAGAACATGTCTTAAACTATTTTAATTTTACAATAAAATCTACTCGACGTAATACTCAACACGGTTTATACATTTTTTGGCACAGTGCAACCTCGATATAATAAATCGGAAGGGATCAAGTAGATATTCGTTAAATCAAGTAGATAATTCGTTAAAATAAGGTTTGTTATATTGAGGTTAAGTTGATCGAAAATTTGTTATAAAGAGGTAAAAAAATACGTAGTACATACATAGTCACCTCAACATTAGATGCTTACGCATCATCACAGCGAACAATTTCTACTAATAAATGATAACACATCAAACAACAATGATTGTTTTACGAAAAAAAAACGTGTCTAAAACCTGTCGTGACATAATCACATACTATGGGATTAAGGGTCATATATATGGGAACGTTATACATATAAAGGTTTTATGTTGACAAAATTCGTTAATTATATAGAGGTACTGACACATTTTCATAGTTGAAAATTCGTTATAAAGAGGTTGTTTGCAAAAAAATTTAACAATGTAATTGACTCTTATGGAAAATTCGCCTTAGTGTCATTAGTACCATTGATTTGTACCATTAATGGTACAAGTGACACAACTTTGTATCCTTAGTACCATTAATGTGATTAATGGTACTAGGATTACCGTTATCAAGGGGATTACGCAGAATTTGTTAAATCGAGGAAATCGTTATATTGAGGTAAGTACGTTATATTAAGGTTGCACTGTAAAAGTAAGTGGCTTACTGAGCCGAAAAACTTATAAGTAGGTACACATTTATTATATGCCCTAAAACACTACCCTCGTTCTTTATCAGTCCGGTAAAAATATCTTTATGGAGGTGATAACCCTTGTAGTAATATTTCGGTGGGCAAAGTTGTAAACAGTACAATTGAAATAGTAATTTAATATTACCCCCCTGTATTTTTTTAAATCTAAGAAAGTTTTTGCGTAGTATAATCGATATATGTATATACAATATGTCCGGTTTCCGATGTCCGATACTTTAAGGGGTTAAAATGCAATTAATTTAATCGACAAATCACGGTTTTTTTTTATTTTTTCTCAGTCTCTTTTTTTTTTTTTTTTTTTTAATTTGCTGGGGTATGCGCGCTTTTCAAGTACGTATGTTTACACTGTCATAGCTCCTAAACTATCTAACTCACAGTTAAGATTTAAATGTACATTTTTAGCAAATATCCTGTATTATTAAAAAAAGTTAACACATTGGTTTTTTTTTTTAAACTAATAATCTGAAAAAAACATCAATTTGTTGTCCAATTTATTTTTTTCAAAAATTATTTTTAATAATACTGAAACATTAAAAAATTAAAATTTGAATCTAGATTTACTGTCTACACTATTAACTAACATTTGAGACCACTTTTGTGTTTGTAAGTCTTCTACTTGGGTAGATATTGTTAAATTAATACAAGCACCTATGCTTCGCTAACAATTTTTTTTAAAGTGCTGCCATTTTTTTATTGATGGAGAAAAATAAAAAAAAATCCGTGATTTGTCGATAAAATTAATTATTTTAACCCCTTAAAGTATCGGACATCGGAAACCGGATATATTGTATATCGTTTATTTACCATAAACTATCAAAAGTTCACAAAAAAAAATTAAAATACATACTCTGCTGGGCAAAGTCGATTGTGAAATTTTGTAAGGTTCTACGGTATACCAAACTATTTAATTAAGAAATGTGTAAAATATAACTTACCTACAAAAATACATGCAGACAGAGAAATAAAATCCGTATTTTGTGATTACTCGGTTACTAATAGAGCTTTGTTAAAAAAAGCAACACTAAGATAAAATCCATTTAAAACCACTATGCAAAAAGCTTATAAAACTTGCCAGACTAGTAGAAAATATATTATTATGGTAATCAAGTCCTAGAAAGCTATATCTAGCGAATACCTAGTCATAGTTAACCTCTTTCAGGCAGATTCCCTACGATAACAGACTGTAACTATTTTGTTGGATAAAATCAGTTCAGAATGACGTGCAAAATTGCCCCAGCTCCGTTGCGCCGCTACGTTTTTGCAAAGTAGCTCAGTTTTTTGTACATATTTTTTGATTAAATAATAAATATGTGTGAAATCTCTGAACCATGGCTAAAAAAAGTGTTTATTGAGGCGCGAATTTCATAACGTGGTATTAGCAAAATTCTATTAAAATAGGTCGCTATTAATTATAATAATAAGAATTTTTGGGGCAGACCTTTGTCCAACAGTGGGAAAGACTTGGTCAGATAAAAAAAATACAAAAAGAAGGGTATACAAAGAAAGATATTATTGTTTTTGGAACGACCCGAGCGTCACACCAATTACAATTAGAATTCTGAGAAAAAATATATTTTAACAACGAATATTACTCGCTATTAGGTACTTACTACAAACCAAAACGAGCGATTCCGTAGCAATTATTTATTATTTTACTTGGTTTTTTTAATTATTTTCAGTAGAATTCGTAGCCCCTAAAATAATCACTCTAACAATTTTTTCATTGTTAACCACTGATTACGGATTTCTAATTCTAATTCTAATTCTAGATGGGGGTGATACGACCTGCACCGACGTCCCGCTTGGGGTGTATTGTGCATTGCCCCCCGACTGCCAGCTTACCCCAACCATCCGAGCTCCCTAAAATAACGGAGCACGGCCTGGGGTCGCTGGCATACCTCCTCCACTTGCATTGCGCCAGGTGTTGTGGTACTTGAGACTTGTTGTGTGGTTTCTTCAAGGAGCCTCGACCTTGATCTTATGTCTTCCGTGGCCTCACAGTGCAACAGCGCGTGCTCCACGGTTTCGTCCTCTTGTAAACAGCCTCGGCACAGCGGACTGTCCGTAGCTCCAATTTTGTGTAAGTGGTAATTTAGGTCACAGTGGCCAGTGATAATGCCTATCATTGTACGGAGATCTGTCCTGGTTAACTTGAGTAGTTTATTGGTCGCTTTTCTATTTATCGATGGGTAAAAAGCTTTTGAGTGTTTACAATCTGTAGTTTTGTTCCATAGATTTTGCTGTTCTTTTTCCGTGTAGGCTATTAACAGGTTCCGCGTTTCCAATGCAGTTGGTTTACACAGTGCCGCGACATCTGCCTTAATTTCTTTCTTTATACCTTCCTTTGCGAGTAAGTCGGCTTTGTTATTTCCTTCACATCCGCTGTGACTTTTTGTCCATTCCACAGTGACTGTATATCTGGTTGCTAAATTTTGTAGAGTAAAGTGGCATTCCGATACCACTCTGGACCTAGTTGTTGGCTTTCTGAGTGCGTAGATGATGGCTGCGCTATCTGTGGTGAACGTGAGTTGATCGTCTTTTCTCTCTATACTGCTTTCTGAGTCTTTTGTGAGTACCGATCTTGCCGCAAGCAGAAGGCCCATCGCCTCTGCCTGCAATACGGTTGTAGTTTTATTTAGGGCTATGGACTCTTTGATACCCAGCTCTGGTGAGTAGTAACCACAACCAGCACCCTTATTATTTTTTGCACCGTCCGTGTAAATGTTATATTTCTTTGGACCAGCATCCGCGATGTCAGCTTGGACTCGTTCTTCTGTCACTAGCTCATAGTTTTTGCTGTCCAAATATACATTGGCAATTTTATCAGTCCCTCGGCTTGCGTCTGGGACGATTTTTGTTGCTCTGTCTAAGATTCTGCAGTGGGTTGTGGTGTATCCGACGCCTTTCCACTGGTTTAAGGATTTGATTCTTAGTGCCGACGCCATTGCTTCCTGCTGTATGTGCAAGTGCAGTGGCGTCAGACCTAGAATTAAGTTGAGGGCGGCCGATGGTGTCGATTTTGAACAGCCGCTTATTAGTGAGCATGCCAGCCTTTGTAGTTTCTGTAGCTTGGTGATGGTTGTTGCCAGGATTGTTCTGGGCCACCACACTATGCTACCGTGATGATGCATTCCATGCCGATTTCGGCAACGGCGACCACATTTTCCGTTGGTGGTAGATTACTGATGCGTCCTCACATGGCTGATATACCCAATTTTAGCTGTAAATGTCCTAGAACAGTTGCTACATGTGAGGACTCCATTTACATAATTATAAGGGATGTTGGAAGGCGGTTTGTTTTTAAGGTGTTCTCTTTTTGAGTCAAGATCACGCCTTCGATGACTCTCAAATGCATACACATTTGTATGCACTTGTTGTCTCCATTCTAAGCGACTGGCAGCTTGGAATTCCCATGATGAGGGCTCAATCCCACACCCCTTCATATGCCTCTTCAGCACATCTTTATATCTCAGAAACTGGCCTCCGCTTTTACGCTTACCTTTCTCGAGTTCTGAGTAAAAGATGCGCTTGGCCAACCTTTCTTCGGGCATTCGGGATATGTGCCCACACCAACGAAGCTGTCTTCGCATCAGGTAGGCTTCAAGTCCACACACTTTCGCACGCCTGAGAACATCTGTGTTTCTGACACGATCAGTCCATTTAATATTCAGAATGTCACGAAGACATTTCAGGTGGAATCGATCAAGCGTGCGAATGTGACGGCGATATACGCACCAAGTTTCTGCCGCATAGAGGATGTTGGGCAGAACAATAGCCATGTACACCTTAATTTTTGTTTCTAGTTTTATGTCGTGTGAACGGAACACCTTGACGCGCAGTTTACCAAATGCTGCTGAAGCAGCACCAACTCTGCTATTGATCTCAGAGTCAAGATCACCTTTGGATGTTACGGTGCTTCCCAGATATTTGAATTTGTTCACATGCTTCAAATTCGTCCCGTGGAGCTGTACATTCAGGGGCGCTTGTTGAGCGGCGTCCGTCGTCATGACTTCAGTTTTACTTATACTGATTTTTAGCCCGAATTTACAGCACACCGAGTCGAATTTAGACATAAGCTCTTGTAAATCTTCTGGGGTTTCCGTTACAAAACACAAATCGTCCGCATACATTATCTCAGTAATCAAATCAAGAGAGACCTTTGAGTGTGCCTTTAACCTTGCTAAGTTAAAAACACTACCGTCTGTTCGAAAACGGATTCTAATCCCCTGAGTAATGTCTTTTAATGTTTCCATGACGACCATGGCGAAGTACAAAGTAAAAAGTGTAGGAGCTACTACACACCCTTGTTTAACACCACAAGTGACCTGGAAAAATGCTGACTGATCGCCATTTGATGTTACACAGCAGGTCATATGGTCGTGTAGGAGTCGTATTAAACGGATAAATTTATCCGTGCAGCCGAGTTTTCCCAAAACTATCCAAAGCGCCTCCCGAGGAACACTATCAAAGGCCTTTTCTAGATCCACAAAGCACAGGTACATCGGTTGATATTGTTCCTTACTCTTTTCCTGAAGCTGGCGGATAGAAAAGATAGCTTCACTTGTGCCTCTATTAGGCCTAAATCCGAATTGTGTCTCAGGTAAAAGCTCTTCAGACAGTTTTAGCAAACGGTTAAGCAGCAGCCTAGCAAAGATCTTTCCGGTGGTCGAGAGTAAAGAGATTCCGCGATAAGAATTACAATCAGCGCGGTCTCCTTTGTTCTTGTAAAGCGAACATATGACAGACATTCGGAAGCTGGAGGGTACCTGCTCATCGTCCCACATCTCCGAAAATATTTGCCACAAAATGGTATGTAGCTCGTCTCCACCGTACTTAATCAGTTCTCCTGGCAGGTTGTCAACGCCAACTGCCTTTTTATTCTGCTGGGCTTTTATGGCTTTGACAACTTCTGTAAACGTCAAGGGTTCATCTAATTCAACTAACTGGGAGTGGTCGGGTAAAGATTTAATATAATCTAGATCTGCTGTTCGATCCACGTTTAGCAAACACTGAAAATGTTCTGCCCAACGTTTTAGTACCTCTTCCTTATCCGTTACGAGCGAGCCGTCAGATGACTTCAAGGGTACACATCTCCTGCGAGTTGAAGTTCCTATCAACTTCCGAACTTCACTGAAAAATGCTCCCAGCTGGTTCGTATCGGCTAGCAGCTGAATCTGACAAACTTTATCTTGCCACCACTTGTCTTTGGTAGCACGAGCAAGCTTTCTTATGTGAGATGCGCTTTGTTTGACCTTGTCAGACAAAGATGGGTTTGCCTGGTTCTTCGAATTAAGTTGTCGCAAGAGTGTTCGATGTCCAGAGATTGCATTGGTGAGCACTTTATCGTTCTCATCGAACCAGTCCTCATTGACTCTTGGTCGTAGACCAAGTGTGTCTGATGCTGCACTGATAATCTGAGAACAAAGCGCTTTGTACCTAGTCTCTAGATCATCACTTTGAGCAATATCTGCTATGGCCATATTAAGAGCCTCTATGTACTGAGTGCGAGTCTCTTGACTTTCAAGTCTTTGAAGATTGAGACAAGGAGGTCTTGGTTTCCTTTGTCTGCGGGGATAATGGAAGTGCAGACGAAGTTTTATAATGACAAGCCGATGGTCAGTCCAGCAGTTGGCACCACGCATTACTCGTGTAACCGTTACCTGTGAGATATCGCGCTGCCGCACGATCGCATAATCAATCAAATGCCAGTGCTTTGACCGCGGGTGCATCCAGGTGGTTTTGTGTATCACGGGGAGTCTAAACATGGTATTAGTAATAGCCAGCTCAAACTGTGAACACAAACTCAAGAGCAGCTGTCCATTGCTGTTCATATTACCAATACCATGTCTTCCCAACACCTGTGGCCAAGCTTCAAAATCCCTCCCTACACGAGCATTAAAGTCGCCAAGGAGAAGGATCTGTTCACTACGTGGAACCTTCGCCAATGTTTGCGAGAGTTCCTCATAGAATTTGTCTTTAATATCGTCGCTCTTATCTAAAGTTGGAGCATAAATGCTCATGATGTTAATGTAATCTGCATTATTTAGAGGCAGACGTAAGGTCATAATGCGATCACAAATACCGACAGGATGGTCAGTCAGTTTCAATGCTATACTGTTCTTAATAGCAAACCCTACACCAGATCTTCTTGGTTCCGTGCTGGGGGTGCCCTTCCAAAAGAACGTGTACCCGCCACCTCTTTCTACAAGCTCACCTTCATCAGCTAGATGCGTTTCGCTCAGAGCTGCGATATCAACATCATAGCGGCCGAGTTCTCGAGCTACGACAGCAGTTTTTCGTTCAGGACACGCATTCCCGGCACGGTCTAGTAGTGTACGTACATTCCAGGCGCCGCATGTCATCTTTTTGTTCATATGAGTTATCTTATTATTCTTATTGTGTTTTCGACCACGTGAGAACGGATGCGTAGGCAGCCGTGGTTACTACCTCCCGTAACGTTTTGGAGTAAACATTTCTTTAGGACACCTTTTCTAGTCCCCTCCCCGGCTGAGCGGGGCAAGCAGTGCCTCTCTAAACAGAGCTGCTTGGTCACAGTGGGTGCTGCCGAATCGCACTGTTACTCCATTGCAGTGCAGAAGCGACCACTCTCCCAAAGCCGCCCGCGTGCAAGCATCAGACAAAGCCCGGGTTACATCTTGACCGAACCTCTCTACCTCTACTCATCGCCGCAGGACTTTATTTTCTTTCAGTAACCTTTAGACAGAAGCGGTCATATGCGCAGAACATATTTTAGTGCGTAAGTGGTCGCGCTTCCACAGACGCACTCTCTCGTCCACTCTCTACTATATCCAGTGGAACGGAAACCGCTACGACTGGAGAAGAGCTGGATGCAGTGTCTAGCCGGCGGTAACTTTACGACTCCTACCGCCGCCTTTGGCCTTTCACGATGCCTTGCTGCCCCGCCGGATCCGCCAACACCAGTTGCTTATCAGCTTTCGGGTTGCCTTCATCACCGAGACAGACTTGTGCATAATACGGGGAGTAGCCGTGATTGACTTGCCTAGGACCGCAAGTCCCCTCAACCAGGTTCGGCCCACGAGTCGACGTGGTTTACCAGGGTGTGGCCGCTGCATGCATGCAGCTTCTTGGAGCCACTGGCGAGAGATTGTGAGTCGTAGTAGGTTTGGTTCTTTGCCTTCAGATTGAAGGCCGACATAAAGAACTAGTTACCTCTACTTCCCACTACACCCCAAATGCTACCGTATGTTAGTACCGGCCTGACTATTACCGTGTATAGCCATCGACATAGTTTTGGTTTCAGTCCCCAGTCTTTGCCAACTGCCCTGGTGCACTGCCATAGTATGTTTGTGGCTTTAGTAGTAACGTGATCTAGTTGTTTTCCCCAAAGAAGTTTATTATCTAGCCAGATTCCGAGGTATTTCACTTCCTTGTTTAAAGTTAGTCCCGTTCCAAAAAGGGTCGGTAGTTTTAATTTTGGTATTTTTGTTTTGCGCGTGAATAATACCATTTCTGTTTTTTGCGGATTAACAGAGAGATTGTGCTTTTCGCACCAATCTTCTACTATTCGGAGAGCTTTCTGCATTTTTTCACATAGTGTTGATTCGAAAAGTCCAGATATCATTATTGCCAGATCATCTGCATAAGCAATGGTAGTTATTCCATTTTTGTTCAAGAGTTCGACTAGTTCATTTACCACTATTACCCATAGAATAGGGGATATCACTCCTCCTTGGGGGCAACCTTTAGTGACGACGCAGCGCGACTCTTTAGACGACTCTATATTTGCTGCTCTATTAGACAGCATTGTTGTGATCCATTTGCTCACTCCTTCGTCGACGTTGTGCCTTCTCAGCCCCAACTCGATACTGGGAAACGTCGTTTTGTCAAAGGCCCCCTCAATGTCGATAAAGGTTACTAGGCATGACTGCTTGTTTTCTATAGCAGATTCAATCTTGTGTACCACCTGATGCAAGGCGGTTTCCGTTGATTTTCCTGTTTGGTAGGCATGTTGGTTTTGGTGCACTGGTTTCTCTTGTAGCGGTCCATTTCGGATATATTTGTCACACAGTCTTTCTAGCGTCTTTAAAAGAAAAGAGCTTAAGCTAATGGGCCGAAATGACTTTGGGTTTGTATAGTCTGATTTACCCGGCTTTGGCAAGAATACTACTTTGACTTCCCTCCAGGCCTTAGGTATGTATTTCCATGCGAGGCACGATTTGAAGATGGCGGACAGGTGATATTTTATCTTATTTACGCACCAATGCAGGAGTGCCGGAAAGATTCCATCAGTTCCTGCGCTCTTAAAGGGTTGGAAGGTACAGACCGCCCATAGTAGAGCCTCTTCCGTAACTATAGAGGACGCAAAGTCCCAATCTTCCCTACTGGGTTGATGCGGGGTCTTAGTTTCCCACCCACCTTCATGTTCAAGTCGACATTCCGGAAAGTGAGTTTGTAAAAGCAGTTCAAACTGTTCCTGTTCCGACGTGGTATATGAACCATCTGGTTTTTTTAGGGTACCTAGTTTGGTTTGAGTGTTGTTTGATACTATCTTTCTAAGCCTTGCGGTTTCGCTCTCTGACTGTATTGAGTTACTGAATTTTTTCCAGGAGTTTTCCTTGCTCCTAATAATTTCTACTTTTAGCTGGTGTCGAGATTTTCTATATTCTTGCCAATCCTCTTCTTGATTGGTGTTCATCGCTCTGTTGAAATGATGTCTAGCTTTTTTCCTCAGTTTACTGAGTACTCTGCTCCACCATTTATCTTTTTTATGTAGTATCTTACTGTTCTCCGTCTTTAGAGGGCATGCACTCTCGTAGCTGCTTTTTAAAACACCTGCTATCGATCGTACCATGTCCTCTATTTCGTTTGGGGTGAGCTCTGTGCTAGTCTTAACTTGCCGTACATTTAGCAGGTTTTCCTGGAGTTTTTCAGAAAAGAGTGATTTGTCAGTCTTTCTGGGATTTCTGTAGGTGAGAGGTTTGTGCTTTCCTACATTAAGGCTGAACCTTATCCTCCGATGATCGGAGCCGGAGTATTCATCCGTTGCCACACGCCAGTCTTTGATGCTGTCGGAGATTACGGTTGTGGCTAACGTGATATCTACGATCGTTTTCGCCCAAGAAGGCACAAACGTTGGTTCCGATCCTCGATTTAAAATGTTCAGGTCGTGCCTGAGGACAAAATCGAGCACGTCTTTCCCTCTGTCGTTTGTGTCTGGGCTACCCCAGACCACGCAGTGTGCGTTCGCATCGCAGCCTATTACGCATTCTAAGTTGTTGATTGAGCAGAACTGCATTAGCCCCTCTATTTCAGGAGGTGGCGCCTCGTGTGTCCCATCCATGTATGCCGAGGCTAATATGATAGAGCTGAGCCTGCCTTGTAGGCCGGTCTCCAATTTGATTACAGTTAGGTCATCAGTACACAAATGTGTTATCAGTGATGCTTTAAAAGGGTTCGGCACATAAATAAACGTTCGCATTCTGTTTTCCCTGGGGGGAATGAAGACGTTGCCTCGTAGTGCCGTAAAGTCGCTTACCTTTCCTCGATATACGTATGGTTCCTGGACCAGTGCTATTGTGTTCGGTTGCTCCTCCAGAGTTCGCCGCAGGGTAGCGGAGCCTGTGACGCTGTGTTGGAGGTTGGATTGTATGATCTCTATTCTAAATGTGTTTCTGTTATTTTCAAGACTTGTTGTACCCGGAGTGCCGGGGGCTTGTTTATTGGTTTTGTTTTTATTATTACTTATCATTCTAACGTGCTTATCCATATTTGTTGGCTTCCTCGTCTGCTCAGCCCTAGTCATCCAGAGAATGAACAGGGGGCGGCCCGTCCCTCTCCGTTTCCATGAGCGACAGAGGCGAGAGGATAGTCAAGCTCATAATATCGCTTGATATATCCCCCTCTCCCCCGTCGTCCACTTCCAGGAGACGGTCGACCTCCTCCCTTGTCCATTCCTTGTCTTCCGGAGGTACCGTGTCGGCGCCGGCGTCGGCCAAAGACACGCTCTCACCGCTTGGTACGGTGTTAGCGCATCCCCCCCCCCCTGCCTGCACCCGCGCGCTACCTCCGGTTTTGGTAGTTTTTATTTTGACGTAGACTGCCCCCGTCGTGTAGGCCAGCCTATAGTCTACCCGCTTTAGGGTCTCTATGTCCTCTGGTGGAACGCCCATCACCAAGATGTGATTGTACGTTTCGCCCCTCTGCCGCACTATGTGCTTGAAGATAGGCCATCTTTCCACATTTATGTTCCCGTTCAGGTCAGATAGGAACTCTCTGAGTATAAAAGGCCACTTTTTGAGGTCTTCCCTATCCTCGCCGAAGTCGGGAACATAAATGATTCCCGTATGGTACCTTGGTAACTCGCTCTCAGGAAGCACCCTAAACCCTCCCGACCCCTCCCACAGGCACGGCAGCTGTTCCACAGTCGTTGCCAACCATGCCAGTGAGAAGTCGTCACGGGGGGTCAACCTTTTTTTTTTTTTTTTTTTTGTTGACCCAGTGGAAATCCTTTATGGATACCCCTAACCCGGGGGAGCCGGGGTTATGTGGGAGTCTCCGCCCTGCGGCGGCATACCCACTAAAACCACTGGGAAGTTTACCTCATTCCCTTGTGGCCGGGGGCAGCGGGGTTCCCTTTCGGAGTCTCCGCCACCCTCAGCCAGGGTCGGCCCTTCGGCCCCGTCTTCCGAGCGTCAAGAGAGGGACGGCCCTGGTCACCCAAGGCCGCCCCCAGACGTGTGGAGCCAGTGCAAGCCAGCGGAGAGCCCCCCGACCCTCCGCCAGTGGCCCCACTACGGAGAGGGAAGGAGGCGATGATCGGATCGCCCCCTCCTCCCTCCCCGTCGTCTGCGCCGGAGCGGATCCTGCGGGAGTCGTCCTCCCCGATCCGCCCCGCGGCCCCTTCTGCGACATTACCTCTTCGCAGAAGGAGACCACGGCCTGCCACGATCTCTCGCCGCCGAGCATGGCTTTCACCACGCCCGGCAACGAGCGATCCCCTCCTCCTTCCCTTGCACTCCCGACCGCGACCCACACGCGGCGAGGAGCACAAGGAAAACCCCCCCTGGTGGTCCGAGCCATCGCTCAGACCCCGGCTCATCCGCTGTGCCCTCTGCTAATCAGCCCTCTGCTGCCAGAGGGACACGCGGAAGGGCCCACCGTGTCGGGTTATTAGCCACCGTGCGGTAATACTGCATAAATGCATATGTCCCTCTGACTGCATAAAAGCTGCAGTATTACCGCACGCTGTTGCCCAGGGTGCACCACGTGGAGGTTACCCGACCTAGCACCCCACGGGGGGTCAACCTGAGGCATCCGCGAGCTAGCCTGGGTAACTGCCAGAAAGTTGGCAGCCTACGCTCCTCTTTTGGCTTGCCGCGATTTTCTTTGAAAAGTTTGTACTGAACCTTGTCTATTGATTTACGGAGTAGGGTCGCCCTGAGCTCGTCCATCATCACGCCGCCTTTGTCCTGTACCACCACCCGGTACAGTTTAACAGCGGCGGCATATGAGTTCTGAGATCTTGATTCCCCTACCCCGTTTTCCGGTCCGTCAGTCCCGCTCGGTCCTGCCGCAACCCCAGCGGTTCCACCCGCCAAGCACACCTTTTTGTCTGCCGCGATAGACCCTGGTGATACTTGGTCGGAGCTCCGCTGACGTTTTGCGCCCCGGGTGGTTTCCACCGACGTCCCGTACTTGTGTGAAACCTCCGTACCAGCTTTGGTTCTAGTTGCCTCGGGTGTGGCACACTCGCTCTCTTTTCGGCTCCAGCCCCCACTCGTTCCCTCGGAAGGGCCCAAGGGCGGCTGTGTCCTACTCGCAGGCTGGGCCACGCCTTTGGCTTTCGCAACCTCTGCTTCCGTTGGCTTCTCAGTGTCGCGTGGTTTCCCCATTTCGGGGTATTTTAAAATGTTTTCGGCTTTCACCGTATCTGGCCCTACTGTATACCACTCGTGCGGCTCGGACCCCGTCTCTCCGGCTAGAAGTGCCGCGTCACCGTGAGGCACACTCTCCCTTTCGGGATGGGCCACCCGGTGGGGCCTCTCCATTGAAACGGGGCCATAAGCCCCATCCGCGGCCGTGTTCTGCGGTAAGCGCGCCATGCATGCCACCACCGCCGGCGCGAGCGTCGACAGGCTGGGCATCTGCACGACGCCTTCCCTAAATTGGCGGTTTATGGCGTCAACCCTATCCGCCTCTTTCTTGAGGAATTTTAATTGTTTTTTGCGGTGGTTTATGCCACCGGTATTTTTTGGCAAAACGACGGGGCCTAACGGCTTGCCATCGCCTTGCCCGTTACCTGCAACGACCAAACCAGCGTTCGAAGAGGCCTCACGCTCCCGCTGGTTCCTCCTCTTCTTGGAGTTTGAGCGCCGTTTATGACCTTCCTTCCTTAGCACTGGTCCAGGGTCCGCCGCAGTCGTAGCAATTTTTGATGCGCCTCCAGTAGCATCCGCGGCCGACGAGGCCTGGGGCTCCACCCCGCCGTCGCCTTCGGTCGCCAATTTCACACCCTCCAGCCCGGATACCAGAGGGCGCCGGGTGCTAGCCGGGTCGCTCGGCATAAAATTTTCTAAATTATTGTTCTGCATGTTTAAGGTTTCTGTAAAACAGATGTGATGAGTGGTGGGCGCTAAGCGATGGGTGATGGCAGTTGCCCAGACTGCTATCCCCCCGGTATTTTGCGTGCGGGTGGTGAAGCGGGTCGACCTGAGAAACACAGAGGTGGCCACACTCCTCCACCAGAAACGCGCCGGCCACGGGCTGCCGGGAGGGGGGTGAGGTGCCCAGCATACCAAGGGATGACTTGAAATGCCGTTCACCTCATTACCCCTCTATGCCCTCGCTCTTTTCCCGGGCTTGGGACCGGCACCGTACCTAAGTTATTGTGCCAAAAGCAGAAGCAAAAGCTAAGCAGTGGTGAAGACAATGACTATGGTCTGGAGGCGAGGTTAGCAGTGGTGAAGACAATGACTATGGTCTGGAGGCGAGGTTAACTATGGTCTGGAGGCGAGGTTTGACTATGGTCTGGAGGCGAGGTTCATACGAGGTTCATAGTTACGGATTTCATATCCATTATTTTTTTTTAGGTAAAATGTATAATATAAAAATCTGGCATAGGTTCCATCAGCGCCGGAACTGGGGTAACTTTCTATGAAAATAGCGCATTCTCCTTTGGAATGAAGGTTCATGGTCTGGATTAACACAGGCTACTCTTTATTCCGGAAATCGCGGATGTAACCGCGGGGCTCAGCTGGTAGTATTTTAAAGGTGAAAGTATGTATGTTTGTTCTTAATGAACGCTAAAACGGCTAAACGGATTTATATGAAATTTGTCATGAAAGTTGTTCATGGTCTGAATTAACACATAGGCTACTTTTTATACTCATAGTAGGTAACCTTTTGGACCCGGGTGAGACCGCGGGGTATAGCTAGTTATTAATAATATTCAGGCCTTTCTATAGGGTTATTCATCATTATGAACAACTTTTACTATGGGACCAACTTGAACTTCGCGAAAAAAATATCAGCTGTTCCATAGAAAAATGCCAATGACGCTCGATAAAATGTTTGGAACAGCTGATTGTTTTTCTCGAATTCTGGTTTGAGTACTATGGGCCCTTTTCAGTTTAGCATACCCTTTATGACTAACCCTGTATAGTAAGGTACCTATTCATGTTATTATTTCTGTATGAAGAACGTTTGCAAGTTTCCGCGTTCTAATTATGATTTTATTAGAAAAGTTTTCTATTTTCCTATAATAATATCAAATCTGTCTGTAAATACAGCGGAAACTTACAAACACGATTGTCAAAAGTTATTGAATCTATAGAATGTCTCCTAATTTTTAATTATACTTACCTACAAGGCATCTGAGCTAAGAGGCAACATCAAAACAAATAGTATCATTAACAAAATGAAAGGTTCCCGGGTCGGGATTGAGCCCGGATGCATAAATCAATAATCACTGCAGTGTACTCGTACATTGCGCCAAAATTTACAATCACTGCTGCTCATTTGCAGTTGGTTTTAAGGACTATGCTTCTTAAACCAGTGGGATAAAGTTCAACTCTCACATAACAATTGCTTTAGTTAGGAACTTTTAATCGCTCCGATTGGTTGAAAGCTTGAAAAGGGATGAAATACGACCCAGGAATACGACCCCAATCTCAGGCGCTCGAGGTTATCTCAGTCACTCTCACACGACACTTCTAATGGGAGCGACAGTGACCGAAATAATATCTGAGTCGCAAGAGTAGGGTCCCGGGATGTGATGGGAGGGAAGAGTATTTAGTGCGCATGTCTGACCATTACCCGTGACCATTACTGTCCGAGCGTGGAGTGAAAATTTGCGCTGTTAGTAATCATTTTCTCAAAAATAAAATATTGCGCGTTCGTTTAAAAAAGATTAAGTGCGTAATCCTCGACAAGTTTTCGTTTAGTTGGTGAATTTATTTAGTCTGATCGAACAATACCTGACTGGCTACTATGTCGCCCTAATAGAGAACAAAGAACATCGCCATGGCGTAGTGATCCGGGATTTCGGGAACATCTCTCACAGGTATTTAAGATGATTTGTTTTATGTAGTTGGTAGTTTAGCCTGGTCAAGTTAAAAATGCATGGATACAATCATTCGCATAGAGAAGATTTGTGTGAATGTCCGAAACATTATTATAAACGAAATGTGGAAAGTCCCCATCGATCGATCGATCCGACATTTGCAATTTTTTCATCTTTCAAAGTGTTTGTTGAGATGGTCGGATTTAGCATTGTTGAAATCTTCGGAAGAACTCATTTATAAACTGGTGATATGATCTACTGCTGACCGAGACGTCTTAAGAAAAAATGTAATTTTTTGGCCTGATCTTAAATGAATATCAGCATATCTTGAAATCCATAAGTCGCAACATGCATTCAAGAGCAGTATTGTAGATAATGTTATAAAAATATATTTTATAAGTACTCATGTCTTTA
Organism: Alcis repandata; assembly: GCA_949125135.1. Lineage (NCBI taxonomy): Eukaryota > Metazoa > Arthropoda > Insecta > Lepidoptera > Geometridae > Alcis > Alcis repandata. Next base: position 19,655,983 of record OX421221.1, read on the forward strand.
ACAGTTTCCTCGTAGGCAGAACCATGTTTGCATAAACCCATACTTTTTAATATTCTTAACCTCGAATAATAACGATTGCAAATGGCGGATCGATGGATGACTTTTCACATTTCATTTATAATGGTGTTCAGTTTATTAACATTTTTTAACATTCGTACAAATCAACTCTATGCGAATTATTGTAACCTTACCTCTATTTTGAAAGCTTTTATTTGACTTGCTATGTATGCATGTAACTATGTTTAATCTGAAATGAGTTGAAATTTGGTATAGGTACATGTGTAAATCTGATAACAATGCAATAAAAGCTTTAAAGCTTTTTTAATGTTTTTAAATTTAACTTATTTCGATATTGAGTCAATGCAAAATGTTTGTTTTTGCATCAGGTTCGATGAACGGAAATCAGGCTGTGGCCCGACGATAGAGACGCTCGGATTTGCACCGGTGCTCGCAGTCGTAGCTGCAATACTCTGTGCCCTCCTCGCGGCTGGCCACACCTTGCTCCGGTGCCTGCCTCCGTTGGCCAACTCCTTCTTCATATTCAACGCGAACGAAGACAACAGACTGTGCATTGACCCTATACATAAGACGCCCGGACACCGGGGACAGAGCATTGAGAGAGTCAAGCGGACATCTCTAATACCGGTAACCTCTTACACTAGGTATACCTTTAGATCAGAGACTCTCAAACTTATTTCGCCTACTTTGATAAAATATTTTTTCTCTAGTAGCCCCTAATTTTTTAAGTTTGTCATTAACTTGTCCGGTATCCGGTTCGGTAGACTTACAATAGTTACAATATTATACAAAAACTCTTTGACACCACAAAAAGGAAATCACAAATATAGTAAAAAAACATAAGAGGAATCCATAAAAATCGGGCTTGTCGCTAAGACCTACTGTTTTAGTACTTACCTACAAAATTAGAACTCGGCGACGACGTAAACGACACTTTGGTTTTATCTTAGTTTATTGTTTTGCAGGTGTTCCTGACTAGCTCGTCCAGCTCATCGGAGGACTGTGACCAAGCAGAAATCATTGCTCATACACTTAAATCCCTAAGAATTTCCGCAGAGCTTTCTAAGTTACCTGACGTTAGTAGTTTGTGTTTCCCTGTACCTATTACTAAGTATTTTGGCGTTCTGTGAACGCACCAAACTAGTCATAAGTTAGCATTATTGTCTATGCGTACGAAACTCGACTTGCAGGACGAGACTTGTAAAATAGTTAGAACAACTTTGGTATTTTGAATTTAGGTACACTTGTGATTGTATTATTCGTTTCTCTACTATCTCCTGTCACCCCAAGAAGCAATTCAAAGGGACCCCAGCAATCCTTGCAGCACACGCTGACCTCAACCAGGACCTGCAAATATGAACACTGGCTCCGCATCTCCTGCGGCATTAATGACGGAACAGATGAATGAACTCAGCATGCAAATTGCTTCCACTAGCCAATCCTCGCGCCGCACCAGGTCTCGCCGGGCTGATAGGCGATGCTGGTACCATAGAACATACGGTTTCCGTGCTTTCAAATGCACCTCGCCATGCGACTGGCAGCCGGAAAACTTCAATCGCAATCAGTAGAGGCGGCAACTGATTGCGACTACAGCCAACAACCTAGCCGTCGTCTTCTCTGCACGGGCCAAGGCACTGAGCGATTTTTAGTTGACACTGGTTCAAACTTTTCCTGTATCCCTCGCTCATGGCTTTCAGACTGGATACAAGAGCCTGATTATGAGGTTAGTGCTGCAAATAGCAGCAGCACCAAGACTTACGGGAAAATAAATTTAAAAATCGACATTGGGTTCCAAGAATATGTATGGTCGTTCGTCGTAGCTGACGTCACGACTGCTATTTTTGGGTCGGATTTTTTATCACGCTACCTTTTACCAGATTGGCTTGTAAAACAATTGGTTTATAGCCTTAACAATTTGTCATCAGCTGAAGTCTCTATACTATCGGATCAACCCAGCGAAGAAGCGGTGGTTTCACCAAACTCTTCTTTTGCACAAGTGCTAGCAGAATTTCCTGAAATCACCCCACTTCTGGGCTTGCTTAAATTGATCAAGGACAGCACCGTGCAATATATACAGGTCACAAATGGGCAACCAATCTTGTGCGGCAGCGGTAGCCCGCCTCCCCAAAAGATTGTCCCTGCCAAAAACGACGACACGAGGCGTTCATGTGGAGATTACTGCGCGCTAAACGTGACAACTGTACAGGATAGATACGTCCCCCACATCAACAATTTTTCGCTTAATCTCTCAGGCTCGAGAATATTTAGCAAAATAGTCCTAGTCAAGGACTATCATCTAATAACTATGACCAAAAAGGATGGTTCGAAGACCACTATTGTTACCCCGATTGGCGTCTATGAATTTCCGTTTATGACCTTGGAGCTCAAAGCGAGGTGTGAAACATCCCAACGTTTTATCGCTGAGGTCACACAGGGTCTCAACTTCTGTTTTCCGTACAAGGATGACGTCCTCATATACTCAGCTCATGAGGTTCTCCACCAGGAACACCTCCGGATTCTCTTCAGTCGCCTGCGGGACTATGGCGTGACGGTCAACCCTTCCAAATGCATTTTTGGAGTCAGTGAGATCACGTTTTTAGACTATGTCATCAGCCCAGAAGGTACACGGCCTTCAACTGAACGCACCCAAGCCTTGCTGGACTTTTCGCTCCCGAAAACAGAACACGACATGCAGGAATTTATCGTGATGCTAAACTTCTTTCGGCGTTTTATTCCGGGTACAGCCAAGTATCAGGCTCCTTTTATGGATGCGTTGACGTCAACTTACAGTAAAGTCGCTATACCATTTTCATGGACGCCGGATCTGCTGGTAAAATTTGAAGATTGTAAGAGGAGTTTATCCAGCGCAATGCTTCTTCAGCATCCGGCCTGTGATGCCAGTTTAGCTTTATACACTGAAGCATCGAACGTTCACATCGGGTCCTGTTTGCAACAGCAACAGAATGGCGTATGGGTCCCCCTTGCTCTTTTTAGCAAGAAATTGACCACCATACAATATCAGTGGCCAGCCTATTACCGCGAACTGTTGGCGGTGTACATGAGCGTGCAATATTTTCGGCCATTTTTTGAGGTCCAACATGTGACAATCTTTACGGCTCACGAGCCACTCTTGTATGCTTTCGATCAGCACCGAGAAACGCTTCCACCTTGTCAACTGAACCAGCTGTCATTTATAAGCCAATTTACCACCGACATTAAATATATAAAGGGGGAGGACAATATCGTAGCCAACGCTATGTCGCGCTGTGAAGCCATCCCCGTGGAACAGGACTACGAGGCCGTTGCCCGATCTCAGGAGAATGATATCGAGTTATCCAACCTGGGTCGAGTCACTCCCGATAATCCTCCTCGGCATTCATTCCGCTTTCAAGGAAGACCTGAAAGCCACGAGTGAACTACTTGTCTCCAGCTCATATCAAGATCGTACTACTGACCCTGCTGATTATGTGACTCCTGCTTCCAGCTGCTTCCAGCTCCTGCGCCTCTTCATTGTCAACCCACTTCTTTCATCTTTAAGGAGCTCTCATCAGCAACTCACGTGCGGGCCTGTGCAACCAACCTACACAGGCCCGCATAGAGTCGTGGATCGTGCCAACGATAGTAAAACCATCCCTCTAAATGTCAAGGACACGCAGATGGTCGTGAGCGTTGAGCACGTTAAACTGGCAATTTTGGACCGCACTACTGATTCCGTTCCAAGTGAGCCTTCGATGACATCACCTCTATTTTAACCTAACCACTTCCTGTTGCAGACCCAGCACTTTGCACTCTTGCGTCACCATCCTCTATTCCCCCTACCACTATCTGTCCCCACTTCAGCGTCTTCTGCCTCTGTGCCAGATACCGTTACGAGGACTGGCAGAAAGGCCATTTATATCTCTGAATTTTGTTTCCATGTTTGTGATTTATTATTTTTGTGTATCTTATTCCTTGTACGGGTTCGTATAACCCGTGGGGGCCTGGTGTAGAGTTCTGAGAGTGCACCACACTAGTTATAAGTTAGCATTATCTGTGGGTCGCGCGCGACATCAATAAATACTAAAAGACGTCGAATTAAGCGCGCGACTCATCACTAGTTTATTGTCTATGGCTTACGAAACTCGACTTGTAGAACGAGTCTATCTTTTGTAATCTGAATATACACTTGTGATTGTATTTAAAATGTGTGTGCTGTAAATGTAAGGATTATTTGTGGATCGCGCACGACATCAATAAATACTAAAAGAAGTCGAATTAAGCGCGCGACCCGTCACTAGATTATTGTCTATGCCATGGCATACTAAACTCGACTTGCAGTTCGAGACTTTAAAATAGTCACTTTAAGTTTTTAAAGAAGCAGAAGAGCTTTTTAAGTTGTTTCTTAATGGATACCCATTACAAAATGAAAAGAAAAAAACTTTAGAAACCAATATATACTTGTGATTGTATTTATAATTTGTTTTCAATCTCCTGTCACCCCACAAAGCAATTCAAAGGAATCTCGGTCCTACAGCATTGTGAATTTTGATTAGATCTGATCAAATATTTTTAGGTACTTGTATAAGTTTTGTGTCATTAAGTGTTTGTACCAATTCGCCTGACGGTAAGCGACTACATGGCCAAAGATGAAGCACGCAGGCCCAGAAGATACCTATTTATCCTGACCTTGAAAAGCCCGAGATTGTATTCCTCAAGAAACAATAAAGCCGCAGTCTGTTCAAAATCTGGCGGTACAAATCAACAACGAGGATTCAAAACGTTTCGTATGAAATTAAGGAAAATCTACAGTGTAAGAGTGGTATAAAAGCGTCTTTCTACTTTTATCTTTTTACTTTTCCTATTTTAATGCAGGAATTGCCGTTAAGAGATCAAGCAGAGCCACGGGGAAAGCCTCCTGGCAGAATGCGATCCGTCGCCGAAAAGTTCCATAGCAGGTTTTGGAAAGAGAAGAAGCCAACTTCTGATGTATTAGATACTATTTGAAAATGCATTACATTTATGTGCCTCTAATTTACGATACAATATGTTTTTATCCTACACTAAAATACCTACATATCTCTAACTCACTAGTAGGTGCTATTTTACGCAAATGAGTAACAAGACGATCAAACCGCTCGCCTGAAATTAAACATCACTACCACCAAAACACCAGCAAAATCACTACCAATGAAATTGTTTTATGCCTATCTACATGAATATTGAATAAATATCATACACTTAAATAGCTTCTGCAACGAGGTAGGTATCTTTGTAACCACCGAGTAGGGTTTGTCCAATTTCTAGTTCGAGGAAGTCTGTCGAAGAGAGTCTGGCCTTGTAAGCAGGTCTGACTAAGTAAAGTGAGGCAGTAAATTTCTTACATTCTTACATCTAGGCGAGATCTCGCAAATAAAACCCAAAGCGCTTTCCTTCTTCTTTTCTTTTAAAAGTGAAGATCTTTCATGGGATTAAGCTGAGTGATAGACAGATAATGAAGGAGTAAGGCGTTTCGGGAACAATTCCTACAGGCAGATGCAGTCTTCTAGATTCGTATGCTAAGCCGGAAAAGGCTAGTACACTCATCATAATGAATAACTTTTACTATGGGACCAACCCGGAAATTCGAGAAAATCCGCTGTTCCCTATAAAAATGTCAATATCTCTGGATATGAAGCAGCTGATTTTTTTACGAATTCTGGGTTGGACCCAAAGTTAAAGTTGTTCATAATGATGAGTATCTACATTATGTTAGGTGTACAACTTTGGTTCCGATGTTTTTTTCGGAAATTCGAGGATTTATTGTAAAAAACTGGTTATACTTTTATGATTCAAAGTATTGTAATGACTTTGAGTCTTGATCAAGTAATGCCTCCAATTGGGCATCTTCAAAAACCTTCTCTCTTCCACCGCCATGCTGGTCTTCGACGTCAAAATCACAGTTCTTTAAGCGTTGAAACCACTCTCGACACGTTCTTTCACTAATAGCGGCCTCACCATAGGTATTTGAGAGCATTCAATGAGCCTCAGCCGCAGATTTCTTCATAAATTAAAACCTCCCGCAAATGACGAGAATTTGGCTCGTAAGCTGACATGCTTAATCGAGAATAACTTTATGATGTAGACACAAATCGACTAATATTTCGATGGCGTTATGTTTACAAATACCTAAGCTTATTGTATGACAACTACTTACGATCTATTCATTTCGACTACCACTTACCGCTACAGCCATCTATTGCAAAACGGCGGAAGCAAAGTTCTACACCAACAATTACAATTACAATATTAATACTATGAGCCCTTTTTGGCTTAGCATACTCTTTCCCTATAACCCTGTATACAGGGTTATTCATAAAGGGTATGCTAAGCCGAAAAGGACTTATAGTACTCATCATTATGAACAACTTTCACTATGGGACCAACCCGAAATTCGCGAAAAAAAAATCGGCTGTTCCATAGAAAAATGTCAATGACACTCGACAAAATAAATAAATGATAAATAAATAAATAACGTTTCACACTCACCCTGTGTCGCGGATCCCATGGAACATACACAAAGACAAGGACAACTAACACCCAGACCCAGAACAGATGTTCAAATGTATGGAACAGCTGATTTATTTTTCGCGAATTTCGGGTTGGTCCCATAGTAAAAGTTGTTCATAATGATGAGTACTATGAGTCCTTTTCGGCTTAGCATACCCTTTATGAATAACCCTATATAATACAAATCTAAAGCATCTGCCTGTGGGAATTGTTCCCAAAGCACCCTATTATCATTGTATTGGATGCTCACCCTTTCGGCGAGATATTTGAGGGGCCAGCCTTTAGGTCAGCTGTTGCATCGACTAGTCCAGATACAAGGTCTTTATAAATAAATTTATAGCTACCCACTCAAAAATATCCAGTTCTGGTATACTACTAGGATGCAATTAGATGATATTAGATGCAATTGGATGTATATTTTGTACATATTTGTTGCTGCACAAAATACCAACGTTGCGCAACACGAAATTGTTGATTTGGCAATGGAGCTTCTACATTCACGGGTCGCACGCACGCCAAGGTGTTTTTATCATAAAACACGTTCTTAGGGTACCGTAGCAAACTCAATCCTGTCATCATATTCGTGACATAATTATATTTTTTTAATTTTAAATTTTCTTTCGTTGTACCAAGTAGGTTTAACATTACTAAAGTTTCATTATTCAGTTTTTTGAAAAACCATGGAACCAAAATTGTTAATTGTACCTATGACGTGAGATTTCGTGGTGAATTAAAAAGACCAAGTTAATGATAATGAAGAGTTAAATATGTGTTCCGGAAAACCGCAAAATTTTTACATGATAGGTAATAATATGTTTGTTTTCTATTCATTTTATGTATCCTCTCCATCCTAAGGTTGCCTGAAAGAGATCGCTGTAAGCGATAAGACCTCCAGTTGTTTCACTAGTTTTATCTTTTATCATCCTTTTGTTTGTAATTTGTGGTGTGAACAATAAAAAGTTTATCTACCTATCTAATTATCTTACATCTTATATATGTAGCTACGGAACTCTACCATGAGCGCGCATGCTCTTGAACTTAGCGTCCGGTTCGTAAGGACACATTACTGTGGCTAGGACCCAATCTCAGAATACCCGATTTGCCGATACGGCTGATTTTCAAATATTAGCAAGTGAAACACTCAAATTCCAGAATGATAATATGATCATGTTATTTGATGATTATGATCATAGACGCTACCTTTACTTACTAACAGCTAAATCGAATGGTTATACTCGATGGTTTATTAACGAAAACACTTATCAAATTAAAATGATCATTTTACTCGTATCAAGTAACTAAGTAACATTAGAACATAACAAAGTGGGTAGTTAGGTAGAATTTATCCGGATTTTCAGGATTTCGTTGACAATTTACAAAAGTAAGAAGATAAGTGTTTTCGGATTCTTATCCTACCCACCTACTTGGTACCCACCCGACTTTCACTGCAAAGACTTTAGAAACCCGTTATTGGCGTTTTGAAAAGTTTGTATGAAACAGTGTGGAGCCAGTTCTACTGTAAGGTACCGTTCTAAGCAACAGGGAAATTGGTAATAAATTGTCAACTTAGGTCTAAACTAAACTAACAGCACTAAAATTTGTGCCACAACAATGTAATATAGGGTTCATAAATTTTTGTGATTCTATTTTAATTTTTTTATTTTAGTATGCACTAATTTTGTGGCCATAACTTTGAGGCTCAACAAACGTGATTTTTTGCCGTTTTTATAGATAATGGCTCATAATGGTACGAAACCATTCGTGCACGAGTCCGAGTCATTATGGAAACATAATGAAGAAAATGTTTATATAGGTACTTTTAACAAATATAGTTCCAAAACGGGACTACAGAATCGACACCGTAATAAATTGTATCTATTTTTAGTAAAAGCATAGAAATATTCCATTATTTCGAGAAGTGGCAGTTGGTACTAAAACAATCTACATCTAAACTAATTGTAAGTATTTGCTTTTACACACTTTTATAATATGCGTTTAGACAGGGTTATAAGGAAAGGGCATGCTAAACCTACCTACCTGTTCCTAATGATGAGTAGATACCTACTTTAAGCCGTTTTCGGCTTAGCATAGCATTTCGTTCTAACCCTGTAGACACCGTTTCACTAAATACGCTCATATACCTACCTATAAGTTATAGGTACTAATATTAATAAATATCTGGTTATAGGAAATGGTAAGAAATTGGTCAATAACCCCCAAAATGTATTATTACTTTGGTGCTTCGATAGGACCGAACATTTTGCTAAGAATATAATTATGTAGGTATGTCATATGTTAATTATCGTAAAAATACTTCGACACAAATAAACTAACTATAAAAATAGTACCTACTTAAATGTACCTACATATCAACCTGTGAATATTAACCGCAAATAATTAACAGTTTCAGTTTCTCACTCATTTAACACACAAAGTAACATAAAAAACTAATCATTCAATCATGTTTTCTTACTTACCCAGCAGTCGTTTTGTTTGGATACTGATATCACTGATATTTTTAAATCCCAAAAACGAGCACAGCTTCTAAAATTCAAGTCAAAACAATCAAAGTACCTACGTAGTTGATTACGAAAGCAATAGGAAATTGTATCTATAAAAGATTAAAATTGGCGCTTTTCGAGAGGCGCGCTCGCGGCTGCCTCGCGCGGTAACTGTCGGCGCAAGCGTCGCCCAAACTACCACCGCTCCGTGACAGTTGAGCGCAGAGTAGTGTGTCAAGGCGCTGGACTCGAGAGACTCGAGCCAATCGCTGGATTCACCGCTCGCTACGGAAACATCCGACCAGCACTTCACTTGTGAGGCGACGTAAGCGTCACCACAAACTTTATTGTACCTACTTACCTTTAAAGTTTTTGTAAGGTTACGTGAAATTTCATACTGCCTGTGCCTGCTCGCCACATTATTCTTTTGCTCACATTTAAATTATATTTGTCGACCTTAGTGGATCACATCATAAACAACATAATTTTAGGTTAGGTATAATTTCGGGTAGTTTTTATACGTCACTAAAGTGCGTGAAGTTTATGTACTTACATGGCAGTCGTGTAGTTTTTGGCTTCACCTGGGTCTAAGGCAGCACTATATCTGCTTTCTACTTGATCTTAGCCTAAATGTCAGAAAATCGAGATGTAGACTTAAGTTCACTACGTCCAGTGATTACTCGTATTTGTCCAAGACCGGCCAAGACGGCTTTGTTTTGATTAAAAGATGCAAATGCAAACTGCAGCCCACTACGCACGGGCCACGGGCCGTCGACAATGGTCTAGAAAGAGCGTCTAGATAGAATATGACTTACGTCTTTCTCGCGGGATAAAAACGGTAGAAATACAATTTTTGCATGGCCTGTGCTAGGCGGACTGATTAAAGGCCTTTCTGAGTTTGTCCTATCTTGAGCTATTATAGCAAATAATCTTGTAGTATAGCATCTCAGGGCACGACGCCATCGTTCATGTAGGCGGTCACGTCCATTACCCGTGGCACTACTGCTTGGCACTACCAGTAGTGTCATGGTGATTTTACTTTCCCATGGCACTACTTCTCTGGGTGGTTGGTTTGGGTGGACCGCTAAGAACAGACGACGCAGTTCATGGAAATACGATCTTTGCGTTCGAATATAAGCAAATTCGATACAGGTTGGCTTGGGGCGAACAAGCGATCAGTTCTAGTGTAATAAAAATGTATACCTAGTTCAAACAAGAACTTTATTTTTACAAAACAAAAAACAAAAACCGACTTCAAAAGACCGACTATTGAGTTATTCATCTATTTGTCGCGCACGTACTTAATGCAAATTTAAGACTTATATGGTTTTCTCATGAATACCATTATCAGAACTGGACTAAATTGAAATGGGACCAAATGGGAAGCGTCAGCTTTCTAATAAAAAAAGAATCATCAAAATCGATTCACCCAGTCAAAAGTTAGGTATGAGGTAACAAACATAAAAAAATAAAAAGTCGAAGTGATAACCTGCTCCTTTTTTGAAGTCGGTTAAAAACTAAAAAACACCGTAAAACACGCATTGTCATCGGTGTTTGACAGGTGTGCAAAGTTTGAATTGAATCTGATCGTTCAAAGTAGGGCAAAATCGAGCTCAAAGGAGTCGGTTACACACATACATACAGGTGAAACTAATAAAAGCGTGTTATGGTAAAAAGGTCAATAAAATCTCAATCTAACTGAGTTATTAAAAGCAATGTAATAAAATACACAAAAAAAAAACATTATTTACTGTTTTTGTTAGAATTAAACACGGGAATACTCACGTAAAAATTAAGTCGTCTACTACGACTAGTTTCGGTCACACCGGCTTCGGTCGTTGTAGATTCTATAGGGTTATTCAGAAAGGGTATGTTCAGCCGAAAAGAGCTCATAGTACTCATCATTATGAACTAATTTTACAATGGGATCAAATCGAAATTCGTGAAAAAAAATCAGCTGTTCCATAGAATAATGTCAATGACACTACAAAATGTATGGGACAGCTGATTTTTTTTTCCGCGAATTCTGGGTTGGTCCCATAGTAAAAGTTGTTCATAATGATGAGTACTATGAGCCCTTTTCGGCTTAGCATACCCTTTATGAATAGCTCTATATAATTCAACTAGCGGCTCGTCCCGGCATCGCACGGGTAGACACTATAAATTGAGATCTTAAAAAGAAAAAAAAAAAAACTAAAAACTATCCTATCTGTTAGGTTAGATCGAACTGCACACGGTGAGCAAATTTGATTGAAATCGGTTAAGTAGTTTAGGAGTCTATAGCGGACAAACAACGTGACACGTAATTTATATATACTAAGATTTTGCGATAATGGAATAAAATTATTCATCATTTTGATAGAATACAATATTTATTTAAATCGAAACAACTTCTTTTGAAAAAAAAAACAATTTCTTGTGGCACTGGAACTTGCATATTGAAACTCATTGTTATTTTTTAATTACAATTATTAAACTATTGTAAAAAAAATACAGTGCTAACCCGTGGTACAAATATTTTTGTCCACCTGGTGGACCACAGGTAAACATATTCTTCCGTGGTCCACCAGGTGAACTAAGGTGAACCATAGGAAATTATTATTTAACCGTGGTCCACCCTTGAGTTTTGATTAATAACCTAACTTTTTTCGCTTCTTGGCATTCTAGCACTTCGCCGGCCGCTGCCGCGGCACGCTCGCTACGCTCGCTCGGCTCGTGCGTTGTTTTTCATGTTCTAACATAACCTAACCTATTGATCGTTTCCCGTGATCTACTTAGTTACCCGTGGCACTACCGACCAATAGGTTTTGATTAATAACCTAATAATATAATAATGGTGAAATTCCAATCAATTTCGCATTGGAGAAACTACGTTGAGAGCAATTTTAGTTTTAAGTAATCATCATTTTAATTGAAGTAAATTATTTCAATAAATGAATTTTAAAAAAAAATTTCATTCGGTATACTTCTTAATTTGTCGGGATCAATGTTGCATAGATTTAATCTAGCCAATGAAAAGAGGTGGACAATAGGCAATATATTTCAATAAAAATAATTTACGAGAGTTTAAGGTGGACCACGGAAGAATATGTTTACCCGTGGTCCACCAGGTGGACAAAATAGGTGTACCACGGGAAAGTAGCGAAAAATTATTATATTATTTGACATAGTAACCATACAATATAATCTTCTTACTCCTAAGTATAAAAATGAATCGCTGTTACTGTTAGGTAGTTTGTCTCGATAAAACTCGAGAACGGTGGGACCGATTTCGCTAATTTTGATCTTGAAATATTTGTGGCAGTTCAGGGAAGGTTAAAAAGTAAAAAAAAAAACAGCGAGTGAAACCGCCGGGTGCAGGTAGTAATTTAATAAAAAGCTAAATATGTGTTGTGGATTCTTTATTTAATTCAATTTTGCAATGATGGAATAAAATTAATCATCATTATATAGAATACAATATTTATATAAATTAAAACAATTTCTTGGGGCACTGGAACTTGCATATTGAAAAACCCATTGTTATTATTGAATTAGAATTATTAAACTATTGTAAAAATTTATCGGATTACTTTATAAATTACTTTTATATTTTTTTGATCAAAAATACTATAGGTACTTACTATACACGATATAGTAAACCGTAACCAAAATATCATGCACAAACATTGAAACAATACAATATAATAATTTAATAATAATCAAAATATCACATCTTTGATCCATGATACTATGCAGTTCCAATTATAGCATCCCCTCTTTCACTTCCAGTAGTAAATATACATAGATCTCACAACATTAATGTGATACGACATTAAACACACTCTGTAGATGAATAGAAGAGAAGGCCGGCGGCGCGGCGGCGTGGCACCTCTACAAGACAAGACTATCGGGGCGTGGGGCTCAGCGCGCCGACGCCGGGTGCGGCGGCGACTTAGGCCTGGCTCTCGTTGGTGGTGGAGTCGAGTGTAGCGCCGGCTGCCTTCGGCTGGGCCTTGGGCGAGCCTTCGAGCGCGGGTTGCGGCGCGGGCTCGTCGCCCTCCTGGCCGTTGTGGCGCGGGGCCTCGAGCGCGCCGCCGGGCTGGTTGCGCGGCCGCGCGCGCCGGTAGCCGCCGCGGCCCATGGGGCCCGAGCCGCCGCCGCGTCCGCGCCCGCCGCGGAAGTTGCGTCGGAAGTAGTTGCGCTGCGGTGGAGTGGCGCCGGCTTCCCCTACCTCATCCCCCTGCGCACCCCCTCCGTTGGACGGGGGTCCACGCCTTCCCATTCCCCCCCTGCGTGGAGCGCCCTCACCGCCACGTCCGGCGCCTTGACGAGGATAGTATCTGAAACAACCGACACACTTTATAGCTCAGGCCAGATCACAGATCACATCTACAATTTAGATTTTTGTGTTTGGTCACCATGTGCTACTTTTACCAAGAAAGACCCTCAGTGAATTTTATTCAATGGTAGTCTTGTGCCATCTGGCCTGATGGTGAGCAATGATGCATTCTAGAATGGAGCACACTTGCCTAGAAGATTCCAGTTATAGCCAATTAAGCTTTGGAATAAAATTATACTAAGCCCTTAGAGAGAAAAAAAGGGACGAATGCAAAAGTAAGTAGGCAATAAATATCACCCCAATTTTTCGATATAATGACCAACAGTTAGTTATCTAAAATAATATTTGACTACTCAACAATACTGGTAAACAAAGATAGAGCTTCATAATTATATGTTATCCCATATGATATCAGTTTGAGACCCGTTTGGCTACAAGGAAACACCTGTTTCAACTACTGTTTTGTTCTGTTCTAGCTTATTAATTTCAACCATTTTAACGAGTGTCCAAAAGTATGCAAGAGTGTTGCTTTTATGTGAAGGTGATAGGACCCTGCATTGATGTCCTATCTCCACTGTGAATTATGCTCAGAAAGTAGCAAAGTGTATTACCAAACCAACTTTAATTATACACCACATCTCTAAATACTATATGCAGTTGTTTTCAGCCCAATACTTCTACAGTGATTTTCATGAGACATGGTGAAAAGATGTTTAAGCTTATTGTTCAGACAAGTTTGTCTTATGCCATTGGATATCCAGCTAATACATGTCATGTACTTATACATTTTCTTTGGGATTACAAAATAAAACAAATTACGAATACTTTTCAAATTCTAGCGAAGCAAAGTTTTGTTATAATGTAATAATGCACTTGGCCCTTAAATTTATCATTTAGGTTGATGAGACACATCTTCAAGCAACCTGTATCATGTGCAAATGACACTAGTTTTTTATACCATCATTTTCTTGTTGCATTAGAATTTATTTTTTTTAATGACTGGGCCCTAAAATGAGCATGCATAAAGAAATCGATAACTTGGGCTTTGGACAGCACAGCTTCCTGGCGCTAGAGCAAACATCAATGATCATGGGGAACTGAGAGCTAAGTGGTACTCACTGACGGTACTGGTAGCCGCGGCGTTTATCGGCAGCGTATGGCGAGCCCTTGACCGGCTCTCCACCCGGGCCGGTCACCCCGGCTGCTTCGAAGCCCTTCTCCCCGGCGACCACGGCGAACTCCACTGCTTCCCCGTCGCCGACCGAGCGCACAGCCTTGCGCGGGTTGTTACGGGCGATAGCCGTCTGATGCACGAACACGTCTTCCTTGGTGTCATTCCTGTAACATGTTTATTTTACATTAACATATAATTCCCTAACTTGTCATTAATTTACGAGTGTTGCTCTTATTGGTAGAGTTATTTCCAGGCTCGGTAGTCCTCTGCTAATGCTTTTAAATCCCTGTACAATGTGACGTCTGCCTTCGTGCCTTCTCTTTTATTTTGATCTAATAAATTTTGGTTTTCTTCCTTTAACCTTTTTTTCTACCTAGCCTAAATTAGACTGGTTGGCATCCATTTTTCGGACATAAAATTAAAGAAACTGTTTATTTTATAGAGTATAATAATATGATATAACTGAACCTACATCAGCCTCGTTCCAAATTCTTAAATAATTGGAATTAAAAGCATACCTGTTGATGAAACCATATCCACTCTTCACATTAAACCATTTGACGGTGCCCGAAACTTTTTCAGCTGAAAAATAAAACATAACTATCAGTAATATGCCAGGGGCTGTACTTTGAACTCTTAGTGAAAATACGAAAACATCTATAACTTAAACTAATAACATAGGTATTGGACCGCTGTAAATTAAAAGTAATATTTTAACAATCTCCATAACTCGAAGCATTCATTAGCGACTCATTTTAAATTAATGTACTAAGCAAAAGGTTCCATGAATAAATACTACTTGTTGACCACCCATTATGAATAAAATCTTGAAAGTTTACCATTGGATTTTAAAGCTTTCACCATTTCTCTTCATGAAGAAGCATCTTCGTGCTTGTATATATATACAAGCACGAATTATTATCGTATTGAGACAAAATAAAAAATTGAAAAATTTATCATTATGTTGAGAAGCTGTGAATTGATATTGAAAGTAAGAACTATTTGACACAAAGAAGTCCTAAGTTGGCAAAGTTCTACTGTATTTATTACAATTTTAAGTCGAAACAATCATCATTACAAATAACTTTGACCATAGCACCACTGAAATCCTAGAAATAAAATCCGCTTCCATAAAATAAAGTCATTCACACTCATTGAAATGTATAGAACTGCTGACACATTGTGACTTAGGGTTGATAGTATGAGATTTTAATATTGAAGTATCTTATTTGGCTTAGTACTGCCAATTAATGTTATTGTGTGTAATTTAGTGCATTCTTATACTTCTTCAGATTTTAAATAACTTGGTAAACTTTTTACAACGAAATTGTGTTTGATTTGAACCTAATTGCAAAATATCACATTTTCTAGGTAAAAATGCCTTACCTAGTCATATTTTAAAGTTTGAAGCTATCACAACGTCAGAGTAAAGCATAATTTTGTGTTTAATTGTTCAAATCGTATGCACAAAAATACTAAATTTAGGATCAATGAGTCATAAGTAAGTATACTAGCAATCAGTCGCCAGGCGCGAAAGATCGTTAGTATCGTTACCAATGCATAGGGTACCTAATGATCTCCTGCTCCCCCTTTACCGCTGATGCGCTGTGAATACGACGCATCGGTTCCTGCTTTAAATATATATCTTTCCAGGTATGCCATTATATTGATCTACCGCGTGACACGAGCATCCAGCGCACCGAGGTCAACACGATCAATAACGTTATCTAGGCCATTCCATTATAACTTCAACTGAAAAATCTGGCCTTTTCATCATATATAAACCATTATTACAGTACAAATGTAATATTTTAACACGCATATTTCAAGATTTTAATAAATTTACGCCATGTGCTCTGAAAAGCTCGATGCCGGGGCAAGTAAAAATAAGATGGCGTAGCGGCACTTACCAATGACCTGCTTTTGTTTGGCCGGTGGCTTAGCTGGTTGCGGCTGCGATGTTTGCTGTTGTTCCTGTTGTTGCGGCGCCTGTTGGAGCTGCGGCTGCGGCTGCGGCGCCTTTTCGGTATCAGCCATGGTGTAATTGGCGAACGGCGATGGTGGCTAGATGGTAAAATCCTCCACGACCTCTCCTCGATGTTCACTGCTTGCAGTGCTTGCTCTCTCTGTCCTGCTCTGCTCCTGTCTAAACCGGTGTTGCCAACTCAGGACGGGGTTAACGGACTAGATCGTATCTTGAAAAAGGCGGAATCGCTAAATATTGAACAAATTATTTAATGCTCGCGCCACACTATGCTCCTCGTCATGCTCCTCGCGCTGCCGCATCGCTGCCGCGATGTTGCCCTGTCTGTCCACACACTGCTCTACTCGCGCGATTAATCGCGCAATTAATCGCTACGCGCCGCACTTGTCTATTCGTCGTTGCTACACAATGGACGTTGAAACTGTGGTGGCAGCGAGTGCGTGTATTTTGTAGTATAGCTAATTATATCTATGTTATGCTACAAAGCAATATACATCGTCGGCGTCGACGTCTAGATATGTAGCAGTTACCGCAATTTTTCTTTTATAGAGATTTTAACTAATATCTATGATTATATATTTTTTTGTAGTAAGCATGTCTTCAATTTAAACAAGAAAAGTTGGATGGAGTTAAATAAAAATTTGAATTCAACTTTAATTTTGTTAGGGTAGACTGGGTACGGTAGTGACAATTTTGAATTAACGACCAAAGATTTTTTTTAGTGCCTTTAATTTTTACGAAACTTTTTTTTTTACGGTAAAGTAATAATTTATCTACAAATAGATCTACAATTTTAAAGGGAACATAAATTAATGTTTTTTCTTCCGACCATTCTCCGTTGCGCGGCGACGACATGACGAAAACAAAAACGTGCGTCTCGCGTGAGCGCTCGGCACGAACTGCGGCCGCGCGAGTATTGCCGGTCGTACTCGCGGTGTGGCGGGCGAGGACGAGGAGCATGACGAGTGGCATGACGAGTAACGTGGCCACACTACGTCTCTGCCTACTTTCCTCGCTACTTCCCACGCCACTCATCGAGTGTGTGGCGGGCGCATAACAAAGATATGTATTATCTATACTAATATTATAAAGAAGTAAAGTTTGTGTGTTTTTATATTTGTTAAATTGTAAGGGGTAATCTCGGGATCTACTGAACCGATTTTAAAAATTCTTTCACCAATAGAAAGCCACATTATTGCTGAGTGTCCTAAGCTATATTTATTACCTGAAAAAATTAGGGATCCTTAACAAAATAAGATCAAGTAAAAAATTGCAACCAAAAACCTAAAAAAATAAATAAAGTATTTAATCTTAAACACAATATAAATAAAATGGGACAATAAATAAAAAATAAAGTTACGATAGATGAGAATAAAAATACGTTTATAGATAAAAATGTAAAAAATTCTATGAGAAAATATAAATAGTAATTTAAAAAAAATCTACTTATCACCCGCTTAAAGACGCATTTAATCTACGTTTATCACAAAATGTTTAAAAAATGAATATCCACCCGAGCGAAGCCGGGACGGGCCGCTAGTAAGTAATAGTTTTATCCTACTGATCTAATAAAACTGGAGAAATATTCTAATTATAATAAGTCTTCATACGAGTTTGTGTCAAATCTATTGCCAAGATTTTCATCTTGTACTGACGACGTCAATAATAGCTGGGGCTCGTTGCACACAGCCTTACTCAAGATAAATTTGTATTATACCTAGTCAGGCCATTTTAATGTACCTAACATTTGACAATTCATCAAAATTCAACAACGTAACCTTGTAACGGCGGGCATAAAATTATATATTTTTTATGTTGTTAGAAGTGCACAATTATTATTGCTTAACTTTTCCAATAACGATTACATATTTATTATAATAATGACCGATACGAGTAATTTAACGATTTGCTTTTTTAATAAACCACTATAAATTTATTAAACAATTTCTGATTTAAAGAACTGAATGTCGTTGCAATGTTGCGTCAGTTATCCCTTTTTCATTTTCAACACTAGGAATGTTACTCTAAAAATCGAAAGCTGACAAGTTGAATCGAATGCGATGATTACGAAATACCACCATAAATTAATAACCTCGGGACAAGGTGCTGACAGCAGTGATGAAGATGACAATACTATTAACAGTTCTGATAGTTAAACTGAATAAATGCATTTTTTTTTGTAAAATTGTATGTCTTATTTTGCTCCTTAAAATTACGAAAGAAAAAATAATAACGGGACAGGGATTCGCCTGATAATTTTTAAAATTCACATTATGTAGTTCGTGTTGATTCATTCACTTTAATCGATGTTTTACCTATTAAAATGACCTGACTATAGTCTGTCGAACCAACTTATTTTCGGAGGTCCTTCGGGTTTTCATAGGTGAAAATTTGGGGTTAGGGTCTATTTGGGGATAGGGTATTTTTGGGGCGAAACAAGCAGATAAAGAGCTAGATGTGGCCCCACAATAGCTAAGCTGGCAGTACGGGATGCAATAATGTACGACACCAATAATTTATAACATGAAATTGTTAATGCATTTCTTGGTACTTGATGACTGATACACAACTTTACTGAAGTACTTATTTTATTGGATTAAACTTAATATACTTACTTACATAAGGTAAAATACCCAATGGTAGACACTTCAAGAACTACCTAGACTTTATCCATTAAAATCAAGCGAGTACATTTTATGATTGTGCTCTCCTTGTATTGGTAGCCATTGCTCAATGTTTCATTGCCGTGCATTATCGTATTGGCAAATATCGTGTTGTACATTACAGACACCCTTCGGGCGGGTGTCTGTCATTGGGCAATGACGGTTGGTCGCGAGTTGCCAATATAAAATAATTAAAAAGTCTGCGCTTAGTTTTTTTTTCTACGTGTCTAGAGAAAAGCGAAATGGTTTAATTTTTAAACGAAACAAATAATAGGCCTATTAGCAATACTTACTGTACAGAATGTTATCGAGAACACTTGTCTTGAACAGTTTCCTCGTAGCTAGAACCATTTTTGAGAAAATCGCAAAAAAATCGTTTAGGTGACCTTCACCTGGAGTAAAATTTTTTGCAAACATCAACATCCATTTTTTTATCTAATTTGACCGTACTAGAAGCTAGGTAGGTACTCGTACTAGAAATAATGCACATGCGGACTTGATGTATGATTGATTGATTTATTGATTTTATTTCTTGCTAATGTGACCATACTTATCTGACTGAATCAACACGAGTAGCAAAAATAATAGTGATTTAAAACTAAAACTTAAAAGCCAAGAGTTCATACATTGTGAAATTTGGCATTCCTTGAACCACCCCAAACACCGCGTGTGTACAGAAACATGGAGGAAAACTTCGTGACTCTGAGCTTATACGAGTAAATGATCCCCGAAAGCGTAGGTAATGTGATCTTTGTGGAAAGGGTACATTGTGTGAGAATAGAGACTGCGAATATCCAATAAGCTATGAACCACTCCAAATTATCGCTGACGAAAGTGAATTATACACCGCGTTACCAACTGAGTCGTAGGGCCATAAACGCCAATAGGGATAGGAATGTGCAACGCGGCCTGCGTTTATCGATAATCCGCTACCTGCGTTCGACCCTCATTAGCGCTCGCTTATCGCTAGCTTCTGATTGGTGGTAACATCATCGTCGTCGCAAAGTTGTTGTCTTGCTATAAGTATTGGTGACTTGTGATTATATACATTCATGTGACATCAATCAGATCAAGTTGATTTTGCTCTAAATAATCAACCCGGTTCTAAATAATCAAAGAGTTTTTAAT
This sequence comes from Alcis repandata, assembly GCA_949125135.1. Lineage (NCBI taxonomy): Eukaryota > Metazoa > Arthropoda > Insecta > Lepidoptera > Geometridae > Alcis > Alcis repandata. The sequence goes on from OX421221.1 coordinate 19,676,297, forward strand.
CAATATACCCGATTGCCGAATAATAAATGCATATCAAAACAATCAACATGATCATTTTACTAGGGCTCTAGGGCACACCCCTTCTGGGGTGCCAGAGCAAGTCAGATTTCCAAACCCTGGGCGAAGCGACGGCCCAAGCCGAGGCTCGTACCTCCGAGGTGCCCTTGTGCTTGTCGCCCCCAAAAACTTTAGGCCCAGCGCCATTTGCGCTCGCCAAACACCCGGTACGCTGTGGAGGTCTCAGTAGCCAACAGCATTTAGGCATCCAAAAAAAAAAAAAAAAAAAACATGTGACAACTCTCGTCAAGTCGATGAATAATTTATTTTCTAACGTACTCAAGAAGTTACAAGGTGATGTTAGCCCTCAAACACGGACAGTGATTCATAACGAATTTCTGTTTTTAAATGAACTTAAAAACGACCCTAAAAACTAGTATCAATGAATTTCACGTGGCACTATGAGCCTTTTTCGGCTTAGCATACCCTTTATGAATAACCCTGTATGTGTATGTGGTTCTGTAAACATTGCGTTAGACGGTTAGACTAATGTTCAACTTATGTTTGGACCGTAAGCATTCTGATCGAACTGATTTTTTAACAAAAAATTGCTTTTGTTATTAAATAAGTAATAACAAAAGTAATTTTTTGCTAATTTACCTAATGTGATTAGGATAATTTACTATTAAAAAAATACTTGTTATAACATGTTTTTTATAATATAAAAACGTAACTGAATACGTTTTTGTGTAGTTGTAGTAGTTGTGCTTGTGTAGAAAAAATTGGCATTATTTTCAACAACCCAAATGCAATTTAGCAATTATTGTTGAGTTGTAGGGACCACCTCCATGACTTTGTATCTGCACTTAGGGTGGAGAAGAGACGAGTTTTATTGCCATTGCCCTTGACCTTTCACTCGGACAATGTAAATTCGCCAGACGATTAATGTGCAGTAATGTATGCCAAGTATGTAGATATGTATATTATAAACTTTGATTAAAAACGAGTAGAGTTTTGAATTGACGATTTTTTTTTTAATATTTCAATCACGATCAGCTCGGTAACCGTTTGAATTGTAATTGCAACGTAGAAATAAGTAGTTGCTATACTTTTATCAGAATTTGAATGAGCTGTGATGCTGTGAATCATAACGACTGGGCGATGAACATCGGAGCAACAGTCGCTATCAAGTGATCCACAATGTCTCTGATTTATAGTCAGTTCGTTGGCCTACTGGAGATCACCTAAATGACTGTTCCTCCGTTGTTCATTGGTCGATTCTTATAATTTATATGTCACGACAGACGTTGTCCTGTGTTAACTATGAATATTAAATTCGAATTGTCTTAAATTTTCTAATGTTTTCTCAATTTCCTTAATTTTTTCTTTCTTAGGAACCTTCTCCTGACAATAATAAAATTAATACAACAAAAAAGAATAAGCGAAATTGTTCCATCCGTTCACGCGTGATGCGATGACCAAGGGAAATAGAGATTCATTTTTATATATAGAGATTGAAATTGTGATAGATGTCGCAAAAACTCATTCTTGTATTAAAATTCCATTATCCTGACGGTTACCTAGCTATTGGGCAATTGATTGCAATTTTCTAAGGAGCAGCAAAATTTTTTTTCGCGAATTTCGTATTGGTCTCACAGTAAAAGTTGTTCATTAATGATGAGTAGGTAGGGCAGGGGTACTATGAGCGCTTTTCGGCTTAGCATACCCTTTCTGTAAAACCCTGTAAATAAACATAATTATATATTTCTTTAATAACCCTCCTATAACCTGCTGGACTAGGTTCAATAATCAATAACCCTGGATAATTGTAGCTATGGTACAAAAACCTAGGTACCATAAGCATAAGCGTAGGTACCACGCACGACACGCATTTCACGACTTTAAATAAATAGCTGTGACATACAGACCGACAGACACCGGAGTCTCACCATAAGGATTGCATATAGATAGGTACCTAAAAATAACTCTAAAAATTTAACGCTTCGAGCGTTTTTACAATTAGAGGGCGAGTAGTGTGGGCAGTCGAAGTTTCGAGACCATCGTTATTTCATTGCGAACCCGACTGTGGTTTTGACTGACCAGAGGTATTCTAGGGCTCTCGAGATTGTCTCGGTCACTCTCACCGTCACGACATTTCTAAGGAGAGGGACTGAGACCGGGATAATATCTTACTCGGCAGAATAGGCCCCTAATAGTTCAATGTCAATTTGAAAGGCGAAATCTAAATGAATATTCCACGGTCGGTCCACGCCGGAAGCGGTACGAGTTTATTTAAATTACCTAAGTGTTTATCAATTTCGTCGTTTATAAAATAAACCATGTGAAAATAATATCACACAGTTGGATATTATTTTAAAACTAGCAGTGTCCCATGTCTGCACCCGCTATCCTTATTAGGGCGTAATTTTTCTAGGATATAAAGTAGCCTATATAATTTAACTAGCTGCGCCCCGCGGTTTCACTCGCGGTCAATGAGTTAACATGGGTTTTCCGGGATAAAAAGTGAACAATCTTCATTCCAAATTTCGTGGTAATCCGTTCAGCCGTTTTTGCGTGAAAAAGCGACAAACACACATTCTCACAAACTTTCGCGATTATAATATTAGTAGGATAATATATCTACTTAGTATTTATTTTTATCAGGCAACTAGGCCCGTATTAACAAATACCTTACAGACTAACATACATCCCTACTAATATTATAAATGTGAATGTATGTTTGTTCGTTACGCTTTCATCATCATGAAACTTTATACACATACTCGTATTCTTGGCGGTATTAGAAATAACATAGCTTATAAAAAAGAAAAAAATTACGAAGTTAAATACCTACATATATTTTTGACAAAAATCTTAAAATCTACTACTCTAATACTTATTTAATGGCTTCAATGCGAGCGAAGCCGCTGGGTAAGCTAGCGAATCTTATAAAATTTAATAAACCAAAATGTATATTCTAGGAAAGGTTCAGGTATAAGCTTCACACCAGACCTTTCAATTTTTAAACGATTCCGTTCATTTGTTTTTGCGTAATGCGCGCACAACACAACGAGTAGGCACGAGTAGATGTACCATCTACCAAATCTAAGAGACTTTTATTTAAGTAATAATAGTTCGCCGTTGCACCGTTTATGCCAGCTGCGAATTTTACGAGGGTAAGGGCCGGCGCCCATTAGCGGCATCGGCAAGGAAAAGGATCCTTCGGCATCCTACATGCAAGCGCACACTGTCGGAAACTATGCTTTGGCATGCTGCAAGGCGCTGCAACGTTCTTAGGGATGACGAGGCGTCCTTAAGCATGCCACACCGTCCTGTAGCTTGCCGAAGCGTCTCAATATCGTATAATGTATGTATTCGTCATGTAGACGAACTAAATTAATTAGCTTTTCTTCCGCCATTGTTGTTACAAGAAAATTTTCGATGTGACAGCAAACAACCGGTACATACAGCGGTTACCTCGATTCTATTGTGTGAGTCAAATCATCAAATGATTCAAATGGCAGATGCCTCCCCTCGCCCCGCAGGGCAAGCTATCCCCTCGAGTGTTGCCTCGGCGCCGGCGGCGTACCGAAGGATGCCGAAGCATCCCGAAGCATTCTCAAGGCTGCCGATACAGCAGCCTCAATATTTTTTGTTATTACGACCATTATACACGGCAATTTCTACTTTATTGCCATTATGTTAATGTATATTGCTATTTGACACCTAAAATCCTCAGTCGTGCCGAAGCCGATAATGGGCGCCGGGCCTAAAAGTATAATGTGATGCGTTATTATTTAAATGTTAAAATTGCAGGGCATTGAGAATGACCATCAGCATTTCGCAATAAAAAATAAAACCCTTTGAGCTGTTTCAACTCGAAAACATAAGAGGGTCAACAGAGGGGGAATCAATGAAAGGAAATTACAGCTGCCTACCCCTCTCCACCCGCCTTCAACCCCTCTCCACCCGCCTTTATCCGTGCCGTTCCTTTCGTTCCCATGCTTTTGATTGCAACTCACAACTTGTTTATCAAGTATAGCTGCACCCTCGGGTTCAACCGCTATCCTACTCGTACTACAGGACCCGTTAATTTTTTGCAAACAAAATCAGCTGTTCTGATATTGTTTCGCGAATTCTGGGTAGGGCCCATAGTAAAATAATGATAAGTACTATGAGCCCTTTTCGGCTTGTCATACCCTTTCTTTATAGGTATTAAATTTGATGCAATTTCGTTCAGCGGTTTTTGCGTGATTGAGCAACTTTCTACTATCCAAACTCACAAACATCTAAAATTTGACTTCCTTACTAATTACCTACTTAGTTGTATTAATATTACATGTCTGTTACTCTTTCACGCTAAAACGGCTGAACGGATTTAGAAAAAAACCTAGATTAACATTATAGGCTATTTACTTTTTATCCAGGAAAACGGGGGTAAAACCGCGGGGTGCAGCTAGTTTATAATATTAACTAGCGACCTGCCCCGGCTTTGCACGGGTATAAAATATAGCCTATGTTACTCAGGGATAATGTAGCAATCTAATGGTGAAAGAATTTTTGAAATCGATCTAGTAGTTTTTGTGTTTATTCAACACAAACATACAAAAATACAAATCTTTCCTCTTTATAATACTAGTATTAGACTAGTATAGAAGTATAGATAATAGGAGGATGGTGGCAAGTGGGATTAGACGTGTCTAGCTAGACCAAATCATCAGAACTTAAATTATCGGCGTGCAATTTTAATTTTATGTAGAATTTTAAACATAATCGACGCCAGTTGCTCCCATGACGTAGAGTCTAGGTGACTATATTATTGAATTACGAGTATATCTACTACTCCGTGTATACTCGGACGAGGTAGTTAATCGGCGTATTTATTGTTTTTGAGACCTCTGTGTCTTTCAGATTGTTAATTAATTGCAAATTAGCCGATAGCGTTATCAACGAAGCTGTTAATACATTAGTCATTATTTACAGAGCTGGTTATCTATGCTTTGCTTTTTCAATGCTACAAAAGTTAGTAGGTAAACCTATAAAAAAAGATGAAAGAAATACTTTTATTTTTTCAATCGTCATCATAATTAACCTTTAATCCTCCCACTGCTGGGATACAGGTCTACCCTTAAGGGTACAAATACAATACATTTATTATACCTACACAAAAATTAATAAATTAATTAAATAATAATAAAAATTAAAACTAATGTCATTCGGTAGCACAAGCGCAGCTTTATCGCTTACAGAGATTTTTTTCGTCCAGACAATCTTTGGATTAATAGACCTAAAACTGTTAAACTCGGGATGCCCGATCTCTTTTGTCTTTTTAGAAATAAAAAATTGTGTTACTTGGTTGTCAAATATTTAGAGATGTGTTCAGAAATTGTTCCGATCGTTTTGGTTTTTTTTTTTTTTTTGTTTGCTTCTGCAGGGAAGGTTAAGCAGTGAAAAAAAACCGCAGGTGAAGCCGCCGGGGGTCAGCTAGTTTCAAATAAAAAATAACTTATTCTATTTTTTATTATTCAATGCATAGGTAATGTCAAATAATTGTTTATTTGGTTAATTTCCGTAGATCTGTCTCTATTCACAAATTCATTCAAGTCATAAAATACGTTTTTTTAATAGCTACTTTCAGATAATTCTCTTACTGTTAATTACATGGTATGTCTGTTATATTTTTTGGTAACAAATTGTAAATGCTAACAGCCCTGATGAAGGAGCTTTTCTCATGTAGGTAGGTATCTACCTATTGCACAAAGAGTACGTGGCTTCAAAAGGTTATTCATTGCCTCTCAGTGTTTTTTCTCGATCCCGCATCCGACTTGTTTTTGAACAAACCTTTGTTACGTCTTACGAATAATCAAATTTCAAGAATATAGAGTCCAGTCAGTCTTAAAAATTGTTAATCTTTAATGATTGTCTTAATGTATCGTCACTTTTTAGAGTTCTGAACCTCCAACAAGTAAAAACATAAGACAAGACTCGTGCGTCTGTCTATCTGCTTGTCACAGCCAATTAATCTCAGGAACAATATCAGCGAGGGATCTGAAATTTGGCATGACGCTAGATAATGTTAACCGATACAAGTTTTAGAAAAAAAAACATGCTGAGAAATAGGTCTTACCTGAAAATTGGGTCCTAAAATAGGGACCTAAAATTTTAAAGCCAAGGACATGTGGTCATCCAACCTTTCATTTGAATCCCCCACAAATCAATTTGGACATTTCAAAACATTTTATTTTTACCGTCAGTTTTCTTTTTGTTTTAAAATCTGTGAAAAAAATGACCGCTGAAAAATACAGAGAAGTTTCCTCTAGTTTTTCTTAAAATTACTAAAATATTAAAAATAAAAGGGTCTTGATTCACTGGTCTTTGTCATGTTTTCTCAATTGCGGAATTTGTACCTTATCGTGTTGGTTTTAAAGTCAATAACTGCATTTTAGACAAATCAATAGTCAAATATTCGAAAATTGTTATCAAATATCAGAAATTTATTATTTGTTTATCACATCATCTACAATTTATCAATTGTAGTGGTTCAGCTGCTTATGCCGTCAAATAATTTTTGTGCCACGGATGCATTGCACATTGCATATTCTTACTATAAATGTCGTGTTATTAGGAGGGGCGGGTCGGACCGGGCGGCGCTCGCCGTTGCAGCGCCATGGCTCCATCAGCGGCCCCTTCGCGTCCAACGAACCGTCCGCGACGCCGCGCCGCGCCGCGACACGCACAGTTCAGCATCCTGCAGAGAAACAGCTTCCGCCGCTCCTCCACTACTGATAAAAGTTAATAATGTTTGCGTATTCATTTACCTCAGGGTCTAAAGTCTGGCTGGATAGATCAGAGCTGGAAGTTATACCGAGATTACATCGTGCAGCTTGCATGGGAAGGAATGGCACCATTAATAAATGTACCTTTAAATAATTAATATCAATCTTAAATGTAATAATATTAATTTGTCCTAGTTTTTATTATCATCTGTATAATAGCCACAACAGACGGGTTTTTTCAATAAAATCCGCAACGAGTACTCGCGAGGAAGACCGCGTTGTATTGACTTGATCAGAACAACGCCGACTGAAAGTCGTCTGTAGTGGCTATTGAGCCTGTTCTACTCGTACATGATACAATCTGTTTGGCAAACTATTTCAATTGCAAATTATATCAAGGCTGTTTCATATGAGGGGGAAAGTCTAAAATTGGAAGACGTTGTGATTGATTTAAAATCATCAAACAAATGGTATCTGGTCCAAATAGGCTATATTCCTACACAATAACAACTTTTACTATGGGACCAACCCAGAATTCGCGAATAAAAATCAGCTGTTCCATATATTTTGTCAAGTGTCATTGACATTTTTCTATGGAACAGTTTTTATTTCCGCGAATTTCGGGTTGATCCCATAGTAAAAGTTGTTCGTAATTAAAAGTACTATGAGCTCTTTTCGGCTTAGCATACCCTTTATGAATAACCCATGCGGTTTAAAATGTTCAAATAAAGAAAGATAGTACCTACTTATGTATAGTGGACGTGTTTATAAACAAATGTAAAGTACATTGACGAGTATATTGTTAATGTTTTTATTATTGTTTAAATTACCGTTTATATTTGGCGTTATTTTTAAGTTTAGGTATTATTGATTGAACATTAAGAATATGATTATAGTTTTTCAATGCCATCAAGGAAATGTTAAGTAAAAAAATAATTATTACAAACAAGTTTCTTATTCCCATAATAAAAAAATATGTGTACCGTCCTTCAACTCTCCAGTAGTTAGTACCTAAGTAGTACTTGTAAGTCATTTTTAAAGGGTCTTGTTCTAAGAGTAGCTCAGATTTCTACATCATTTTTGAAACTAAGTGGTTTCCTCGAGGGTTTTTATTAGGATTCAAGTTCTCTGGTTATTACTGACAGAGCCCAAAAGATTTAACTACCGTAGACCACCTATTACCCTTGTAGGAAAGCAATTATCAATACCTACTCTTTGGTGAGAATTTTCACAGATCACTACTTTGCTTTTATTACTTAGTTCTAAGTTTTTGTAAATTTGACTTGTTTTGTGGAGTTTTCAATAACTGCGTTATACAAATCTGTACCTATACCTACTCAATTGAAATTTAGATCAAATATATGTTTTTAACGTTTTATTAACTAAATTAAATATTTATTACATACATAGGTACCTACATATTTATTAATTGCAATTATAGGTATGATTACCTAGTTAAAATTGTGCACAGTAGAGGTATTAACATTTGCGTACCTTGAGAACAGGCACGATTATCATAATAATATGAAGTTTGCTTATAGATCACTGTTGGATGAGTTTTTCGGATGAGTCGGGTAAATAGACCTAAGGTTCGTGTGGTTTGTATATAATAGACGACACGACAGCGCACAGAGGTGCATCCAAGGCCGATCGAGCGCCGGACTTGGTTCAGCTGGCGTGTTTCATACCAATATGGGCATTTTAGGGTCACAAAATAATAACGAGAATAAGGTAAGTATCTATTTAGTTTTATTTTGTATCGATATCAAAAAGTTTACAAGTTTCACGGTCCAAGAGGAGCTAACCTTTTTTTTTTTTTTTTTTTGTTTACCCAGTGGAAATCCTTTATGGATACCACGCCCGCCCCGGGGGAGGCAGGGTGGTTATGTGGGAGTCTCCGCCCTGCGGCGGCATACCCACTAAAACCACTGGGGTGTTCGGCATCCGCCTGAGATGGGGCAAGGTGGGGTCGCGTTAGCAATCGCCACCTCGCCCTGGGCCCGATTAGGGCCCCCCGCGCCTATGGGGGGGTGACCCTGTTCCCCAGGATCACCCCCCAGACAGTCAGTGTGGGGTCGTGCAGGCCGGGAGAGTCCCCCGACTCTCCCGGCAACCCCACTGCAGAGGAGCGAGGAGATGGGCGAACCGCCTCCTCGCTCCATCGTCTGCGCCGGAGCGGGTCAGATCGAGCATCGTCCTCTCTGACCCGCTCCGCGGCCTCCTTCTGCGTCATCACCTCTTCGCAGAAGGAGACCCCGGCCTGCCACGATCTCTCGCCGCCTAGCACGGCTTTCACCACGCTCGGCAACGAGAGATCCCAGCCTATGTAGCCCGAAAGCGTATGCCGCTGGGTGCCCCATGCGGCACACGCTTCCAGCGTCCACCCTCCTCCTTTGAAGTTTGGATTTTCTTTTAAACAAAATATCTTTATTTTTATAAATTTTTATATTCCTTTTGGAATCAAGCGAGTTTGCAAAACTTCCGTCTTCCGAGTGCCGACATGCGACATGTACTCGCAGCCCCGGATCTACAAATTTTTTTAGGCGGGGCAAAAACTGAAAAATGCCGCCCCCCCCCCCCCCCCCCCACTGATATTTATTTTACCTTTATCATCTATATCAGTGGTCGGCAACCTTTTGGCAGATGCGGGCCGCATAGTGACAATTTGAAATAGTGGCGGGCCGCACTTGTTCAAAATAATCAAACAAGACCGTGTTTTTTTTTCAAGGAACCAAATAATTCGATTTGGAGAGCTTTGTGAATCAAGCACAGTTGCTCAACACAGTGCTTGATTAAGTAAGTTCAAATCTCGTAGTAGTTTTTATCAACCGGCATTTGGATGTTATACGCAGCAAGTTTAAAAGCACAAATAAATAAAAAAAAATCGCGACCGCAGCGAGCGCGAAAATTTTTGTTCATTAATTCAAAACATAGAATTTTTACTAATTAAACGTATAACGGAAATTAAGCGCCATGAATACGCGAGCGCAGCGAGCGCGAAAATTTGAGATATGTTTGATCAATTTACGATAGATTTTTACGCGTCAGGCTACTTACAACGAAAATTACACAACGCTCGCGTCGCGTTGGGTACAAAACTTGTAATATTTTCAATCAATTCAAAAATAATTGTGGCCTTTATAAAATAAATAGTAATGCGCGAACGAAGCGAGCGCAGAGATTTGAAATTCTTTTGTTTTTAGGACGGGCTATTACGTAACGGAGTGTATTTAATAGATATCAGAAATCAAGAATACGCGAGCGCAGCGAGCGCAAAATTTTGAGTTATATTCTGTCATTTTGAAAATAAAATTCACGCGCTAGGTCACACAAAACACTAAACAATAACAATGTGGAAATTTTTGAGACGTATTTTTAGCAATTTAGGATATGCATATTTATTTTACGAGAGCCTGTTTCCAAACGAAATTGCACTCAGTAATGCGTAAACAGAGCGGAAATAATGCATTTATCGCTGTTCTTTCTGTATTAAGCTTATTTATTCAGATAAAACCGTTTTTATTTGACAAATCAATTAACTCCGTTTTGGGTAGCTTTGTGTATTAAGTTTTGATTTAAAAATTGATAAATAAAAAATGTTTTTGCATAAATTTTCCTGCCCACAAACAGTGCTCGATTAATAAGCGGCAAGTCTAAAAGCACAAAATAATCATAATAATAAGAAATGTTTAGGCATTATTGATCAATTCAGAACAGATCGATCATATTTGAAAACTATGCACAACGGAAATTAAACATCAAGAAAACGCAAGCGCAGCGAGCGCAAAAAAGTGAGACGTTTTTCAGAAATTTGGGACAGGCTGTTTACTAAGGAAATTATCCACTATTCAAAATCAAAATCAAATCAAAAGTTTTCAACCAGCACGAATAGATTGAAGATTTTTTCGGTCAATTCCAAAACAGTCAGCATCTACTTACCGAAAAGAAAAACAAGACGCGAGTAGCGAGCGTAATGATTTTGATTTGGTTGTTATTAAATTAAACACAGGCTATTTAATTACGCCGTGTGTGTAATGATTGTAATTAATCAAAAATATGCGAGCGCAGCGAGCGCGTTTGTTTTGGCGTCTATGTCCTAGACGCCTTCAGTTTTTATTCATACGGTAACTTAATAAAAAACAAGTATTTTCTTTCCTGACAAACAACACACATGTTCATAATTAAAAAACACTGTCGTGGAGAGAGATCAACGAGGGAGTTTTCGAATATCATCCCTTTCGCACGCACGGTAACCAGACGCGTGCTGCCGCGATCTGCGATTCCTGCGGGCGAGCGGGCGCGTATTTTGACTATGCCCTACGCGCCTCGCGAATAATAAATGTTCGTACAGCACGTCTTACTCCGCGCTCTGGGTATCGATCGAGTTGATATGGTCATGACTGTACCTGTACTATTATTTATTCCGTGGTCAAAGTTTAGTAAATGATGAGTTGTCTATTCGTCTATAAAGTGTGAATTTGGCGCCCCCCTAAGCTTGACGCCCGGGGCATGGGCCCCGGATCGCCCCCCCCTAGATCCGGGGCTGTGTACTCGCACTCGTATATAGCGTAGCGATATCCTATCTTATAACAAAACTTAGACCACTACTTTCAAACATTTAGTAGATACACCAAAGAAATAGTATGGTAAGTATTCATTTTACTTTGTGCAAGATCAATAGATCAATAGTGATACGGTTTATTACAACAATAATTGTAATTAGTAAATACCTAAGTAAAGATATAATTTGGTTATTTATGAGCATCTAGAATACAGAAAATAACTACAGTATCCTAGCACAAATACAAATGTTTATACGGGTACATAAGTGCCTACTTAAAATCACACAGAACACGATAATAATACATAGGTAACCTAACTACTAAATAGATACTAAATACTACGAATAGTACGGTAGTCGGGTGAAATATCTTCATCTTTCGACTACGTACGCTGCTGTTTCGTATACTAGCTTCATATTTTACACCTGCTCGGCCGCACTTACTCCTGCGTAATGTAACTTATGCAGACCAATTTGAGCGATATTGCCGAACTTAATATCGGTGCGTTCGGTTTGAGATCGCAAACAGTTAAAAATGCAACCTAAAGTAGCTACACATCGCGAGAAGGGCAATATTGGAGGAAGGATTGCGGAGAAAGCAGTCTGAAGTGACTATACAAAAACAGTCTTATATACAAACTATAAACAATGTATCTCTATACCAAAAGTACTTACATCTCTAATGTAAAATTCGTCTCTATAGGGTTATTCATAAAGGGTATGCTAAGCCGAAAAAGGCTCATAGTACTCATCATTATGAACCACTTTTACTATGGGACCAACTCGAAATTTGAGAAAAAAAAATCAGCTGTTCCATACATTTTGTCGGGTGTCATTGACATTTTTCTATAAGCCTTTTTCGGCTTAGCATACCCTTTATGAATAACCCTGTATATTACAGTTGTATTCATTGCTGTTTATAGAGGTATAAAAATGAATAGCTGTTCGTTTGTCTGCCTAAAACTTGAGAACGGCTAGACCGATTTAAATATTTATTTTTTTGTTCCGTTTACAAAGTAGTTTCTAATACAGGGAGTTTAGAAGTAACAATTAATTTAAAAAAAAAGAAACAGCGAGTGAAACCGCCGGGTGCAGCTAGTGTAGAATATTAATAATTCATTATCATTAATATATAATATCTTCTTCTTCTTCTTCTTCTTATAAATAAAAATGAATAGCTGTTCGTTAGTCTCGCTAAAACTCAAGAACGGCTGGACCGATTTCGCTAATTTTGGTCTTGAAATATTTGTAAAAGTTCAGGGAAGGTTTAAACGGTGAGAAACATTTAAAGTAAAGAAAAATATTAAAATCAACAATTTAATTTTCCAATACAAACTGTTCCTACCTTTGAAACATTTGATGTTTGGTACGGTTAACTCGGGATGTCCGAACTCTTTTGTCTTTTTAGAAATAAAAAATAGTGTCACTAGGTTGTCAAATATTTATAGGTGTGTTCAGAAATTGGTCCGATCTTTTTGGTCTGTTTTGTTGTTTTTTTTTTTTTTTTTTTTTTTGTTTTGTTTGCTCTAATACAGGGAAGGTTTAAAAGTAAAAAAAAAACAGCGGGTGAAACCGCCGGGGGTCAGCTAGTCTTAATATATAAAAATAAATTACGTGTCACGTTCTTTGTCCGCTATAGACTCCTAAACTACTTAACCGATTTCAATCAAATTTGCACACCGTGTGCAGTTCGATCTAACTTATGAGATAGGATAGTTTTTAGATTTCTTTTTTTTAAGATTTCTATTTATAGTGTCTACCCGTGAGAAGCCGGGACGAGCCGCTAGTATTTATATATATTTGTAAATATATATGTACACACATAAATAGGGTGTCACATTAGTCACCCTACAGAAAAAGAATATCAAGGGCCTTTATGGGCGCAAATTAGAACATTTCATAATCATATAATGCAAGTGGGTTTTTAAGAACATTATTGTTTTCAACTTTGTTCGTTTTAATCCACACACCTCTTGTTTGTTTCAATGTTCTATCATCTACAACTGATCTGCGAATGTTAAATCCCAATGGTTCGCCTATTTCATAGGGTCCAATCAATACACAGCTTTGTATAGTGCAGGGAATTGCATAAATACCACACTTGCGCGTACATTGGTCAGACATACTGACAATTTTTCCTGAAAGGCGAGCTAGACGAATACAACTTAGTATTCCTTCGTAGGTTACGTAAAATCTCTTTTTCTGAAAATGAATCGTGGTAAGATCATTTTCAACTCTAAAGATAATCCATTTAGATTTATCTGAAGATGCATCCTGACCTGCTCCGTTACACGCCCTGGCCTCATGCAAGAGCACATGCCTGCAACTTTGGTCAATGTGTCTGTTGTTTTCGTTGTCAGATGAGTAGACTTCTGTCATAAGACTACCCGCATCAACATAGTTATTGTGGCCCGTTAGGCTTTTGGGCGATTGTTGGATTGCTTTTACATCAGGGCCAATTAGTTCCCAGCAGTTACCCCAACCGCTTAATATGTAGGGATAATTTTCTGAATCTGTTGCGTTAGTGAGTAATTTTTGTATAATATTCGGGTACTTAGGTCAGCGAGACGAATATCATTTAAACGTAAACAGTCTGCAAAACAAGGGCGCTCGTCGCCTACAGACAAGAATGTGCGAAATGGCTTTTCTTTTGTGACAAGGAAAACATTTTTTCCTTCTCTGTAACGACGTAAAATGAATTCCCAGCTCCGGAACGATTTTTTTTCTACTTTTGGTGCCCTTAAGAGCTTTGTTTTATTACTGCTTTTAGCTTTAGTGTTGGTAAAGGGCAGGCTAAATGGTCCCTCCTTTAAGTTTAAGTTTTTGTTTATAATTTCATTGTTCTCTCCAGTTTCATTTACAATATTGTTGCAAATATCATAATCGTTATTTCCTTCATCCAGCGCCACGATTTCACAATCCAATGATTCATTGTTTTCTATTTCTTTTTCATTAACTTCTGCATTTTTACGGATGTTATTGTCATCAGGATGTTTTCTTTTATGATAGCCTGTCATTCTTGAGCATGTATCACTGATATCGTGGAATTTATTATCAGTATTAGAGCTATATATACAATAACATTGATAAAAATTGTGAACCATGCACAAAGGTTCAATATTTTGACAAGATAATCGTTCAAGGTCTACTGTTACTTGTCTGTTGATGTATTCATATTCTTTTAAATTCGTTACACAATTTTTTGGTGGTTTTCTTACAATCTTCTCCAAGTCATGTTTACAAATCAATTTATTTTTCCCTCCTCTACTCCCGTTTACTTGAACGCACTTACTATTAAACAAAACATATTGTTTGATATGCTTATGTCTTTCAAGGTTAACTTTAGCAAAGGTTTGCCACTTTGATCTATGTATTGGGTTATTACCATTAAGTTTACCACACACAAATTCTCTGGATTCTGCCGAACTACATAAATAAAATATAAAAGAATATAAAGGGCCTTTATGAGCCGCAAATTAGAACATTTCATAATCCGCAAATCTCTTGGGTGGCCCCAAGCACCGAACGGGACGCGCCTGATTCGGCAGTGCTTCAGTCATTTCCACATCATTGTTACAAACGGTCAATATGCCAAAAATTTCATTTCCTCTAGCGTCAGCGTCAGCGTCAGCGTCCTCGAACATCACTGGCTTTATTAATTCGAGTAGGTTCAATACCTAGAACACAACATTACAGTCAATAAAACACAACAAAAAAGATACCTGAATGGTACATACTGCATACTGTGCCTACCTTAAATAAAGATAAGTAGCATGTCAGTGTGTATAGTAGTCTTATACCTGTAAAATACGATGTTCGATATGACGACGGATAATAAGCTATGTGAAGATAATAACATTGAGTGGCTACCCTAACACGACTCTAAAATACAAAAAGGTATTTAAATATTAGGGCAAAACAAGCAGACCTGTCGAGGCACTCCGTTCTGTTGCAGACAGAGGTAGTCAGTCAGCTTAAAGAATTTAATGAGTATGTTTTCTTAACCAATATTATAAATGCTATAGTGAGTTTGTTTGTTATACTTTCACGGCCGACAAGCGGCACAGCTGCTAATGCATGATAAAAGTTCAACATAAGTTGTATAATGACAACAAATAAACAACAATTACATTTTTATATGGTATTTGAGCATAAAATTCATTACTGCGAGATTATTATTAGGAACTTATACAGGGTTATATGGAAAGGGTATATTTATGGACAACATTTGCTACAGGACCAACCCGGAAATCGAGAAAAAAAAAATCAGCTGTCCCATAGAAAAATGTCGGTTGTCTAATGTTTGCCCGAAGAATATAAGCAATAATTCTCAAATGCCCGAATTTTACTTGCCCGAATTTCATTTGCCCGAATTGTTTGTTTACCATAAACGTTATGTCACATAATCTTGTTTGCCCGTACATTAGATTTCATAATGATCCGAGTGCCATACGTATTATTATCCATTTCATTAATTGCAATAATATTATTTAACAGAATATTTCAACGCCATTTCCGTAGAAATTAACCTAACGCCTTTGTCCTAAAAAGCGATTGGCTTTCTAGCACTTCGCCGGCCGCTGCCGCGGCACGCTCGCTACGCTCGCTCGGCTTGTGCGTTGTTTTTCATGTTCTAACATAACCTAACCTATTGATCGTTTTTATTTCTAATACCTACTTATCACTATGATTGATCCAAGTCGCTTCCGTAGAAAATTAACCTAACGCCTTTGTCCTAAAAAGCGATTGGCTTTCTAGCACTTCGCCGGCCGCTACCGCGGCACGCTCGCTACGCTCGCTCGGCTCGTGCGTTGTTTTTCATGTTCTAACATAACCTAACCTATTGATCGTTTAGTTTAAACCGATTTTATGGTTTTTTTCTAGAAATAATTTCGATGGCAAATGATGTTATGGCATATGATAATTACGCCTTACAATGATGATAACAAATGATGTTATTGAAATTGACGTTATAGAAAACAAAGTTTCTAGCACGTGACTAATATAGTAAACAATGAGTATAACATATAAAATTATGAGAAACAATATTATGTCTGTTGACCAGTATAGCAGATAAAATTATGGCAAATGAAATTCTAGCAAATGGGTGTATACCAAAAATGTCAATAACACTCGACAATTCCCGCAGGCAGCGGCCTTTTAGATTAGTTTAGTTTAGTTTTTTAATTTAATTATATTTTAGTATTCATAGTGTATTTTCATAATTTAAGTCTTTCGACAAAAGAAAAAGCTGACATTTTTTCGCTATTTCAGAGTTGATCCCATAGTGAAAGTGGTTCATAATGATGAGTTCTATGAGCCTTTTTCGGCTTAGCGTACCCTTTTCTTATAAACCTGTATAATATAATATGTCGCTAATATAATGAATGAAGAGAATAAGTAAATTAATGCGATAGTGAGTTTGTTTGTAAAAAAGATAGAGAGAGATGAATGGAACAAGTGTACATACTGTACCAACCCATGTAGGTGGGACAAGGGTAGGCAGATGACGATGACTCATACTCTTATTAATAATACCTAACGTAAACAAGTCTAGAAATCTGAAATGATCAGTGCTATTTCTATTACAAACTCTACTTACATAACGTTCATCTTCTAAGCATTCTAGTGTTAACATGCCAGATGTTAAATCTTGTTCTTCCGTTATTACTTCCCACTGCAGTTCAATTTCTTCTGGTACAAAAATTTTCTCACCTATTACGCTAAAACGAAATATTAAAATTAAATATACGTACTTAGTAAGATATCATAATTATTAAGCAAAAAAATAGTAATTTACTCACTTGTTAATTTGATCATAAGCTGTTTCATCTCGGTAAAAGTCTGTAAAATCAAATCCCGGTAACTTGTAACTTATTTTTCCGACCCTGTTCATTTTCGCCTCAATGTAGCCAAAGTTATATACATTGCTGCACTGAAGCCATACATCTAAAGGTGGTGCGTCCTCTACTCCGTCGTCTGACTTTATCATTATTTCTGTATGAAGATCGAGGCAACCGGGATCATTTGTAAAGATTCCCGCCCAAATCTCATCAACTACGGTGGGCTTTTGCAGTATTTCATTACTTATTTCTTCTTCTTTCAACGTCGATGTACTGGGCTGGGGCTCTTCGACTCGATTCTCGATTTCAGATGCTGTGTTGAAATTTTCTAAATTTGATTCTGAGGAATCTTGGGTTGATACATGGTCAAGAGTTTCCAACAACGAGGCATTATTTTCTTCTTCTTGCTCCTCATCTTCCACAGTCGATTCTGGACCATCAATATCAATATCAATGTCAATGTTAGCGATCGGAATAGCTTCGCTTTGTATTGATTCAGATGGTAGATATGCAAGTGGGTTTTTAAGAACATTATTGTTTTCAACTTTGTTCGTTTTAATCCACACACCTCTTGTTTGTTTCAATGTTCTATCATTTACAACTGATCTGCGAATGTTAAATCCCAATGGTTCGCCTATTTCATAGGGTCCAATCAATACACAGCTTTGTATAGTGCAGGGAATTGCATAAATACCACACTTGCGCGTACATTGGTCAGACATACTGACAATTTTTCCTGAAAGGCGAGCTAGACGAATACAACTTAGTATTCCTTCGTAGGTTACGTAAAATCTCTTTTTCTGAAAATGAATCGTGGTAAGATCATTTTCAACTCTAAAGATAATCCATTTAGATTTATCTGAAGATGCATCCTGACCTGCTCCGTTACACGCCCTGGCCTCATGCAAGAGCACATGCCTGCAACTTTGGTCAATGTGTCTGTTGTTTTCGTTGTCAGATGAGTAGACTTCTGTCATAAGACTACCCGCATCAACATAGTTATTGTGGCCCGTTAGGCTTTTGGGTGATTGTTGGATTGCTTTTACATCAGGGCCAATTAGTTCCCAGCAGTTACCCCAACCGCGTAATATGCAGGGATAATTTTCTGAATCTGTTGCGTTAGTGAGTAAATTTTGTATAATAATCGGGTACTTAGGGAGGTCAGCGAGACGAATATCATTTAAACGTAAACAGTCTGCAAAACAAGGGCGCTCGTCGCCTACAGACAAGAATGTGCGAAATGGCTTTTCTTTTGTGACAAGGAAAACATTTTTTCCTTCTCTGTAACGACGTAAAATGAATTCCCAGCTCCGGAACGATTTTTTTCCTACTTTTGGTGCCCTTAAGAGATCTATTTTATTACTGCTTTTAGCTTTAGTGTTGGTAAAGGGCAGGCTAAATGGTCCCTCCTTTAAGTTTAAGTTTTTGTTTATAATTTCATTGTTCTCTCCAGTTTCATTTACAATATTGTTGCAAATATCATAATCGTTATTTCCTTCATCCAGCGCCACGATTTCACAATCCAATGATTCATTGTTTTCTATTTCTATTTCTTTTTCAAGTTCTAGATTTGCTGGTTTTTTTCGTACAGTTCGATTTTTATTTTTTGATTTTGTTTTTCGTCTTTTTGAGTAGCTATTTTTTTTCTTCTTACGTGAGAGCTCCCAAGTGTTATTTTTATTATTTTTTATTAATTTTATTGTTAATCGGTGTGACTCAACGTTTAAGAGATCATTTAAATTACTTTCATCTGCGCAATCTTCCGTGGGGAGTTCGGGAAGGTACTCATTTGCTTCGATTTCCATACTACCGTCTGTCTGAAACAATAAAGGTGTGTGTATAAAATAAATCTGTGAAATGCGTATAATGCTCATAACGGGGATCGGCAGCTATTTACAATTAGGTAAGTATAATCATTGTTATAGTCGTCACAAAATAAGATGCCCGTTATGACGTTTGTCATTGCGACGTAACTAGTGATGTCACCATACGACTCGGTACTCGATACTCACGATAAATCAATTCAAGTTTGTATGAGTATTTGATCGATTTGATTTTGTATTGTAAAGTACATTGGATTAAGGTTACGATTTGAAAATTTAACTTAAACTTGAATATTATAGGTACATAATAATATATTAAAATGATACGAAATGGTGCTTGTCTTTTATTTAATATTTTTAGTTATAATAACATTCATTCAATCACAAAAAAAAACAAGAAAAATGAAAGTGATTGAATCTTCATTCAATAATTTTCTTCGGATGATGAGCCAAAATCGTCTGTTGAGCTATCGTCACCTGTAAATATAATATCTTATATCTTCACCTGTATCTGAGGCGGGACTCTATCTTCCTTTCTACTTGTTCTGAGGATGCCGCTTGGTCAGAGACAAGCCATTCTACCTCTATAGAAATTAGTATCGCCAATTCAAAATTTTATTTACTACTCCAAGCTCATCCTTTTTAGTAAAATCAATTCACAATATTTTAATTACCATTAAAATCGAATGATGCTGGTGAAATTCAATAATTCAATGGTTACCACTTACAACACTAATATTTGAAAAAAGAAGACTGAGAACGTAACTGTTTTTGAGAGTTTCGTTATAATTTGACATTGCATGCTACCTACCATAAAGTATGCGCGAAAAGCGTTCCAAGTTACATTCTACGGTCTTTCTCAAGTGTCTTAACGGGCATCTTATTTTGTGACAACTATAGTTCTGTTATGATTTTTTAGTCTATGGCATATTTTTTACGTGACATTTAAGTAACATAACATAATTCTTACAATGGCAAGACCAACTAGGTATGATTGGCCGATAGAAAAACAGTATACTTGTCACGCGTTTTAGCCAATGAGGTCGTTTTCTGCCTGTTTTTCTGTCAGCCAAGCAGGAAGGTAGGAAGTTAGGAAGTTGAAGAAAAATTAGATTTGGTGAGGGTCATTCGAGATCCGCTCGTTGGAACGATATTATGATTGTTAATGATTATTATTGAACTGCAAACGCATTATGTAATCTAACACATAGTATAGACTGGTGTAAAGTGATAAAGCTGATGTATAAATAAAACATGTATATGAAAGCAATGGACTATGATTTATCAAAGTTCTTTGTATGTAAAGTTGTTTTTGCTAACTTGGTCGGCTAAAATGAAAATTATGGGTATACACCCATTTGCTAGAATTTCATTTGCCATAATTTTATCTGCTATACTGGTCAACAGACATAATATTGTTTCTCATAATTTTATATGTTATACTCATTGTTTACTATATTAGTCACGTGCTAGAAACTTTGTTTTCCATAAAGTCAATTTCAATAATATCATTTGTTATCATCATTGTAAGGCGTAATTATCATATGCCATAACATCATTTGCCATCGAAATTACTTCTAGAAAAAAGTCATAAAATCGGTTTAAACTAAACGATCAATAGGTTAGGTTAGGTTAGAACATGAACCCCCCCGAATGGGTTCCCGCCTTTCCGTGGCGGGGGGGATAAGTAGCCGTGGCACTGAGCCCGGTGAAACGAAGAGGAACCCGAGGTGGGGCCTTCCGCGTGTCCCTCTGGCAGCAGAGGGCTGATTAGCAGAGGGCACAGCGGAAGAGCCGGGGTCTGAGCGATGGCTCGGACCACCAGGGGGGTTTTCCTTGTGCTCCTCGCCGCGTGTGGGTCGCGGTCGGGAGTGCAAGGAAAGGAGGAGGGTCTGAGTGTGGTGGACGCCGGGGGATGCGGCGCTCCACACTTGGACGGTGGCATTGCTGCCACCGGTGACGAGTGTGGTGGACGCTGGAGGAAACGGCGCTCCACGCTCGGACGGTGACAGCGGTGCCACCAGGAGGGTTTTCCTTGTGCTCCTCGCCGCGTGTGGGTCGCGGTCGGGAGTACAAGGGAAAGAGGAGGGTTCCTTTTGCACCTCGCCGCGTGAGGTTTGCGGCCGGGTGTGAAAGGAACGTGGGCTTAAGGCGGGGTGGGTGGTGCTAACCACACTGCCCACCACGTGCGAGCGAGCGGGGCTGGGGAGCGAGAGGGCGGTTCGCCCGTCTCCTTGCTCCTCGGCAGTGGGGTTGCCGGTAGAGTCGGGGGACTCTCCCGGCCTGCACGACCCCACACTGTCTGGGGGGTGATCCTGGGGAACAGGGTCACCCCTCCATGGGTGCAGGGGGCCCTAATCGGGCCCGTCGCCGGGGCAAGGTGGTCAATGCTAACGCGACACCACCTTGCCCTATCAGGCGGACGATGAATACCCCAGTGGTTTTAGTGGGTATGCCGCCGCAGGGCGGAGACTCCCACATAACCACCCTGCCTCCCCCGGGGCGGGCGTGGTATCCATAAAGGATTTCCACTGGGTAAACAAAAAAAAAAAATGGGGTGCTAGGTCGGGTAACCTCCTCGTGGTGCACCCTGGGCAACAGCGTGCGGTAATACTGCAGCTTTTATGCAGTATTACCGCACGCTGGCAAATAACCCGACACGGTGGGCCCGTCCGCGTGTCCCTCTGACTAGCAGAGTGCACAGCGTGATGGCTTGGACGGTGGCATTGCTGCCACCAGGGGGGTTTTCCTTGTGCTCCTCGCCACATATGGGTTGCGGTCGGGAGTGCAAGGAAAGGAGGAGGGTGGACGCTGGAAGCGTGTGCCGCATGGGGCCAACCAGCGGCATACGCTTTCGGCCTACATAGGCCGGGATCTCTCGTTGCCGAGCGTGGTGAAAGCCGTGCTCGGCGGCGAGAGATCGTGGCAGGCCGGGGTCTCCTTCTGCGAAGAGGTGATGACGCAGAAGGAGGCCGCGGAGCGGGTCAGAGAGGACGACGCCCGATCTGACCCGCTCCGGCGCAGACGAGGGAGCGAGGAGGCGGTTCGCCCGTATCCTCGCTCCTCTGCAGTGGGGTTGCCGGGAGAGTCGGGGGACTCTCCCGGCCTGCACGACCCCACACTGACTGTCTGGGGGGTGATCCTGGGGAACAGGGTCACCCCTCCATATACGCGGGGGGCCCTAATCGGGCCCATCGCCGGGGCGAGGTGGCGATTGCTAACGCGACCCCACCTTGCCCCATCTCAGGCGGATGCCGAACACCCCAGTGGTTTTAGTGGGTATGCCGCCGCAGGGCGGAGACTCCCACATAACCACCCTGCCTCCCCGGGGCGGGCGTGGTATCCATAAAGGATTTCCACTGGGTAAACAAAAAAAAAAAAAAAATGTTAGAACATGAAAAACAACGCACGAGCCGAGCGAGCGTAGCGAGCGTGCCGCGGCAGCGGCCGGCGAAGTGCTAGAAACCCAATCGCTTTTTAAGACAAAGGCGTTAGGTTAATTTTCTACGGAAGCGACATGGATCGATTATAGTGATAAGTAGGTATTAGAAATAAAAACGATCAATAGGTTAGGTTATGTTGGAACATGAAAAACAACGCACGAGCCGAGCGAGCGTAGCGAGCGTGCCGCGGCAGCGGCCGGCGAAGTGCTAGAAAGCCAATCGCTTTTTAGGACAAAGGCGTTAGGTTAATTTCTACGGAAGCTACATGGATCGATTATAGTGATAAGTAGGTATCAGAAATAAAAACAATTTTATTGGCTTTTTTTTTTAATGATTTTTTTTTTGGGCTTGGATGTATTTGAAATTAATTTAGTATGGCGTTGAAATATTCTGTTAAATAATATTATTGCAATTAATAAAATGGATAATAATACGTATGGCACTCGTATCATTATTAAATCTAATGTACGGGCAAACAAGAGTATGTCACATAACTTTTATAGTAAACAAACAATTCGGGCAAATGAAATTCGGGCAAGTAAAATTCGGGCATTTGAGAATTATTGCTTATATTCTTCGGGCAAACATTAGACAACCAAATTTATGTCATAAGATTATGTCTTATATTAGGCCCAAGTTTGAAGGCATTTTAAGACAGATCCAAACTAACTAAAAATATATCTGTCATAATCATTACAAGCCAATAGACAAGGATGCCAATAGTTTTAGAAAATTTAGATCTGTCTTAAAAAGCTTTCAAACTTGGGCCTATTATGTCATTAAATAAAATTATTATTATGTTATTATTGTCGTAAAATGAAAATGCTAACAAGCTTTCCTATGATAATATGCTACGAACGGTGCAGCTAAAGTCGTCACAAAATAAGAGGCCCGTTTTGACGTTTGTCATCGCGACGTAACTAGTGATATTACCTTATGATATATATTTATCGTGAGTATCGAATACCGAGTATTCGATACTCACGATAAATCAATTCAAGTTTGTAAGAGTATTTGATCGATTTCATTATGTATTGTAAGTTCATTGGATTAAGGTTTTGATTAGAAAATTTAACTTTAACTTTAATACTCGTATTGTAGGTATTTTGAAATGATACAATGGTACGAAAGGTCAATTTGTCTTTAATTTAATATTTTTAGTTTTTAGTTTTAGCTTTTAATTTTACATTCACTCAATCACAAAAAAATATTTTTATTATTTTTATGTAGATACAGATTTTTTTGCGTCCATTTCTTCGTGATATTCTTTTGTACTTTTAGACTCAAATGCGAGTAAGACATCATTCACATAACCTCCCCTGGCTGATCCAGCTGATCAATATTTAATTACTACCTATTTAAATCGAATAAAGCTGGTGAAATTCAGAAATTAGATAATTGGTTACAACACTAATATTTGAAAAAAGAAGACTGAGAACGTAATGTTCTGTTTGAGAGTTTCGTTATAATTTGACATTGCATGCTACTATAAAGTATGAGCGAAAAGCGGGTCTTTCTCAAGTGTCAAAACGGGCCTCTTATTTTGTGTTGTCTATAGTAACAAAATAAATGTAATAACAAGTCGTACGGACATAATTTTGTGTTTATTTTTTTATTTAAGGTTAAGTTGGTTTTCGGTAACTTGAATGTTATTTTAATTTTATAGTTTCAATTCTGCCCTCCTAATCATAAGCAACGCACTTGCATCCCGAACGGTTTTGAGATATGGCGCCAAAAAGATTATTTTCGTTTTTGATGTGTAGTGAGAAAACTATTATAAATATCATAATAATTTTTACTTATTA
Organism: Alcis repandata; assembly: GCA_949125135.1. Taxonomy (NCBI): domain Eukaryota; kingdom Metazoa; phylum Arthropoda; class Insecta; order Lepidoptera; family Geometridae; genus Alcis; species Alcis repandata. Next base: position 19,700,545 of record OX421221.1, read on the forward strand.
CTTTGCACACAACGTTTAACTTCACAGGATACAACTTTTTATTGTTCATAGTATTGTTATTTAGTAATAAAATAAAAAAAACATTTTTTACCTAGTAAACATAAAAGAAACTTATGCATATTACTAGGCATAACCAACGCATTTGCGTCGTTTACGTCGCTTATGTCTAGGAAATGCAATTGCGCGTTTTATAATTAAAAAACATGGAAGTTGTCAGTATGTTTGTCTAGACATAAGCGACGCAAACGACGCAAATACGATTGTTAATCCTAAACGTATTGTATTTTGCGGTGCTAATGGCTAGTTAATCTGCTATTTATTTTTCCATGTCACTTATCATAAGCGTCGCAAGTACCAAATGCGTTGGTTATGTTTAGTTCTTATTTTGATATATAAGTAGCTAAACCAAATCATAATCGTTGTAAGTGATTTTATGATATTTATGTTTAGTATTATATGATTTTTTGAGTGAAGAAATAAGCCGTAATAGCCATTACGACCTCTTTTAATAATATTAAGTCCTCTTATTTTTTGTCGATTGCGTTGGTTATGCTTAATAGAAATATGGGATGCAATAAATTAAAAAAAAAAAGAGTCGGTGATACTTGTAGATCTCATTACGCAGATTCTGGATATATATATAACTCAAATCACCCAAAAATGTCGATTACGTTGCTTATGATTAGGAGGGCAGAATTGTCATCGTATCGACGATTTGTTCCAGATATCAGTGAGATGCAGCCAGTCCAGTAGGATTTTCAATTTCAATCGCGTAGTCCGATTGAGCCCTAGGCCACAGACCGTGCGTATAACCCAACGAACTATGCTTTCGGTCCTCGTGGTCACTGGCTCACAGGGTAAATTCCAAACGAATTATGTATAATTTATATATTTTTTAAGTACGTACCTATAGTATGTTTTTTTTCTCTGATTATTCTTTTTATTTATTGAATCTCTACTAATTTGACTCTTTTAAAGTAAAAATTACTTAATTTTTTTTATAATTAATAACTGAAACAATAAAACCGGCCAGATGGGAGTCGGACTCGCGCACCGAGGGTGTCGTAAGGTACATCTAAACGGGCCATATTTTACGACAATTTGTAGCTGCAATTATTGGCAAACATTGCCCAGCCATCAAAAAAACATTTTAGTGCATTTTATGGCTGAGCAATCAATTGCAGGCAACATGTTGCGATATGGCTGCAATAGTATGGCCTTTGATTCAGAACTCTTTAATGAGCCACACAATCCAGCAACAATGGCCGACGAAAAGACGCTCATCGCAGCTGCTTACATTGTTTTGGCAGAAAAACGACAGACCAAGTATTAGTCATTTTAATTTATTTTCAAAACAACACAAGAATGACAGCTGCTGACAGCACAGAATATCGCCACACCACAGATTTATACTTACACGATGGACGTCGCAGCACTCGCAGCACACTTCACGTCGCGTCGCGCAGAAAGTAAAACGCAAAGTACTTCACGTCGCAGGGAGAAAGGGACGCGCATATACAGTAAAACAGAACAACAATATAGATGGCCCAGATATATTGCAGTATTTTCGATTGCGAGGCGATCGTTCGGCCACACGCCGGCTACACATAAAAACATTTTGACATACCAAAAAATATGTGGCTATAATGCCGGGCCATCCTTAAAATATTGCATAGTGTGGCTGGTATTGCTAGCAATGTTGCCGGCCACAGTATTGCAGCCACAAATTGTCGTAAAATATAGCCCGTTTAGACGCCCCATTAAGTACAAACCTGTAGGTATTTAAGTAATTTTTTTTTTATTTCTTTTTGCAATTTTTCCTTTATCTGTGCTATAAGACGTTGCTTCGTACCAAATTATAAGATTCTGAGTTCATGCGTGTACGTATAGGAACCTGCAAAGTATACACAGTTTTAGATTTAAATTAAAACAATTCCTTTTTGCGCATCAAAAGGGCGAAGAGTTGCAAAAACATGACACCAGTGCAATTTAATATTTTGTATTACTTACCTCAATTTATTTTATTTTTATTTTTATGTAGCAGGCCAAATTTTTTGTTTTTTTGTTTCACTTTTGTATTGTGTTTTGTTTTTATTTGTTTTATAGATCAATATGTACTAACTTTTTAATTTTAATTCACTTATTTGTTTGTTTGTTGCATTTTCTTTGTTATTTTTTATTTTGTATCGTGTTTTATTTAAATGTCCGTCACGTCACCCGCCAGTCTCAACGGAAGACCAGCGCCGGTTGTTTACGACCGGCATTATGCTGAGTTGAGACTGGTTTAAGACAAAAATAGTGTTCTTTCTTTTTTTTTTTATATTTAGTATGTTTGTGTATATGTATATTTTTGTTTTAAATAAACTATTGTCTATACTACAAGCACATATTGACGCATAAAAAGTACCCTAATTACTACTTATTTTTCTTGTCCACGTTGTCTGAGCAACTGACGTAAGAATTGACGATTGATTCGGGTAGTTTTATTTCCGGGGCTTTCTATTCAATGCAGTAGTGATTGGCCTTTGGTCTTGCATATTTAGGGTTTGAATTGAAGGCTTTCTTAAACAAAATTTCAGCCAAATCGATTCAGGCGTTCACAAATGACGCGCTCAACAAAATACAATATTTCATATATTTATATGGATTATTGCCCCAAAAAGGACTTGGACAGCATTAGTAAAATCCTTGACAAGTTGATTTAGACTTGAATTTAATATGAAATGAAAGTAAAATAACAAATTATTTCTACACTATTGCTGAATTACTTGCTGAATTAGGTATTGTTAAGCGTGGATGAAAAGTGTCATCTTGAAAAAGTCATCTTATAAAATAGGTAAGACTCATGTTTTTAAGATGGTCGCATCTGTTTGTAATTGCAAAACGATCTGAAAAGTACTGTCTTCAAAAATAATCTAAGAAAACGCTTTCTTTGTGCAAGTATTAATATTGTTGCGTGTTATGTTTCGAGACGATGCGTCAATCAATGATATGTAACTAACTTTCGAGAATATCTAAATACTTGAAATTAATCCTGAGAAAAAAAACTCTGTAGATTTCGCCTGACGAAACTTTATTTTGATGTGTCATTTTGATTTTTGATTTAATATTGGGCGAAAAACATTTTTTTCGGCTTAAAATTTTTGGCTTGCGGCCCACGTTAGGTTAGCCAATTTCTGAATCTCATCTTTGATTTTTGTTTGAGAGAGTAGTGTAGTATTCCAAATGCGAGCAATGTAACAGAACCTTCAGTGAAAAATCTCTTCCAAAATGTAACAGAGCCTCCAGCGTTAATGATATACAGTGTAAACTCTTTATAACATTATTCTTTATAACGATAAACTCTCTATAACATAGAAAAGATCACAATTTGGTTGGTTTAGGTACCTTAAAACCCACAGATTGATACACTCTTTATAGCGCAGCAGCCATTCTCTATTACGAAGAAATGTGTTCATATTTAGACACAGAAAATCGTCACGGTGTTATTGTTTATGTTATCTTATCAGGTTACAAAAGATGCCGACTAAACCTTTGAGGCCCCGAAACTTCTGAGGTCGTAAACAGCCGTCTTGCTTTTGTTATTGTTAATTGCCTTGAACACGTGCTTGGTTTGCTTGAAAGGATGATCTCGAACTAAACACCTACCTATCGTATTATCAGTCGTGAACCAACTTTGGTAACAAGTACTGGCAAAGCAAAAAACGTCAGGCAGAGTTAACTGACTATATGTATTAATTATTAGATTATTGTTAATTTGGTTGTTTTTCTTTCTTAACTCCATATAACGGTAACTCTCTATAACGATAAAAAATGCTCGGTCCCTTGAGTTTCGTTTTAAAGAATTTATGTACCTATTTGCAACACAAAAAAGTCAAACTGTCTTCAGGAGGGTAATGTTTTTGAAATTCAAAGGTATTCTTACTACTTTCAGGATGTAAGAAGGTGCATCAAGCTCGTAACGACGCTTCGTTATCTGTTTGTGGAGCAGAAACCATTTTTTCATCATTTTTTTTGCCATTTTTGGACACGAAAGTCTCAGTATTTTCGTCACAAAAAAAAAGATGCTGAAACATCTAATTGCAGACATTTCAATGTAATTTTAGCGGTATTATTAATAATTGTCGTTAACTAAGTTTAGATATCAATAATTTTAAATGGTAAAATTGTGAAATTTATAGTAATAGGCCCAAGTTCGAAGGCTTTTTAACCCTTAGCCACCTGACGTCTATTTTAATTATACTACCACCTGACGTCGGTCCTGGAGACCGCTTGCGTATTTTCCATGTTTGATAAACATTATTTAAAATATTGCAATAAATTAAAGTCGCATTTGTATTTTCATTAAATCTTTGTTCGTCATAATTATGTATTTAAACTATGTTTTTGCATCCATTTACATCTCAAAAATCAACACCGAATGCAACTATTCATTTTTTTAGGAAAATAGCCAGTATCTTCGAACACCTGAGATTTGAATAGATAATTTTAATATGATATAATAGTTTCTACTTATTTACGACAAGTTCCATGTATAAATTATACCATAAAATCATTTCTGCCACAATTAAGCCATAATTATTGCAAAATTACAACCCACTTTTCGTAATTTGCGGCGAATAGTGCGTTGCAGTTTTCAAACACGCGTTTCACAATACATCTTTCCAGACCCATAGTTTCTATGCCTTTCCAATGAAATATCGAAGCCAGAAGATGAATCTTCCATCGGAGGCCTGGTGTCGTATTCATTTTTATGAAAAAAAAGCTCAAGGTCTTCTCCTACTTCTTTTACAGTCTAAAAATCCCTTGCAATAATGAAATCCACCAGAACATCTTCTAAAGTCGTTGTAGTGTTTATTTGGAAGTTCTATTACATTCCACAAGTTTTCCTAGTCTGAATAAGCTGTTTATAGCCATAGTAATATGCATGTATCAGACTTTATAAGCCTTCACACCAAAAAATGTTTGACAAAAAAAGTAGTTATGACAGATCTAAATTTTCTAAAACTTTGGCATCCTTGTCTAATGGCTTGCAATGTTATAGACAGATATATTTTTAACATTAGTTAGTTTAGATCTGTCTTAAAATGCCTTCAAACTTGGGCCCAATATCGCCTTAAATGAAGATCTAGCTGTAACTAATTTTTGGTGTCTATATCAAAAATTCAAACCTAATGCACCACCTCAAGATATAGTCTGACTAATTAATATACTGAAATTTTGCAAGAACCCTCTAAAACCATGGAAAATCGATTGCTTAAAGGTAAAGAAGGAGTATCAAAATTTAATAAATCGTTTTTTCGCTCCAGCCTAATGGATATGGCCGGGGAATGCAAAACTCAAACAAGGACCACAAAGTAACACCAAAAATACAAGGTTTTGTCAATTTGAGTAGAGTGCGGCCATTGTTATGGTAGCAGGTTAGCATTGGATCAATATTCATTAAAAACGGGAACCTCGTAGGTAAAGCAGGTCTCAAGCATAATCATTGATTATCAATTATTTACCTGATTTATTCACAGCATCACAGCATTGAAAGTGGAGACGCCTTACAGAGTCCGTAGTATCGAAAACAATATTACGAATGAAAATGACCACACTTCATCTGTTATCATTACAAAACAGCCGTCATACTTTTAATTCGAATAAATCTGTTCTATTTTAATAAGATTCCTATCGCACATTTTAAGTCACAATATATTAGAACCATACTTACGTAACAAACTTAATATTTTTAATTTATTTCACCCGTATATTCCTATGATACGACATATCGACATAGGTTATAATTCCCAGCGCGCAGCGGTCGTCTGACTGAAGCCACCGCTCAGACATGTCTGCCATAGGGAATTAGGGATGCCCTATCAAGAATAATTGCCTGTATGCTACGGGAGTTACTGGTTTTAAACGCACTTGCCTGTTAGGAGAAAAAAAGGCAATTGACAGTGACATATCGTTCCGTTAAGTGTCAAGAATGCGGCGCCAAAAATGGGAGACGCCATAGTCTATGACCACCATCATAGATATTTATTAAATACATGGAGCCAAAGTTTAGTGTAACCGCGCATGCGACAGCTATATTCTTGAAATAATGCCAGGATATAAATGCTTCCCCATTTTAGGGGAAAATTTCATACAAGATTCCAAATCTTTATACTTCACAAAATAAAACATTGTTATATATTAGGTACTTTAAAGCAAAGAGCATTAAAGGACATTTAAAGATAAAATAGAATCAGTTTTTAAGTAGTTTTAGAGTCGGTGCCAGCCAGGGACAGTTTTGCTGATTTTACTTTGACTGGCACAGACTCCAAAACTGTATCTGAATCTAAACTATATCTTTAGATCGCCCTATCCGTGGAAGACTGCCACACTGGCGGTTGTGGCTTTTTTCTTTTATTGCATTTTTGGAATCCTTAAATACATACGCATCTACTCACATTTTCAGAAAATCGGAAAATCCTGTATTTGATATAAAAAAACACGATTTAAAATTTTGACAAAAAGCCACGCTCCAAAATACTCCGTAGAATACAGCCACTAACGCCACTGCGTCCAAATTTATCCGGCGATTACGGCCACACTCGCCTGCGCGGCCGTGTTCGACGGTAAAAGTTGCTTGGGGAGTCGGCCGACAGGGTCGTAAGCGCATCTGTGCCATTACTTGACGGATTTACCGGGCGTGCGGGCGCGTTTGAGTAATTAAACGTTACAGGAAATTGGTTAAATGTCACGGGAGGGTGAATAAAATTCAAATATTCTATATTTTGATCTTCATTCTTTATTTGTGCAATAACTTAATGGCTAAAAACAATGCTACTCACAGTAGATAAAATCGAAGAAAAACTTGTTTTCTAATGCTATTGGGAACTGGGTGTACATGAACTACAATTTTTAAAATATGTTACATTACAAGTCACGCGCCAGTCAGAATCAACGCTAAAGGACTAAACAAAAATAAACATCTTTGTATACCTACATTTATATATAAAAAAAGACAATAAATTAAATAAATAAGTCTATATTTCTTCTACCTTATAAATACTACATAACATATAATTTTAATTAGTTTGTATCATAGAAGTGGCCTCTGCGGTATAGGCCTCCCCTAAAACTCTCTCTTCTCTCTCTCTCTCGTCTTCCTCGTCTGGTCAGTATTGTTCCGTAAATAATATATGTCTCTCCATCTGTTCTTTTGCTTTCCCTGGTTTCTTTTTTTATCTCTTGAAATACATTCCGTAACTATTTTTGTCCATCTGTTGTGCTTTCCATCCTACATAATTAGGTATGTAGCCTGCCCATTATCACAGACCACATATTTAAGTAGTGTTATCGTTGTTGTCTTACATCTTAACATACATCAGGTACTTTGATTTTGTTTCTTACAAGTTATATTTAATCTGTCTGTTTTTTTTTTATATCTGATAAACTTTTCTGCATTTTTGACGTGACAACGTCTTATAAATTGGTTTGCCGGGTGACACTTCAAGAAACTGCGTTACGCTCCGCTCACGTTATGCGCTCACAATGAGAGCGAGTGAGAGGCACGCGTCCCTTCCACTCGGGCATGGTTAGCCCGCCTAAAATTTTGTTAATATGAAATTCAGTGCGAGATTCTTTGTATAAATTAATGTTTTAAATATAATTCTTTGTTTTAATAAATGTTTTAAATTGTTACTATTATTTCATCCTTCTTCCTACTATACGAATGAATATTCACATTAAAATTATTTTACCACTCAAAGTCGTTGTCACGTAAAACTTTCGCCCGTATACCGACTTTACAGGCAACCAATTTTTTCTCTTGTAGAACTTTTTCTTCATCCATTTAACTCAAATACCATGTTTGACACCCATATGTTAAGCATTTCTTTATGTCTTTATTTCATGATTTTTCCAGTCTGATGAAATTCTTATGACTGTGTACCTCTTTTTCTGTACAATCATTAAAAGAAACCAAATGTCCGAGATAACGTAGATGTTCTCATACTCAATTTTTACACCTTCAATGACATGAGACTCACGATTAGTAAGGTAACCTTTATTTTTGTTGCATTTATTTCTAGACCAACCTTCTTGCTCTCTATTACTAGTTTGCTAACCAAGTATTTCAGTCCAATGCATTTTCAGCAAATCGTAAGTGGCTCAGGAAATATTCATCTATCTTCACTTTTTTGTTTTCCCATTTCAGACTTCTGGAAACACGCTCTATCACAGCCGAGAAGGTTTTTGATGAAATAGGGTCGCCTTGCCTATCTCATTTTTCCATTGGGAACTCCATGCTTTCCCGCTCTAATCACATTCTGGCTATGCCTTTAGAGTATAATTATGTTGCAGATCACGTTAATGTAGGGCTGGTTGGCTGGTCAGTGCTTTGTTATTTTAGTGCAGTCCAGATCATGTTGTGGTCTACAGAATCGAATGCTTTTGTGTAGTCTATAAAAAACACATAAATAGCGGTTTCCCGTTTTCATTGGATTTTTTATCAATTGAAAGACTACCTGTATGTGGTTCATTGTTGAAAACATTTCGAAAACCTGCCTGCTCTCTCGGTTAGTTTTCGTCTAGAGTTATTGTCAACCGGTTGAGTAAAAAAATTGAGAATATTTTATACAAGTTTGTCATTAGGCTGATTGGTTTATAGTTTCTAATGTCACATTGGTCTCCTTTTTATGTACAAGTATAATAATAGACTTCGACCACTGTGCTGACGTTGTTTTTATTTCAATAACTATGTTAAATAGTTGCTGTAGTGGCTTTATCAACAGCATTCATAATGATTTTAAAATTTCGTTAACTATTTTGTCTTCGGAGGCTTTAATATCCCAGTACAAATTATCTAATATTTTCGTTGGATGTCTTTATTTCCAGAGTTGTAGTTTTATCCAACACGGTTTTAAATTTAAAAATATTGTGTTTCAGAGGTTTTGTTAAGAACCCAACCTCGTTTCTTCCGTTTGTTCACTTTGTTCCAGGTGTGCGGAATAGAATAAAGTCCGAGTATTCTTCTATGGTTTTTTTTTATGTCTGTGGTCTTCTAGTTTCGCATATCCCTAGGATGTCCCAATTTATAGATTTTATAGAAAAACTTAATTTGGTGATCTTACTGTCTACGATTAGAGTGTTTGCATTAAGAAAAGCCTGAGTCTTCCGGTCTGGTTTAGCGGGTGCTGGCTTACTCCTCTACGGTGACTAAGCGATTTGAAAGAGTCTTTTGGAAGAGCCTTTTGGTTTTTTCTTGTCTAGCAGTTGCTTGGGGGCTAAGCAGTCAAGGTCTTAAGGAAACTGTATGTCTTGCGTCTTATTTATTCTTTTTGGTAGTAGTTTTGTGTTTCTTTCGATTGTTGCACTTCTAGCCCCTGCTTCTTCAGGAGATTCTGACATAAATCTCTTATTGAAGTATTTAGATCCCGTCGCGCGTCTTATTTGTTTGTGTGAGTCTAGTACCACTATTCGGTCATAACAAAGAGCTACTTTATACATCCACAATCAATATACATGCGTACATAGTCAACATACACACATAAATAAATACATACATATCCCTCTTTTTTAGCTTCGTTGCAGTTGGGTAAAAAATAAATCATCTCGCGGTCAGTCGACGCTACTTTATTGAAAACTAGCTTCGACCACGTGGACACTACACTTTAAAAACCGTTTATTTTTTTGGGGTTAAATTTACTTAACCCTCCTTTTTTAAGAGTATGTCAAAAGCGTCATAATGGAATTAGGGACCTTTAAAACCCCCAGATACAATAAATCAGCCCCCTCGGACCATTTTGAATTTGTTATCTTGGATTTTCGTCGCCACCATTTAGTAGCTCTCGCAAACCCCTATAACATTTGGTCAAATACACTACCTTCAATAGTTTCGGGAATATAGACCCTCAAAGTTTGTTTGTTTTATTTTGTGTTTGTTGTTTCAATTTCCCCAAAAAAGTTTAAGGTTTTGGAGTATTTTTAGTCTTGGCGCTTTGGTAAAAGCGTTTTGAATTTTCGAGATAATTAACAATTCCAGCTCGAGAGTGTGACTTTTCGAAAATTTTGGTATTCTATTATAAATTTAGTACATCTGTGTAAAGTTTCATTGACGTAGAATCAAAACAAATTTTCTCTTCGTGCCATATTTACCACGCCATTTCACCCTCATAGGGGTTGATTTCCAGAAAATGGTGAAATACGTGATCAATATTTTCTTAAGTCATATTGTAAAATTTTTAAATTCGTGGCATCAAAAAACAAAACAAGCTTCTCCATATACACTTTTACACCCTATTCCACACCTTCAGGGGTTGAATTTCAAAAAATCCTTTCTTAGTACACACCTTTGCTCATCAAAACAAATACACCCTCCAAATTTAAATTTCTACGACCTGTGGTTTGGCTTTAAGTCGTCTGTCAGTCAGTCAGTCAGGACTTGTTATTTATATTTAAAGATTAAAATATATTCTGATATAATTAACACGGGATTACTAACGTCAAATTAAGTCGTTTATAACGACTAGTTTTGATCATATTCGGTGATCTTCATCAGGAGATTACAAGCGTGACGCGCTCGCGGTCTGGTCAAAATAAAAAAAAGTCGCGCACAATTATAATATCTAACATCCAACCATTAACAAAAAAAAAATACAAACATCCGAATTGAGAACCTCCTCCTTTTTTTGGAAGTCGGTTAAAACAACATTGTTTTTCATCTCTTGTACACGAACACTAAAAATTAAACCGCAAATTCTAATATTTTTGTCGTAAGAAGGCCACCACCCAGCTTTTTACGTGGAATAAGGGCGCAATGTCTCTTAAATTCACTGCGTTTCTCATTTCTCACTCGGAAAAAAGCCCTCATGGCGGTTAAGCCGACGTGATCTTGAGAAAATTCCGTGGAGTAAGGTATTAAGGGACAAAACACGTACAAATACTATCGTCAAAAATTAAAAAAAAATATGATTCACTGCCTGTTGTGTCAAGGAATTGTGTAGAATACTAAAAAACATACGTTGTCTAAGAAATTTCCGAGATAATCAGAAAAAACCGCCTCCTGGAAACCTAGGGTTTTGCAACTGTGGCTGTCTTCCACGGATACGACGAGATGTCCTTTAATCCTCTTTGCTTGAAAGTAATTAAAATTTTATTTTCTACTTTCTAATTCAAGTTTTTAAGATTTTTTTTATAATTTTTAAATTATCAGAGAAATGACCAGTGCGTCTCCTTGCAAGTCCTAAGTTATCTTTTAAAATACGCGACATGGTTCTAGGTGCTATCTTCATCTCCCGAGATAAAATCTTTTGCTTTCGGACAGGATTTCTTCGAATTATTTCCCTTAATACTGCTTTGACCACCTTTTTCGTACGAACACTACGTGGATGGCCAGATCTTTTTCTGTCACAAACAGAGGTCTCATCGTACCTATTAATAGCCCGGTACACAAACATTTGACTAATACTTACCAAGCGTATGGAGAGTTTTATCCCTTTTGTCTATATCACCTCACTCCATTCGCAAAATAGGGTACGGGCACTAGTAGTCGGCCCCGCACCAGTAGTCAGCCTTTTTCGGTTTAAAACCAATAGAAATAGCGCTCTATTAAAACATATTAACTAAATGGCTGCGAAGCACATTATAAATAAATCCGTTTCGACGTCGTCAGCTGAGGAGGGGCGCCATTTTTTGTTAGTGGGAAGCGTTTGCAAAAAAAGGTCATTTATTCCAGTTTTTTGTTAGTTTTAGGGCACTTTGTATTAAAATTTACATCAACTAAGAGTTTTGACATTGTAATCAATGAAAAAATATCGTGTTTTTCTTAAGAATTATTAAATAATGGGGTGGCGGACTACTGGGTCCCATTTTTATATACATTATCTAGTCCTCAGCCACCCCTGGCTGAGTACTGGTTTTAATTTTAACGCCGTTTGTCAAAAATCTAGTCGGCCACTTTCTATAGTTAAGGTTTTTTACATGTCTGAGTACTGGTGAAAGTAGACCCAGTGTTCAGCCGTCCATATTTAAATTGTTTCTATATCAGTTTCTTAGTTTCAGGCTATTTTAAAACTTGGCACATTTGTTTCAGTCACGTCTAATGTCTCTTTCAAAACCTTAATCTTTAAGCTTGAAACTATTGATTTCAAGAGAGGCTGACTACAGTACTGGAGGCAATATGGCCGAGTACCTACTGGTTTTTGGCGGCAGAGTACTGGTGAAAAGTGCCAAAGGATAAGTTTGTAAATTTTGTTAATTTTGTAACAAAGTTTAATAAATGAGTAATTCAATTTATACAAAAGACTCAATTTACTCTTTTTATTTTCTTACAAAATATTGAGCCCAAGTTTGAAGGCAATAAAAGACAGATCTAAACTAACTAAAAATATATCTGACTTTATCATTGCAAGCCATTAGACAAGGATGCCATAGAAAATTTAGATCTGTACTAAAAAGCCTTCAAACTTGGGCCTATTCATTCCAAATTCATTTTGATTTTAGATTCAATTGTAACATAGTTGTTTTAAATTATGTCTCAAAATTATTGTTTTATGTACTGCTAAAGTGGAAGTATTATTTTTTTTTTATTTTAAAAGTAGTTCGTGAAAAAATTGGTCTCGCCATTGACGGATAAGTCAAGGAGGTTGAAAAAATAGTTTTGTTTCAAAAGAGGTTGAATGTCTTGGTTGTATTTGCCGCGCTGACTGCAGTTTACATTAGAATGATTACACTAGCCGACCGTGGGTATGTTGCCCTCGAAATTTTAGGAAATTATGAATGGATTTGGAATACATATTGACTCCGGTTTATTTTTAAATCTTAATTTTGTCATTAGTCTAAAAAAAACAGTACTTACCTTAGTAAAAAGTAGGTATATAAATCTGCAGAATAACAGGGCAATAAAAAAAGTGTTTTTGTGTTTTGGTGTGTGATTTGTATCGTGTTGTCTTAGATGCAATTTTAGGGTTCCGAGCTCGTTTAAAAAACGATGATTCAGAACTCTCGACGAGCGAGTTTTCGATTTAGAATTGGCCCCACAGGGTCTCCTTATCATCAGCGTTTTACATAACAAGCTAAGATTTCACGGAGTTTTACGTAAACTTAGCCAGGTGCAACCCTAAATGGAACAAGACGCTTCCAATGATACCTCATTTGACAAAGAAAAGTAGCTCAAATGTTATGAGGGAACAGATGAACATACGTACCTATTTATTACATAAATACTTTACCGGCCAAAAACATAATCATCTCTTTTGCTTCCCCGTAGTTGGGTAAAAAGGTTTTACTGGTTTTAGTTTCATGGCCACACAATTGCATTTTTAACCTCCGACGCAAAAAGATGGGTGTTAAAAGTTGACCATGGGTTTGTCTGGTATGCTACGAGTATGTGATGGATGAACAAATTTGGATGCGGTTTTTTATTTGAACCCGGTTTTCCGTTTATAGCATGCTCCATCGTAGATCGTTTGTTGCTTACCATCAGGCAAGATAATATGGCGGTCAAATGCAAGCCTATTACTGAATAAAAAGACGTGTGGCACTCGGGGACAGCCGCGGTAAAGCTATTGCATACGGTGATACTTTTTAGTTTTGCCATCTATCGATGAATAGCAGAACTTTTAATGACTTTTTGAAATATCACGCTTGTCTCTTTAGTTCAGCAACTCGCCTCTAGGTGGCGAGTGTAAGGTTTCGTTGACATTTCAAACGTCATGACTCCCTTCCGAGTGTACCCCGGTAGTTCTATTTTTAAAACCAGGCTAGTGAAGCGAAAATCGATAGTTGAAAAAATTATAAAACTTTACAATGTTAGTTGGTGAAACTGTTATCGATTCCCAAATATAAGAAATCGATATTGGCTAGGAACCGCACAATCTAGTAACCGATTTTCTTGGCCCTACCTTTCTTTTAATCGGTAAAAATGCAAATGTTTCATCTGATGGACTGTCTGTTTCAATAACACACCTTTGAAAAGATTAGTCCAGGAAGTCTAATTGGAGCATTTTGATAAAATCCCATAATTACGTCACAACGATGAAATTAAAACATTTCATCAAAATCAAAGTATTTAGGTTAGTCAGTAATTTTGAGGAACTCATATGTAAAAGAAATAACTAAGGAGTTGGGCAGGTAGGTACGTTTTATTTGTCATTCTCGTTAGTACCTGTATACCTCTAGTAAATAGTAATGTTATGGTAAATACCTAAGTTTGGTAGTGAAAAATACACTAGCTGGGCCCCGCGGTTTCACCCGCTATATGTACCTACTAAGTAAAGGTTCCGTTTAATATTCCGGGATAAAAAGTAGCCTAGAGGTATAGGTATGTGGATCTAGGGCAAATAGGGGGTATGGGCAAGCTATCTCCATACTAACTTTTAAATCCGTTTTGACAGTTATGAGTGATTGATTAACAAACATGTAAACTTTGATATTTAATTTTATTATATAAGTATTATCATGTTATCCTACTAATACAAAATATTTATTAGTAGGATAACATTGAGGACGTGAAGCTACTTGCGAGAGATTTTGATGAATTCAAACTAACTCTGACAGAGTTAGTTTGACACTACTAATACAGATTACAGAGTTACTCTGTAATAGTAGTACCGAGATAGAAGCAATAGTTCAAAATGACTGAATTTATCTTTCAATTTGCACTTGGAACGGAACCACCTGGTCGTTATTATCATTATCACATTAGTATATTGTCATGTCATTGGCAAGGACGTGTTGGTCCGCGCGATGTGGGCAGCGCAGCGGCGCCGGCGCGGGCGCGGGCGCGGGCGCGGGCGCGGGCGCGGGCGCGGGCGCGGGCGCGGCGTGCTAGCGGAGCATTTTGTGCGATCGGAATCAGAGGCCGTCGCGCCTCGCGCCTCGCTCATACCCGCTAACTAAGTACGCGGCTAACGAATAATCACACTGTAATCAAAAGTAACTTACCTAATTTTTAAATGCGAACATTGAGTGATGCGAAAATACAAAAAAAATCTACACAAAAATCAGTCGTTCTGCGAACAGCGCCTCGACCATATAATAATATCTCGACAAGCTCTAAATTTAATTTAGCTCATATTATGGTTTAGATTTGAGATAGTATTTTTTCTTATTCCTCTAAAAAGTGCGATATTTTTTGTTCTCGGTTATTTTCGTTTATCGCATGTCTTGGTGTCAAGTAAATGCAAATTTGAAAAAGAATAGTTAGTAAAACAAAAAAAGAGTCACACAAAGAGTTATAGTCACAGACTAGTCAGGAAAAGTAGGTCACAATCGAGTCCAAGTCATGACCCAGTAAAGTGATGGCATCTTTTGTAAAAGCATGTTATGTATTTGTAGGCGAGCGGTGGACTGTATATTAATAAGACTGAATAGGTATAAAATGAGGAGCACAATGGTGGAAAATAGTATTATATTTTAACAAGCAAAATTATAACATACTAGCACAAAGACACAATTTTGACTGAACTCAAAAACCAAAACACACACGAAAAAAGGTAGAACATAAAATAGTTTCAAAAATAGTTTTAAAAATAAAATGGCTTATATTCGGCCAGTCGCCAACATTCCAGACCCCTAGTGGAACACTAAAACCTGGTGGCAACTGGCCGAGGTTCAGCAGCGAGTGGCAGGAGCTTCCGGACTGGACGGCGCAAGATTCCTCCCTTGGTCGCTACATCTGCGACCCGAACTAGTCCGTCAGCTCCTGTAAACGTTTTTACAATTCGGCCGAGGAGCCAAAGACCCCTTGGCAACGCATTATCGGCAATGAGAACTACGTCCCCCTCACAAATATTCGTTTCGCTTCTGCGTCCGGTGTTGCGTCCGCGTGGTATCAAAGTCGGCAAGTACTCTTTCAGCCATCTTGTCCAAAAATGGTCAGCCAGCCTTAGGACGCGCCGCCAGTCGCATCTGCGCACTAAATCAGCGTCTGAGAGATTAACGGGCCATTGGGACCCTGACGAACTGCCAAGTATAAAATGGAAAGGCGTTATAGCTTCGGGGTCATCTGGTGAATTGGGCACGTATGTTAGTGGTCTGGAATTTAACATCGCCTCTGCTTCTAGGAGTAAAGTGGTTAGTACTTCCTCTCGTGGTGCTCTGTCTTTGAGTGTGGCACGCAGGGCCGTTTTCACAGAGCGTACCATACGCTCCCACGCCCCGCCCATGAATGGTGATGCAGGTGGTATGAAGCGCCACGAGATCATGCGGCTGGTTGCGAAGTTCTCCACTGCTCCATCATAAAGTGCGGTGAGCTCTCTATTTGCACCAACAAAATTAGTTCCATTATCTGTCAGTATGGTTAAAGGCGTTCCACGTCGGGCTATTAGTCGCCTCAGGCTCATTATGGCTGCATCCGACGATAATGATGTGACGACCTCTAGATGTAGGGCTCTTGTGACAAGGCATGTGTATAGAGCCACGTATCTCTTCTCCCGTCGCCGACCAACTGATATTTCGATTGCGCCGAAATAGTCTAGACCTACATGAGTGAACGGTCGTGTGTGATGGTCCAAACGTTCTAGAGGTAGGTTGCCTGTCGGTGGCGTTATCAGTCGACCATTTTGCCTTCGGCATTGTAAACAGCCCTTGGCTACGCTGCGAATGGTGCTTCTTGCTCGAAGAATCCAGTATCGCTGTCGTACTTCATTTAAGACAAGTTCATTATTGCCATGACCGGCTTCAGCGTGTTTGTGAAGAATCATTAGATGCACGATACGATGACGGCCGTCAAGTATAATCGGAGATTTAGCGTTCTCACATACCCCGGGAGCGGCTCTTATGCGCGAATCTAATGTAATAAGACCGTCTGTGTCGAGGACCGGAGCAAGCGCATGTATACGGCTGGTTTTAGGCACCGGCTGCGAAGCTCTTAGAGTCTTGATCTCTGTAGTAAAACTGTCTTCTTGAACACGTTGGCAGAGCATCTTCTCAGCTTGAACCATGTCTGCCACCGAAAGTTGCGAGAGGGACGCAGAATTTTCAATAGATTTGGCAATTAAACGCGGCGAATGAGACCGTGACCAAAAAATTCTTACAGCTTGAAAAACGCGAGCTGTGGCTCTTAATAGTCGTAGCCAGCTGCTAAAACGCATTACATCTGGAACTGGGGAATTAATAGATGGAATGTCTACTAGAAGCCCCACGAACTCAGGTTTCAGTTCAGAGGTTCGTGAAGCTTCATCGATGATGCACTCTGACTCGCTGGGCCATTTTGAAAGTGAATTGAGAAGAAACGAAGGGCCAGCGAACCATCTGTGCGATGACGTGAGGATACAACGTTTTGGCTTCGTAGCGTCGTCTGCGATATTCAGTTCGCTAGGAAGCCATCTCCAATTAGATGGATTTGAAAGCTCTAAAATTTCGCCTAATCGGTGAGCTACAAAAGCTTTAAAATTACGCGCGTCACTACGGATCCATTTAAGAACAGTAGTAGAATCAGTCCAGTAGTGAACAGCGGACGGTTGCGTTCGATGAGCACTCAAAATAGCTTGGGCAAAACGCGTTGCTATAACGGCCGCTTGTAGTTCTAAACGTGGTATAGAAAGTGGCTTCAAGGGGGCAACACGCGCTTTGCTGCCTATTAAAGCAAGGCTGATTGAACCGTCTGTAAACGTATAACGCCAATAAGCAACACAAGCGTAGGCCTGTTCTCCCCCATCAGCAATTATATGCAGCTGAGTGTCACATCGGCCTGGCCTACTCTCGTAGCAACGTGGAATTCGAAGACTAGTTGCTGATGCCAGTTGGTCAAACCACTCCCTACATTCGACTTCGTACTTGGAAGAAATTGGCGAGTCCCAACCACTTCCTTCTCTCCATAGTTTCTGAATTAAAATTCTACCGCGGATGACTATTGGCATGAGTAACCCTAAAGGATCGTAGACGCTCATAACACTAGAAAGAAGTGCGCGTTTGGTTAGTTTCGCACCTAAGTCTTTTTGACCTGTTCGGAAACCTAAACTATCGTCAAAAGGATTCCACTTTACACCTAATGCACCAACGTCATTATTAGGAGGTAAGCGGACGTCAGTATTCGAATCACTATGCAGTTCTTTAGGCACTAAGCTGAGCGCCTCAGGTACGTTCGAAACCCAAGAGCGCATCTCGAAAGAACATGACTTGTGGACCGTGACTATATCGGAAGCTAAACGTGCTGCATCCGAAAGCTCAAATTCACTCCCTATATAATCGTCCATGTAGTGATCGTGTATAATTGAGTGTACAGCCGCGGGATACTGTTGTTCAAACTCTTTGGCGTTCCTGTTTTTTATAAACAAAGCTATAAAAGGACTAGAGACGGCACCAAAAACCACTGACGACATTCGGAATTCTTTTACCACGTTTTTTGGATTACCATCATCGCGCCATAAAAACCGAAGCGCATCTCTGTCCTCTTCTCGAATTTTTATCTGTGGAAACATTTCCTTAATATCTGCGTTAAACGCAATCGGCCCCTCCCTAAAACGAAACAAAATATTTAACAAAGGCTGCAATAGGTCCGGGCCTTGTAGTAACATACTGTTTAAGCTGACACCTCTAGTGGTAGCCGCTGCATCGTGGACTACTCTCAGCTTACGTTTCTGTGGGTGGTACACACCAAAATGAGGTAGATACCAGGTTATAGGCAGCGGAGAATCGATAGAAGACCTTTTCGCAAAAGAAGCCTTATGATATGAGGATGAATCGCATTCCTCTGCGTATCCTTTCTTAATAATGCCATCTAGAAAATCTTTATAGGCGGAAGCAAACGATTCATCCTTCGCCATCTGCTTTTCTATAGAATTGAGACGCGACAACGCTTGCGGATAGCTATCAGGCACGTTATTAGATACGTTCTCCTTCCACGGCAAGCCAACCTCGAAACGTCCTGAGCTTAATCTACGGGCCGAAGATTCAAGTAAATTAACTGCACGTGTCACATCACTATTTTGTCGCGGCAAATATTTTTGAATACCTAATGAATCTATCTCATATTGTGTTTTGACAAGCGCTTCGAGACTATCGATGGTGCGTGCTGCATAATCTGTTTCTGACATGTGATTAATAAAATCTACAGCTTTCGATGATGTAGATACGGCGCCATGTAGCACCCAACCTAACAACGTTCTGGTCGCTACCGGCTCGTTCTTCCTACCGACGCGCATCTCTCGACTGGCGGACAGATACCAATCCGCCGCTCCAATGAGGACAGTCGGTGTAGCGTTTTCATAAGTCAATAAACTTGAAATATCTGCTAAATGGTGACATTTTTCAAGGTTGAGCATGTTCGTACTTTGCGGTGCAAGAGAAAGAGGTATGATGCTGCGTGCGCCTTGAATAAGGTGTTGTTTAGACAAGTCACGTCCCCGAATGTGAAAGTTCACATAGCTTACCTCCGTATCCAGAAACATACCACCTATGCCGTTAACACGTAGTCGCTGTTTCCCAGTAGTCTCTGCACCGATACGCGCGGCTATGTTTCCGTCGATGAGAGTAGCAGTACTTCCTTCGTCTAGAAGCGCAAACGTATCATACGTACCGCTTGGACCCTCTAATACGACTGGTAACACTTTCAGCAAGCCCCGAGTACAAACCGAAGGTATATCTAAACCTGTACCAATAAAAACGTCTGATGTGTTTCCTACGTTTAGAGATTTGGAATCATTTGATTCATTGGTAGCCGAAGACACTACGCCGCCATCTTGTTGAGGTAAAACCGTGTGATTGCTCGAGCTCTGCGACGAAGCTACATTATAATTTTCACCATGAAGGAGTTTGTGATGACGCCTGTCACAGCCATTGAAACCGCAAGGCTTCGCTCGGCAGTCGTTCCATTTGTGCGGATTTGACTTTAAACACCGATAGCAAGTCTTAGACTCCTTGGTCCAACGCCATCTGTCGCCTATGGAAAGTGCTGAAAATGACGTAGACCTACCCAGTGAGTTAAAATAAAATAAAAACATCGTATCAAGTAGATCGTTTCCCAAAAAGTATTTACCAATTTACAGTTACCGCTTACAATATTAAACTTTTAATCTTGGTAGTATTTCTTAAGTCGCAGTAGTGTTATTTCATAATGTAACAAGGGGGTCGGTATCGATTAATTTGAATTGTTACCTATTTAATCGGGTATTATTTATGTAGGTAAGTAAAGTACTGCAGATTATTTCATTTCACTTATTTAAAAGATACTTTAATTCATATAAGGATTTTACATAGCCTCCTCGATGTAGGTAAGAATACTTAGTCAGCTCGATTTTAATTTCAAATTATCTAGAAAAAACATATTGATACATCATAGGCAGTTGAGTATAGGCGCCTGCTTACTCTACGCTACGAATACGGCGAATACCATATTAATAAAGTAAAAGGAAGAAAAACATGAAAAAAAAGTCATTGCTTGCTAAAATCAATTGTAAGTAGGATAAAACATAAAACATAACATAAAACGAAATTCATAAAACACCATTCGAAAACATTGGCTAATCGCGATCGCTAATATCTGGGCAAGTGGGCACAAAGTCTATGTAGTAGGTAGACGGAAAATGCTTGGACTGGATGCTTTTAATAAATTTTTTTAATTTAGGATAAATCTAATTTCAATATTGACTTGACACGGCATTTTCATACCTACTTCATATAGTTTTACGAGTTTGTTGCATCGTCCCTTATCCATTCTATTTTAATTTGTTACATCGTTAATATATATCGATGTTTTGTTGTCTCGATATCATAGGTCGACCTCGTAACATCGACTCAAATGCGAGTGTCCTGTGTCCCACGACTCCCACCCAACCTAATTTACCCCATCTCTCAAGTTCTTCCTATATTACAAACAAACAAAGACAAACTAAACAAGGAACTTGAAGGAACCGAGCCGAGAGTTCTCTTCATTACTCTTTACTAGTATAAATTCTGAGGACTACCTATTGGAACTACCATTCTATTCCAATCTATTAAAATTATATTATCCTTAGGATTTTAGTTCTGAAATATTTATTCTCAATTTAGGCAAGTTTTTTTGTCCTTGAAAGTTTAATGTTAGTTTAGATAGAAGTGATAATTTTGTAAACAAGTGGAATTCGTGCGGTTTGGTGTAGTTGTGTACTTGTGTAGTATAGGACATAGGTACTCTGTACTGTATGTGTAGTGTGTCGGTCACTGGTTGCACTCGTTTGACGTGATAGTTGTTTATCGCCACTAACTCTATATAAGGAGGTTTGCAAGCGGCGGCGGCGGTATTCGTGGCCGCGGACGCTACCAGTGTGTCGCTCCGTCTTGCAGCAGCGAGTGTGATCAATCAAAATGGCATCAAGAGAGCCCGCAACAGACCAACTCGTCAACTACAGGAAAGGCTTAAAAGTAAGCATCTTATCATAACCTCTAATCTCAATAGGTACTGAACATTCACCACGATGATTTTATTTTGTACCTAAATATTGTCTGTTTGTGCACCTACCTACTTATTTAATTTATTTATCAATAAGTGTAACCTCAATAACCCAAACATGTTCTCTATCTATCTCTAGAGGCTAATGACTGTCAAATGGATTTCATTTAATATTGCCTGCTGACCAAAACTGGCTTATAGGTATTGTTTTGCATGTGTGTGATTCTTATTCATAGTTTCTTCAAAGTTCTGTTTTTTGTGTTATCTAGTTTTGTGCACATTCTTAGGAATTTGGTGACAGCTCCTATGTCATGCTAGCTGTTTTGCATTATAACTGCGTACTCCACGCTATATAGTTCCATCTACCAACATAAGCATCATTAGGTAATTGATTGAACTTTGTCCTTTTGCTGTTGATCACAATGATAAGTGAAAATTTCCATGTCAACAATCTTATAGGTACTTATCTATTGTATTTAAATGTTTATGATAATTGTATAGGTAGGTGTTTATCAGATAGCTGGCTTCAGCATTTAAATGACATTTTATTTAATTTATTTTAAACATTTTCTACCTTCTACTTCACATTTATACATTTGAAATAGGTACTCATTTGACATGATTCACCTTGAACATTGCTTTGCGAATGGCCTCACTTTATTTAGATTTTAAGTACTATTATTCTACTCACTTTTTGTTATTTTTCATGTATTCTCCACTTTTTGTTTGACTAATAATAATTATTTAATGAATTGTTGGTAATGAACTGATATAAATTAAAGTTAATTATGTTGTTTTAATTTTCCAGGAGTCTCCTGGCTACATCACCACCAAATCTGGATCTCCAGTCGGTGTAAAGACTGCCATTCAGACTGTCGGTAAAAATGGACCAGCTCTTCTGCAAGATGTCAACTTTTTGGATGAGATATCCTCGTTTGACCGGGAACGTATCCCTGAGAGAGTAGTTCATGCCAAGGGAGCTGGAGCCTTTGGATACTTCGAAGTAACCCACGACATCACCAAGTACAGTGCTGCTAAGGTTTTTGAAACCATTGGGAAGAGAACACCCATCGCAGTAAGATTCTCAACTGTAGGCGGAGAAAGCGGATCTGCTGATACTGTCCGTGATCCTAGAGGATTCGCTGTTAAGTTCTATACTGACGATGGTAACTGGGATCTGGTTGGTAACAACACTCCTATTTTCTTCATTAGAGATCCGACTCTGTTTCCCAGCTTTATCCATACCCAGAAACGTAATCCTGCCACCCACTTGAAAGATGCTGATATGTTTTGGGACTTTTTGACTCTAAGACAGGAAGCTACACATCAAGTTGTCTATTTGTTCGGTGACAGAGGCATTCCTGATGGATACAGACACATGAATGGTTATGGCTCTCACACATTCAAGCTCATAAATGCACAAGGAGTCGCCCACTATGTCAAATTCCATTACAAAACCAACCAAGGCATCAAGAACTTGTCTGTGGAGAGGGCCGGGGAACTCGCGTCATCCGATCCCGACTACTCCATCAGGGATCTGTACAACGCGATCGGCAAAGGCGACTTCCCGTCCTGGACCTTCCATATTCAAGTAATGACCATGGCGCAGGCGGAGAGCTGCAAATTCAATCCATTCGACCTGACCAAAATTTGGCCCCACAATGAATACCCTCTCATTCAAGTGGGCAAGCTCGTGCTAGATAGAAACCCGAAGAACTACTTCGCCGAAGTGGAGCAGATTGCGTTCAGCCCTGCGAACCTGGTCCCGGGAATCGAGCCATCTCCCGACAAGATGTTGCAAGGGCGGCTGTTCTCATACAGCGACACGCACCGCCACCGGCTCGGCGCCAACTACCTGCAGATCCCGGTCAACTGTCCGTTCCGCGTGACAGTAACCAACTACCAGCGCGACGGGCCACAAGCTCTGCAGAACCAGAACGACTGTCCCAATTACTTCCCCAATTCGTTCTCGGGGCCGCAGGAGTGCCCGCGCGCGCAGCGCCTCCAGCCGCGGTACAACATCAGCGGCGACGTCGACAGGTACGACAGCGGACAAACCGAAGACAATTTCTCGCAGGCAGCTACTCTCTACTCGAGGGTGTTCGACGACGACGCTAAGAAGCGCCTCGTCGCCAATATTGTTGGCAACTTGAAGGACGCCGCAGGGTTCCTGCAGGAGCGCGCCGTCAAAATGTTCGCCTCCGTGCACCCCGAGCTCGGGAACCAGGTCGCTGCAGGCCTGGCCCCGTATAAGAAATACCACGCCAACTTGTAAACTGATACCTAAGTTTGAATGGCACGGTGCTATTTTGTGGTAGTAGAGTATATGTATAAGTTTTGAAGTTTTACATTTGGGGAATCATGGTTTACTTTTTTGTTCTATATTCTTTTAATTTAAAGTTGAAGTTTCTCGAAATGTTTGTTTATGATGATTTGTAATGCACTGCAGATGGTACATAATATTATTTATACCTAAGCTACCTGTGCCATGAGTAAGAATTTTACTTGTTGTTTTTATCTTGCAACTTGTATGTATTTGTACTTACTGTTGCACCTCACTTTTCTGTATCAAAGATATATCAAAAAATGCACAAGTTGTCTTAAAATAAGTAGGACCGCTCATAAATTATTATACAAATATGTAGTGTTATTATTTGCAGAATGGGATTCAATTAAGTACTAACTGTTGTATTTTAATCTTTTTTAACTATAACACCTTTGCTTCTTTTTTGTATTTAATAAGTGTATTTGAGACTGTACCTTATCAAAATAAATGTATTTACAAAGTACATAAAATGTTTGTATTAACCAATATCATTATTACCTCATACAGGGTTATTGGTGGTAAATACCTATAACTCGCAAGATTAATTCCATATTTCACTGATATCAAACTGATAAACAAGTAATTTTATCAGAATCGATCATTTGTGTAAAGCTTTATCTTTGTTGATTTTGATAACATGAATAAAGATCAGAGGTTTACCTGCTTTTGATACATTTGACAGAACATCGATTATTATGAAATGAGTCGTAATTAGATCAATCATATCATGTTACAACTGATACCATTTTATGCTTTTTGTGTTTCAAATGTATTCTTGAATCCTAAATAGATAGGTCAAATCATGATTGACCTTGACTGGTGAAATATACAGTGCGAAATTTTCCATTTTCAAAGAAAGCAATGCCAAAGAAAAATCAAATTGAGCGCCTTCAAAATTACTGTATTAGGTTTATATTTGGTCTACGCAAATATGACCACGTATCTCATTATCGCGCAAAACTCAAGTGGCTTCCCATTCGCCTTCGGCGGAATGCTCACATCCTCTCCCTTCTCTACAATATTTTGTTTAATCCATCTACCCCACGTTATTTAAAAGATCTCTTCGCCTTCTGGCATGCCTCTCATTCCCATACCCTTCGATCTAAAGATACCCTCTCCCTTAAGACGCCTTCCGCGCGCTGTACAACTTTTTACGGCAAATCCTTTGCTTTCCAGGCGGTTCAGCTGTGGAACGATTTGCCTGTGACTATAAGAAATGCTACATCGCTTGCATGCTTTAAAAGTCAATTAAAAAAACATCACTTGTCGCAATTGCCATTTTCTCAGTGATTATTTATTTATTATTACTCACTAATTGTTGATTTGTTTTTATTTATTATGTATTTTATTCTTCCCTATTAGTATTATTATATATTTATATATATATATATTTATTTTATATACGTTTTAGTATATTATATGTATTTTCGGAAATGTAGGTAGTTTTTAGTATGTACTTATTAGAATGTATTTTATTTGAATGTATTTCTAAGTATTTATTATTATTATTTTTTATGTAGGTTTATATGAGTATTCTTCAATATTGCACACCCCGTTTTTATATTTTTTATCTATCCTCTCCATCCTAAGGTTGCCTGGAAGAGATCGCTCTTAGCGATAAGGCCGCCAGTTGTTGCACTAGTTTTAGGTGCTTTAATCCTTCTGTTTGTAATTTATGGTGTGAACAATAAAGAGTTTATCTATCTATCTATCTATCTATCAAATTAGGCTATCACAAATGAATCACTAAATTCGAAACACAAATAAACGAGCTTTAATTTGAAATACATTTTAATTTGGAATTTCAAAGAGCAGATATTTGGGATTAAAGTGGCCATTTCGACATGACTCCAATTTCATGTAAGGACCTAATACGAGTATAACAAAATGTTTGACACATTAGTTTCTAACCACGTTAGTTCCATATTATAAAATGAGATTAAAATCAATGAATTTTAATTTTATACTGGATTCTATCTACAAAACTAGGTCTATCTAAAAATCAAAATCTTATTTATAGAGCTCATAAATTCAATGCCTTTTTTTGAACTGTAATGATTCGGGATCTTTACATTTTGCTGAAAGAAATAGTGAAAAATTAGTTAGTAGGATAGCGCCCTATGTGAACCTCAGATCTATGGGAAGATAAAATCTTCCAGGCGCTTACTCGAAATAATCCTCGGTAGCGGTTCTGTTAGCGAAGTGACTATTTGTACGGGTACTGGACGAATACATGATAAATATTTATTCATACATTTATTCAATTATTTTTTTAAATTACATGAAACTATCGATGATTTTGTTTCATTTGACTTGAGGGTCATTCCACGGTAATTGAAACCACGTCCAATAAAAAAAACTTCTAAAAACATAAAAAATTGCTATTTTATTTTTGTAGAGCTGTTTTATCATTGACTAAATCCTGCCGTAGTAGATTATTGTTTTCTGAATATTTTGGTGTTAAAACCTTTTTACACACCTACATAGTTTGTATAGAATTGATAACCTCCTTCTTTGATTCCGGTTAAAATACGTTACAATTTGCTGTCGCGATGAAAGAGGTTGACGAACTCAGAATAATAAATGGTACCAGAAAGTGATTAGTGGTGACGTAACGGTGGTG
This sequence comes from Alcis repandata, assembly GCA_949125135.1. NCBI lineage: Eukaryota > Metazoa > Arthropoda > Insecta > Lepidoptera > Geometridae > Alcis > Alcis repandata. Next base: position 19,726,840 of record OX421221.1, read on the forward strand.
ACAATGACGTAAAACACCCTTTTTAAAGCTATTGTAATAAGTAGGTAGGTACTTACCTACAGTTTTTAGATGCTTGTTTACCTTTTTTTTCTAATAATAAATTATTGCGTGGACTACTTATACCTACCTATTTAAATATCCTTTGTTATCGTTCGGGCAGCCAGGTGGTCCCTATCTCACCATCGACTTCAACAGCATGTTATTTCTCTCAGCCTTGGCATAATAATTATTATCGATTAGCTATATATGCAGGCTATATGAAGATTATATTCCCACGTAAGGCTCGTCTTCGAAACTGATCGCTGAAAAGGTGACTAGTTCGTGATACAATGTGGCAACAGTACCAATCTGAATCTCGCGGCAGCGATTACGCCACAACCGCTTCATTGGTTACAAAATACCGCACCAAAAGCAACGCCAGCAACGATCAGGGCGGTGGCGGCGGGGACAGGAGATACCACTGGAAATGCTCCCACTGCCAGGCCTTGGCTGATATCAACCTCGCAGACAACACGGAGGAAAACATGAAACATGAAAAACATCTCCAGAACATGATCATGGCTCTCAGTGACAAATTAGATGTCGTCAACAAAATACAACTGCCAAGGTTGAATTGGGAGTTAGCTCATTTGAAACAAATGTCAACGAAAATAGCAAAGCAAAATTCGGATATCCTCCAAATACTGTCCGATGCAGAGCAAAGACTTCTCGAAGAGAACAGATCTGCTGTCAATGTTCCTGTCTGTGGCTACCGCAAGAGATATTTAAATCTAAAGGCCCTGGGTAAGTAAATTATGGTAGGTCTAGCTGTCCCCTGCGGTCTCACTCGTTATTTTCCAGTGTGAACGCATTTACGTCTGTTCTCACGATGTTTATGCACGCCATTTTCTTAGGTTTCCAAAACAGATTGTAGGCCTTTTTGAGTCGTGAAATGGTAATAAAAACAGCGACTTAGAGATATCGTACTTAGGTATTGATAACATTGTCTTAGTGTAGTGGAAAGTTCTTGATATGACTGTAAACACTGATTTGTTAGTACAATGTACCTACCTATAGCCTAAATACGAATAATTTGGTTTCGGGCTGTGATTTTACTATGGAAACATTGGAAACTAACGTGGTTTTGACACATTTTGTTATAATTAACACGGCGGTTGGCTGTGATTTCATTTATTATATTAATAATTCTGTAGGATGTGATTCCAATGTCGAAGAACTAAGCTAGTGTTGCATTTTGCAATTTAATTTATTTTAAAGATCATTCTATATTTATTTGTAGGCCCGTTTGATGTTAGCTTTCTATCTATTTAGCACTTATGCATTTGTGTATCCATTTGTAGGAAAATGGAACTTTGCCACCAAACGTATGCGAGAAAGAATATTATTGGAGGCGATGGAGGACACGCCCATCATATTCCCCAAGAAGACCGTGAGGTACCGAGTCCGAAGAAGGCCTTACACACATTTCTTAAGCAGAATAATCAGTGTACTGAATAGAAAATTGCTCTTGTCGAGGAAGTCGTCGAAGAAAAGACATCGATGAAAATACGAGTAGGTACATCCTACAAGAAATATCTGTTGTAACGTTGCATATTAAAACAGACCTTCTGAGAATTTTCCGATTTTGTCTTATGTATGTTTTATAGAGGTATAGTAAAGACCTACGTCCTTCCCAATTGTCAACTCTCTTTTTTATGTTTATCAAGACATAAAATCATCGTCCTCATCATCATAGCCTATTAATATCTGTCCACCGCTGGACATAAAGAAACCTCTCCTAAAGAACTAAATATAAACACACTGAATGGAAATAAAGAAAACAAATTAAATCATTTAAAATAACATTGCTAATGTTTTAAGAAATTTTGTAGTTTTAAGAATTAAAAAAATTGAGGTAAAGTTGTAAAATAACAGGTTTGAAAAAATATAAATTAAGGTAAACAATATAATTTATATGTAGAATAATGTACGAGTAGATGTTAGAAATACAAAACATTCAGTGTTTTTCTGAATAATTATATTCAAATAAAATTAAAACTTCTGACAAGGTAGGTACGTAAATCAAATGATCCACGAGAATGAGATACATACGAGTACTTATGTTATTTCCTACTATTTTCTTCATAAAAGCGTGAAGGAAAAGCCGTAGTGCGAGTGACGCAACCACGAAGTTAGTGGCCGCAGTGGGAGAGACGCACCGCAGCAGGTGAGTTACCTCGCCTGTCGCCGTCCCATCACTAAGTATTCTGTTATGTATTCTGTGCCATCACTAAGTTCATTTGCTTTATGATCTCGTGGTCTAATATAAGTTGAGGGGCCAAGGCGTGTGTTTTCATTTCGTTTTGCCTTCAAAGCGAATGCGCGCGCGCTCATGCTGAACAGGTTTTAAAATTTGAAATAATTGACGTTGAATAAATCAATGCGCTATGAGTAAAGTTGCGGTCGTGTTGCTCGTGGTGGGCTGTGTGGTCGCCGAGAGGCAGCCGACGGTGGAGACGCCGCTGGGAGAGGTTACCGGGTATTATATGAGAACTCGAGGGGGAAGAGATGTGGCGGCATTCACAAGTATACCCTACGCAGTTCCGCCTCTTGGGGACCTGAGATTCAGGGTAAGTTAAGCGTTTTTTTACTGAAATAAAACCTATTGATTTCTCAAGAAAAACACTCCGCTAAGTTTATTAAATAGTAATAAAAATAATATCTTTTTACATCTTATTATCGTCAGTTATGTTTTATCAGCTAAGTATGCGATTCTGATTAGCTCAACTCGGTACGCACCTTTATATTACAATATAGTGCTCGTACATAACCTATCTATTATAAAATATATCCGTATTATAGTAAGTACTTATAAATTTATAAGTACGAGTATATCAGACTTTTGATTAAATTATACCTACCTACTATCTATGTTATCACTTTGGGGTACCTACTAACCTAAAGTAAGTCAATTATCTTCTACTAAATTTATTAAATTATTTCTATAGTAGTTATGCCCCGCGGTTTACTGTACAAAATATTGTGTTATTTTTGTCAAAATAAAAAGTAGCTCAAACAATAGTTAGTCTATCTCTACTCGTACATACAATAGGCTAATAGGAAGGTATCTACTTAAAAATCGATAGAACTTTAGAACTGACGATATTCAAATAAGATTCAATATTATTTAAAGTAATAATTTACAGACAGACAAAAAATCGGCAAGGCCATCTATTTGCTTAATTAGTTGTTTACATCTCGTTTATACCTCGCATTTGAAAACCCTGACCTCCGAAACTTTTTGTTACCTACTCGTTTTTGGGCAACCCACAAATAGTAGGTATGCCTAATTGACTTATTAGAGCAAACGATTTACTGAATGTTTCTAACAAAACACCTGTTATTCGTTTACTATTCTAATGGGAAATTAATGTTAGTAAATGTGATAAAATAGTAGTCAGAGCACTTCAGATTGTTCGCGGCGTATGTATCATGTTTTGATCCCAACATGCTCATGTTTTTTGCTGTTCATTATTATTCAAAACAAAATGTCACGCTATTCTCAGCTTCTTATTAGCATTTTACTCTGCACTCACTATTATCTCGCCAACTTTCTAAGAAGTTACTTTTATAGGCGCCGGTACCGATCGGTCCGTGGAAGAACACGCTGGATGCTACGACGCAACCCCCTGTATGTGTCCAAAGAAACCCGTATATACGCCAAGAAGAAATTGTTGGACAGGAAGATTGTTTATACTTGAATATTTACTCACCGGTCGTCGATAATGTGAGTACGAGTATTACAGTTAGATATTTGGCTAAAAGAATCTCACAAAAACCTGTTTAGCGCTAAAATTTCCATAGTAACAGCTATAGTTTCTCGAAAATTTAGATGGGTACGAAGCGCACATGAGGTAGTTACTACTTAACTAGTAACTACCTTAGTCATCGTTACTCAAAATCCGATCTACAAATGGCGCGATAATTATTATTTTCATAGCTCCCTGATGATCTCTGTATGATCCTTGATGTGTTCAGTCCTCTGCAATCCCAACTTTATATTTTATGTCAATCCATTTTGAATTTTAGGAAGTATCAGAGCGGAAACCTCTGCCGGTTATGTTGTTCATCCACGGCGGCGGCTGGATGTGTGGGGACTCTACCACGGGCATGTATGGCCCGGACTTCCTCCTGGATAGGGACGTGATCCTCGTCACCACCAACTACAGGCTGGGTTTGTATTAAAATTACTTCTTAATCGATTTTTGTTGGGTTCGTATTACGCCGCAAACATACCTACATACATACAAACTTTATCAATCAGTATTTAATCTCGCAATTGCAAATCCTATGCTCCCAGCATCTTCACATTATTACCAGGGTTCTTGTACAATAGTTAAGACAGGTCAACGTCTGTCGGGTTAGCTAGTTTTTTTGTTATAAATATATTCAGTACCGCAGAATAAATAATAGTGTGCTAAGGGCTTCGTACTGATTTAAAGAAAATAAACTATTAGATCTGGTTAGGCCCGCAGAACTTCGACCTGATTATAAAATTGTCTACGATTTTCAGGCCCGCTGGGTTTCCTGTCGACTATGGATGAGCACTGCCCCGGGAACAACGGCTTGAAGGACCAGCAAGAGGCCCTCAGGTTTATCCAGAAGGTTATAGAAAGTTTCGGCGGTGATAAGAACTCTGTTACTATATTTGGCGAAAGTGCTGGAGGCGCCAGCGTCCACTTCCATATGCTGTCGAAGACTAGCGCTGGTACGTTTTGTTGCGGGCTATTTAAGTATTTAACTACTATACGAGTAAGTTCCGTGTGCGCCATTTTGTCAAGTGCTTGGCTTAGACTGTTCTATTTAACAATAACAAGAACTTCCCAGCCATGTCATAAGCCTTCAGGCGACCTATACGGCCCATTCAGCCTGTAAACAAGCTTACTGTTTAGTTACTGATATGTTGCGAACGAGTTTAAATGTGTGCTGTGGGATATATTTCTGAATGATTTATTTTAGCATTGTTTACTAGTTATACTTTTTTATAAATACATATCTAAGAATTTATTTCGCTAGAATTAGAAGAATTAATCTCAATCGGCGTGTTGCAGGACTTTTCCACAAAGCTATATCCGAGTCGGGCACAGCTGTGGTGCCGTGGGCCGAGGCGTCCCCCGGCGAGGCTCTCCGGAACGCCTTCCGCTTGGCCAAGTTCCTGGACTGTCCCCAAGCGCCCTCCGAGAAGATGATCGCCTGTCTCCGGAACAAGGACAGTTACGACATCATCGACACAGAGTTCCGATTTTACGTAAGTTCTCGAAAGGAAGGAATTGAAAGAAAATAATATCTTAATTTTTAGAGTCATAACTCATTAGGTACCTACAGTTTCTATATTTTTATGATTTTTGCTGTAATAAGTATGGTTCTTTTTTGGGTTTGTGCTGTTAGTACCACTGCAAAAAAACTGCTTCCAAATGAAAGCAATTTTTATTCTTTTATCTGAATTACAAATTCTCTTCTTGTTCCATCGTAGGCATGTAAACATAATAATGATGATATATTGCGCAGGAGTGGGATTATGAGCCGATGACGCCGTTCAAAGCGGTCGTGGAGGCCGACCGGGCCGGCGCCTTCCTCACGCGGAGCCCGCGCAAGACGCCCGAGGTTCCTGCGGTGCCGTGGATCAACGGGGTTACCAAGGACGAAGGCTGCTTGAAGTCTGTTTGTGAGTACCTATACCTTTCAACCGCATATCCACAGCATTTTTAGATTCCGCACTTGAGATGACCCAATCAAATCGCATCACGCGTCACTCAAATTACACCAATAAAGGTTATTGATACTGACTTTCATTTGATCATTATTCGGGGCGGCTGGACGTAGTGATGAGGTAGTGACTGGATATAACACACATGTATTAGCTTCAGCGTCCGCTTTCTCCTTACTTTAGTGTGTTTTTGTCGGAACAAAGTTCACATAGAAGAATTCACTATTATCTTCTACTATATAAAAATAAGTCGGGTTTTCCTTCCTGACGCTATAACTCCAGAACGCACGAACCGATTTCCACGGTTTTGCATTCGTTGGAAAGGTCTCGGGCTCCGTGAGGTGTATAGCAAAGAAAATTCAGAAAAATTTCAACATAAAAGCGGGAAAAATCTTTTTTCACGCTCCGGCGCCATCTACTTAAAATATTGGTTTGTAGTACATGCTATGTATCAGAGACAATGTCCACCCGTGCGACGCCAGGATGGGCCGCTAGTACTATATAGAATAGGTACCTATACTATAGAATTAATAGAATGTATCTATTTCAACAAACAAAAATAAAACGACAACCGGAGTTGCACGGTTCAGTTCAGTTTCGTCATTTTAGAAAATACCCAGTTGCTTCTCATTAACTCTCACACCTACTTAAGTATTTTATAGGTATAAAAGCTCGATAAACTTATCTGCTCCGTAAAAAAATAAACAAAAATATAAAATGAAAAGTCACGTGCGTGACGAGTATCATCAGAGAAAAGCGGACAGATGATTAGTTCGTACTCGTACCTACCTATAATATAAGTATTATTTTATGGTATACATATATTGTTTCCAGCTTTCCCGCAAATTATGGGATAGAAAGTATTACAGGCAAACAGTAACTGCCTTTAAGAGTCGTGATGATACTTTGCGCAACAATATAGGTAATTACCTACCTACTTGATACGACCTAGCAGGCAACAGGCGACCACTCGATTTCACATCATAATTTAATTATAATATTACATTATATAGTATAGTGTACTTATATATGGCTATTCATAAAGGGTATGCTAAGCTAAGCCGAAAAGGGCTCATAGTACTCATCATTAGAAACACTTTTTTTTAATAACATGTGTAGGTATATATGGGATGGGACCAATCCAGAAATCGCGAAAAATAGTCAGATGTTCCATACATTTTGTCGAGTGACATTGACATATTTCGATGGAATAGCTGGATTTTTTTTAGCGGTTTATAATACTTAATAGACCTACCATACTTATACCGTTTTATAATACAGGGTTATTCATAAAGGGTATGCTAAGCCGAAAATAACTCGTAGTACTCATCATTATGAACAACTTTTACTATGGGACCAACCCGAAATTCGCGAAAAAAAAATCAGCTGTTCCATAGAAAAATGTCAATGACACTCGACAAAATGTATGGAACAGCTGATATTTTTTTCACGAATTTTGGGTTGGTCCCAATAGTAAAAGTTGTTCATAATGATGAGTACTATTAGCCCTTTTCCGCTTAGCATACCCTTTATGAATAACCCTGTATTCATTAATTCTATTCCGATTCTAGGTAAGCTATAGAATTAATTAAATGACTTACTTTAGACGGGGTTTCCCTACATTTTCCTGTAATCATAGACTCGTGCAATGCGAATTGCCATAAGAGTAACACAGCACTACCTCTACAAGGTTACAGAGTGTCTCTTGTCTTTTCACGACTAAACCGACATGGGTAAAATGTAAGAAAGTAATAGTAAAAGTGTTGGTCAGAAAATGAATATGGGAAAAGTAAAAAAGTTCGGAGAGGGTTCACAATAACAGTATTGTATGTGTAGCCCGTGACGCAGAGCTATCTTAAGTAGTACGTAATTTCTACATTACAACCATAAAAAAACTCAAAGTACTGCCTACTAATCCTATACAATGTGAAAGTCAGTTTTTTTCTTTCACTTACACGCCACAATTATAAATCCAAGTCAACCGGTCATCACAAAATTTTGCAAACACGTTGTCAGGGCATAGGCCTCATCATCACCATCAGCACCGCGCAGCCGCAACCACGGGTCGCATCTAGTACATCAGCACCACGCAGCCGCAACCACGGGTCGCATCTAGTACATCAGCACCGCGCAGCCGCAACCACGGGTCGCATCTAGTACATCAGCACCACGCAGCCGCAACCACGGGTCGCATCTAGTACATCAGCACCGCGCAGCTGCAACCACGGGTCGCATCTAGTACATCAGCACCACGCAGCCGCAACCACGGGTCGCATCTAGTACATCAGCACCGCGCAGCCGCAACCATGGGTCGCATCTAGTACATCAGCACCGCGCAGCCGTAACCACGGGTCGCATCACTCGCATCTAGTACATCAGCACCACGCAGCCGCAACCACGGGTCGCATCTAGTACATCAGCACCACGCAGCCGCAACCACGGGTCGCATCTAGTACATCAGCACCACGCAGCCGCAACCACGGGTCGCATCTACTTAGTACATCAGCACCACGCAGGTGCAACCACGGGTCGCATCTAGTACATCAGCACCGCGCAAGTGTAACCACGGGTCGCATCTAGTACATCAGCACCACGCAGGTGCAACCACGGGTCGCATCTAGTACATCAGCACCACGCAGGTGCAACCACGGGTCGCATCTAGTACATCAGCACCACGCAGGTGCAACCACGGGTCGCATCTAGTACATCAGCACCACGCAGCCGCAACCACGGGTCGCATCTAGTACATCAGCACCACGCAGCCGCAACCACGGGTCGCATCTAGTACATCAGCACCACGCAGCCGCAACCACGGGTCGCATCTACTTAGTACATCAGCACCACGCAGGTGCAACCACGGGTCGCATCTAGTACATCAGCACCGCGCAGGTTCAACCACGGGTCGCATCTAGTACATCAGCACCACGCAGGTGCAACCACGGGTCGCATCTAGTACATCAGCACCGCGCAGGTGCAACCACGGGTCGCATCTAGTACATCAGCACCGCGCAGGTGCAACCACGGGTCGCATATCAGTACATTATTATCAGTTTATATGTCTGCACATTTGTTACGCAATCACGCAAAAACGGCGGAATGGATTTGGATGAAGTTTGGTACGGAAATAGCTTATACCTTAGCTAGATTACATGTGCTACTTTTTATCTCGAAAAAATTAACAGTTCCTGCTGGATGCTGGGTGAAACCACGTGAAACTTAAAGGACCAAATGCTTAAATATTTGAATCCCTAGGTCTCACGCTTGTTTAGTAAAGTAAGGCTAAGTGGAGTTAGTACTGCACAAGTATATTATGTGGTGAGTAAGGGTATACGCTTATTGTTTAAGTTCATTGCACGTAACGAGTACAGTGGCGAGACAGTACCTAAATGGGCACACTCAGCCGAGCAAACAAACCATGGTTCTAGTGACTGTCTCGCCTCGTCAAAATGTTAACACAAACGGAGTAAGTGCTCGGCCGAGGGCACTGTCTCGCCACTGTACTCGTTACGTGTAAACCCATTAGCAATTGCTTCTATTGACAAAATATTTTGTTACGTGCAATGAACTTAAACAATAAGCGTATACCCTTACTCACCACATATACAAGGTTATTCATAAAGGGTATGCTAAGCCGAAAATGGCTCATAGTACTCATCATTATGAACAACTTTTACTATGGGTCCATCCCAGAATTCGCGAAAAAAAAATCAGCTGTTCCATACATTTTGTCGAGTGTCATTGACATTTTTCTATGGAACAAAGTTATTCATAATGATGAGCACTATGAGCCCCTTTCGGCTTAGCATACCCTTTATGAATAACTCTATAATATACACTTACAAAATAATATATATATAAGTGATGCCCGGACTCACCGATGTTATTAAACAGGCACTCCATAAAAATTTAAATACGAAACCCATTTGTATGGAATTCGTTACTAAATTACATGCAAATGTTCACAAACACTTACTGATCAGGGGTTTTTTATTGTGTTGTTTATCTAATTCCCCGAATATTTCTTTGCCTCCTGTGTAAAATAATACAGCTCGGATGTAGGTCCTTCGAGTTTCATTTTGTACAGAAGCACAGATTTGTTCAGGATTTAACCGCAGAGGGAATTATAGTAATATAATTATACAAAACCATACCTTATTCTAGGGTCTTTATTACCATTCTTGTGACTAACTATTGCTATGGTTTATATAAAATTACTATCTGCACCCCGTTATTTCACCCGCTTTTTTTTTGTTACCACCCCTGTATTTGAGCAAACTAAACAAAAAAATAAATATAAAAATCTGTCCAGCCGTTCTCGAGTTTTAGCGAGACTAACGAACAGCGATTAATTTTCATTTATAAGAGAGGAGAAGAAGAAGTAGAAGAAAGAAGAAAAATAAAATAATTATAAAACGTAACAAACGCTTTTTTATTTTATTATTTATTTATTATTATTATTTATGTAGGACCGTACTTATAAAGCCTGCTTAAAGTGCTCTGACAACTTCTAGCTGTCGTGAAATGTCACGTGCGGAAACAAGACGGCGAATCTTAAGCAGGGATTAACTTTAAGTAGGCTTCCCTAATGTCTTATTGTCGACCTGTTTGGCTCAGCGGTAAAACCCCTATTTTTGCATATCCACCTTATTTTTGTATATATCCACCTTCCAGAGATCCCGGGTTCGATTCCCAGCCAAGCAGATATTGATGAATTTAAATATCTGCTCTGGGTGTGAGTGTTTGTCATTGTGTATGTTCCATGGCAGCCCCGACACAGACTATCCTTGTGGGGAGCTATGAGTGTGAAACGTTTATTTATTTATTGATTTATTACCTGATCAGGGATTACTGCGAACGCGTCGAGATACGAAGAGTTCACGTCAGGGTTCGACGCCATAGCTCCGGTCAGCTTTTACTACGAGAACTCGCCTTATGCGGAGACCATCACTAAAAGCATCCGGGAACGCTATTTCAAGAAAGACGATTTGGGAGCTATGACGAGGCAAATCTTGCAAGTAAGTATTATCTCTCGTCGTATTTACTCGTAGTACCTTAGTTTTATTAATTTAATATTCTTATATTTCTTCTCAATATTTTATTGTTAACGTCCTGCACTTCTTTATTGTCGGGGACCTGAGCCCGGGCCACGTCATGAGCTCGTAACGCGAGCCTTAATTGAATCGTGTTGGCTTTTGTCTCGCCTTTGCCATTATTCTTAGGACACTTTGCTTTTCAATTAAATTTTTCACAAAACAATCTGCTTACGTAACTTGTTCGGCTCCACAATAAATCACAAAGTTCGTTAGGATGTTCATTCGTTCAAGGCCTTCAAAACTGGTTTCGCACAACTCAGTCTACAGAGAACACATTGTGTTGTTACAGTTATACTCCGATTCATATTTCACATACCCAGCGTTGGAAGCAACAGAACTGCTGTTTAATTACACGAAGAACCCGGTATATCTCTACCAGCTCAGTTACAGAGCCACCAACAGCTTCTCGCAAATATTTGGTGATCCTGAAGGAAATTATGGTAAGTCTAGAAAAATTATGCTAGTAAGTGTGTTACAGAAAATTGCGCTAGCTAGGCCCAAAGGTCATTTTTATACTCCGCTAACACTTTACCCAAGCGATGGTGGGTAGCAGGTTGGCGGGAAAAACAAGGACATCTTCTGCTGCATACAGGCTGGTAGTTGGTAGATAGGAACGAGTAGGTACAAAGTAACATGCAATTTCATGATTCTTGACACAGCCCCCCCCCACCGTCCTTTAAATTAAAAAAAAACTCGTTTGACTACTACATATATACTTATTAGATTTTGAAATATGACGTCACAAAACTTAAGACTTCCCTCCCACCTTTCGTCACACAATGTCACACTTCGTCGACCTGTTTCCTCCCCCTTTACGTGTGACGTCATATAGGATGGCCCCTTAGAGCGATCTCTTCCTCTCTTCCAGACAAACTTTAGATAAGAATGAGAGGTACCCTATACATTTCCACGAGCGATCTATGCACCAGTCTGTATGGACTTTACCTAGATACATTGCGTCATATCTACCGACTAATATACAGAGCTATTGTTTAGTTGGTATCGACTCACACCAACATTGTTTGCAGGTGTTTGTCACGCCGACGATTTGATGCATCTATTCTCCATAAACTTCTTGACCCAGCCCTTCTCCGAGCAAGACATCCGAGTGAGCGAAACTATCGTAACACTGTGGACTAATTTTGCTACGACCGGGTGAGTATCTAGAAATAATGAAACATTGAATTCGAGTAGCCTTGGAAGCTTCCTTTATTTAAACTATTTAACATATCTAATAATAGGTTCTATTAAATGGGCAATATTTGCATAAAAGTACATTTGAGACGTCGAAAACGGCTAACGGTTTCGTTGAAGATTGCTTTTTGGAGGTTTTTGGGGGTGGAAAATCGATCTAGATAAGTGTCATCCCTGGGAAAACACGTTTTTCCGAGTTTTCCGAGAAAAGCTCTGTTGCCCGGGCTCTAAAGTTTACAGATATTTTGGAATGGTCTGATCTGATTTCAGAGATCCCAACAAACCTGTGAAAGTTCCATTCAACTGGGCGCCAGCTACCAGCAGTCAGAAAATGGAGTTCCTCGACATCGACGTGGAGCCGACGATGAAACGCGAGCTGGTGGCGCATTCCAGATACTGGGAGACTTTGCCGCTGTGGCACAAAGTGAAACATCAGAGATTCATAGACGAGCTTTAAGGAATTATGAATAAATGGTTGGAGTTTTCGAGTTTGTGTTTTATGGTTGGACCCCTTTGTAAGATAATAGTACGGTCCCTTACGGATTCGCACTATCCGCCTTCCTTACTTAGGTAGGTAAGTACTTTTATTTAGAAACTACAGGGTTACAAGGAAAGGGTCATAATACTCATCATTATGAACAACTTTTGCTATGGGACCAAACGTGAAATCCAAAAAAAACGGCCAAGTGCGAGTCGGACTCGCGGACCCAGGGTTCCGTACAAACCTGTAGGTATAGTGTCCGACCGAAACTAGTTTTACGACCGAAACCGAAACCGAAAACGAATTTCGGCAACGGTCTCTGTTTCGGCCGAAACCGAAACCGAAACCGAAACTTCCTTACAACAATCATATTTTGAGGGAAAAATAAAGAAAACTTTATTATAATCATGACTGAAAACAAAACAATAAAGACGTTTATTGTTTTCTCTTAAATTACATAGATAAGCAGTCTTCGACATTTTCATTTATTAATAATCAACATACCTCGTGTGTGCATAAGTTTTGAGACGAAATAAAAGTTGTATAACTTTTAAATAATTAACTTATATTTCAAAAATTTTCAGTACACATTAAGTTAATAATAATCAACAATAAAATATAATTGAGATTCAAAATGACCACCTTTATTTTTAATACAGGCCCTTAGACGATTTGGCCAGTCATCAATGGCGGCACGAATCTTTTCCAGCGAAATTCGCTTTGCTTCTCGGATAAGGGCTCGCTTCAGTGACTCCAAGTTTAGGTGGGACTTTCCAGGCCCTGAGCTCTAATTCACGCCATAAAGAATAATCCAGCGGGTTGAGGTCAGGGCTAGAGGAGGGCCATTCGTTCGCCGCGATGAAGGCCGGCATTGTCCCTTAACCAAGCTTGGGTGGTTTTTGCCTTATGGGATGGCGCTGAGTCTTGCTGGAAAACCCAATCCTTGTTGTGAAATAAAGTATGAGACAGGGGTTTCCCACAACAGGCTCTAAGATGTCACTTTGATAATTCTTGGCTTTCACCTTGACGCCTTGTTGACAGAAATGGAGCGGAGTGACACCTTCATATGAAACTCCCCACCATACCATCACACTAGCCGGATGATGCGTACGCGAGACATTCCGTGCTGAAGCTGGGACGTCCGTGCTGCTTATGGCATACACTTTATTGTTTTGTCGGTTAAACTTTTCTTCGACAGTAAAGACTTTCTCGTCGGTGAAGAGTATCGTGCCTCCTAAGCAGTATTGGATAACGTTTGCGTCGCAATTTACGAAGACGTTTGTTTAAAAAGTGAACTTTCTTACGGCTATACGCCTTTACCTTAAGATCATATTTCAGTATTCTGTTGACTGAAACGCGAGAAATATTAGTCTGCAGAGCGAGTTCCTTCTGAGTGCGACATGGATTTCGGCGAAGTCGCTCTCGGATGATTTTGATGTTCGCAGGCGTCCTCACAGAGCGTGGCCGACCACTCCTTTGGTGATCTAGCAAAGAACTTGTCTCCTTGTATCGTTTGATAGTGTAATACACGAAGTTTTCACCTCACGGAAAATCTCCATTGATTTTTTTCCCGCCTTAAATAACGAAATCATCACGAGAAAATTGAAATAAATTAATTTGAAAATCAAAGAAAACAAAAGTTAACATTCTAAATTCAAAATTGGAAAAAGAAATAAATAGCAGCCAGTAATAGTTTATTTATTTTTTTAAGTACAAAGTTTGTCTCAAAACTTATGAACATACGAGGTAGTAAGCGAATCACGAATTTGGCTCTGATGGGATTCATTATTTAATTCATTTAACGCGCCGTACACGACCGATTACAGCGCGAAAACTCCCGAATGCACATTCGGTTTCGGTCGTAGTTTCGGCAAGTTTGCCGCCGAAAACGAAACTAAACCGAAACTCGTGTTTTTGCCGAAACTCAACCGAAAACGAAACCGAAACCGAACATTCGGTCGGACACTATATACAAGTAAAAGTTATGGTATTTTTATTTTCATTTATTTTTATTTTTTATTCTTTTCGCAATTTTCCCTTTGTCTGTGCTAGAAGACATTGCTTCGTACCAAATTTCAAGATTGTAAGTTTTCACTCCCTTGCGAGTGTCGAAAATTTTAGGCATAAACGGCTGTAGGTATCTTTTGATTGCGTTGGCTTAGAAGTTTGATTTTTTACAGCTCTCAGAATCGGTTTCTTTTAGGCAAGCGTGCTCCATCGTAGACCGCATCGTTGCTTACCATCAGACGAATTGGCGGTCAAACGCAAGAATAAAACATATCTTGTTCGATGGAGAAAAATGTAAAGAGAGAAAACACGTAACTACTCGTACTGTAAGAATACTTCGTGTTTATTAACAAGGGAAATTATATTTAACAAGTGTAATACGTCATAATAATTATTATTTACCTAACTATTATAAATCTGGTCACGAAAAAACTCAACTTTATTAGATTTTTGGTAGGACAAATGGGGCTAAGCGCATGCTGAGACGCAGGCACGCAGGTCTTCGCAGAGCAGACTCGTAGAGCTGCGCACGCTGCGTTTCATGCGACGCAAATAGGTATGTGTCTGTCCTACTTTGCGCTCTATGTCAGTCTCGCCTACTCAGCCCTGCAAAATCTGTGTTGTGCTGCGCCACCTGCGTCTCAAGCATACGCTTAATATAAAATTGTTTTGACAAAATACCCGCTACAATGAAATTTGTTTTTTTTTTCCATTAGAGTACTCGCATAACTTTGTTCATCCACCAGGCGTTGAAATGTTCATACGTTGAATATTGCTTCATTAAGGTTTCGTTGTTGACCATGGCGCAGAATTTGCAGTAGCTGTCAGTTTCGGGAGTGTATTGAGGCGAATGAATGACATAATGATTTTGCCAACGGAAGAAATTGTAATACTCCAACGGCTTTTTAATGAGGTTCACCATGGCTTGAGCGAGCTTCTTTGGTCCCAATCTTGCTGCATCCAAATACGACCCCGGAGGAAGGAATCTAAAACAACAAGTGAAACTAAAAAGACTTTACTCGATCGATACTTTCTTTTACTAACTGTGCGCGATAAAACAGACTTTTTTATGTATGTATTGTATATAATTATGCACATAAGTAATGTAATCAATGTAGGTATTGTCAACTGTAACATATTGCTTTTTTCGGATATCAATTCGTAAAATGATCGAATAAAACAAGACTACCGAAAGTCTGAAAAAAAAAAAAAACTGATAGTAAAGTAGGTAGAAATTTTTATTCGTATGTTTCCCACGTCATATGATTATTATCAGACGTTACTTTCTAATGTTATTGATGTCCAATCATCATCATTCACAAGCTTCTCTCCCGCTGCTAGGTATAGGCCTCTCTCTTATGATAGATGTTTATAAAAATTAAGTTTAGTCATAGGATCATCAAACCAGAACAGTGAACACCCGTAGCTACTCATTTAACAGGTATTTTAGAAAAAAGGGAATACTTTACCTTGAATAGTTAGCACCACCATACACAATGGGTACAGTATTGTAATTAAGAGCATAAAGTACCTTTTCCGTTACATAATCATCACTAAACGAGTTTTCGAATGCTAAATAAAAATAATAGTGTTTCTGTATGGTTCTGAGACATCGCTCCATTATTTTTTTAGGACATTGGTGATCACCACATTCGCCGTAAATATCAACTTTTAAGTAATATTTGCCCAAATATTTCTGCAGCGTTTTCACAAACTGTTCTCTTCGACTGTTGGAGTCTTTACTGGAGCACATCCACGCCGCGGCCTTGTCTTTACTTTTAAGTTTCTGTTTGAGTTTCTCTCCGATGGGAGCCATGTACTGTGGGTTTATCCAGGACATATTTTCTTTAGGACCTATTACGCGGTTCTCGGAGTCTCTTACGATGACGTAGCCCCAAACTACATCGGAATTCAGTTTATACGTCCAAGTCCAATTGAAGAATCCATTGAAGACATTGGTACGGAACGGGCTATTCGCTGCCGACTCTATGTTGGCGAACACGTATTTTTGATGCGGAAGCCTCTCCAGCGGCCGATCTCGGTTGAACAGCATCTGCGGTAGCTGAGGGCCGTTGAAGGCGATCACATCGAATTCTGTGTAAGCTCCCAATAATCCCCTGTTCCCAGTTACGTAACAATTAGTCCATTCACATGATCTATTTACAAAAACTGAATTTCCTTCTCCAAAGTAAATGAACGGGAATTTTTTTGGACTGGTCCACAACAATATGAATTTCATCGGAATACGTGGTGGCGTTTTAATCTGTTTGGACGGTTTGTTTGTGGTCCATTTGGAAACAAGATCTTGGGCTTGGGGTTCCAGATTGAAATCTAATATAGGTGTTTGATTAAAATGAGCGTAAATGGCGAAGTAGCTGACGCAGAACAAACAGAATACCACGCAAGAGTAATTCGAAAATTTGTGTCTCAGAATGTTAAACAGTATTTTATGGTAGAACGACATCGTTCTTTCTCTCTCTGCGTTTCCTACACTTGTGCCTATGTTTCTAAACGCTACGAAGCCAGCACACTGACGCGAACTTGGCAGCACTTACATAACGACTATCATAAATGAAAAGTTTGTAAACAGATTTTTACAAACTTCCTCGAATGGAATGCAGTTCGATTTGTTTGCATATTTCACAACATGCCGTCTTTTATGGCTATATTAAAATTCATAGTTCTTGTGGATTTATAATTATGAAAAAGTATAGTAAGTGTAGTATTATGTTATAAAAGTATGGTGTTAATAAAATGCAGACCTACTCTTTATTTTTTCTCAATTTAGTAAAATCGTAGACTTGTTTGTAAAAACGGCTCAACGAATTCGTGTGAAATTTGGCCGGGATGACACTTTTTATCTCGAAAAATGAACGAGTAATAATCCTGTAAGGATGGCGAGTGAATCCGCGGGATGCCGCCTTTTGTATAGATAGGTATAAGCCACATGGTGGTGAGCCCAGTCCTCCTCACTCTGAAAAATTTTACTAGCTTTGTCGCACCGTCTCAGCGCTTTGACCGCGATTTCCCAGTTTTCTCCATTTTACCAGAAGAATAACTCAAAATGATCATCTTCTTGATCATCATGAGCATCGACTACGACGCCAATGATGATCAAGATTCAAGAACCTTTTCAGCCGTTTACTCGTGAAAATGAAACAATCAGATAATGGTGGACAGATACAAATAAAACACAAACTAATTTCTTAATTAAGCTATAATCAAAGGTGTTGCAGAACTTGCAGAATTATATAAAATATATATGTATATCTAAATATAATATACTCAACGAAACAATTCAACGCAAGAAGTTCAATCGTTTTGGCGGGTCGGCCAACTTTACTGAAGAGTTGTGTACAACTTTAATTTTTTGTTTTGTTTTTCTTTAGTCATGCCAAGGTCTAAAATACATACTGAGAATTGGTTGCTCTGCAGAAAGATGCGTAGATATGGAATGAGGTAGTTAGCCCCAGACCTTGACGCTCTGGTCCCAGGAGCAGCTGGTCATGGCGACGCCGTTGGGAGAGAGCGAGATAGATGTCACCCGGTTTTCGTGCGCGTTCAGAGTACCTAGAAACGAATATTTGTACTTTGAGGACTGTACCGGACCCAGTCGCAAGGTACCTGGACCAAGTTGCAGGTGAACCTGCTACTTGGTCTGGCTCTCGGCATAGGCTAACGTGGCAAGCTATATGGTATAACTGAGCCTTCTCTTTATATTTATGATATTATTCCTACATTTCCATTTAAATACCCTATATTCGATATTCATACTGGTGGCAGTGGTGGCCACACACCATTTGTATTCCTATAATCCACGCCACCTGATTCTGTGTGTAAAGCCCTTTCTCCGCACGCTATACATAGTTTCCCTGCCTACTACCGGGGCAAAAATATGCGTCACGTAAATAAGAGTTCCTTTTGACCATTTTGGTACGGAACCTTAAAATTAAATACGCCAGTGTTACGAGTATGTGTCGCCCAGTGACAATAGATTAAGCTATAATTTGGGTGTGGCGTATTCTAACCACGTCTAATGTTGTTTTGATAGTCATGCCTAGAATTTAGAATGTACGGCGCTTGCATTGGACATGAATGAATAATAAATGAATTAATCATATGTTAAAATAATGTTTGGACCGATGACCGTATACAAAATCAAATTATATTCATACCATAAGATGATAAGTTTATCTTTTGAATAAGGTACCTACTTACCTACTTAGGTACTTCATTTACATTTTGGTTAGTACAGTAGTGTAGTTATAGTGTAGTTAGTATTTGATCATTTTGTGTAGATTTGTTCTGTTCTGATGTATCGTATGGGGCATAATGGCATCTCTGTAAATATTGAACTATGAAAATTAACGTGGTTTTGACACATTTTGCTGTTCAAGACGGGAGTTCTTACGGAATACTGATTACAAGAGAGATGCGATCGAGAGCGCGTTTCGCCTGTTATGTCACTCCTTGAAAATATCACCGAATGTGATTGAAACTGTCCGAGTATAGTCTGAGTATCCAACTCAACGTTTCGTGATTGCTCCTGCGTTCATAATTACAAAATCAATTTTTTATGAAAGTGACAAAACACCGTGACACAATGAACTGCTTGGTCACAAATAACTACATCGCTAACAAGAAAATCCTAAATTGAAATTATAACGTTGTTTTTTACGGCGTTATCGTAGCAAAAACTTTTACTTTTTCAAACTGATATGAATAACTTAGTCCTAGCTCCTAAGCTTTAAGCTACTTAATCTTACTTCCCCTAAGTTACTTATAATCTTGCAATTAATCAAACTGATGGAAACATAGAGGTGCAGTCAACTTTTCGCTTACATAACGAGGTAATCTCAAGTTATCCTGATCCGACTAGTCCTATCAAACCACTCGTACCGCCTGACTTGATATAGGTACACCTGTCAGAATAAATATTAGTTAACATTGTATGTGTTAAGAGCTCTGTAGGCATAAATGTGCCTATCTTATCAACCTTACCTTGTAGTTGCAGTTAACCGGTTAATCGACTGGAAAGTTCCAGATGCAATCAACTGAGTGCTGTTCTTTTGTTTTTTACCTGTATGTTTAACTTTCAGCGTGTCCCAGGAGTGCACAGCGTTGTCATCCGATCCGGCGAGGAGGTACCGCCCACTCAAAGATAGACCTGCAAAAATGGGCGTTTGAGAAGCACACAGGTGCCTATATTAACCAAGTAGAGACTTTAGACCAGGGCTGGCGAACCAACGGCACGCGTGCCATTGATGTCATGATTATCACAAAGTTATAATTGTACGCAAGTTACGCAACGTAGGTACTGCGCACTACATTTTTTAGTGTATCGATTTGTAATTTGAGATTTGTCTTAGAGGCAATTTCAGGGTTTTGCGCTCGTTTAAAATATGATAGTTCAGAAACCTCGACACGCGAGTTTTCGCTCTGACAGCTATTTTTGCTTATGGGACCGCGTGAAGTCAAGATTTCACAAATCCTGATTATAGTCCAATCCAAGCATGAAAAATGCTCATGGAATCGAGGTAGCTACCTCGTCGCCTGGCATTCGTAATCCGGTGCCTGATTTTATCATTATTTAAAACTCGTTTTTTAATGCGCTTGTATTTTTGGAGACCTTGAAGCATAATTATTTTTGGCTTTTTCTCTACGCAAACATGAAAAGGTCGTTGACTTGCCCGGAGAAAGTTCGCGGTAATAAGTAGGTAGGTATTGGCTTAATTTTAAAATTTCTTGTGTAGGTAGGTATGTGTATTCTTTATAGTTAATCTATATCTATTAAATTCAAATTCCTGACTAATATAAAAAAGTCAGAAAAATATGAACACTGAACAACCGACGGCGACGACCAGGAGAAATTCTTGGCTATGTGCAAAATGATTATTTCAGACATTAGTCAATAAAGTAGGTCAAACAATTAAATTTTAAAGATTGAAATGAGAAATAATATTAAATTAAGTTGTTAACTCCTGTTTTTTTTCAAATTCTCAATTTTATTATTCAATACAATAGATAATTTGAAAGATTCAATAGTAACAGCTTACGCTGGTAGATCTGCCTGGAAGAGATCGCGCTTAGCGATGAGGCCGCCAGTTTTTGCACTAGTTTGAAGTGTTACCTATTGTCCTTTTGTTTGTAATATCTGGTGTGAAGGATGTGAACAATAAATAGTTTATCTAGACTTGCAGGCCGAGCATAGACTTGCCACAAAAAAATTGTACTTACTTCTTCCGATTTTATTCCGCGAAAAAGATACAAACATAATATCATCTAAGTATATTCTATGCGCTCGTCATCCTGAGATATAAGATGTTCTGTTTTCTTCTAGGCAAGCGTACTCTATCGTAGACCGAATCTTTGCTTACCATCAGGCGAGGTGGCGGTATCATATGATAGAATAAATAAAATAATCATATACTTACTTATTTGCCCTGAAATTTAGCTGGAAGCTTTGCCCTTCAAACCATTTAGCCCCATGTTCACCAAAATGTAACATGGCGATTATTACTGTAACCGTCTATTGTTGACATTTAACTTATTGAATAGTTGTCAAAAACAGTTTATAAACAAAGGTAATCGCTTTGTTAAGTTTTGGTGAAGTCCGGTGCTACCGAGACACGGGCTACTGACCGCAGCTGGTGAACCCGCTGGCGCCGGGCGGCGTGTAGTGGCCGAGCTGCTGGTCGCTGCGCAGGTCGAACATGCGAGCCGTCTTGTCTTCGGACGCGGTCGCGAACGCGTGTCCGCTGTTGTGGAACTGGAAGCAATTCAATTCTATTCTTAAATTATATCATACAACCCGGAGTGTGCCTACGAAATAATAATAACTGTTTGAGCGGACAATTGCAATAAAAATCTGCCTAAGCGAAAACTCGTATGTCGAGGGTTCAATAGTAATGACGAGTGCTCATATAGTACGTATCGTTACTTGCAACTTTTACTATGCGACCAACACTAAAATCGCAAAAGAAATAAATCAGCTGTCACACAGAAAAATGTTAATGTCACTTGACAAAATATAGAAAACAGCTGATTTTTTTTCGCGATTTCAGGATTGGTCCCATAGTAATAGTTGTTCACAATGATGAGTATCTACTATGAGCCCATTTCATTAAATATAATTAATGTGCTACTTTTTATTTTAGAAAATAAATAATTACCTAACGTCCATACCTAACTCATAGCTCCCCCCACTAGGATACTTGTAACCTGTGTCTTTGTGTGTTCATGGAACACACAAAGACAAGGACAACTAACATCCAAACCCAGAGCAGTTTATTTAAATGCGGGTGAAACCGCAGGGCGCAGCTAGTATAAGACTGTAGTAAGTATATCTGTATAGACTTACACAAACGCTGTTGACGTCCGCCTCGTGGCCAAAGAAAGTCTGCTTCGCCTTCTCGTCGCGCACGTCCCAGAGCTTGCAGGTGCGGTCCACGGAGCCCGTCACATACGACTTCATGTCTGGAAAACATTGCCACCGCCAAATATAACCTAGCAACTGTATAGTTATAAGAAAAGGGTATACTAAGCCGAAAACGGCCTGTAGTACCCAGTGTACCCACTCATCTTTATGAACAACTTTCACTACGGAACCAATCCTGAAATCGAGAAAAAAATATCAGCTGTTCGATATATTTTGTTAAGTAACATTGACATTTTTCTTTGGAACAGCTGAAATATTTTTCTTGATTTCATAGTTGGTTCAAAATTATAAGTACTATGAGCCCTTTTCGGTTTAGCATACCCTTTACCTATAGCCCTGTATAGGTATTTTAACGGTAACCAAACTAGTCTAACCTCTAACTCAAGTGACACCGTCCAGCAACACTCGAGCGGTTACTGCTGACCGGTTTGATTGTGAATTTGCTCACAATCTTAGATTTATTTTTTCGTAGCTACATATTTCAATGGGAGAGAGAATGATGAAAATCCTACCAATTTTCAGCTGGGTGCGAATTATTGTAACATCACTCCTATTTTTTGGTCTAATTTGAATGGATTAGGTATGGACTGTAGAACCTACTCAAATTCAAATTCAAAATATTTATTATCAGACACATTAGTCCATATCAGGCAAAAATAACAATTACAATTACAATACAACTAACACACACATTTAAGGATATCTTCGTTAGCCAGTACATGAACCATATAACAATGATACTGTTTGATTGTAAATGTGCTTCCAATCTGAGATTTTTTTCGTAGCTATTTGTAATGAAAGAGAGTGATGCAAATTGATCATAACGTTACCTGGGGCCAGCGAGATGGTTACCACATCTCCAGCGTGAGCGTCGAACTCCATTTCTCGTTTGCCAGCTTCCAGGTCCCAGACACAGCTGCAATAGACAACATTATTCATGATTTTACTCTATACTGTAAGTATACGTACTTATCTACTCCATTACAAACTATAGGCATATCTGTGCATTGTACAGTCAGTAATTTTTGAAAAACACCTACTTATGCTGATGTGGACTCAAGTGATTGTTAATCATGAAGGTAGGTACATTTATACGAAGTAGTCCACCTATAGCACCCGTCCGAATAGCATCTGCACGAAGAGCACCCAGCCTAGTCCACGAAGGGCACCTATCCATTTTTTTGGTAGGTGCTCTTCGTGGATTCAAATTTATTTTTACATAGGTACATTTATTTTTTTACATTTTTTTTAATTTTTTTTTACTAACTCCGTCACTGACTTTACAAAAACAATTTCCAACATCGTCGCATAAACACCACTCCGTGATATGTTTGAAATAAGTAGGACGTGTTGATAAACACAAGGACAAAAAACCAGGCTCACATTTTCATGTCACCAGATCCAGTGAGGATATGTGTGTCGTCCAAGAACCGGCAGCTGCTGAGGAAGCCCTCGTACCCGGCCAGCTCACGCACCATCTTGGCGGCGCCCGTGGCGTCACGGTTGTTCACGTCGTAGATGGTGCACATGTTGTCCATACCTCCGCATGCTAGAGAATATTAAACGAGCTCAATAAGCAGCAAAAACAAACCACAGCAAGAGCAGGAGGGGCAGCAGCTTTGAGCAGGACTCGCGGATGTGAACTAAAGAATTCCAATAGCGGAGGAGTCAGGCCGTGGAGTTTTAGTGGGTTGGACGGCACAATACATAACTGCATTTACGTGCGCATATCTCCACGAAAAAAGGGCCATATTCAGTATTCCCTCTTCAAGTCATGCTCCTCATGTTGGAGGTCTTCAGATGTAATCGGCGAGATCTAGCTCACTCACGGATGTATTCGGATCTTGACTTGTAGCAAGCTAGCCAGTATGTAATTACTCATAATAATAAAATAAGACAGAAACAGAAATACTAATAGCAATATTATGCTATTAGTATTTCTGTTTGATAAAATCCAAACTAATTGATAATTTCGTATTCTCAGAGTGGTTTTGCGTGAAGGTTCTTTATAAAAGTAAGAAGAGAGAAACCGGTAAGTATACTTATAGATATAATATAAGTACTTAAGGTGTTCGATTACAAATTTTCAAGTCTTTATTTTGCTATGTAAAATGTATAAGGCACTTCAACGATAAATCGGCAAGTACCATGTCGTACACACAAAATACGCCGCTGTAAAGGAGCGAAGCAGTCTGCAATAACGTTTTGTATTATAGTACTTACACTTCGATACAAATATAAGTTACATAGGTACTAAACGTAAGATAGACCAGTACCTTAGTATTATGTGCCAGTCAGTTATAGGGATGGCGAACCATTTGCACGCGAAAAAGCATTTTGCCCGCCCAATATCCACAAATTTAATATTGTTAGACGGCGTGCCTATGGCCTCATGAAACATTTCCTTTACAAACAATTGTTGATCATCCTTGGTCTGGCACATAGTAAGTATTAATGATTATGGAACCAGCCCGCCTAGCATGAGCCTATTACCTATAGCGCCTAGCGTGTAGCGTACCGTGAACAAACTGTCTTGTCACTGTTTGAATTTTATTAAAATAAGCGTAGTGAGTTCACGCGTAGAGGGATAAAGCTAACAGATAAATTAATTTGTCACTTTCTCGAGGGATAGAAACGGTTGAAAGATCCACGGCTTCAGATTTCTCATGGGGTCCTATTTTGGCGATTGACCGCCACTGTCGCTCTTGTTAGAAATGTCATAAGTGCGAGACTGTGGTATAAGACTGACCGAGATAATCTCGAGCGCGCTAGAATAGGGCTCCAGGGCTCGTACTAGGCGGGCTGAAAGTACCTACTGTGTAGGTGTGTGTACCGTGTACGTGTGTACTATGTGTGTGTGGTTACCAACGAAGTTGCCGGAGGGCGCGAAGGCGACGCTCATGACCCAGGCGGAGCGAAGTGGGATCACCTGCACCTTGTTCCCGCTGTACGTGTCCCAGATGATGAGCTTGCCGTCCAGCGAGCCCGTCACGCAGTGCCTGTACACCAAACGTTATACGTTAACGATACGATACGATCTTTTACCAATTTAAATAAGTAAATAAAGTTTCATACTCATAGCTCCCCATTAGGATTTCCTGTGTCGAGGATGCCATGTACCATGTACCTACACTACACGAAGACAACCGACACCCAGACCCAAAGCAGATATTTAAATTCATCATTCAAACATATGCCCGGCCGGGAATCCAACCCGGGACCTCTTGCTAAAAAGGTGGACGCACGTAATTGACCATTAAACGTCGGCAATTATTATAACTGTGACCACCGACGAGACCGTATTACGGTTTTTTTAATTCTTTCGATAGAACAAATATGTTTAGCTGAAAAAAATCCACGGGAAAGATCTCAATTACCTACTAAATAATGACGTACATATCTTACAAGTTACGCAAAGAAACCTTTTATAAATGCTTATTTTTTATTAGGACAGCGTCTGTCATCGGCAGAACTGTCACGCGGCATAACAGTCATCGGCAGAACCTCCGCTATTCAGGCAGAATAGCCACGCGGCGTAGGGTGACATTACCATAGTTAACTACGTTGCCATACGGCTGTACTTGCTCGTAGGATTTGTTTGGAGCACACAGAAACAGGACAAGCTGCACTAGTTAGTGCTATTGTTTTATAACACCAAGACCCAGAGCTGGATACCTACTCCAAAATCTGCGCGGCCGGGTATCAAACCCGGAACCTTTATTATACGTCTTAGTTTTATTATACCTTATACGTCTTGGCTTTGGCCGTAAAGTTACTGAAAATAAGCTTATGAAGTGACAAGTGAAAAGCATCACCCATTAGTTGGATATATGATGAATATATTCCTTTTTCCAATTCAGTTAGTGAGATGTGGAGCTTATATTTATGTGTTACCCGGGACTGTCAAAGTGAATATGTAAGCCTCCTGGGCAAAGTTAGTCTGGGTACTCCTCCCCCGAACCGTTCCTATTGCTGGCCAGGTGTATTCAACGATTGTTACCACACCGGCACTTAACATCAAGTGCGTTGTGGTCAAAGGACTGCCCTGGCTATAGTGGCTAACCAGCAGACCAGGGTTAGCTAGGAATAAAAACTTCGCTATTTGCAAGATCGCTACAAAAAGGTATTTTCGCGTTTTCATTACTTACCTGTTGTCACCGCTGTAGTGAACAGAATTCACTTTGTTGATATGCCCTTTCAATGACTTCTTGGTGACGAGACGGATCTTCGGCAAGTCGCCGAGGTCCCCGCACTTATCAGCTAGCTTCGCATCGGCCACTTTTTCTTGTTCAGCCTGTAATCCAGACCATACATTGCTTCTTACACTTGTCTACGATATGGGATTACTTTACTTACTTTTGTAAAATAAATGGGACTACGTTAATTTATTGATTTGTTCACCTTCGCTTTGTCTATGAGATCCGTGAGTTCTTTCTTGAGAGCAGTAGTCTCAGGATCATCTTTAGGCATGTTTCTATCTTTTATAAACCACCTTTGAACACGAACTACCACTAGTTCACTAGCCCGTAGCGCTTGCTGATCTGACCATAGCTCCAAGCCCAGTATTTTAATCTTATTACTCAAATTGGATTTTGTTTTCCTACTTTACTGAAGCTTTATAAGTGAGGGCGCTGCGTTCCACGACAGGTATGCCATCTAATTAAATAGCTTGTATGATGTGTGGTATTCTAACGCAACTAGTCGCTGTACTATGCGCAAGATCATTTTATCAGGATTACGGATTGAGTACAACTAGTACAAGTAATTAAATTAAACATTTGAAAAGCTCAATTAAGAAAGAGCTCATAGTCTTAATACGCTCATTGATAAGAATAATCACGTTCGAGTCTCCTTTCAAACAAGGAAGTTTCTAGTTTTACTAGAAGTCTCTTACTTTCTTTATCAAACCTTATTTGTTCAAAAATTCTAAAAAAAGTAGATTGTACCGCGACGATCAATGTTACAGCCGAAGCAGTCCAAGCATGACCGATGGACACAGATTTCACTGCGCCAATTTTTTGACCGAATCTTTTGTAGAGTTAGTACCTATTGTCTACGTAAGATGCTTCAGGGTGGTACCTAACTGGAACTGGTTACGTAGCAGAAAATGGACTCCGATAAATATATGCATTTGTGGATCCAGGGGTGCAGGACAAGGGCGTCGCCAGCTTATGATTAAGGGGGGGGCAATGGGGCAATATTATGGAGGATAAAAAAAATAAACGCCGCGCCGAGAGCATAAAGCGTTACACTTTGGAAGTCTTTGCCTCGATGACGATTGTAATAAGAACGGTTCTAATATCAATCAAAAAAACTTCACAAGCCCTCGACAGCACAATAGAGTCGGGACAATTTAGACATTCGAGGGTACCTACAGTAATTTCCACCCAGTTGAAAATTGGTAGGATTGTTTGAAACACCATCATAAATGAAATCTAAAAAGTCACCATCGATCCGAAACGTGCAAAAAATCTTACTCCGGGTAGAAGGTCACCAAAATGGGTTTTTCGCGATTTTCTCAAAGACAATTCAAGCTACTACGAAACTGTTCAAGACAAGTATGTTCTCTATAACATTCCCTAGTACTTATTGCTTTTAAATGCATGTTGGTAGAACTCATGGTTTTTGAGATATGTTGATATTCATTTCAGACCAGGCCAAAAAAATGACAATTTCTCTTAAGAAGCCTCGGTTAGCAGTAGATCATATCACAAGTTTGTAAATGAGTTTTCCTCAAGTTTTCAACATCGCTAAATCTGACAATCTCAAGAAACACTTTGAAAAATGACTCTTTGTGGCTCAAATCGGATAAATGATGATGATGGCTGACAAAAAATTTTACCTCTCGTATCTCGGAAACTGTAGAATGATATAGAGGGGTACACCCGACTTTTGAAATGTAGATCAAATTTTTGGGGAAATGATAAAAAAAGATAGTCGCCATCGCCATACAAAAAAGTTTGACAGTCATACAAATAAACAAAAAAAAAAAGGAAATGCTTACAGCTATGGAACTGCTGTAGATGGATGGAATGTACTTTAAGAAATATTATAGAGGTTCATAACGACAATCGAGATTCGGAAACAAAAATCCAAGATGGCGTATTTCATGTTTTCGTCAAATTCCAGTGGATCTTCCCCAGTGATCCTATGAGGGTGATATTTTGGATCTGGATCTACATATTATTACACTGTTTAATGGTCTTGCGTTTTGGCAAATCTGATAGAGTCGTGATGAAAATGGCGGCGATTTTAAAAACGGATGTCTAAATCTTAATGTTATTCTGAATATTTCAATATTTTCTACAATTTATATTAAACCTTTCGAATTTATTAACGTTTTGTCATGCGATGCGGAATTTATTAATAGGTAAGGAAGTGAATTGCTCGCACTTTGGTCGCTTTGCGGCTAGCTACATTTGATCTCTAGGGGGGGGCAACTGCCCCCCCCTGCCCCCCCTTGGCGACGCCCTTGGTGCAGGAGGAAGACGAGGGGGCTTAAGCAAAAGAACTTCTCCCCGCCCCCACCCCCCATAGAAAATCCTGAAACCGCTACTGCATACATGCGTACCTCAGACTTAGTCTGGGTATGTCGATTTCTTTCGCGATTTTTATAAATTGTATCATCATCAACCTCTGTCCACCTACTGAATACGGATCTCCTCTTTATCTTTCTGTGCCAGTCTCTGAAGTAGGTATATATGTACCTATAAATGGTAAAAAAACCTTTTTTTTCTTTACTTATAATGAATAAATCCGCATTTGCCCACCAACTCGTCTGTTGGTAAGCGATTTCTTTTTAGTTTTTTACTCCCAATTATGTAGATTATTCTTATTCGCAACCTTTTATCCATTGTTTCAAAAAAGCTATGTTGATTTACAAACGTTACTGACGTACGATCTACTACTTATCTAACAGTCACACAAATACACCAACATTGCATGTACAGGGTTTTAAGGAAAGGGTATGCTTAGCCGAAAAGGGCTCATTGTACTCACCATTATGAACAACTTTTACTATGGGACAAACCCGGACCAATTAACCAATTAACGAAAACAATTCAAACCAATTAGCGAAAACAAAATCAGCTGACACTTGTTAAAATGTATGGAACAGCTGATTTTTTTAGATAATTCTGGGTTGTTCCCTTAAAAGTTGTTCCTACTGACGAGTAGATACTATGAGGTCTTTTCGGCTTAACATACCCTTTCTGTATAACATACCCTTTAGCATACCCTTTGTGTATATGTAGCTATGCAGAACAATCTGTGTTGTAGGTAATTTCGATGATCGACAAGTAACCAATATTGTACCTTTTGTTGTAAATAGGAACACTCATGACTCACGTAATATTTGCGTCGGATCCGAGCTTCGATCACATTCGGTGATCTTCATCAGGAAGATTACAAGCGTGACGCCCTCGTGGTCGCGTCCAGCCTGGCATAGCCTTTCAAAACCACGTTAGTTTACATAGTAAAATATTGTACCTACTAATGATCTCTGATCAAATTTGATCTGAGCTAATGATCTGTTGAGAAAACTAACATGTAAAACATTTTCATCGGTGTTATTATAACATACACGCGTTACAAGCGTTACATAAAACAGCACGATCTTAATTGACGATTTCAAATGAAGAGTTCATTGGGTTGGACACAGAATACGTTATAGTAGGTACGTTTGGCTACCGATTTGATAACATCACAAATAATTGCTAAATGATCGATGTGAGACGGCCCAAGCTGGACATGATAGCCAAGTCGATATTAAAATTTAGCAAGGTGCCATGGTCAATATAACACAATGTTGGGTTGGGACAGACAAACTTAGCTCGATTCAAATGTTTTTATAGACGTTCCCGTGCCTCGTGTAACGGAGGTAACGGTAGACTTACTTTTCTTATTCTTCTGGGCATGACACTTTCATTTCACGGTGTATTAACTTTTCTGAAAGTAAACCAAAAGAAGTAGGTACCGATCGAGAGCGCTCACTTTCCTGTCGTAATCAATTTGTTGGGTTTCTTCGTGATCGGCCGCAGTCTGTCGATAGAGGCCTCATTGGAAACATGTTGGGACACCGCTGGTCCCCCCTCAAATGCTGTGCGTGGGGGTTTGCCTTGTTAGTAGCGCTCAGACCGGGTGTACTATCCATAGAGACTCAAGGGTTTTGCAGTAAGGATACTACGGAAGACTGCACGTGCAAAGCGCAGAATCTATACAAAAGAGGTAAGGAAATACTATTACAAGTAGGTATTTATGTGCTTGGATCTGTTGACGACCGGTGTGGTGGTGGTGGGTACCGGTATAGCACGTCTGCTTTGAGAGCAAGAGGTCCCGGGTTCGATGCCAGGCCGAGCAGATTTTTGTCGTCTCGCGTTTGTTCGCCGTCTCTCTTGATGGTGAGCAACGATGCGGATATTTGAATGATGAATTTTAATTTAACTAATGTAAAATTAGTCTCAATATCTGTACGTGGCAATCCTGACACAGATAAAGCTATGTAGTTCTGTGTGTGCTAAATGTACCTATTTATACTCACCTACGACCGTGTTTGCGATGTTTCTGCTTTGCGAATTGAGCCGGCTATCACCACAACAACATTTACAATTACTTACCAAAATGTACTTACGTACCTAAACCGTAATGGTACTCAAATGACTGTGCAAGTCAAGGTGCCATTCACCTGGTAATATTAGTAAGTACCTATCAGAAATCGCACAGTGGCAAATCTTAGATATGCTCACAGCATTCTCATATTACCAGGGATCTTGTACATATTTGTAGCTCTGCGGATACACAAGGTATCGCAGGTTGTCAATACAAGAAAGTATGTTGGCGTAATTTGAATAACTTCTCTCACACGGCTCTAATGGTTTACTGGAAAATCTTGTATAGTAGGTACCTATATCTTCCTTTCTACTTGATCTAAGATGTAACTACTTAGGTCTGTTCGGGTGAAATTTTGCTACTGAATTTTGAATCACTTCCCGATATCCGTATTAGGGTATTACAGTATTAGGGAGAGAACCTCTCGTCCCAGCCGCCGCCGTGGGAGGCGCTCCGGGCGTCGGGGGTCACGTGACGACCTCCGGCCACCGTAGACGCGGGCCTGTGGACGGTGAGCTATTGGGCTAGCTCGCTGTCCGTCCGTCTTATGACGACACAGGTCGTGTCGACGGCGCGTTCGTGTTCCACGCGCGCCTCAAAGAGATGTCAGCAACATGGAAGGGGCCCGAGAGGGCCCATGCCCGTCGGGGCTGCGGGTAGAAGTTACCGCGGCCTCGGCGTCACAAGGGCGTAGAAGGAACATGGGTGGTTTTTGGTCAAAAGTCTGACACTCCCTTCCGCTCTGCCCAAGAGTGGGAGGGGTCATTTGATGATTTCCCACCCCCCAAAAAAAAAAAAAAAAAAAAAAGGGTATTACAGTATTAGGGATCTTCGCGATGAGGGTCTTAGATGTTTCGTAACGAAGTTTTGTTAACCCGCTGTGTGAAGTTTATCACTCAGATCAAGTAGAAAGGGTTCAACTTAATAAAAAAATTTGGTTTTTTGGATTCAACTTTTCATGTATTATAATAATTCTACATTACAACATTTTGGCAACTCAGATCAAGTAGTTGATCTGAGTTTGGTTTAAAATCGTCACAACATTGGCTCAATATATAAAACGTATAAAGTTAATGGTAACCAAAAAAAAGTAAGTAGTCTATTTTCAGTAGATGTCAGTGTCATTATGTACTGTCAAAGTCAAAATAAAGCAAACCACGCTCATGAAATTAGGAAAATCCCCACTTGAAGCTGTTTTAGATACTTTTAGATAAAGTTTTTTGAAAGTCACCTTAAAGCGACTACACACGACCCTAAAATCACTGGCAATATCGGGACAGTGGTGGGGAGGACCCTAGATCGTATCATAAATCGCCTCGTGTGTAGGCAAATCCTACCCGATTTTTATCGTCCCTAAATCGCTCCGAGCGAGCTCACGATTTAGGGACAATTATCGTCTAGGGAGCGTTGTCAGTACGTGTGTAGCGAAATCAGGATTGATTACTACGCAGTCTGTGCTTGAGTGCCGCGACGATACGACGTGCTTGCGGCTATAATTGTTTATTTCGCGCGAAAACATGGCGAAGGAGAAAGATCGAGAAGCGTGGACCAAAGCTATCGATCTATTCAAGGATTTACCATATTTGTGGGATAAAAAACATAAAGATTATTTCAACTGCGACATGAGACAGGAGGCATTCAAAATGCTATTGCAAGTTTATATATATAATTATATGCTATTGGTTAGGTGGCACCGTAGTAAGTGCCAAAACAATGCCTATTTTCTGCTATTTTGTGGGTGTCGGCGGCATCTCGAAACAACTAGCAGTCTGTTGCACGGTCGGTTTCGTACTCACTGGCAGGGAAGTGTGTAGAGTAGTAGCCGATTTCATCCCCACTACCGCTGTCCCGACATCGTCAGTGATTTTAGGGTCGTGTGTAGTCGCTTTTATGGTTTTGGTTTTTTTGCTTAAGTGTCAGTTTATTTTTACTTTTCTAGGCATTTGATTTTCATCCAATATTCAAACTGTCTAAACAATTCGACGGATATACGACGATTCACAAATCAATGGAAAGAAAGAGTATGTAAGAGAGTAGTTTCTTTCTGATGTTTCGCGCCATAGGACACTTCCGACCGAAATTGCTTTCCAGAGCTAGCAACACTGACGTGATTAAAAGTTTACGATTACGATAGGAACCTATGAAATGCAAATTGCAAAAAGGATTAATTAATCCTTCATAGTAAAAGTTTACTGATCTGAAAGCTTTTCAAAAACATATTGATCAGATAATGAACAAAAGTAATTATCAGTTCAGTAAACAAAACAGAGAGAGATAAAGTATGACGACCAACGACCATTTCGGTGCGATACTAGCATGTTAGGTACACAATACTGATATTATTTTGCTGAAACAAAATCATGCGCTCAACCGGGAGTGATCTCATTTACTGAAGGGGCACTGGGGGCCCGGGTGGCGGGAGGAACTACCGGTCGCCTTATCGCCACGTCACGTACACTAGTTCTAAAAGCTTATCGGCTTGGAAGCGTATCTGGAGCGAGCATTGCCCACCAGCCACCAGTCTTTCTTTGGCCGCGGGCTGTTTAACGACTCCCGTTTAATGTGCTACCGACGGAAGTAAATTTAAACAAATCGCAGTTTGATCATGGATCAATCTGGAAGGATGCTAGCACTGTTTGGTGTGATTTTATTATTCGGCTGTAGAATAGAAGCATCTGGTAAGTTATCTTAATTAATATCTTGCTGGTGTATTATACCTACTGTTGCTATAATTTATTGAGTATCTACTTAAAGATGCTGCTATAATTTAGTGTTTAATTAAAATGTGTGTGACATCATTGATCTTCGTTGAGTCTGTTTTAGTGATTGCTAAAGCTCTGCTATTATCTTATACATTCATTATGTATTATTGTTACTGACATGCTCAATATATTGTGCAATATATTATTTTATTGT
The DNA here is from genome assembly GCA_949125135.1 of Alcis repandata. Taxonomy (NCBI): domain Eukaryota; kingdom Metazoa; phylum Arthropoda; class Insecta; order Lepidoptera; family Geometridae; genus Alcis; species Alcis repandata. The sequence goes on from OX421221.1 coordinate 19,760,322, forward strand.
AGTTAATGACTTTTAATAACTTCTCACTCTAACAAAGAAGGAAAGAAATATGAATTCTTGTGATTTCGATTCTGACTCCTGTAAGGCAACTTAGATAGTTGATAATTATGGTTGTTATGAAGGCAATACTATACTTATATGCAATAGATATTTATTTTAATTTATTAATTTTTCCAGCAAGCCATAAAAGCTAAAAACAAACTAAAACATCCAACAAAACATTTTATTTCAATGCTCCTTTCAACCTACCTTTAAAATAATTATGATTTTGTAATAACGGTTACTACATACTTAAACATATTTTATGCAAGAATAAGCAGTTGTAGTAAAATAAAAAACCTGTAAAATATATTTCTTATTCTGTTGTTCATGATGAGCAATTTGCATTTATTCTACTTAAAAAAAATTAAACATATTATTTTATTTATTACAGTTGAAGTAGTCGTTCTCACGGTAGCAACAGAAGAGAACCATGGTTTCCAGAGGTTCATGCGCTCAGCCAAAGTCAACGGCATTGATGTCCAAGTCCTGGGAAAGGGCCAGGAGTGGAATGGCGGAGATATGAAATTCCCCGGCGGAGGACACAAAATTAACCTTCTGAAGGACAAATTAGACGAACTTGCTAAATCTGGAACAGACAAAATTGTATTATTTACAGACAGGTAAATATTCCCATTTTCCCAATTCCTCTGTGAGTTACAGTGATTAAGTTGCATTTCTTTTTTTTTTAATTTGCTCTATTGTATCAACTGTTATATTGCATTATTCTCTTGCTTTTCAGCTATGATGTGATATACACTGCAGGGATAGACAAAATTGTCTCAAAATTCAAGTCATTCCCTGACACAAGGGTGGTGTTCTCTGCTGAACCGTACTGCTGGCCAGATGCTTCCCGCGCTGCACTATACCCCAAGGTTGATGGACAAAACCCTTATCTAAACTCTGGAGGATTTATTGGTATGATTAAAATGAGTTTGTTGGTAACACTAAAACTAGTTTATTGGTAATAAATTAGTTTTGGAATGTTTACTAATATTATAAATAATAAAATGTTTACTTATATTTACAGGCTATATGTCGGAGATATTGGAAATACTGAATTACAAGAAGATTGATGACAAGACGGATGATCAGCTGTATTACACTCAGGTCTACCTTGACAGCAATGTGAGGGAACAGCTGAAAATTGCCTTAGATCACGACTCTGCCATCTTCCAAAACCTGAATGGTGCCTTATGTATGTATAACTTGCCATTTATTTTGAAACCTATTTAATAGCACAACAGAAAATCACATTGTTTATAAGAATCTTCAAGTCAAGGCTACGCCGGTATGGACTATCCTTCAGAAACCATTTATTTTTCCGGGATAAAATTAATATAACTCTCCTTTTTTGAGAGCATGTAAAAAGCGCCATATAATTAAATCAGGGACTCCAAAAAACCCCGGATGCAATAAATCAGCCCCCTCGGACCATTTAGAAAAATAGCGGCAATTTTGAATCCGCCATCTTGAATTTTCAACACCACCACAAAGTCGCAAAATTGATCAAGAGTCTGAAAAGGCATTGCATTCAAAGAAACATAAATATACTGGTTTGCAGTTTATTACCGCTGCAATATTTAGTAATTCTGAAAAATAGCTACCTATTGATTTGTGATGATTTTGTTTGTGCAGTGACCCAATTGTGACCCAGTTGTGGCCTCATATAGTAATAGGCACCAATCTTACCTATCTTAAGTGAAACCAATTCTCCCATTTGTTAATACTAATAATAAACTTTTATGCATACTAATAGTGAATAATGTATACTATTAGTATGATTAAATGTATATGAATATGAATACCTATTTTCTTATTAATCTTCCTAGCTTAGTCTTGAAACCTTCAGACACTTGATGTTACTGCTAGGCATAAATGGCTATTGCACTTACATATGGCCGAATTGATTATATTGAGTTCTTATTTTTATGTTGTAGCCGATGTTGAGTTGAAATCAAATACCACCGAAGACTGGCCATATCTCGAAAATGTGATCACCAAAGAAAGGCCACTCATAATCCACGGCAACGGACCTGCAAAGCTAACTCTCAACAATTTTGGCAACTACCTAGCCAAAGCGTGGTCCATCAAGCAGGGATGCGCTGTGTGCAAGGAAATGGAGATTCAACTTGATGTAATATTTTATATTTGTCTTCATAACCTTTTAGCGTCTGAATTTCAATAAGATATTTATTTAAGTCTTGGTGTTTTTACAAGTTTTTATTTTGCTTGCCCTGTTTGTTTTTTGGGTAAAATTTTGCAACGGAATTTTCAATCACTTCCCGATGTCCGATTTAGGTGAAATCTGGTATACCTATGTAACTCCGATGACAATGCAATAAAAGCTTGTTTTTATTTTCAGAATGATAATTTGCCTACAGTGATGATGGCCGTGTTTATAGAACAAGCAACACCTTTCTTGGAAGAATTCTTGGAATCTATTCTTGAGACGGACTACCCTAAGTCGAAGATCCATTTGTTTGTGCGAAACAATGTAGATTACCACGAGAAAGCGGTGGATGCGTTCTTTCAGAAAGTGTTCAAGGAATATGCCTCGGCTAAACGGATCAAGCCTAGTGATTTCATGACAGAATCTGAGGCCAGGAACATAGCAATGTAAGATTTTTCTCTATTTAAGTTTTTCTTTTAGTAGTTTCCTTTCCAATTTAGTTTTCGTAATCGTCGTTACATAACTATTTAGCTCTGGCCACGTATCGCGAGCTCTTAGTCTGAACTAAACAGCGTGTTGTCCCACAATTTCTCTAGAAGGCATAGACGCTAAGAGTCCACGTTACGGCCTCTATACTTATTTCGTCTTCAAACTGGACCGACACACGTCATAGTAATATTCATTATAGATGAAATAAGCTGTGTTAATGTGATGTTCTATCTGTAACGTCTAAATAGATTTGGATAAAATTTGTACAGAGCTTATACCATGTGCTGTTTGTCTCAAAAAATGTATGGTTCCTGCAGGAGTGCGACACCACGGGACTTAGCTAGTGTAAAAGTAGTTCCTAGTCTCTATTACCTAAGACATCTAATCAATAGCATTGCCTATGAATCTATGTGCTTTTTGTAAAATGTTAAAAAAAAAAAGGTAAAGAGCGGGCTCTTTTTCCGCAACTAGGCCGGTAATCGGCCCTTTTTGCGTGACATATGCGGGTTTTCCTCACGATGTTTTCCTTCACCGAAAAGTGGTATGTAAATTCGTACATAAGTCCTAAAGAACTCATTGGTACGAGTCGGGGTTTGAACCCGCCACCTCAAGAATGCGAAGCGTCGGTTCTCCCACTGAGCTACCACGGCTCTAAATTTTGTAAAATGTTATACACCTACTTGTAAATAAAGGGTATACTAAGCCGAAAAATGCTTATAGTACTATAGGAAAATGCCAAGGACACACAACAAAATGTATGGAACAGCAGTTTTTTTTCGCTAATTCCGGGTTGGTCCCATAGTAAAAATTGTTAATTATGATGAGTACTATAATCTTCTTCCGAGTTAGCATAACCTTTCGTTATAACTTTGTATAGAGGGTTTTATTTCTTGTTGCAGGGAGCGATGCATGAACAGTGTTTGCGAGTATCTGTACTCGATAGACAGCATGTCCCGGACTAACCCCCTGACCCTGACCTCCTTGCTGTCTTCTGGTACGTTACCTTAAGTTAGACATTTCTTACTCGCTTTTCATATTTTCAAAGACTATAAATGGCTGCCCGTCAGTGCCTGTATTGAATCAGTTTAAAAGAAAAAAATGTAAATCTTACTAGAAAAATGTCAAAAATAGACCTAGGGTAAGTGTACTATTGAAATAGCCTAGTAGCTTAGAAATTCCACTGGTAGGTAGCTTGTTCTTCTAGGCGTCATGTTCACCAAAATTTAACATGGATATTATTAATTTAAATGTCTAATGTTGACAAATTAACTTACTGCATAGTTATCAAAAACAGTTGATTAAAAATGTAATCGCCATGTTAAATGTTGGTGAACATGGGCCTTAGACTGCAACGACAGCTGTTAATCGCGCTTCTCACCGCGATCAAGAACCTCCTAAAAATATCCAAAACCAGTGAAGAAAAGTGTAAAACAGTACTTAGCAAGCATCTTGTACCGGCAGGTTACGACGTGATCGCGCCGCTGCTGATCCGGCCCAGCATGGCCTGGTCCAACTTCTGGGGCGCCATTAACACGAGCGGCTTTTACGCCAGGTCGGCGGACTACATGGACATCGTTTATCAAAACATCCAGTAAGTTTTTCAGATAAAGACCGCAGTACGGCTTTCCTTGAAGATCTCAGTCTGCTTGTAATTTCAACCTTGATATTCAGCTACCGGAGGGTCTAGAGTAAGGCATGGAATAATAACGCCGCCATTGCATTCAAGATTCAATTGTTGAGTCAAATGCACGACAAAATGGCGGACAGTGACATCACTTCCAGAATACTAGACTGGTGTGACGAATAAAAAAAAAAAAAAAATGAAATGAAATACATTATACGGAAAGACTAAAGACGACTTAAGATTTTGTGGAGATTGAAAAGGGAAGCTCTCTTCGTTTTCCGCAAACACACAAATACACATACATAAACGTCATAATTTAATTAAAGTGCGCTTTTGACGTAGGCCCGATGCCTTTGAGTACGTTAAGAAAGTATGTGAATCGTCAAGAATGTCTGAGTCCAACATGCGACGCGACCGTGCTCGTTTGCAGACTTTCGCTCGGTTTCACTATTCGTAGGCTGTAATGACGGGTTTATCAAGAAAACAGGAATAATCAAATTAAAATTATATTAAAAAAAGTTTAAATGCGGTTAACAATGTAGTTAAATAAAACTAGGTATTACAAAAGGCTAAACATAATATTCGATTTATATATTAATCGTTAATCTAAAATGATGGATGGTTTTTTACTATCACAGAATATCCTGAATTAAAACGATTTATTTCATACAAAATTGATGTCAATTGAAAAAACAAAAATGAACAATAATTACTAATAGACAGTTCATGAAAACGCGCCTCTTTATTTTTCGGACCGGTTTCGTTACTAGCGTACAATGTTCTGCTAATGTGAGACTATTACATATTGTTACACACTATTTATGTTTGTAGGGATAATGGGACCAACTTTGAAGACTTTACTTGACAGATCGACTGCCCCTACGAACACTACCGAAACTACAAAAGACATTTTCACAGGAGAGCAATTTAAAATCAAAATTTGACCTAAATAATACTAACTGTTAAAACTAATGTGTAGTATCAATGTTATTCCAATTGAAAAATGTCAGAATATATATTCGTATAATAAGTACAATAAAAAACGTGATTTTGCAGTTTCGATACTGTTTGTAGCAGCAGCAGTCGAGATCTAAACAAACTAAAAACAAATATGTCTTTTTCATTGCAATCTATTAGACAAGGAAGCTAATACTTTTAGACAAATGAGATCTGCACAAGTAAAGTCTTCACAATTGGTTTCACCAGCTCATGTGTTGGAACCCGTATTAGTGCCGCAGGAGAAAAATATAATATGAATTCAAATCCCAACAGCGAGCTTGAGCTATCTATGAAAGAAAATATCGTGAAGTAATCGTGGCAAAGAGGTATATGGTACTGTCCAGTACTCTCCTGGCTAGTTGCAGCTCTCAGGCGAGTCTGTCGTCAAGCTTCTAATGGCGAGTTCTAATGAGAGGCTCACTTGAGAGACAGTTCTCATCATTTTACGCGTTCACTGTTCGTGACCGCGAGTGGACCGTACAAGTTGCACGCGAACCGCTCGCGGACATGTACAATGACGACGCACGCGACCCGTCTGTTCGTGCGTGGACTGGACCCGCCTTAGCATCAGATGAGTTTCGGTCAAACGCCTAGCCTATGAACTAGTGTCAAGTACAGAGATCGTGGGTATTTGCTCACTTTAATGAATTAGCCAATCATAAACAGAATATTGCAAACATGTACCTACTGCCGACGAACAATCGAGGCGCGTCTTCGTGAACTGAATTATTGTAATTATAGACATCGTCAAGTAATGATGATAGCGATGAGTAGTGCCGAGGCAGTCTTGCTTACATCCCTGCTCTGTTCAACGTCACCACAGTTTATGGTTGAATCAACATTGCTGCCCTAGTGACAAAACATAGTTTATACAGGGCTAACTCTAAAACACTGAAGACCTTCTACAGGCAGCTTGAGATGCTCAAACAAAATAACTTGGTTTCTACAACTTTCGAAACTTCACAAACAAAAAAATTGCTGATCCATACAGAAAGTCCATTGACCTTGGACAAATTGTATGGAACAGCTGTTTTTTTAAAGTTGTGGAGCAGAAGTTGTTTGGTTTAATTCCATCTCGTTCGACAAAGATGACGATGCACGACAAAATGGCCGACAGTGACGTGCGCAAATGTCACTCTCGGAATATGAAATTGTCTTTTTTGATCACGCAGAGAGTTGAGATGATGTTTGATTTACTAATAATGGCAGGCTTAGTTACGAGTATAATTAAATGAAATAAATTATACTGAAAGACTAGAGACGTTTCAAGTTTTGGTGGATATTGAGAAGGGATACCCTTATCTTTTTCCGCAAACATGCACATACACGCACACACACATAAAGCGTCAAAATTTAGTTAAAGTGCGCCTACTGTCGTCGGGCGGTGCCTTTGAGTACGTCAAGAAAGTACGTTTTTTCGTCAAGAATGTTAGAGTCCAATATGCGACGCGACCGTGCTCGCTTGCAGACATTTTTCACTCGGTTTTTACCATTTGTAGGATGTAATGACGGGTTTATCAAGAAAAAGTTGCAATCAAATTAAATTTAAAAAAGTTTAAATGCGATTAACGATGTATTTAAATAAAACGATTGCAAGAAGCCAAACATAATACTCGATTTTCATAATAATCGTTAATCTAAAATGATGGATGGTTTTTAACTATCACAGAATATCCTGAATTAAAACGATTTATTTCATACAAATTTGATGTTAATTTACAAAAACAAAAATGAACAAATGCAAATCTAGATAATTACTAATAGACAGTTCATGAAAACGCGCCTCTTTATTTATCGGACCGGTTACGTTACTAGCGTACAATGTTCTGCTAATGTGAGACTATTACATATTGTTACACACTATTTATGTTTGTAGGGATAATGGGGCCAACTTTGAAGACTTTACTTGACAGATCGACTGCCCCTACGAACACTACCGAAACTACAAAAGACATTTTCACAGGAGAGCAATTTAAAATCAAAATTTGACCTAAATTAATACTAACTGTTAAAACTAATGTGTAGTATCAATGTTATTCCAATTGAAAAATGTCAGAATATATATTCGTATAATAAGTACAATAAAAAACGTGATTTTGCAGTTTCGATACTGTTTGTAGCAGCAGCAGTCGAGATCTAAACAAACTAAAAACAAATATGTCTTTTTCATTGCAATCTATTAGACAAGGAAACTAATACTTTTAGACAAATGAGATCTGCACAAGTAAAGTCTTCACAAATGGTTTCACCAGCTCTTGTGTTGGAACCAGTATTAGTGCCGCAGGAGAAAAATATAATATGAATTCAAATCCCAACAGCGAGCTTGAGCTATCTATGAAAGAAAATATCGTGAAGAAATCGTGACAAAGAGGTATACGGTACTTTCCAGTACTCTCCTGGCTAGTTGCAGCTCTCAGGCGAGTCTGTCGTCAAGCTTCTAATGGCGAGTTCTAAGGAGAGGCTCACTTGAGAGACAGTTCTCATTCTAGGCTAGATATGTTATCAACTTCGACCACCGCTGTGACCACACCTGTGCACGCGCACAAACCGTGCACGATACGCGCCTCGAAAGGCTTCGGACGCGTCACATTTTACGCGTTCACTGTTCGTGACCGCGAGTGGACCGTGCAACTTGCACGCGAACCGCTCGCAGACATGTACAATGACGATGCAATGCACGCGACCCGTCTGTTCGTGCGTGGACCCGCCTTGGCATCAGATGAGTTTCGGTCAAACGCCTAGCCTATGAACCAGTGTCAATTACAGAGATCGTGGGTATTTGCTCACTATAATGAATTAGCCAATCATAAACAGAACATTGCAAACATGTACATACCTACTGCCGACGAAAAATCGAGGCGCGTCTTCGTGAACTGAATTATTGTAATTATAGACATCGTCAAGTAATGATGATAGCGATGAGTAGTGCCGAGGCAGTCTTGCTTACATCCCTGCTCTGTTCAACGTCACCACAGTTTATGGTTGAATCAACATTGCTGCCCTAGTGACAAAACATAGTTTATACAGGGCTGACTCTAAAACACTGAAGACCTTCTACAGGCAGCTTGAGATGCTCAAACAAAATAACTTGGTTTCTACAACTTTCGAAACTTCACAAACAAAAAAATTGCTGATCCATACAGAAAGTCCATTGACCTTGGACAAATTGTATGGAACAGCTGTTTTTTTAAAGTTGTGGAGCAGAAGTTGTTTGGTTTAATTCCATCTCGTTCGACAAAGATGACGATGCACGACAAAATGGCGGATAGTCACGTGCGCAAAAGTCACTCCCGGAATACGACACTGTCTTTTTTGATCGCGCAGATGTTTGAGTTAGTGTTTGATATACTAAAAATGACAGTCTTAATTACGAATAAAATTAAATGAAATACATGACACTGAAAGACTAAACACGTTTCAAGTTTTGGTGGATATTGAGAAGGTATACTTTCTCCTCTTTCCGCAAACATACACACCCACACCCATTAAACGTCAAAATTTAGTTAAAGTGCGCCTTCTGTCGTCGGCTGGTGCCTTTGAGTACGTCAAGAAAGTACGTCATCAAGAATGTTGGAGTCCAATATGCGACGCGACCGTGCTCGCTTACAGAGATTTTTCGCTCGTTGTCACCATTTGTAGGCTGTAATGACGGGTTTGTCAAGAAAACCGGAATAATCAAATTAAAATAATATAAAATAAAGTTGAAATGCAATTTTCAATGTAGTTAATTACCTAAATAAAACGATTACAAGAAGATAACATAATATTCAGTTTTTGTAGTAATCCTAAATGTACTCGTTAATTATGCTTTTGTGTACTTATTAAACCCATCACAGAACTGTTGTTAAATTAAAAAACAAAAATCAAGAAATGCAAATAATAGACAAATACTAATAGACAGTTCACGAAAACGCGCCACTTAATTTTTCGGACCGCTTTCTGTACTAGCGTACAATATTCTGCTAATGTAACAAAATTTAGGTTTGTAGGGAAAGTGGGTCCAATTTTGAAGGCTTTATCTGACAGATCTAAACGAACTAATCAATATTAAACTTAAAAAGAGGTTTCCTTTCTAATGTTTTCAAAGTATTTATTGATAAAGACTTCGTGGAATGACATTAATATTAAACAAAAAAAAACAAAATCAAAATTGAACCAAATAAAATCAAAATCGTTCGGGAGCTACGATGCCACAGACAGACACACAAACACACACACATACACACACACACACAGACACGTCAAACTTATAACAACCCGTCGTTGTTGCGTCGGGGGTTAAAAATAAATCCATCTTTGTCATCGCAACCAAGGACATCTATACTTTTTGAAAAATTAGATCTGCAGAAGTAAAGCCTTTTGCAATTGGCTGACCAGCTCATGTGTTGGAACCCGTATTAGTGCCGCAGGAGAAAAATATTTTATCAATTCAAATCCCAACAGTGAGCTTGAACAATCCGTAAAACAAAATATCGTGAAGTAATCGTGGCAAAGAGGTATATGGTACTGTCCAGTACTCTCCTGGCTAGTTGCAGCTCTCAGGCGAGTCTGTCGTCAAGCTTCTAATGGCGAGTTCTAATGAGAGGCTCACTTGAGAGACAGTTCTCATTCTAGGCTAGATATGTTATCAACTTCGACCACCACTGTGACCACACCTGTGCACGCGCACAAACCGTGCACGATACGCGCCTCGAAAGGCTTCGGACGCGTCACATTTTACGCGTTCACAGTTCGTGACCGCGAGTGGACCGTACAACTTGCACGCGAACCGCTCGCAGACATGTACAATGACGATGCACGCGAACCGCTCGCGGACACGTACAATGACGATGCACGCGAACCGCTCGCGGACATGTACAATGACGATGCACGCGACCCGTCTGTTCGTGCGTGGACCCGCCTTGGCATCAGATGTGTTTTGGTCAAACGCCTAGCCTATCAACTAGTGTCAGTTACAGAGATCGTGAATATTTGCCCACTAGATTAGCTAATTATAAACAGAACATTGCAAACATGTACTAGTGTACTCAACATCTTCCATTCATCTCTATCACTTGTATCTGAAAACTCCCTTCTGTTTCATATTATCTTTCACACAGTTCATTCAAACTTTTGGTCGTCCTCTACCGCTATACCCATTCACACTGCCGACGAAAAATCAAGGCGCGTCTTCGTGAACTGAATTATCGTAATTATAGTCTTTTTCGGAAGCTGTAGATCAGAATTTGTTTGGTTCAAGCTTTTCAGGCTGTGGAAGGGGAAGGTCTTCAGTGTTTTAAAGTTACCCCTGTATAAACTGAGTTTTCTCACTAGGACAGTAATGTTGACAAAACATATAACTTCGTGAAATCAGTCGTTTGTTTCAAAACTGTTTGCATTTGTAACTACCTATGTTAAAGATTCGATACAGAACCGTTAAATAGGTCTGTTTTGGCTTTGTTGTTTTGGATCATTTTCGTTACGTCACTTTCCGTCGACCAGAAGTTGATAATGAGCGCACTTTCGCGATTTCTTAACGTAAACCGATTTTTACGTTTGCAGTGATCGTCAAATTTTTCGAGTATGTCTTTCAAAATGTAAAAAAAAACGGAATCACTAAAATTAAAAAAGATGTCTGTAAATATGAAGGTAGAGAAAATGGGTAGATAGTTATTATGTGAGTGTACTAGTCGAATGCGATGGAGAAGTCCGTCTTGAAGGAGCGGCGGTCGATGGAGTACATGTTGTCGGCGGTGCACTCGTAGACGCCGGCGTCCATCTGCGTGGCCGGGTCGATCTCGATCTTGGACTTGACGCGGTCCTCGCCGATCGGCCACTCGTGGATCTGCAAACACACGCACGTCGGTGACCGCTCTCTGACCTAAACCAAATCTTTTTATTTTTTAATTTAATCAACTAGCAGAACCCCGCGGTTAGCAGTGATGAAAAACGATAATGATGATGAGCTTGAATCGGTTTCTTCTCGGCAAACGTGAACCATCGTAGACCACATTACCATACCATGAGGCGAGATTCTTCTTCGTCGTCGTCAATATAAAAATTAATTGTTGTTCGTTTGTCTGGCTAAAATTCGAGAACGGCTGGACCGATGTGAATATTTATTTTTTTGTTTTGTTTGCTCTAATACAGAGAAGGTTTAAAAGTTAAAAAAAAGTATAAAAAAAAACCAGCGGGTGATACCGCTGGGTGAAGCTAGTCAGTAAATAAAAAACGTCTATGTGTTGATCCAGAACCTTAACCACGTACATTCCCAAATCGGTTTAGTAGTTACGACGATACGAGGTAACAAACATTCACACCAATTTATACTTATATAAAATGCGAAATAATAAGAAAGATAAAATATTGTTCCATAGCTGGGCAAAATTTTCCCCCGATTTCTTCCACTCCTATGTTGTTGTTCACCGTTGATCCCGAGGTCGTCGCGCCATCGTATCGATACGAACCAAATCAAACAGTATTAAAATTAATTAGGTCAATATAAATAAAAGAGAAGATAACAAAACTTCGAAGCTGTCAAACTAAGTTCAGCAAATAATGGTACGACAAATGGACATCAACGTGTAGAAATCTACTGCACAGCTTAGTAACTGTGTGTTCCGAGTCTCGTTTAAATTGCGCTGATACCTAACTCCAATTCCCAACAAACTGCATCGTATAGAATTTGTTACGAATAACAACGATTGTTATGTAGTTGTTCGCGCTCGGCAGACTGACCTCCGGACCAATTATTTCATCAATACGGGGGCGCAACCTCCTAGCTTGAGACCCTAACTGGTTAGGACACTCTCTATACTGCTCTTCGATTGTGTCTCAAAATAATGAATCCGAAATTATTACTACCGAAAAACCCCAACCCCCTAACACATTACCCTCTTTTATTACTCCTAAAATGTGTAGGTCTATTTAATATTGTACTCTCTACTACTTTTATTTTTAATAATTGGATCTTTATTTTGGATCATGTCACTGGCGTTTTAATTTTTTTCCGTCAGAGATTAATATTCACCGATAAACATGAGACATTATCGAATACATCGTCAGTGCCATAAAGATGCAATCTTGACGAAGTCGATCTCGTTACATTTCAATAGAGGCATTAAGGCAATAAACCGGCTACAATCTGTGCTTATCTGCACCAATAATCGTCAACTTGCTTGCTGTTAATAAAAGTCGACAATCTGAGTTCATGGCACTGCGATGCATGTCCTCGAATGAAGCTCACTTCCGTTCGTAGAACACAATCGCGGCTGTAACTGATGCCAATTGGGGAGCGCGATGCAATCATGATCCAATTGATACATTCAGCACAACGGACTCGCCGGGTTCAAGTGGTATCACTGCTAACACTTGCGTGTGGTCGTATTCATACATGTTATTGACTGCGACCTCTGGTTGCCAAGCAAGATCTAATGTGGCTCTCTTCAAACTTCGTTTTGAAAACTTGCGTATGTTGGCTTCCCAGTTGTGAGTACCTACATCTATAAAAACCATGATACGCCGAATCTGAAAAGGAGATTATAAACAAAGCCTAAATGAAATACGAAATAGTGTATAACTTACGTGTAGATAGTGATGGGCGAATATTTCCACTCCATCTTTGAACCAGGTGATATGGGGCCGCGGGGAACCTTTGGCGATGCACAGGAAAGCTATCTTGTGGCCCAACACGTACTCAAGGTCGAAATGGGATGCGAGTAGTATCTTGGCTCCCTGAAAATAAACAAATTTTGGGGAGTGCACGGCCGATCTTCTCTTTGGCCCGTTCTACTGTCGGACTACCGAAACTGCACCAAAAAGCCATCGTGTTATGATCGATATAACTAAACCCGTACGAAAAGCTTTGATTCCTCAGCGTATAATGCTTTACCCGAGTGGGTATTTCCTCGTACAAATAATCCGTATGTTTTTAAGACAGGATTAAATCGAGTTTTCTAGGCAGGCGTGCTACATCGTAGACCGCATTATTTAAGTTGTTCAGACCAACAAACACTATTAATTTTAAAGCGTCAATTAACAACGTCTCTAAATCTGTTTAGCCATAACGTATGTATTATAACAGAATGCCTATAGGACCGGGGGAGTGCTAAAGATTGGTTCGTTACCTACTGCGAGTACCTGATATTGCTCACGTAACCACTTTGATTCATTTGTCTCTGTATTAGGGTCAAGGGGTATAGTCGCGAAGGTATCCTACAAATAGCACTAGGCCGCCTTTCAGTACGCAGTGGCACAGGCTAGATCCGCTAGATCTCCTATAGGTGAAACGATGAAATACAAAAAACCGGCCAAGTGCGAGTCGGACCCGCGCACGAAGCCGTTCCGTACCATTATCTTTAAAAACGGCAAAAAATCACGGTTTTTTGTTTTTTAGTATTTGTTAATAGAGGCAACAAAAACACACCATTTGTGAAAATTTTAACTGTTTAACTACATACACGGTTCACGGTGACAGACGGGCGGACGGACGGACAGTGGAGTCTTAGTAATATGGTCCCGTTTTACCATTTGGACCCTAAAAACTAAATAATCTTACTATGGAAACTGACGTGGTTTACACACATTTTTGTTATTTTTACGTGATTAATTGTTGTCTTAGAAACCGGATATTGTTACCTCTCTCGGTATGGGGCAGGTAAACATTTTGTTCAACCCCCAAAAAACAACATTTCAATATTTTCTCTAGTAGTGATCATAGCTATTATCTACTGTACCAAATATGTAAGCTGTTAGTGTTTGTTATCTCTGAATAAAAGTACTTGTAGCCTACAGATAGACCGCCGGAAATGGCTAAACTGTGTATAAAGGATCCTTCTTTACCACACAACTACATAGTTAATTAACTATGTATGTCTGTAAATATATGTATGTAATGTATCTGTCTATGTAGATAATGAAATATAAAAAAAAAATAATAACAATTAAAAAATAAATCAAAATAAGTAAATAAATAAATCAGTGAACAATAAAAATATCATTTAATTCAGACTAATAAATAATAAAAAAATAACAAAGTCCTTATTACACAACAAGTAAACAACGAAAAACCATGTCTTTCGTGTCGGACCTGCCTTAACATGTTGGTGGTTGTACCACTAAAATTTATATATTGCGTCGTTCTATCTATAAATGAATAAAAATATACTACAATATCACATTTAGGTCTGGAACAACCAATACTAAAACAAAAAATAAGCACCTATATCCTAGCCGTGCCTAACTAGTACCTGTCTACCTATGCTGTGTTGCTAAGGAGCGAGATAAGAGATGGTACAAAACAAAATCTGGCACTCAGTGAATAGGCGGAATATTATTATGTTTACATTAATATAATAGCAAATAAATTATAAAAAAAAATAAGATTAAAAATTGTATATGCATAAATTATAAATCTCAATATATCCGAGTTAGGCAAAAAAAAAAAAAACTTACATCGTTGTTGTTATAATATTGATCGGATTCAGGGTCCCGATACTTTCCGGTGATCGGCAATCCTATTTGAACCTGTAAATTGAGATCCATTAAAATATGATCAACCAGTTTCTGCCAGCCAGATTATTAATTAGGTACAACGAATATCAAATCAAAAAAAAAAAGATGAATATATCCATTGAAAACGTCATATAAAATATTGGCAGTAATAAATGGCACGACGGAAATCGCCGAAAATTTTAATGAATTTACCTTTGACTTGGTCCTGCTCCTGGTGCGTCCGCGCCGGGCCTGGGCCTCGTTCGTCAGGAACGAGTACAGCACCAGCAGGGCCAGGAACGCCCACGGTCTCAGCAGAAACATTTGTAGCAGCTTCTTTTTCTTTATTAAAATTGAATCGCTGGATCAGTGTCGTGGTATGATCCTGTGCGGGGTCCGAATGCAACTGGGGCTATCGGAGATCCTGCCGCGCCAATCTCTCAATTGGCTAATGACGGAGGTGCGTTAGCGGCCCTTGTCTCCCCTATCTGATATACGACTCTCGTCACTTCCTTTGGCATTTCGTACGATGTTACTTTCAATTGAATATTTATGAGGAAAACGTAAGGGTCAACGGAACAGTCTTAGCCATTTACTCAAACAGGAAAATAACCAAATAACTAATTCAATTACATAACTCTAGAAATCATTACTATTAAAAATTTTGTGCTTCTGATATTATCAGAAAGAAAGAAAGAAGCCAGTAACACGGTGTCAAGTTGCCTTGAAATAGTTTCACCATTACATGGCATTGTATTTTTCGATCTAGTCACAAATTTCGAAGAAAGGAAGACAGGAAACAGGCTGATCTCAAACTCTCGCTGACCTAAAACTCTGCAACTTGTGATTCGCAGAATTACACATTCCTTCTTATTCTTATCATAAAATTGACGAAAATACTCACAATTTTAGAAGTACAGGGGTTAGGAGTTCATTCGCATACTTCCCTTATCTCGGCCTGTTATTGTACAAGACGCAAATGGCCACCTCGGTACTTTAAAAATCACGCATTAGCAAAATAATTAAAGAAATAGATTCCAATATAATCCAAGTCATTCACACATGAAACTAGATCGACTAAAGTCTGTCATGAGTAATTTATTAGTAATTGGTTGAAATATAGTATGTATAATAATATAATGACACACGTGAAAAATAATCTCAAGATTTAATTTCTATTATTTAATTTATCAAAGGTATTTACTAAACGGCAGGATTGCCTGTTTCACGCCAATCTTTAACTACTAAATAACAACTACAACTTGCTAGTAGAAACCAAACTGACAACAGTTAAAAGGAGAGAAAAATAAGTTATTAAATGCCGACGTCGCGATTGAAGACATTACTGAGTATTTTTTAACCTTTTTAGATTTTTTCGTCATTAACAGGAGAATACTCACGTTTTATTGAGTCGAATACCCCCAGTAACCTCCACTAATAGTTTAATGGAATATTCTTAAAAATATATTCCAGTATCAATTTCATTGACATACTTTAGTACTTTTTAAGTATTTCCGTTAACTGACAAACAAGATTAACGTCATACCGAAATGATATTGAAAAAAAAATGTGTTTTCAGGGGTATTTGGAACGTGCCTTTCATCACCAACTGCTACCTCCTGAAGATGTCGATATTCAGAACCCCGGCGGCGAAGGCGGTCACGTACACCAGCCAGGATGTTGACCCCGACATGGCCTTCTGCGCCGCTCTTAGATCAGCCGTGAGTAGAAAACATTTCTAGAACATGGTTCATATAATTTTCGTGCCTTTCCTAGTGGCCAAAGGTATTGGTAAAATGATTAGGCCACCCTCTTTCAATGGATTAATTGAAAATATATTATATTAATACATTTTCGTATTTTTCTAAACTTTACATTACTTTCGTAATTATTTTCGGCTATTAACTATAACACGCCTCTTTTCGTTGGTTAATAAAATAATAATCAGTAATCAAAAACCACACATGCATATTTTTTTTTGTTTTAATTTAATGTAAAATTTTATTTTTGTGTGCACTGTGCAATAAAAGTATATCGTCGTGGGAAAGACATAGACAAGGACTGCTAGGGATAAGGAAAATTGGAAGAAGTTTAAGTAGGCCTTTGCCAAACAAGGACAAATCAAGTAAAAAAAGTTTTTTTATATATTTTCTGAAATTATTCTTTATTGTTCACACCAGAAATTACAAACAAAAGGATAACAACACTAAAAAGAAAACACTATAAACGAAGGCTTTATTATATCAAAAGGTATGCTGTATTCCATCCGCAGGGTATATTCATGCACGTGAGCAACACGGAGGATTTCGGGCGGCTGGTGAACCCGGAGACCTACGACATCAGCCGCGTGCACCCCGACGTGTACCAGCTGCTGGACAACCGGCTCGACTGGTACCAGCGCTACGTGCGCCCCGACTACGCGGACAACTTCAACGTCGACAGGGAGCACGCCATGGTACGCTAATACTACATTTTTGTCGACAAACAAACACGTCATTGTATGCAACTTCAAAATTCTTATCGAGAAAATCGTCCATGGCATCATCATCCACAGCCCTCTCTATCCCACTGCTGGGTATAGGCCTCTCTCCACATATGCCATCTGCCTCGGTCCCATGCTAATCGGGGCCGGGTTCGACATGTAAATTTCGACATTCAATCTATGGCATGTAGATTCAAAATTATTATCGAAAAAGAAACTTTTCATGGCATGCTAATATTAAATTCTTATCGAGAAAAGTTGGTAGATAGATAAACTCATAGAGCTGTCTAGGTAATCTAACTCTCTATAAGACCTTACTTCTAAATGATGCTTAGCAAAAAATCAAACAAAATAAAAAACTAAACTAACTAATAATAAAATTTAACTTGTACGCAATACTAAAATGTAGTGCGCAGTACTAAGCAATGCCACTAACCTTTACGAAAACTTTATAAGTAAGGCTTTACTTATAAAGTTTTCGTAAAGGTCAGTGTTTGAAAATAAAATAAGGCTTGTCCAGAAACTTTGTTTCCTATACTCTCTTTAACCAAGTATCGTATGATTGAATGCGTTTGTTGCGTTATTCCAGCCGTGCCCCGACGTGTACTGGTTCCCGCTGATGACGGAGCGGTTCTGCGTCGAGTGGATCGACATCATGGAGGCGTTCGGCCAGTGGAGCGACGGCTCTTCTAACGTAAGTTTTCAAAAACCGCATAAACGAGTTTTTCGGTTTCACCTGCTATTCTCTAAGAATCCTTATTTTTTCTGGGATATACGTAACAAAAATTTATCATATATAATATATTTGGATTCACACAGTCCATGTGTGATTTTTTGTGTTTTCAGGGTTGGTCCTGTTGTAAAAGTTGTTCTAAATCATGAGTATTATGTGAGCCTTTTCCCTTATAAATATAAATATATATTTTCATCATACTATTTTGAGACCTTTGCCCAGCAGTGGGACATTAGGTACAGGTTAACTAACAAACAAAAATACTAATTGAATATATCACGTGTTCAGGACAAGCGCCTGGAAGGCGGGTACGAGGCGGTCCCGACGCGCGACATCCACATGAACCAGGTCGGCCTGGAGAAGGTCTGGCTCACCATCCTCAAGGACTACGTCCGGCCGCTGCAGGAGCTCGTCTTCACCGGCTACTACCACAACGTGAGTACCGCCCGCCCCCCCCCCACCCCACACTTATCATCGAAACTACTTTAACCAACATTGGTTGTTTAAAGACTAAGAATAAAAAGAAGAGAAGAAAGTTTGTGTGTTTTGTTTTTGTTCTTAAGTCTGAATTGTATCTTTGTGCTATTGGTTTTAAAAGACAATACTATTATCCACCATTGTGCTCCTCGTTTCTTCATAATCAAAATTTAATATACAGTCCACCGCTCGCCTACAGCGACCTTGGTCTGTCAAGTCAAACTAAATTTAAATTATTTATATTATCGGACTGTGCCTATTTTATAATTTAAATAAAGATCTTTTAAAAATCGAAATGGAGAAGTAGGCTGTAATCTAATATTTATAGATTCTATATTCTGTCATTCCCATATATTTTCCTATATCGTTTCTATTATAGAACTGCATCTTGGCTGGGGGGGGGGGGGGGGGGGGGGGGGCTGCTTTTCAACCAACTACAAAAAAATAACAATAGGAGAAGTCGTTTCCACAGAACTCTTCATGTTGTGCAATCTTCATATTGAAGCTTGGAGGTCAACAGGTCAAACTTTTTGCGATCCCATGCTGTGATTTTTAAATGCTGGTCACTCAAAACCCTCATCAAGATTCACCATGGAAACCAACGTGGTTTTGACACATTTTGTTATAATTAACTCGGGGACACTCACGTAAACGACTTCATTTTTACGTGAGCATTCCCGTGTTTATAACAAAAATTCATCAAGATTACAAGTCGTTTTGATAACATTTCTATGGTTCATAAAAAAACATTAAAATCGGTTCAGTATTGGTCCCAGTTGTGCAACAGGTCGTTGAACCGCGAGTGAGATGACCTATCCCAGTGGGGAGCTGCGTGTGAAACGTTTATCAAATCAAAACCAATCCAATTGTTACCAGGCTTGATATCAATGTATTATGTAATATGTAAACCAAACTTTACTTATACATATATATAGAAATTTATTAGGCAAAAAGAGACTTAAATTAAGAAAATACATTAAAATATAATTAAATTAAAAAAACTAACCAATAAAACTAAACTAATCTAAAATTAATATATTTAATCTAACCTATTCCACTGCTGGGCAAAGGTCTCCCCCAATTTTTTCCAGTTCTGGCGGTCTTGGGCCAGCGTCGTCCAGTCTTTTTCAAACCGCCCGAGTTCATCGCGCCATCGCGTCGTTATATTATTTATTGTTTACTAGTTGCCACCCAGCGGTTTCACTCGCTGTTTCTTTATTTACTTTTAAACCTCCCCTGAACTTATACAAATATTTCAAGATCAAAATTAGCGAAATCGGTCCAACCATTCTCGAGTAACGAGCCAAACAAACAGCGAGTCATTTTTATATAATTATAAGATTAATTATTGGTATTGTGTTTGTCTGTATTGCAGCCTCCGAAGTCGCTCATGAACTTCGTGGTCCGCTACCGGCCCGACGAGCAGCCCTCGCTGCGTCCGCACCACGACTCCTCCACGTACACTATCAACCTGGCGCTCAACACGCCGCGTGAGTTACTCCAATTTATTATTTAGGTCAACGAGGATCCGTGCTATTCCTAGAGTACTCGGTTACCCCTTTTGTTACGCAATATTGTGCAGGTCTGAAATCGGATCAACAATTTTTATAAAATAATATACTAGCAGACCCGACAGACGTTCTCCTGTCTTAACTATGTCTTAATTTTTCTAAATTTTTGTTCCGTCCGTTCACGCGTGATGCGATGACCAAGGAAAATAGAGATTATATTTTTATAATATGTTTAGATAGATTTTAAAAAACATGTTTTCATTCTACTTGACAGTTTTCATTACTTTTTATGGGAATTATGGGTTTTGGAGTACTTTAAACTCAAATAAATAAAAAACAGGACTATATTTCAAACTCCAGTGAATCGTCATACTCGTAGTTAAAGAACAAACAGTTTCGTGTTGTGTTCTTGATTAATATTTCAAGAGAATTTTGAAATCATGAATCAAGAATAGTTAAAATTTTACTTTCTGGTTCAAATGTCAAACCTAAAATTGATATTTATTGAAATCGATACTAAATTCACTGGATCATCTAGTAGAGTAATACAATGAAACGATTAATGCATATTAGGTCTTAGAGAATCGAAAAGGTTTAAAAAAATAAAATTTTCACTATTAAATAAACAATTGAGTTGTGTAAAAAAGGTCTAGTCCAATTTTGTTCAACTACTGTTTATAGTCAAATTGTATGGAAATCGTCACGTCACGGATTGTACGGCACGTAGTAAGGAGTGTGTGGTTGCACAGAGGCGGACTACGAGGGCGGCGGCTGCCACTTCCTGCGCTACAAGTGCTCCGTGCGCGACACCAAGCAGGGCTGGCTGCTCATGCACCCGGGCCGCCTCACGCACTTCCACGAGGGGCTGCGCGTCACCAACGGGACCCGCTACATCATGATCTCCTTCGTCGACCCGTGAACCAAGATACTGCCGCCGCCGTCGCCGCATACCAACCTACTCGCTCTCCTCTCGCAATGTCATTAGTTAGTAAGTTTTATTCACTTAATGTTTCTACAACTAGTTTTGCACTAACCACCAAACGGGGTCTGTATTTCGAACGGTGAGGTTTCCCAGACATTACAGAAGAAGTCAGGAACATATCCCCGATCAATAAAGATTCCGCCTAACCATGTAGCATGTATGTTGGATGTATCAAAGCTGAATGTGGTAGTATTGTGGGTATCTATCACTCGGCGGTTAAAAATGAAAAACGGAAACACTGCAAAACAACGGAAATGAGATATATTTTGATGTTTTTCATAATATTCGTATGCCCAGTGACACTAGCACAATATAGGCGAATCTAACAACGTCAAAATCGGTTCAACCGTTTTGTAGTAACGGGGACATAAGGATAGACTAATGCATCCACCCCTCCTTTGAATTTGCTATAGTCGGATAAAAATAACCTTATTATTAATACCTATTATAAGACTATTGTTGACAATTAGTTGATAAATTTCTTTAAATGTTAATTTACTCTTTATAGTGAATCTCATTTGATTACTTTAAAAGAAACATCATTTATACTCGTGTTTCTAATATTAATTATGTAATAATAAAGGAAAATTGGCAACTTATTACTCGGCAACATGGCCCAGATATAGCTGTGGCGCGCGTTATTACTCGGCAACATGGCCCAGATATAGCTGTGGCGCGCGTTATTACTCGGCAACATGGCCCAGATATAGCTGTGGCGCGCGTTATTACTCGGCAACATGGCCCAGATATAGCTGTGGCGCGCGTTATTACTCGGCAACATGGCCCAGATATAGCTGTGGCGCGCGTTATTTCATTCGAGATAAATAGTTGCAAGTGCTAATACAAAGTTTAGCTTTCCACACACAACATCTCATCCAAGTCCGTTGAGTCGTTTTATCGTGAAAAAGTAACAAACACACTCACTCATTAACTTCTAGCTTTTTCATGTATAAAAGTGTGATATACATTAAAATAAATAAAAAATAATATAACTAAAATAGTATACTATTGTACGTTTGCATATATATTATATAGATTAAGAACATGTAACGCTGGGTACAGTTCCGAAGTAAATAGTGATGAAGGCGACTCCTAATCAATACTTGTCTTGTTTCGAGCCCACATTTGTCTACACGTTCAAAAAGCCAATAGACACTACTGTTAGTCTATATTTTTTTTAATTGAGTTGTTGAATATTATTCTTATTAAGGGTTTACGTCGTCAGGAGTCTTCAGAAACCTTTTTTGATTTTGTAAAATTGATTTTGGGAAATTGATGTAATTGAATCACTGTTTCAATACAATTGTAAAGAAAAAAGTTAAATTTCTTAGTCACGTAAATTGAAGTCTTGCGCTCGCTACTAGCTAGCGTTATTTTTTTTCTAACGTTTCAAGGCTTTGTAAGAAAACTTTTTAAGCAAATGTATTGAAAAAGTGGTTCATTCAAAGTTTGTGATACCTTTAATTAATGGCTATACATGATATGTCATATTGTAATACTTATTCCTCTAACGCTGCTTCAGGAACGCTAACAAAGAAAAATTAACAATTCCAAAAACCAAAGATTTAATTACTAACCGTTAACAATAAGTGGTCCATGAATTAATCAAATTTGTATCCATCAAATTTTAACTTATCTTTGTACAATCGAGTAGATCTGTACTTACAGTGCACTTGCACTTTATCGATTGAAATGTAGAAAAAAATGTAGAGAAAAATTAAACGGACTATTATAATGTTCACATCGGTGTTTTTTTTGTAACTACCAATTGCTTACCCTAATGGTACTGTTCAAACAAAACCGTGTCCCGTTTCAAGGGCAATATTTCCATCGAATTTCCAGGACACAGTTTTTTACAACTGTTACCTCAAAGCTAAGGACAAAATCCTAAACGACAACTGTCCACACTAGTACGTGTTTTATCAAGTGGACAATTTGTCATTTAGTTCGATAAAACTGTTGAGATGCGACTAAATACGCTCTAGGACTCTTTGTCGCACCATACATTATTCTTGCACTGCTGTGTCCCGTTAAATACGCTCTAGGACTCTTTGTCGCACCATACATTATTCTTGCACTGCTGTGTCCCGTTAAATACGCTCTAGGACTCTTTGTCGCACCTTACATTATTCTTGCACTGCTGTGTCCCGTTAAATACGCTCTAGGACTCTTTGTCGCACCATACATTATTCTTGCACTGCTGTGTCCCGTTAAATACGCTCTAGGACTCTTTGTCGCACCTTACATTATTCTTGCACTGCTGTGTCCCGTTAAATACGCTCTAGGACTCTTTGTCGCACCATACATTATTCTTGCACTGCTGTGTCCCGTTAAATACGCTCTAGGACTCTTTGTCGCACCATACATTATTCTTGCACTGCTGTGTCCCGTTAAATACGCTCTAGGACTCTTTGTCGCACCTTACATTATTCTTGCACTGCTGTGTCCCGTTAAATACGCTCTAGGACTCTTTGTCGCACCATACATTATTCTTGCACTGCTGTGTCCCGTTAAATACGCTCTAGGACTCTTTGTCGCACCATACATTATTCTTGCACTGCTGTGTCCCGTTAAATACGCTCTAGAACTCTTTGTCGCACCATACATTATTCTTGCACTGCTGTGTCCCGTTAAATACGCTCTAGGACTCTTTGTCGCACCTTACATTATTCTTGCACTGCTGTGTCCCGTTAAATACGCTCTAGGACTCTTTGTCGCACCATACATTATTCTTGCACTGCTGTGTCCCGTTAAATACGCTCTAGGACTCTTTGTCGCACCATACATTATTCTTGCACTGCTGTGTCCCGTTAAATACGCTCTAGGACTCTTTGTCGCACCTTACATTATTCTTGCACTGCTGTGTCCCGTTAAATACGCTCTAGGACTCTTTGTCGCACCATACATTATTCTTGCACTGCCGTGTCCCGTTTCAAGGGCAATGTTTCCATCGAAATTCCAGGACACAGTTTTCACAACTATCTGTTGTTGCAAAGCGAAGAGGGCAGTTTATAGTCGCGCAGAAATAAGGTCAAAATCCTAAGTGCGTGTCAGTTCTTGTTTGTGTTTCATCAGGTGGACGACTTGTCATTTAGTTAGACATCTAACTGCACTTTAGGACTTCTCGTTGAACTATTCGTCACTAGAATCGCTACTGAGAAACGAACTGGACTGAGAATCCATCGACTCTGCAGTTTCCGATTCCTCGAGCGTTTTGAAATTGTTAAAGTGCTTGTTGGGGTACTTGTAATGCTTAGCAAAGGCGTACTCTGAAAATTTCTTGTACCGCTTCAGATCTTTTCTTTCATTCTTCCAATCTTCATCTTTGACGTAAGGGAATATAGACCTCATCCACTTTGGCATAATTTCGTCCATGTAGAAGAATCGTTTCTTCCAAACCTTGTGGGTATCGCAGTAGCTGCCTGATCTGCCGCCCATCCAGAACGGCAACCTGGGATACCAGATATCAGTTAATACATTTAATATCGAAAAAAACTGTTTAAAACTGAACTTATTTGTACTCGTAAATGCTCTGAAAATAATAAAAAGTACCTACTCGTGGAAGTGAATGAAATGAGCCCAGCTCAGTGGGATTAATTCGTTTTATTACAGAATTCCCAAGGCGACCAGGCTGAATCAAAGGCTTTTCTAATATTTTAAGATGGTATGAATACTAAAGATTTCGAAAGGTATTTAGAATGCCACAACATGTGAATGCATTGCGATGTTGTGCCATAGGGCATAATTTCTTTGTTCAAGACTTCAGCCACCCAAAACAGATGCACCACAAAGGTTTTTTTTCTGTTTGACGAATTAGGACTCCAGTTAGACCACGAAGATGAAGCTAAAGGATCTTAGACAGTCTTACATGCTTATGTGTCTCAAAGCCCATCTGTAGGTATTGGTGTAGAAGTAGGAGCGCATCAGATTCAAATGGGGGTGCGGGTTGGAATCGGAGAGACCAGCGACCAGCGCCATTATTGTCAAGCCAGCCTCGTATCCGTCTACCAGCACCACCAATCCCTCCGCCATGTTTTCTCTCGTTGGCAACGCTACTATCATAGAAGCCGCTGCAAATAATATTAAATTGATTAGTATTGGCTTCTTAACATCTAACTTCTCCGATGTTCGATTTGAATTTAATGAAATTCGAAATAAGCCAATCTGGCTTTCCTCAAGCCCGAGGTGATGTCACTCTGGCCTTCAATTTATAAGCTCCATGATTTTGAAGCTGAATGAGTGAACTAAATTGTGTTTGGACATAAAAAATCATATTAGCTTTTTTTGACGGCAACCCGACGTTCGATTATCGTCAAACAAAGAAGGAATCATTCTCATTGCCTGATTCCTCGAAATCCACTGGTGACGATCACCTGTGACCTGCGTCGTGAAATTCATTGGCAGAGATACCATAATTAGCCGACAGGCGCTGGCCTGAACAGGTTAATAACTATTATACAATTGTTTGTTGGTCACGAGCGATCTGGGTCAATGTGACACAGGAATAACAACTGGATGTAGGGGGGTTTAGTCGTCAGCTCTCTGATCTCTTTCGTGTATTTTGTACAAGATACTTATATCAATATAGTCACCAATATAATCACTAATTTATACAAAGAAAAAAAATCGTAAATATTTTGAAATGATTTTATCTCTAATCATTTTATATTCCTACTCAGTTACTTTATATCGTCAATGCGCCAAAGAGTGCCGATTACCATTTATTTCCCTCTCAAAATGGGCAGGGAGTCTGTCCATATCAATGAGACAGTTTGTGCAAGGAATCGAATTACCTAATATGGATGTAGTGCCTATTTTCTTTTAGTCTCATTAACAGTTGGCGTGTAACCAGGAGTAGGTGCCTCCCTAATAGCAATAAGTTAATTTTAAAAATATTTTTGAAAAAAGTTTTTGTCGCATGTCATCAGAGTTACACAAGTATTCCAAAAATCAACTCATCGGGAAAATTTTTAAAAAAGTTTTTATCGTATTGTCATAAGAGTTAATACACACGTATACCAAATATCAGCTCATCGGGAAGTGGTTTAAAATTGGGTTGCAAGATTCCACGCGAACAAACGTCGTTAGGTACCTACATAGTTAGTTACATACATTACAAGTTAAATAAAAGCTTTTAAACCTGTGGTCGGAATGTTCAAGTCGAGGCCCAACCGAGGCTTCCAAAAGAAGGTTCCCGGAACCGCTCCCTGAAAGGAAAATTAATACTTTGATTCTCCCGTGTGAATTGGCTTATATAACTCGATTGATTCATTTTTGAGTTTTTAACAGACAGGTCAGGTCTAGATACCTCTACATATAAATAATTTCGGCGTGTATAGCGTAATAGGTCTCTCAATTCCTAAGAAAATTTTGGAGATGGAAAGGCTGATTAACGAACATTTCACTTACTTTAGGTACTAAAAAGTAAATAAACCGGTATTAAAACCGTGTTTTTCTGTATGCTTTTTGTTCTTCTGCTTTTTTTCAAGTCGAACTTATTTATAGAGGCTACAGCGGACTGTCAGAACAACTCGCAAGCCGTACATGCGGTCCGCAGCCCCCCATGGATCACCTACTTACTAGTCTATCTATAAAAGCGACATACGCACTACCCTGATAGACCGATTAATCTCGATATATCAAAACTACTAGCCCTACAAAGCTACAACATGGCAGGAAAATTATTTATGGCGTGTAGACATCGAATCACGGTAGCCAGGACAACTTTTTTACTTTTCCCGACATCGTATTTTTTTCCCCCAAAAAAAAAAAACAAATTGCCGAAAAAGGGATGGAATTGCAGCTAGCAGGTACCTACTCGTAAATAGAATTAAAAATATATAAAAATATATAATATATAATCGTAATAAAATTAGCATTGCGTAATTAAAAAAGATTAACAGATATTTTTTATCAAAACATATGTTTTTCGTGCCAGTAACGACTGGTCAACCGTAACAAAAACATTTTTTGCAAAAATTCCGATATTATAGAACACAGATAATGTTTTTTAGTGTTAGTTAGATATACAAAACTACGGCCAGAGTACTGTATCTATAAGTATTTTTCACAAAAATCTTAATAGGTATAAGAATACCCGAAATTGCGTGAAAAAACCTCAATCTGGTAACCCTATCCATTGGTATAGAGGGAGGGGAGAATTCAACCCCGTAAACGATTTTCATTGCACGTAGCGTCAGTCGGATCATTCCGGCGCGTAGAGCAAGACGCTCTATGTACTGGAATCGATTCGACTGGTAAAGACTTATCAAATAGAGCAAAGCTTTTGCTCAGTGTCCGTTTTTCGGTTAACATCTTGTGATCACCATATCTGTAGACAGTGGCGTAGCGTGCCTTGGCGGGGCCCCGTATAAAAAAATTGTTTGGGGGCCCTTACGAAGGGTAAAGGTTTCTCACAAAAGAAACAAAATGTTTGCATAGAATTAAAATAAATATTTAATTATAATTTATCATCTATCACCTTTTCCAATTTTTTTACTAACAATTCAAACTAAATATACTCTCCTTGCCTGTTTTTCGGCAAACTAATTTATTAGGTCCTTACCTATGAAATTGGCGTTTTGTATGGCGAAAACAAAATAGACGAAAAAAAGATATAACATTATGATATAAATATATTTTCTAAATTATCGACTACTTTTGTCATTTCTAAAATAAAAAAAAATTGGGAAGTTTTTATTAATTTTTCCTTACGCACGTCGAGGGCCCCTGTGCTCCGGGGGCCCTGTATAATTGATACGGCAGATACGGCAGTAGCTACGCCCCTGTCTGTAGACTCGGTCAAATAAGAAATAACATGTTTTTTGATAATTTTACCCTTTAAACACTTATTCTTAAATAAATTGGTATGGATTTGCCTACTATTACTTATGGATTTAGGAGCTAATCATATAGGCAGTTACTTGGTAAGATTTTTAGTGTTATTAAACGGATTTATTTAGCTTGGCCTCTTTTACGGTTTTTTTTTTGGGTAAAATACCCAATGACAGACAGTGAAAAATCGGTTTTGTTGAGTCACTGTTTTTTGAAATTAATCATTAAATTTATTTACGAAGGACGTTAAAAAAAGATCTATGCATAATTATATATTCAAAAAATTAAAAAATTGGGAAAAATTTAACCTCTCGTATCTCGGAAACAGTAAGAGATTGAGGGGTACATCTAGCTTTTGAAATGTAGATCAAGTATGGACCTTTCTGAAAAAATGATAAAAAAAGGTGGCTGCCATACAAAAAAGTTTGACAGTCATACAAATAAACATGCATACCAAGCCAAGCTGAACGACAGGAGCCAGCGTCGTGACGAAAACATGCAGGAATGGGCCCTTGAAGCCGAGAAGATGGTCCGGAAAGCTTACCAGTCTTCACCCGTACTCATCAACGAGCGTTTGGTAGAAGTATTCGCCAACGGTATTCGAAACTATGAGGTACGGACCGCAGTGAAACTTGGGCATCATAAAACGCTCAAGGACGCTTTAGCTCACGCCTTAGAAGAAGCTGTACGCGAAGACCAGCGGCCTGCCCAGCGCATCAGGAAAATGAAGGGGACATCACCATATACCTCGACCAGACCAGGCCCAAGGTGTTACAACTGCAATGAGAGAGGCCATATGCGGCCAAATTGCCCAAAGCCACTGACCAGAAGAGATGAGCAACCCGCAGAGGAACGGGCGAACCATGGCCAAACACAGCAGCAGGGAAACGAGTAAGCGCCAGGACCACGGGGCGGGTACTGGCCGGGTTTGAAAAGGCCCCAAGGATTCAAATCTCACAAGCTCACGACGGGAATAGTTTGGTCATCGAAGGTGAAATCAACGGAACACCTTGTAAACTGACCTTGGATACTGGAGCGTCTCGAACAGTCGTCAGTTCTGAACTCGCCAAATGTTTTCTTCTGGGCCTCAGCAACTTCAAGACCATTCAACTCCTTACAGCAACAGGTCAGCGCATATCCGTCCGAGGCGAGAAGTCTGTAGGGCTGAAGTTGGGAGAAAGAACGAAGAAAAAGTCATTGTGGCTGATATAATCGACGACTGCATTCTCGGTCTGGACTTCCTGCGTAAACATCATTGTGAAATCGACGTGAACCAAGGAATTCTAAAGTGCGGAACGGAAGACTTCTTCGTGGAAGGTGCTACATCTGGGAAGTTCTACTGCGTGAAGAGAACTGTACTTCCGCCCAGATCAGAAACCATTGTGGCAGTACGATTACCACGAGGATCAGGACATCAACGTCGATGTGTATTGGTAGAACCATCGGATGGTGATCAACCATGAATAATGGCACGGACTCTGGTGAGGACTGATACTGTTAATGATACTGCAGCAGTGCGTGATTTAAACCAAAGTAATGAAGAACATCTCATTAAAGGAGGGACGTTAATGGGCATATGCAGTGAAGTAGATTGGATGCGCACATGCCAAGAACTGCCAAACAACGATAACCTTCGTGGAAATCATGATGTGTCTACACTTCTGAAAAATTGCCGTAAAGATCTGTCTGACAGAGAGCTTGCGATGGCGAGAAAGATGCTTCTGCGATACGCCGATATCTTCGTTTCGAGTGATTCGAGTGATGCTGTCATTGGGAGGACTGGATTAGTGAAGCACACAATAAATACCGGAAATGAGCCGCCGATCCGTCAACGACCACAAAGAATACCAGTATCTCGGGAGAAAGAAGTGGAGACCATGATCGAAGCTATGGTGAAGACCGGAGTCATCGAAGCTTCATCTAGCCCGTGGTGTTCCCCAGTGGTGTTAGTGAAGAAAAAGGACGGCAGCATGCGGTTTTGTGTGGATTATCGACGACTCAACGACGTGACAAAGAAAGACAGTTATGCCCCTGCCACGAATCGACGACACGTTGGACACTCTGACCGGAACGAAGTGGTTTTTAACGTTGGACTTGAAAAGTGGATACTGGCAAGTGGAAATCGATCCCAGAGATAAAGAGAAAACTGCATTCTATGGGTAAAGGGCTGTGGCAGTTTAAAGTGAGGCCATTTGGATTGAGCAACGCTCCTGCAACGTTTGAAAGATTAATGGAGCTGGAACTCACCAGATTGATTGGAGACGCCTGCCTGGTCTACTTGGATGACATCATAATTGTGGGAAGAACATTTGAAGATCACTTCGGAAACCTGGAACGAGTCCTGACGAAATTTCGCGCAGCAAACCTCAAGCTGAGCCCGAAAAAGTGCTCTTTCTTCAAACGACAAGTGAGTTTTCTGGGTCACGTGGTTTCCGAAGCAGGTGTGCAGACAGACCCCGAAAAGATCATCGCTGTCAAGGATTGGCCGGTTCCGAAGAACAAGATAGAGTCAGAGCATTTTTGGGTCTATGTTCCTACTACCGACGATTTGTGAAGAACTTCGCCGATATTGCCAAGCCGTTACACAAGTTGACTGAAGAGAACGAGTTTACTGCTGGAACAACGATTGCGAAGCTGCTTTCCGGGGATTAAAAAAACGCCTTTGTGAGACACCGATTCTTGGTTTCCCTGAAACTGAGATGAGTTCATCGTGGACACCGATGCCAGTAACTTCGGCATTGGAGGCGTGTTATCACAACGAAAAGGAGATCAAGAGGGTGTGATAGCCTACTTCAGCAAATCTTTATCAAAGCCAGAGAAGAATAACTGCGTGACCAGAAAAGAACTGCTTGCAGTAGTGATGACGTTGCAGCACTTTAGTAAATACCTGCTCGGCCGAAAATTTCTCCTGAGAACCGACCACGCTGCACTAAAGTGGCTGCTTCAATTCAAGAATCCAGAGGGTCAAGTGGCAAGATGGATTGAACAACTGCAAGAATTCGACTTCACAACGGAGCATCGTAGTGGATGATTACACGGCAATGCAGATGCACTATCAAGGAGACCTTGCCCTAAAGATTGCAAACATCGTGTGAGACAAGAGGCTAAGGAAACAATACCCATCAAGATGCTAAAAACAGACCTCAGCGATGAGTGGAAAAAACTCTCCAGACTGCACAGCAAGAAGACGACGACATCAAGCCAATCTTTGAGTGGATCGAATCTGGTGCGTCCAAGCCGAATTGGAGTGATATTGCCAAGATGAGTGTCGCAACGAAGAGTTATTGGGCACAATGGGACAGTTTTGTTATCCAGGAAGGGGTGCTGTGCCGCAAATGGGAAAATGCCAAGCAA
The DNA here is from genome assembly GCA_949125135.1 of Alcis repandata. Taxonomy (NCBI): domain Eukaryota; kingdom Metazoa; phylum Arthropoda; class Insecta; order Lepidoptera; family Geometridae; genus Alcis; species Alcis repandata. The sequence continues at coordinate 19,791,490 of OX421221.1, forward strand.
TTTGCCAAGCAGTAATGTGCGCCAAGCTGTAATGTGCAAACATTACTGTGTTCCGGTTGGAAGGGCATTGTTTCCAGTGAAATTACAGGGCAAATGGGAGATTAAACAACTTATATCTCAGGGTGACGAGCGCAGTGCTGTGCCGCGCAGGGTCTTGAATTTTGCGAGTTCAAAATTCTGGGCGGCGCAGACCTGTTTTGGGCAAACGTGACGTTTAACATCAGGCGAGCGATCTGCTCGTCTCGTCACTCAATTACATAAAAAAAAAAAAAAAAAAAAAAAAAAAAAATGCTCGAGGCAATCATTGTCACCTGCAAATGATTGATCCTAGAGCCAAAGTACCTGACATTCTACACCTTTACCATGAAGGATATTCAGGAGGACATTCGGGAGTAAAACGGGCTCTGCTAAAGATACGAGAACGCTTTTACTGGATCAACTGCAGAGACGACGTAGAGGACTGGGTACGGAAGTGTACCACAGCAGGAGCAGGAGCAGGAGCAGGAGCATTGAAGCTGTACAACGTCGGAGCACCATGGGAACGCATAGCATTGAACGTGGCTGGACCATTTCCGATTAGCGACAGTGGCAACAAGTACTTCCTGGTTGTTATGGATTACGTCACAAAGTGGCCAGAAGTGTTCGCGATACCAAATCAAGAAGCATCAACCGTCGCAGACAAATTGGTCCATGAAGTCTTCTGTCGTTTTGGAGTACCCCTGGTAATTCATAGCGATCAAGGAAGAAATTTCGAGTCCCAACTTTTCCAGGAGTCGTATCGAGTAATGGGCACTCACACAAAACAAGAACCACGTCTTACCATCCACAATCCGATCCGAAATTTTTCATTCTCAAAAGTAATTTTAAGCAAAATTTCCACTTATCGTAGCCATGGCCATCAAATATTGATACTCTGGAATTCTTCTTTACTAAGATTTTTTTGTTCTACGTACTTGAACAAGAAGAAAACCGACTGGATTTTCTTACTCAAACCTCCGTTTTTCGTTTTCAAAGCTCTGCTACCATGTTAAAAAACCTATTCCAGCTTCTATGCTATGAAATAACACCACTCTAAAAGCATATTAATAAAATTTATATTCATACTAGCTTCCGCCCACGGCTTCGCCCGCGTGGACTATACCTCGGGAACCGATTTTTTTTCCGGGATGAAATTAATTTATCCCTCTTTTTTGAGAGTATGTAAAAAGCGTCATACAATGGAAGCAGGGACCCCAAAAACGCCCGGATGCAATAAGTCAGCCCCCTCGAATAATTTTGAAAAATGGCAGCCATTTGGAATCATTTGAATTTTCGCCACCACCATCAAGTAGCCCTTGCTAACTCCTATGACATGTAGTAAAACACCCATCCATCTTCAACCGTTTCGGAGATATAGACCCTCAAAGTTTGTATGGCGGCCATGTTTTTGAGGCGACTATGTTATTTTTATTGGCTCCGAAAAGATCCGAGGTTTTAGTGACTTTTTAGTCTCAGCGCTTTGGTAAAAATGTTTTTAGTTTTCGAGATAATTAGCAGTTCCACCTCGAGGATGTGACTTTTCGAAGGTTTTGGATTTTTTCCGGATGTTGTTTACACGCCTTATGTTTAGTACATCTGTAAAGTTTCATTGAGTTAGCATCAAAACAAATTCTTTCTCCGTACTATCATTACCACGCCATTTCACCCCCACAGGGGTTGATTTTCCAAAAGTGGTGAAATTGGTGAAAAATGATGTTCGTCATTTTTTAAGCTTAGTATATTTGTAAAGTTTCAATACCGTGGCGTCAAAAACAATGCTTCCCCATACAAACTTTAACACCCTATTTCACCCCTATATAGGTTGAATTTCAAAAAAATCTTTCTTGGTACACGTTTACTCGTCAAGACAAACACACCTTCCATATTTTAAATTTCTACGACCAGCGGCGTAGGATGTTCCTTGTCTGTCAGTGAGTCATTACAATTCTCTCTCCGTACTATATTTATCACGCCATTTCACCCCCACAGGGGTTGATTTTCCAAAAATAATGAAACAGATATCTATTATTTTTTTAGCTTAGTACATTTGCAAAGTTAAATAATCGTAGCATTGGGAAAAGAATATTTTTATCCAAACTTCAATACTCCGTTTCAGCCCTTTAGGGGTTGATTTTCAAAAACGAAAATATAGGTGTCTATTATTTTCTGTAGCTTAGTAAATTTGCAAAGTTAAATAACCGTACCATTAAGGCTGGCGTCCACTAGGCGGATCGGGTCGGGCCGCATCGCAACGCAAAAATACGCCTGGCCCGATGCTGTTGCGTCCATCTGTACGGGGCGCGGCGGACCGCCTATTAAGCGGATTTGATCAGACGTGTTTTCGTGCTTGGACTGACATCGCGCTACCATGGACAGCTCCGACGAAGAGATGTTATGGTTTCAAATCCTTCTTGAGGAAGAGCAAAAAAATAAAAAACGACGACGAGTACACAAGGTGTGGGTGCATGATATATGCCAGAAAAGAAGTGTATTTGGTGAATACCATCATTTGTTTAACGATTTGAAGAAAGATCCAGTCAAATTCTTCGAGTATTTTCGAATGTGTTTTGGAAAATTTGCAACATTGCTTAATATATTACGTGAAGATTTACAGAAACAAACCACAAAATTTCGAAGGCCAATTGAACCAGAAGAACGACTTGCTGTTTGTCTCAGGTAAATAAGATTTTTTGACATCTGATAATAATTTTAATATAATTAATTATTGTCTACACAATGAGATCGTGCTTTACCTCCAATCTAAGAATCTGTCCTATACCCGAATACATGGGTAAACCACTATTGCTTGGCGGTAGTCTTTATTACTAGTATTATAAATACAAAAGTTTGGATGGATGGGTGTGTTACTCGATCACGCAAAAAGGCTAAACAGATTTGGATGAAATTTGGCACTCAGATAGTTTATTACCTGTATGAACACATAAACCACTTTATTTATGTGACAATAAAAAAAATTGAGTCATAATTAATCATATTTATTAGTAATTCCCAATAAAGTTAACATTAACATTACACAGTAAGGTAAATGTACCGTTCACCGAACGCTTAAGACCTGCATGTACGTTTCTATTTAAAATAAGGTCTGGGATTTTTACACGATTATAATTAATAGTTTAGCGGTAACTTAGATAAACTAGTCTTCATTTAATTTTTTTTGGAAATTAATTACTCGTTAGAAATATATTTAAAATATTTTTAAAGTTTTTAGGTCCGTTTAGTCTCATTTGTACCGTTTACCGGACTAAGAAACGTGATTTGCACCTACTACCGGATCGGCCTGCCGTATTACCGGACTAGGAAAGAAAATGTATGGAGTTGCGTTGTTGAGTGGTGCTCAAACTTTCGTTGGTCTTACTGAAGAGTACTTTATATTAACAACCTAACTTCACTAGCTTTTTAACTTCAACTAATATTGACGGAATACTAAAAAAGTTTTAAAATAAAACGATAAGTTTACATTAAACGGAAATATCATTTATTTTTGTCATCCATGTATTTGTATTTCATTAACTCAAATTAGTATTTATACAGGGTGTCTAACCAGTCATCCCGTATTATAAAAACATTAATCTAAAACATTTATTTAATCAATCCTATCACACTTGTTTTGAGGTAGGTAAGATATGGTTTGATAATTTTTAAACAGTCTTTATAGCACTTTTTATGCTTATAAATGTTAATTTTTAATCGGTTATATATAGTATACCTCCTCTACAAAAAATAAAATGACAACCAATTGAGTATAAAAAACCTTAAAATGTGCATATTGATATGTCAACGTTCTCAGAATTCATAAAATACACTGTGTATTGACATCCTTTCGTCACCTTCCGAAACCATAACCAAAAAGCTCTAATGTATACAGGGTTATTCATAAAGGGTATGCTAAGCCGAAAAGGACTCATAGCACTCATCATTATGAACAACTTTTACTGTGGGACCAACCTAAAATTCGTCCTATAGTAAAAGTTGTTCATAATGATACGTACTATTAGCCCTTTTCGGCTTAGCATATCCTTTATCAATAACCCTGTATAATATCCGATAAATAAATAGAAAAACGGTTCCACACTAATCTTAAAATAACGTAGATACATTATACATATACATACACACACGCACATACACATATACACACACAAGCACACTCACATACATTACACACACATACACATTATATTATACATTTTTTGTTAACTTTTAGAAGCACTGGGCTTTACAAAAAATCACTTTAGAGAATACGTTTGAATATCGACCTAGTAGTCAATTTTGTAAGGATTATATTTCAATGAACACCGCTTAATAAAATAGCTGAGATAATAAAAAATCCGGTAATAGAGCCCATGGGTACCATTTACCGGTCACCCGTTCGGTAAATTAAACAGTCAAATTTAGTGGAACGTATCACCCGAACAGATTTTGAAAATAGTCTATAAATTGTAATCATTACAATGTAACTACAAATCTGACATCGTTACTGGTAATTAGAACTATTACAAATCCATGAATATATGTGGCTTTTGATATTATTGATGTAATATAACTATTATGGCATTTTCAAAATAGCCTTTCCAAAAAGCTTATTTTGATGCCAAAAACTTGTTAAAACTTTTACCTTAACAATTATTTATTTTTTCTGAAAATGCAGAAATTGTTCCATGATTTCAGAACCTACATCATGTTCTTGTACTTCATAAACTTGTCCTTCATATAGTTGTTGTGACGAGCTAGATAGCATCGATGCCATAGTAGGTGATGCTTGACCAGAGGTCCGTAAAGGTTGAATGGACGAGAATTGATTATTTTGACTTAAAATCACGGCTGCAACTGGCTGTTGATTTGTGGTTTGCATATTTTGGGACTCTCTACTCGCATGCGATATATTACTTGTATCACCTTGTCTGCAAAACAAATCAGCCTCAGCATCGTTCACAATTTTAAACACCGCACCCTTAACCCGTATCTGAACATCTTTCGGGAATGTTGTGACTGTTTTCCCCAAGTTTGTGAAAAAATCTACCATAGTATCATGGCCTTGGTTAAGCGATTGATACTTTTTTTCTAAGTATGATTGGAACAGAGTTTGTGTCGGTGGAGGCGACTGAGAGATTCTGTCTGTCTTCTTCTTTTTGGTGATCCTACTCGAATCAGTTTCACTGACTTGGGATCTACTTATAGGTGGTGGTGACATGACTGATGATGAGTTTGATGATAGTGGTGACAGGACTTGTTCATCATCACTCAAAGATGGCAAATTTGTTAAATTTTGTTGTGTGTCATTACATATAAAGGGAGAGAGAAAGCTCAGTTCTTTTTCAAATCGAATTGGTTTTATGTTAGTGGCTGCCTGGCCACTCTTCGTTAGACGTAGTTTTTTGGCGCGTCGATAATTATCGCGAATTCTCTTCCATCTCTCTTTACAATTTGCCGCTGGAACAAAATAAAAAGAATATAATTCAACAAACATAGAAACGACTTCAATGAACTCTACGCTTATGGCAATGGATGAAGTAAGGTGCTCCAACTTCATTATTGGCGGAGAAATCGCGTAACATTCACACAAAAAAAAATAGAATTAAATTGAGAACCTCCTCTTTTTATGGAAGTCGGATAATAAAATGTGCTTTTGTTTTAGGTTTTTGGCCACGGGGAATTCATTCAGGTCGCTGGCTTTTAATTATCGACTCGGAGAAAAAACAGTAAGATATATCGTTTATGAGACTTGCACGGCGATATGGAACAATATGAAAGTACCTACACCTACCGAAGAGGTTTGGAAACAGATAGCAATAAAATATTGGGAAAAATGGAATTTTCCTAATTGTATTGGAGCGCTGGATGGCAAACATGTTGTTATCGAATGCCCCGCAAATAGTGGCTCGAAGTATTTTTGTTATAAAAAAACATTTTCAATTGTTTTGTTGGCCTTAGTGGATGCTGACTACAGATTTACACTACTCGATATAGGTGGCCTTGGAAAGAATTCTGATGGCTGTTTATTTGCCAATTCTGTCGTGGGAAAATCATTGGCACAAAACAAATTAAATATACCTGATGACAAGGCACTGCCGGGTACCGAGGAAATTATGCCTCATGTTATAGTGGGAGACGCAGCCTTTCCGCTACAGAAACATTTAATGAGACCGTATCCTGGAAATCAATTAACGGATGAAGAAAGAAAAATTTTCAACTACCGACTAAGTAGGGCCCGCCGAACTAGCGAAAATGCTTTTGGTATATTAGCTAGAAGGTTTAGAATTTATGAAAGGCGGTTATCTATGACTCCTGAACATGTCAACATTGTTGTAGCGGCAACATGCTGTTTACATAACTTTTTGACAAATAGCCCATCGTATTGGTCACAAGATGATCTAAGAGAAACTGTGAACGAGGGACTAGTAAATTTACCAATTATTGGAGGTAATTCATCTCAAGTCGCTCTCGCAATTCGCAACAAATTCAAAAGTTATTTCGTATCTCGTGCAGGCTCATGTCCATGGCAAATGACAGTTGTGAACAGAGGATATCGCCATATAGACCGAGATCCAGATATGCAAGCGCAAGAAGAATAAATATAATTATAAATTAATAATAAGTTACTTTTGCGTAAAGTTTGATATACTTATAATATTTTAAAAATGTTTGAATAAAAACATAAACCGACTTCAATGAAGTCTTCGCTTGGAGGTGCTTTGAGGTGCTCCGACTCCAGTGAAGTCTGTTTATGTTTTATTACTTAAACATTTTTATTTCACCATTTTTTCATGTCAAAGACTAATTTAAGTACACTTAACTCTCTGTATGATAAATAATAAACCGATTTTGATGAAACTTACAGTTTAATAATACCTAGTTTAACAAAAAATAAATGTGAGCCGTCACGGGACGCCTGGTAGATGTGAAACATTTTAATCCATTCATGCTCCCGTTGTCCATGGCCATACAGATTTTCACAAAACCGTTCGAAAATTGAAACTCAATTAGGTACGCGCGTCGTCATTTATTTATTTGCTTGAATACTGCACGCCGTGGCGACGCGTCGCCACGGCATGCGTCGCCACGCCAGAAGTCGGTTCTACCTACTTAAATCGGACTTATACTTTTGGAGATATGCGTGGACAAACATACAAACATACATACACTTTTGAAATTTGGCGCAGGTCTTTATTAGAAGCTGATATAGACTAACATATCCAAAAACTGGGCATTTCTGGAAATATTACATACATACGGGTCGAATTGATAACCTCTTTTTTTGAAGAAAAACCTATAATTTAAATGAATAGGTGCTTACGTGTTTCATTCAAAATCTGTGCTATTTCTTGCCATATATTCATGCGCCGCTGCTCATCGTGATATCTAGGGTCTCCTAGATCATACAGTTCTCTATACTTTTGCACTAAAGAAATAAGCAGTTCTTCGTTCATTTTTATTAGCACGGCACGTGCGCTCACATCCGCCTGCCTGCGTCGACTAGACGGATCGGGGCGGGTCGCAGCGCACCGCCGACATGCGAAGCGATCCGCCAATGCGTTGCCACCCGCCGCGCTCCGATCCGTCGCTAATGAACGATATTTCTATGAAATATAATATAAAAATGGGCCAGGCGTATTTTTGCGTTGCGATGCGGCCCGACCCGATCCGCCTAGTGGACGCCAGCCTTTAAGAAAAAAATATTTTACAAACTTTAATACCCCGTTGCACCCCTTTGGGGGTTGATTTTCAAAAACCAAAATAATTATTGTCTATTATTTCTTTACGTTAAGTATACCTATTGGCAAAGTTTCGTAACTAAAGCATCAAAAAAAAATCTTCATGCAAACTTCAATACTCCGTTTCACCCCTTTAGGGGTTGATTTTTCAAAAACGATGAAATAGGTGTCAATTATTTTTTTTATTTTAGTATATTCACAAAGTTTGATAATCGTAGCATTAAGAAAAATATTTTTTTCATACAAACTTAAACACCCCTTTTCACCCCTATAGGGGTTGAATTGGGCAAATTTCTTTCTAAGTGTGCGTCTGCTTTTTAGTATAAAACTTTTGTCCAAATTTGACGTTCGTAGCTTAAGCGGTTTAAGCTGTGCGTTGATCTGTCAGTCAGTCTTGACATTCACTTTTATCTGTTTAACCATTTTAGGGGTTGATTTTCAAAAAATAATAAAACAGGTATCTAATATTTTTTTTAGCTTAGTACAATTGCAATGTTAAAAAATCGTAGTATTAGGAAAAAACATTTTTCATGAAAACTTCAACACTCCGTTTAACCCCTTTAGGGGTTGATTTTCAAAAAACAAAAAAATAAGTGTCTATTATTTGTTTAGGCTTAGTATATTTGCAAAGATTCGTAACCACAGCATCAAAAAAAAATTCTTCATACAAACTTCAATACTCCGTTTCACCCCTTTAGGGGTTGATTTTCAAAAAATAAAAAAATAAGTGTCTAATATTTTCTTTAGCTTAGTATATTTGCAAAGTTTCATAACCACAGCATTAAAAAAAAATCTTCATACAAACTTCATTGCTCCGTTTCACCCTCTTAAGCGTTGATTTTTGAAAAATGATGAAATAGGTGTCGATTATTTTTTTAACATTAGTATATTCGCAAAGTTTGATAATCGTAGCATTAAGAAAAATATTTTTTTCATACAAACTTAAACACCCCTTTTCACCCTCTTAGGGGTTGAATTGGGCAAATTCCTTTCTTAGTGTGCGTCCGCTTTTTGATATAAAACTTTCGTCCAAATTTGACGTTTGTAGCTTAAGCGGTTTAGGCTGTGCGTTGATCTGTCAGTCAGTCACGACCTTCACTTTTATATATATAGATAGATAGAAGATAAAACAGCCTTTTTCAAATTGTGACCAAAAACAAAATCAATTCGACATCCGTAAAATATAAGAACATACAGGGTTATTCAGAAAGGGTATGCTAAGCTGAAGAGGGCTCATCATTATGAACAACTTTTACTATGAGACCAACCTAAAATTCAAGAAAAAAAAATCATTTGTTCAAAAATTCATTTTTCGCGATTTCTGGGATGGTCCCATAGTAGAAGTTGTTCATAATGATGAGTACCTACTATGAGCCCTTTTCGGCTTAGCATACACACCCTACTCATACCCTTTATGAATAACCCTGTATATAGGAAAGCAAAACAAATTGTTTATATCTTTTAACCTAACAGTTTTTAGAGAGAGAACTATGAACTCTTTAAAACATAGCGAATTACCCAAGGGAAATCTATAAATGGTATAAATAGTAAACTCACATTTGACAGAGGAACCAGTACCAAAATCAAGCACAACCGTAACAACACCATCTTGGGATCACAGCGATATCAAACTGTTAGCAATATCGCAGGTCTGAGTCAAATCACGCTATGGGGTGCTTCATACGTCTTAAGGGTATCACAGACTGCGAAGATTCTTACTATCTTAACACACACCTAAGATTTGTTCAATAATAAAGAAATAATATTTCTTTTTCTCCGTGCTGAAAACAAAAGATACACAACGAGAAGGATTGTAACTGTTCAAGCATAAAATCGCGCTACAAAGTAATTAAACGGGGTTGCTATTTTATGTTCCTAAATATGTTGAACTTTTAATTGGGATAGGTTCTGGTTTATTTTTGTATTCCTTATTGGTATGTCATATTTTTCTCCTTTACTCCTATAGTTGTAGATACTCGTACAGTTTCTAGTCTGGTTTGACAACATCTCTTTACATAATTTTATCTCGGAAGAAATAAAAAGACGTGCTATATACTTGCACCTACGTAGAACGAGGAAGGGAAAACCGCGACGCGCAGCTAGAACGTTATGTTATATATTTAGTCGCAGATAAAATAAATCGATGTTAGGATCACGTAAGTATGTAACGTTTTTAAGGTACCTACAACCTACTTACAAAACAAGTATAGTAATACGAGTAGTTTAATTGGTTCGTATAGTGGAGTGTTTGTAGTAGGTAGGTTACCACCACCTCACATTTTACCTAATACCTGTAAAAAATCTTGTATTATAATATAATAAATACTCGTATGTACAAAATTATCTTCTCTGTGTGTGACGCCCCTTACGACGTTATGATGACAATAAATTCCTCGTCCAAAGTTTTCAAAGAACGGCATATGTTGGACATTTTTTCGCATTGTACATGTACTTATACGAGATCACAATCTTAAACAAGCTCAATTCACCTACAGAGTGAAGTAAGTTCGTATAGGCCGAATGGCTAGCCCTGGTCTCAGAGTTTTTAGGTCGCCTTTGACATAGCTTAGCGGTTGTTGTTAGTAAGGTACACAACTAGAGTCTACAATTTTAGATACTATTATAACCGACTAAATAAATTAGATTATCACATATTTTATGAAGATACTGTGTGATTTGGTCATAATACGTACCAGTAACCATAGGTTTCAAGTTGTAAAATAACCTACCATCCAGGGTCAGCGGTGGATGCAGGTTGAAGCCCCCGGATAGGAATTCAAGCCCAAACCAAATCCAGGATCCGCCACTGTTCGATGCTACTAGACGCGCGGTGCCTAAACAGAGTTGCATAAAGATAATGTAGCATAGGATAGTTTTCTTTCAAACAGTTATTTGATATGTTGAATTAATAAAATGTTGAAAAAAAGTAGCGTCTCAACCAAATTGACCCAGTCAATGTGCTGAGATACCTAACCCTGAAAACGATAAAAAGCTATAGGACACGGTGACGAAAAATATGATTCATGGGTCCTGCGGTGCACGAAAACCTTCATCGACGTGCATCAAGGATAGAAAATATACTAAAAGAGATACTTGTAAAGGATAAAGATAAACTCAAACCAATGATAAAGATGATCCTTTGAACAAGCACAGCGCCCGAAGATGGATTCTCGGCGACTAAACCCCGAAGAAGAGCACAGGAAATATTAGTTGACAATAGCTGGGTGGTCCCAATCTCTCTCCTCCTGTCTACAACTTTTTAATTTCATTTTAAATGTCGATTTAAATTTAAATACGATACAGGAAGTATAAATAGAAAGGTACTACATACATACAAGTATACATAGTAATTATGGCATTATTTTATGGCATATTTTATGGCGATTTTATTTACAAAAGTGTACGGTTGTTTCTTGAATTGTACACGAAACATGTGAATTTAAACACTAGCAATAATGAGTCACTTATTCATGATTTCTAATTTAATGTTCCATAATAATAGGCGATTTTTTTCGTGTTAGACGTAATTTACATTTGATTTGACGAAGTCTTTTGATTAAAATGGCCGTCGAAATGTGTTGTAACTTTGCCTGTGCAATAGTGCCAATGAATGTTAGGACTATGAGAAGTTTAACACCAAATAGGTCGATATGTAAGCAGCAACGAAGTATCTTGGTGCATATTTTTATTCCGCATCTAAGAAAGACATCCACTGTTTTTCACTTGACCGCACACCTGAATATTGGTCAAAGAGTAGGAATATTCCATTCGAGTTCGAACAGAATTATAACTTCGATCCGGTCGAAGTTATAATTCTGTTCTGCTCCGAAACACCGAGATATTATACTTTGGAAACAATAGTCAACGAAATTTTCAAAGAAGAAACTAAAAGAAGACGAGTAGAGAATAAGAAAACCTATTTCCGAGTATCCAACCCATTTGTATTTTCCACCGATGCATTAGGACGTTAACACAGTTTATCCAAACAACGACGAGTGTTTCTATTTGAGTTTACTTATACAACGTTTATGGTCTACGAACTGTTAATGGTCGGATTACGTGGCGTATAAAATATGAATGAGAAGCCTGTTAGCGTTTGCTAGAGAACTACACTCATATGGATTTAGATCCCTTGGAAATGTTCTGATCATGTCAAATACTTATCAAATACAAACTCAGTTACTACTTAGTTGCAAGTTTTTGATTTTGAACATTGTAACATCGGAAACATGATAGAATATTATTAATTTAGCCTCGAAACCGATAGATTTGTTGACCAAATACAAACATGGCGTATCCAATTATCTACTTATACTTTGTATCGGGTGCGTAGCTAATAGAACATCAAACCTAGATTTGCAACTAAAACACGAAATGTACAACAAAGCATATTCATTGACGATATGTAGAGGTGCAAAGGCTTTATAGCATTTTGGCGAAGTAACTTAAATGAGATAGAAAACGGTGGTCCACATGTACCTACCTACTAATTTGAGATGCGATTTAAAAAAAATCGTGATATTTTTTGATCTAAGAACATAAAAATCACCTCAGTTCTTAATCTGAAGCGGAGAAATCTGAGAAAAATAATTTCGTGAGATTGATAAGTCTGGAAATTTTCATCTTGTTATATTCAGGCCCAAGATTGTTATGTACCTAATTTTAGTTTTTACTGTCATCTCAGTAACTCGTCAAACCGATGTTTGTTTGATGTTTTAAACCGAAATCAGAAGACGGACCCATTATTGTTTTGTTTGGGTCTTTCTGTAAAATTGTAAAATATCAAATTAACTCAAATTACAACAATACTATTGTTGTTTGATAAAGATTATTCGAAATAATAGTTGTTTATAACGAGTACGTGACGGTAATTTTTAATATCCTCGTCTGAAATAGATTTTACTTTAAAATGCAACTCACTGCGCTGAGCGCGTTTCCGCCGCGCCGTTTCAGTTTCCCACCGACATGTTATAGTTGAATAAAAACAGTTGTGGTGTTGTGTCTGACTGTCTGTAAACTAACAACACTCTAGGACTCGTGCCGTTATCGTATTTTACGTTGTACAAACACAGGAACCGTTTTCCATAATTTTATTTACTATCACTACTAAGAAATGAACTCGACTGAGAATCAGCCACCTCCACTGTTTCACCCGTTTCGAGCGACTTGAAGTTGTTGAAAAACTTGCTGGGGTACTTATAATGCTTAGCAAAGGCGAACTCTGAAAACTTCTTGTATCGTTTCAGATCTTTTTTTTCGTTTTTCCAATCTTCTTCTTTGACGTAAGGAAATACAGATTTCAGCCACTTTGGCATAATTTCATCCATGTAGAAGAATCGTCTTTTCCACAATTTATGTGTGTCGCAGTAGCTGCCGCCACTGCCTCCCAACCAAAACGGGAGCCTGAAATTAGCAGACATCGGTTAGGGCTCCACGAGTACAGGTCGAACCGAACTACTTGTCTAGATAGCGTCATGATAACTGTTCTCTAGGCACATTTATTTGTATGACGCTAACTGCATTATAGTGGCGCGATCCACGCAATAAAGTGAAGTAAAGTAGTGCGGCATTTCCTAACTGCATTAGGTACTCGTACTAGAGTTTAAATTAGTCGCACCCGTGACTTTGTTCGCGATAATTCGATTTACATATGTAGTTTCAGTCTTTTATATCACGGTCGTAAGGAAAAGATGAAAAGAGTAAATAACAATAAATAATATTAAGACATCATATAAATGAGCAGAGGACTGAGTAACAAGTTTATGTTCTTAGTTATTTTTAATATTGAATTTTTCTTCCAAGTTTATGTAATATAGTCTGTTCTCAGTCTCTGTTCCACATTTCTCCTAGAAAAATAATCGTGATGTCGTCGTGTTCTGCGTTTGGAAGTTCACTACTAGCTACATGTTTCGGTGATGTACAAGAGGAATAATGTTCTCCCGAGTAAACTGTCCTGCGGGATACGACTGTTATGGGTAAAATAATATAAGTAGTAAATAATCTACTTATTTATTGTAGCCTACGCGAGAGAAACCGCGTGAGCAAGAAGATATTCAAGAATAAACCTTAGGATTTGATATTGAAAAGACCGTCTTAAAAAAACATGCTCCAAGACTGGGCAATGTGGAATCATAAAACCGATAACAAAACAGGAATAGTTCTTACAAGCTTATGTGTCTTAAGCCCCATCTATAAGCATTAGTGTAGAAGTGGGCTCGCAGCGGATTCAGGTGTGGTTCCGGGTTGGCATCCGCTACGCCGGCTCCCACCGCCACGATCGTCAAGCCAGCCTCGTATCCGTCTATGAGCACTACCAGGCCTTCTTTGATATTCTCCGCGTTAGGCAGTGCCACGATCTTATGATATTCTGCAATAATTACAAGTTTGTTCATTAAATAAATCTATTTGAGGCACGGGACTGCCCTCACCGATTCGAGCAAAAATGAAAGCCAGTACCTACCACGCTTTTCTAAATGCCACTGACGGCACTTTCGACCCCTTGTGACTTTGTTTTAGAAGCCTGAGTTTTCAGTCACCAAGGGGACTTACTATAACTATCTATTTTCCCAAATTATCAACTATTAATACCTTATAGTTTATCATCATACCTAGGTATAGCATACCTAGGTATAGTAACCTATAGTGATTCTGAAAACAAACTTGTCAAATACTACACAAACCACATACCTACACCATTTACTGTAAAAATGAATGTTGCAGTGAAACCTGAAATATTGAATGTAAATAAATGGTGATCCTTCCAGATAACTTTTACCTGGAGACCGTTCATGTTTGTTCTTTAGCATTCTATATGTATTTGGTTTGTTATGTATTATCCAAATAGAAGCACTAAGTAGCAAGAATTTTTATTTGATAATTGAAAATATACGTGAAACTATGACCTTAAGAATAATAAATTATATTCTATTCTATCCTTAAGCGTGCCACAGTCAGGCAGTGGGTTTAAGAAAACCGAAGCTGACGAACAATAAATATTGCCCGAGATGAAAAGGAGGACTACCTTACAAAAAAGAAAAAGTCCCTTTATTTTAATTTTTCTTTCAGTATGTATTTCAGAGGCTAACCTGTGGTCGGTATATTCAAGTCGAGGCCCAACCGAGGCTTCCAAAAGAATATTCCCGGAGCCGCTCCCTAAAAATACAATTTTTAATTAAATAATAGAATGAAAAATAGTCAGAGTGAAACATGACGGATAATTTGGTCACTCAAAATAATATCTGAAATTGAAAATGTTTTTATACTTTGAGCTGAACAACATTGAACCAAAAGAATAAAAACCTGCTCTCCTTAAGCATACCTAGTGGTACTTGCGCAGATACCTACGCTTGTAGAAAACTGAGAAACCTTTGTTTTATTTTTAATAAAATTAAAAATAGTCAAAGTTGAAATAATTGTGATTCACGAGTATTAGCCAAAATTTAATACTACAAATCCTACAAAATTTTTAAGATGAAGCGCAGTTAATCCTCAAAGATGTTGTTTATAAAATCTGGTACCAAAAATAAAACAGAAACAGGGCATTTGAAATGTTTTCAAAAGAAAAGTGAGTTACCATCAACTACGAGTACGTCCAATGTTCATGTTACATTTTTAGTTGGCAGCTTAAATACAGGACCTACCTGAACAATCTGAGCTGACCAGTAACAACAATTAGGTACTACCGGCATAACCCCGGATAGTTCCAGGATCTTATTTTTAGAACGAATTTCTATCCAGCAAATAACAAAAGAAATCAAGCTACTCGTAAGTATATAAAAATTAAACCCACATTTGTCAGAGGAACCACTATAAAAATCAAACAGAACTTTAACAGCTCCATCTTGGGATCAGAACTAAATCAAACTGGAAGCAATATCGTGGCTCTGAACCATATCACGTTATGAAACTTTATATCCGTTTTATGTTATGATGACAATAAATCATTCGTCCGGAGGAAGTTTTGCAAAGAACGTCATTTTTTGGACATATTTTTCGTCTTGTGAAACGTATACAATTTTAACAATCAACAAAGACAACTTGCCTAGTCTGCCCTAACATTCGAGTCGTTTATAAAACGCAATTTGTAGGCGACGAAACACATTTAAGGTAGATGTTTTCTTCTAAAACCCTGAAAGACGAGTATGATTCTGCCAGAGGCATCAATTAAATTGTCAAGCAATAGGGAAATAACTACAAAAATCCAATTTTCAGCCCCAAAACGTGATTTAAACACTAGATGTCTATAATATCTTTCTTCTAGTTAAATGCTTATAAAAAGCAATTATCTATACTACAAACTCTAGTTTTAATAATAATAAACAAGAAACATTCGAGTCGTTCATAAAACGCAGATTTGTAGGCGACGAAACACATTTAAGGTAAATGTTTTCTTCTAAAACCCTGAAAGACGAGTATGATTCTGCCAGAGGCATCGATTAAATTGTCAAGCAATAGGGAAATAACTACAAAAATCCAATTTTCAGCCCCAAAACGTGATTTAAACACTAGATGTCTATAATATCTTTCTTCTAGTTAAATGCTTTTAAAAAGCAAATATCCATACTACAAACTCTAGTTTTAATAATAATAAACAAAAAACATTCGAGTCTTTCATAAAACGCAGATTTGTAGGCGACGAAACACATTTAAGGAAGATGTTTTCTTCTAAAACCCTGAAGGACGAGTATGATTCTGCCAGAGGCATCGATTAAATTGTCAAGCAATAGGGAAATAACTACAAAAATCCAATTTTCAGCCCCAAAACGTGTTAAAACACTAGATGTCTATAATATCTTTCTTCTAGTTAAATGCTTATAAAAAGCAAAAATCTATACTAAGTACTAACTCCTGTTATAGTAATAATAAACAAAACAACATTCGAGTCGTTCATAAAACGCAATTTGTAGGCGACGAAACATTTAAGGTAGGTAGATGTTTTCTTCTAAAACCCTGAAGGACGAGTATGATTTTGCCAGAGGCATCGATTTAATTGTCAAACA
Source organism: Alcis repandata (assembly GCA_949125135.1). Taxonomy (NCBI): domain Eukaryota; kingdom Metazoa; phylum Arthropoda; class Insecta; order Lepidoptera; family Geometridae; genus Alcis; species Alcis repandata. Next base: position 19,808,240 of record OX421221.1, read on the forward strand.
ATAGGGAAATAACTACAAAAATCCAATTTTCAGCCCCAAAACGTGATTAAAACACTAGATGTCTGTAATATCTTTCTTCTAGTTAAATGCTTATAAAAAGCAAAAATCTATACTAAGTACTAACTCCTGATAAAGTAATAATAAACAAAACAACATTCGAGTCGTTCATAAAACGCAGATTTGTAGGCGACGAAACATTTAAGGTAGATGTTTCCTTCTAAAACCCTGAAGGACGAGTATGATTCTGCCAGAGGCATAGAATTAAATTGTCAAGCAATAATCAGTCAACCGTCAGTCGAACTTTTGTAACTGTCGGTTTTTTTTTATTTATTTTACGCATTTTATCCCCCTTTTTCCTTTTTCCAGAAAGTTTGAAATGAGAAAAGATGAGTTCTACAATTCTACATATTTTCTACAAAATCAATCCTTTTTATACGAATTCGAACAGACCCACATGGGTTAACTTTTACTACAGACCCATCACGTGCTTGCCTACCATCTACAAGCTCCTTATCCATTCTGAGAAACAAATTAATTTCAAATGCTGTGAACAAAAACCAATTAAAATCAAAATATTTTTTATTGGTTTTTCTTATCGCGGGTTTGAGGTCATAGTGAAAACAAATGAACATCAAAAAATAAATTAAAACATTTTTCAATAATATATTTGGACAAATAATCATTGGGCACAGTGAACTTAGGGCAGCATCTCGATTTTCAGATATACTCGTATAATGTATGTCCGTCATCAAAAATAAATTGTCAGTTGCAGGCCTCAACGTTAAATTTTATTTATAAAAAAAAAATGAAACTAATAGTAAAAACTTAAAGAGGAATAAAAGTCCCAAATTGATCGATTTGTGTGTGAGTTTCTGTTGGCTTTTATTATCTTAAAACATAGTTTTCAAGCAAAATATTCATTTCACATTAAGGATTTACCTTTGGCATCGTGTAATAACCTTATAGTGATAATAAGCTATGAATTGAATGCTAAAAAATTAATAAAAAAATCACTCATCGTTTTACGCTTCTGAAATAGTGATGTTCCTACATCGCGCTGAAAGGCTTTTTCGATATTCGATAATTTCATACCACTTGCTACTGCGCTTCCCAGCACACCTCGCTAACGATACAACGGGGAAATGCCGCCCACCGAAAGTTTAATGGGCACTTTCGGTAAGAGCCTTCGGGATGGAGACTGAATGTAGACAAGCGTATTTTTTTATCTGTTTATACGTGATTGTGTGGGTATTATTGTTTGTGTTGACATTTTTGTAAAGAATAAAACTATATTACTTGCTACCTGAATATCACCGACCACAGCCACCGGTATTTTGAAGCACGTTTTTTGACCAGATTTGATCGGGTTTGACGAAATTGGATTTCGGATATGAATGCGTCCGCTTCGGCCGTCAAGGAAACTGGGGTTTGGAAACTGGTTTTTATACTTCCAATTAACTGATTTCCTATCGATCTCTATTCTGATACATGCTTTTTAATAATATCGAAGTGAAAAATGACAGGTGTCGATGTCATTATCGTCATAGTCAGCACACTAACGTTAGTTACCCCTTTCCCCACCCACATCCTCCCATTGCCGCCTTCATCGTACCGCTGCTCTACCCTACATTTGGGTTTTCCATTTAGGTACCGCCATAGGCTATACACTACAGGTCCTCCACACTAATTACGGAACATACCTCTACGAAATGATAAATAATATTATTTTGTAGCTAACTTTTACACATACATGTACAACTTATAGGTAACTTAAACACTAAACATCAAAACTTGTACCTAGGTTTCTTTATTCGACATAGCTTTTGTGGGATACCGGTGGGAGGTGGAGGTCGACTTCGGTGGTTAGTCCAATATCGAGTATTGGACTAGCCACTGACTAACCGCCGATGTCGGATTATGAAATCTGAAATGTTTATTGACTTTAAATAACATTAAATGTTACAGGTGTAGAGTTTTCTATTTCTTAACACTTTTACACTTTTCATATCCTTTTACTTTCCTTAATTAATTTTATTCCTGTCCTTGCGTGCCACTATTTATTTCGTGTTCTTTTATGTTATTCTTTCTAAATTATTCTTATTTCTATATCTTTTCTATTATTTGTTTGTAAACATTGATCTGAAAGCTGTCTAGATGTTTATTATGACATGTAACTTTTTAAATTCTAAATCTCTCAATGTATTCTCATACAGATCAATTATTTTGTATAGAACCTATTTTCAATTTTATGATTTGTATCTGGCTGCCTATATTTTATCTTTCTTAATATTCAAATTTAAATTACAGAATTCTTTAAAACAATTTGGAAGTGATGCCTGGAAAACCTCTCTGACATCGGGCAGTTCGGGTTTGGCTTTTCATCGAAGAGTTTGGGGATTTGGCTTGGATGGCCTTGGTCTGAGCACGTGTATACCTTGAAATCTGAAAGAAGAAGAAGTCCTCAAGCCTTAAACCTTTTTACTTAATTACAGTCGTGAACAAGTTTGAAGTGCAATATCCAGAGTCCCTTTTGTCCGAATTGTTCAGTTCGTGATCCTCGGCGAGCTTCACGACTGTCTGCAGGCCTCAGTAGCAGGCCTGGCGCTACACGAGGGCTTAGCGGACCTTCATCCTGCGGGCTATATTTGAAGCCTTCCTCCAGACCTCCTTCTCTACCGAACTACTCGTCCTTGATCAGTGCATCCCCGAGTGTGACACCTTTAACGTTTTTATCCTAGAGACTTTAATCCTTTAATCTAATTATGTACTTTTAAGATGTCTCCTTTCTTTCCTTTTGGTTCTTCTCGTAGGAATAGGGAGGTAGCCTTTAATAACTTGTGCTTTACACCCTTTTGCCATAATAAGTAAAGGGGTGTAACGTTACAGTTTGGCGCCCAACTTAAAGAACCCCTCTTTAATTTCTAAATTCCCCCTTTTCTAAATTCTGAAACCTACTTGCTCAAGAATACTAATTTTCTTTCGTTTCCTTTCAGACTTTACCTACTATCTACATCCTGGTTTGTGAGAATTATTTTATTTGGTGACTTCCATATACTTTCCAACATTACTCTTTACGTTGAACACTTTACAGTACACCTACAACATTATACAGCACCCTACACACAAACATCACTTACGGTTTTGCTAACGCAAACCACATCCATTCTTCACTTGGGATGTTTTAAACCCTAGTGGTCAATCGAACACAGTGGTCGACTAGTGGTTACTCTCAAGTGGGGTTTGGCATACTATACGGCGTGCTACAGGAGAGTATCCTGTAGTAGACGTTCATGCAGGTTCTCGAGTAAACCTTGAGAATACTATACGGCGTGCTACAGGAGAGTATCCTGTAGTAGACGTTCATGCAGGTTCTCGAGTAAACCTTGAGAATACTATACGGCGTGCTACAGGAGAGTATCCTGTAGTAGACGTTCATGCAGGTTCTCGAGTAAACCTTGAGAATACTATACGGCGTGCTACAGGAGAGTATCCTGTAGTAGACGTTCATGCAGGTTCTCGAGTAAACCTTGAGAATACTATACGGCGTGCTACAGGAGAGTATCCTGTAGTAGACGTTCATGCAGGTTCTCGAGTAAACCTTGAGAACTGATACTTTATTTATTTTTTACTGCGTATAATTCAACCTTCTTTTTGTTTCTGTTTTTGACTTTCGGAATTTTGCAATCATGTCTGGAATAACTAGATACTCGTTTTTAAACAAACTTGAACTTGAATATGAAGTGACCATCAGGGCGGAGAAACCTGCCGAAACTTTGACTTCTCTTAAAGAACAGATCACGAAACTTAGTCATGTTCTTCCAGAAGACATTAAGTTTTCTCCTTTTCCTGTCAAAGTCGACCTCTCTCAAGCAGAAGTTACGCTCAATTATATTGAAGAAAGAGTTGCGCGACTTGAGTCTTCTTTCGATAAAAAATTGCTGAGAAAGATCGAAGCTTTCATAAACCATTTACACTATCGTCTCAATCGCATAAACGCAACGCCTCCGTTCGTTGAATTGTGCTCTTCCATTAGATCTCGTTTTATCGTTCTTGAAAAACGGTTTGAAGTTCTTCTTTCAGAATCTTCTGAAAATGTGGTAGTTGAAGTACATGATCCTCCTCCTCAGATTCAACTCAATTCTCTGCCGATTTCTTCAATAATGCAGTCTTCTGAAGTTCTTGTTGCGCCTCAGCCATCTCCGGTTTTAACCAATTCAGACATTTCAATGCCAATTATGCAAAATAATTGTCACATTCCTTGCAATTTTGTTAGGGAACTTAAAATGTTTACTTATGATGGAAAATCGTGTCCTAGATCATTTCTTCAAAGGTTAGACGAGTTTAAGTTAATAATATCAAGAAATATTCCTGACGCGACACTTTGTAAGCATGCTTTTGAAATTTTTACTGGGAACGCTCTTCATTGGTTTCGCTTCCAACATACTCGGAATCCCGCTTTGACTTGGAATCAAATCCACACGTTGTTGATTAAAGACTTTGGGATCCACGATTATGACTATAAGCTTTTAGAAGTTATAAGAAATAGAACACAAGGTGAAACTGAGACTATTATCGTATATGTATGTGTCTATCATGTTTGGGATGTTTGCTCGTCTTTCAAAAAAACTTAGCGAAATTGATCAGTTGGAAATCTTGCTACACAATATACGTCCGTGTTATTCAATCTTTGTGGCTCTTAAGGATATTCAGACTATTGACTCTTTAATCTCAACTTGCCAAAGTTACGAACAAATCTCTCTGAGAGATAAACATTTTCGTGAACCTTTGAATAGACATGAAGATATACCTTGTGTTGCGGAATTTGCTTATCGTCCTTTAACTTCTAAATCCTTTCCAAATAATATAAGACATTCTAATGCAATTCAAGCACTTTCTTCTCAAAATCGTGAGAAACCTAAAGGAGACTATTGTTTTCGTTGCCGTATGACAGGTCATTCTTTACGATTTTATACTAAACCACGCTACCTGATTTGTTTCAAATGTGGTCTTGAAGGCGTGAAAATAAATAACTGTCCTAAATGTACTCCATCTAATGAACAAAAAAACTAAGTGATGACTTGAATAGTTGTTCAAAATTTCTAAATAAAAATTTTGATCCTGATGATTGGATTAAATGGTTAAATACTATTCGAAATTTTATGCTTTGTTATAAAACTACATCTGTGCCTTATGATACGGAGAAAGATCATAATAGGCCTTTCATTAACGTTTCTATCAATAATGTATGTTTTTCCGGCTTATTGGATAGCGGAAGTTGTATTACTTATTTTGGGAAATAATTCTCATAAAGATATTCAAAAGTTAGGGTATAAACTATTCAAGTCACCAACTCAAGTTATGGTTGCTAATAAAATAAAAACATTGTCTACTGGTTATTACAATTTACCAATGAAATTCAATGGTCAGATACACTTTATCAAAGCCTATGTGTTTCCTGAGATTTACCCTTCTATGATTCTTGGTTGGGACTTCTGGAAAATGTTTGAACTGTCTCCAAAATCGTTATATTATGAATGCGACTTTAAAAAAAAAGACCTATCAACTGGAGCGATTGAAAATAAGGTTTCATCTATTGATCATCTTTCGGAAAACCAAGTTGACATTGCTAAGGATATTATACAACGTTTCAAGGATATTTCCTTTGAACAGAAAGGCGAACTAGGTCGTACTAGTCTAGTTTGTCACCGAATCAATACTGGTGATTCTTTACCGATTAAACAACGGTGCTATCGTCTCTCTCCGGAGAAACAAAAAATTCTTATTGACGAAGTCGATAGAATGGTTAAACTTAAAGTCATCGAAAAATGTGAGAGCCCTTGGCTATCGCCGGTTCTCATTACTCCTAAAAAGAATGGTGAATGGCGTTTCTGTGTGGATAGTAGAAAATTAAACGCAATTACCCGAAAAGACGCTTACAGTCTTCCTTTTGTGTCTGAGATATTAGATAATCTTAAAAAATCGAAATACTTATCAAGTATTGACATTGCTAAGGCCTTTTGGGAGATTCCATTACACCCTGATGATAGAGACAAGACTGGTTTTTATGCACCAGGTAGGGGATCGTATAGATTCACTGTGATGCCTTTTGGTTTGACTAACGCTCCTGCAACTCAACAGAGACAATCAATCAATCAATTTATGGATAATCTATTTACTCCAGAATTTGATAATAAAGTGTTCTGTTATCTTGATGACATTGTCATAATATGTATCTGACACGTTTGAAGAACATATCTCTCTTTTACTTAAAGTTCTTCAAAAGCTCTCTTATGCTGGACTTACAATTAACTTCGAAAAGAGCCAGTTCTTTCGTAAAGAACTGAAATATCTTGGATATGTAGTTGATGAACAAGGTCTGCGTGCTGATCCTAGTAAGATTGAGGCTGTTTTGGCTTATCCTGTTCCTACTTTAAAAAGAAGTTAGACAATTTTTGGGTACATGTAGCTGGTTTCAACGTTTTATTCCTAATTTTAGTTCAATTGCCTCTCCTCTTTGTAAATTAACATCCTCTGGAAAAAACTCTTCAAAGAATTTTATTTGGAATGCAGAAGCAGATTCTGCTTTCATTAAATTAAAAGAATGCTTGACCTCAACTCCGATCTTAGCTTGTCCTGACTTTGACCTTCCTTTCTCTGTTCACTGTGACGCTTCTAACTTTGGGATAGGCGCTATGTTGACGCAAGAACAAGACAATAAGGAGGTTGTTATTGCATATATGAGTAGGACTCTTAACAAACATGAGCAAAACTATTCTACTACTGAACGCGAAACCTTAGCTGTTATTACAGCCCTTGAACACTGGCGTTGTTATCTTGACAATGGCAAACGGTTTACAGTTTATACTGACCACGCGGCTTTAAAGTGGTTTCAAAATTTGTGTAATCCTTCCGGGAGATTAGCACGATGGACGCTTCGTCTGTCTTGTTTTAACTTCGATTTGAAACATTAGAAAGGTAAAGATACTTTTTTTTTATAGTCGCCTTTCTTTGTTCACTGGGGTTATGATTTTGTAATATTTCTAATTCTATATCTTTCTTAGAGGTTTATACGGATACGTATTTATTATGTACGCTTCGTACATTTGCATGAAGGATAATCGTTCCTGGATCTTCTCCTGTCCCATTGGAAAATTGGTGTCTTGATCTCGTGTGACAGTTTGTTAATGATTGCACCGGAAGAAACGCAGTGAAAACTAGCCATGAAATTGTTTCATGCACGTTATGACATTCTCAGTAATGTATTATTATTAGCTTTTCAGTGATTTATAGGTACGAGTATTGGTCTTGGCATTGTTATGTTTCGTATTTTCGGTCTAAGTAGTTTCCATTTTGGTTTACATTTGCCATGTTAGCTCTTTGTTCATTAATATAATATATTTCGTTATCGTGTTTATTATTGTATCGCTGTTTACTATTGTTTAACTAACTACTATACTGTAACTACTTCTCCGCCTTGCACGGAACGGTCAACGTTCGGGCAGACCAGGAAACTGTTTCTCCGTTTTATCTGATTGACATGACGATGTACCTGATTACCCCCTGGTCTATAACCCTGAAGTTTGAATGATCCAATCTACCTTCTACACGCTTCAATTCGTAGATGATTAAATCTTACTCTCGGAATGCTTTATCTTGCTTCTTTCTATATCTTTTTAACTGGTCTATTCAACCGCCTAGGCTTTGCAATTTTTACCCAAATAAGGCGAAGCAAAAGGGTTGGTTATATAGGGCAAATGAGGTATCGTAGAAAGCGTCTTGTTTGTCCGCTGGTTATAGACTATATGGCGCCTTTTAGAGGACATCAAAGTCATGCGTTCAAAACTAAAAATAAGTTAACGATGTCCTGTGGCGTAGCAAATGAAAGGGCTAAATTTGCACATTTCAAATAATATATCAAGTACTATCTGCACCCGGCAGTTTTACTCCGCTGTTTTTTGGGAAGGTATTAGAGCGAACAAAACAAAAAAATTAAACATTCGAAGCGATCCTGCCGTTTTCAGTCTTTTTTATTCCTTCCTTTTTTTCCCAGTTCCAATTTAGCTACGAGTAGATTAACGAACAGCGATTTATTTTTAAATATACCTACGAAGAAGAAGAAGATTGTTAGCTGTTACTCGCGGCTTTACTTGTTCAATAGTCGGGTTTTAATTTTTGAACTTACTTTTCTTGTTGAGTTTAACGCGTAGAGACAGACAGACGTGGCCGAGGGACTTCGAATAATAATATGTAGAGATCTTGAAATGAAAATGAAATGAAATATTTATTGTTATACAAGTCAATGGAAAAAGATAATCGTAATAAATTCAGAAATAATTCGTTAATCAATCACTTAATAATAATTCACAGATCACATGTGATACTTTATGATTGTTATAAATAATCCTACAAATATTTTAACTGCGAGAGTTAGGTACTGTTTGGAGTTTTTACTCAATCACGCTAAAATGGCTAAGCTGTTTTGTATGTATTATCTATACTTACTAATATTATAAAGAGGAAAGATTTGTATTTTTGTATGTTTGTGTTGAATAAACACAAAAACTACCAGACCGATTTCAAAAATTATTTCACCATTAGATTGCTACATTATCCCTGAGTAACATAGGCTATATTTTATACCCGTGCAAAGCCGAGGCAGGTCGCTAGTAATTTGAGATGGAGGCAGGCCCTGAATTGATACAGACTTTTTTAACCTGTAGGATAGTAAGTGAAACCGCGGTACACGGTAGTACGCGGCAGTACTGTAATAAAATAAAATAAAAGTAAACCAAAAATTTACCATCTTTAGCATGAGTTGTAATGTAAACATAATAATTTCCATATTAATAAATTAAAAATATTAATAAAATAAATAGTGTTGACGATGACGCCGCGCGACAGAATATATCCGGAGTTGTGACTGCCCACTGCCGCGACAATAGTAATAATGGATGAGGAGGGACAGCTGCGTCGCGCCGCGGCGGCGTGGCGGCGTGGCGGCACAAATCTGAACTAGAAAAGGGGCGCCGTGGTTGAAGCTCTGGAAATCGATTTGTTCTGCCCCGCCCGATGTTATCCCGCCAACTTCACGGCGGTGCTCCATCTCTAACTCACTTCAACACATCTACACTATGTATGAACTGTACCTACTATTTATACGACTTTTTATTTCGCCCCCATTAACAAAACTTGAGACCGTTTGGCGGCATTAAGGTCACTAGTCGATACTATAGAGAGAGCCGCACGAGAGACGTTAGTAGGTATCGTCTTTGTGCGACGTTATTCACTCCAACATTTTCGGTACAATAAATGTCCGTGTCACATCAGTGGTCTGATGCGCGCTGTGCGATCATAACACGATTAGTGAGAACCCGAACATATCTTTGTGATTTTATTGTTGTTAATAACTGATCGCGGTAAATTTGAATGATATAAGTTCTTCGTGTACAATACAGAACAGTCGTGTTCAGCTGTTGTAGTTTTACGACTTGGAAAAGATGCTATCGGTGGTTGTTTATTATAGTGTGTTCAGTTTACATGTCAAACAGTGACCGTTCCGAAGACGTTTTCCTATCAGGTATAAGCTGTCCGCGTCTCGCGCTGATAAACCCGCAGTAGAACTAAGGCAGCACCACGTTTCGCCACAGCAAACTACGTTACTCGAACCATTTGCCGGCGAGAGCTTCACCGTTGAATTTCCGCGGACAGAGTGTAAAAGCGGCATCATTGAGTCGCATCGAGGCTTCATCGGCATCGCCAAGATTGGGACTGAGCGCGGAGTGTGGCCGCGGCGGCGTCGGCAGCGGGGGTGGCGCGCCCGTCAGCGGCGGCGGCGGCGGCGCCCGCCCGAGCTACGGCTATGAAGCGCTCTCGGCAGCCAGCGACGGCAGCGACGGGGAGCCCGACGACGCTCCGGAGTACGCCGCCTTCGAAATGGAGACTTCGGCCGGCGGCGAGTCAGCCGAAGGGCCTTCATCTCGGGCTTCTACCAAAGTGAACTTCCCGCCGGACGTGGAGTTGGAGCGGCGGCCCACGGCCGGCGCGGTCGCCAGCGCCGCTTACCACAGAGGCCGGGGCCGCTCCATGAGCGCCTGGAGCGATATCAGCCGCTCCAGTATACGCTTCGAGGAAAGGTCAGTTTTGGCAGTTTCTAATCTAATATCTATTTGTACCTGTTTCTAAATTCTATATCGAGACTAGCAGATTTTTGTCTAAAAATATGTGAGTTAGAGTATACTGGCGTGGGTCCGGCAGACAATTAATATTTAGGTTTTGCTATCGTGGGTCATGCGACAAAGTAGTCAAATATAGAGAAGTGCATTATATAAGAGTAGCGTATCTTTAGAGGTTACATTCATGCCATAGAGAGGACAAGGGCATTAGAAAAGTATTCTGGGTATAGTTAAGGGGTTCTACAACAACTCACCATACATTTTAATCGGAATCAGCTAACCATTCGCATCATGGAGTACATTTGACGCATTCTACGGCATTCCGCCAAATCTTGGCATGCGCATTCGGGGAGTCGCGACGAAGGCTTGTTTTGTGCAAAAAGGGCTTTAGTCTTTTCCACACGAATACCTACCTAATAGCAGCGGCTTAGCAAATCTTTTAAAACAATTTATTTCTCAGATAGGAAGTATTTAATTAAGTTTTAAACCAGATATGGCTCTATAATATTCATGAAAGGTTTAAAATTTCTTAATTTTTTTTTTTAAGTTACCTTAGATGTTAACAGTTTTAAGCAAACAAACAGAATAGCTTTACCTACTGTACTGTACCTACTAAAAGTTACAATACTTTTTATTAGCTTTATAAAACTACAATTAACAAACAAAATCGCAAATATCATTTTAGAATGACAACTCCCTAAAGTAAAGATTATAGAATGATATTAACATTGTGACCTGTGTGTAGAAGACCTGTGTTGCGAAAAACAAAACTTTTGGGGAATTACTATACGATCTATATGTACAATTAGACATCATTGAGCGCGTGTACAGAGTCTACACAAGCACTTTATCACTCAATACGCAACAAACTTTTTCTATCTTAAACTTGAGAGTCAACCTCCTTCTGTAATGCACCTTCTTCCCTGCACCTCCACGTCTTTAGGAGGGCGCTTGTTAATGTCGAGAACTGCAGGGCTAACACGTGGCAAAGAGAAATAGTGTTTCCCCGTTTTAATGCCGTACAAAAGAGAAACATAATATCCCTATAGCTTTGTAATATAATATCCCTATAGCCTGAAATAAATGATTTTTATTTTTTATTTTATTTATTTGTCACATCGACGCGCCGATTAAGACGGAGGAAAGACAACCCGTCCAGAGCCCGTGTTAGGCCTACTGAGGAGGCTTTCAGTCTGTCAGGTCTGATTTTTAAGTTGTACTAAACTCGTATTGAACAAATCTGAAAATCACCTGTTCCCAATATGACTTATTTTCTAAATCTCTTTGTTTATGAATGTCCAAAATTCATAATGTCCGACAGAGAAGGTACAATCAGGAAAAAATATAAAAGAAAAGAAACGTTCGAAAAGCATCATACAAGCAATGCAATAGAGGGTTGGTATAGGAGTTTGAACACACATTTGCCACACAAATCAACTCTGATGCAGTTTTTCTACTAACTGAAGAAAGACGCGAAATGTCAGGACATCCGAATACAAAATCCTTGTTTGGCGGTACCGCTCGACAATGGCGTGACATTTTTCGAATGCTGAATATTCATTCAATAAATATTTCTGTTACAAGCTGGTGAAATAATTTCAGAAATTCAGTTTTTTACACAACTATCATTAATCACTAGATAAAAAAACAAAGTTGAAACAGATGAGCCTATTTTTATAAAAACACGTCTTAGAATCGCTGACGTCGCTTCCAAATTAAAAAAAAATTGGTTGTCTGTAAAGTCGGTTTACGGACGATAGTTAAACGTGACAACAAAACGTTGATGAAATGATTGCATACCTATACTTTTCTCGCTCCAAACGTGACGTCACAATGAGCGTAACGGGACATTTTCGTGCGTGCACCCGGCGTTCATCGATTTATTAGACGTTGTCACGTCAAAAAACCGCATCCAAATTGGTTAGCTCGTTCGAGCTACGGTGCACAGACAAATTCACGGATATTTAGTTAGTTAAAACTTTACCAACAGCATTTATTTTGGACATTCATAAACAAAAACATTCTTAAAATCAGTTGTTTTGGGAAAAGGTGTTTTTGAGATTGGTTTAATATGAGATTTGGAAAGTGGGGAAGCACCTACTTACTCTAATGATCTGCTCTTATCACAAGTATGTCTTACTAAGCTTAGCTATTTCAAGCCCCTTTCATTAGGTCTATCTGGACAGCAGTGCTGGGCCCTGAGGTAATTATAGGTACATTATATAGTCTTCGCAAGTTCTAAACATGTTACTTGTCGGTTCTTATTTTATTATTTCGAAAATGCTTGCTGGTTAAACTAGCCATCGAACATAACAATTCGTCTATGAAAACTAGCCAAGTCAAACCTTAGGCTAAAATATATTATCCTAAGTTATAAGGAAAATGATATTTTATGTTGTCATAAATAAATTTCAGGACTGACCATCAAACTTGGCACCTATTTAGATCTCACTTCTTTTGAACTTTTTTTTTTATTTTTTTAACATAGAACTTGGCACTCATTTAGATCTCCATTCTTTTTGCGGCGAAGCCCACAGCCAAGCATAATTTTTGTATTGAACTTGGCTCTCCTTTTTTACATTTATGTTTTTGGTGGGATGAGCAAGACAGTGATTACAAATCGGGTGACGAGAGAGAGCGCGCCCCGACCTGAAGAAGGATACAGATCGTATGGATGACATTCGTACTGAGACAATCCTGTTAAGAGTACAGAAAAACCTTAGGAAAGTTTAAAGGCTGGTAAGCAGTAAGCACCCTGGTGCAACAAGGAGCTGTTGATCGCCAGCGCACCCAAAACTTAGAGGCTCGAGTCGTCACACTACAGGAAGGGCGCATGCTCGGTCTGTCCGTGCAGTCCTAAATTAGCATAGGAGTCGCTCCTTCTGTGGGATGACTCCCCACGCTCCAGCAGGAACAAAAGGACCCTTGCTCTTCTAGCAATGGAATTTTTAAGAAAAATAAGACAAGAAAAATCAATTAATACCAGTGGAACATTTGACCGTGTGAGATGGTGGTGATGAAGTTCCTAGAAACCAAAAAGTTATTCCCGTTGCTAGAGAACGACAAAATGCCGAGAAAATTCAAACGCAAATTACACACCTCTCTCTCTCTCTCTTCCCGGCTATGTCCCCCACATGGTGGTGGGATCACTTTTCTTGTCCACTCGCTCTATCCTCGACATCGTTTTTGGAAACCCGAATTACACACCATTTGTATAGACATATACCTACTATTATATATATTGTCCTCGTCACCGACCAAATTATAGTAGAGGGTGGCGAGGTAGCAGGGAGGCATTCTAAATGATACCGATCAATAAACAAAAATCCAGTCACAGTTAGTAGTAAGCGTTAGTAACGTTTTATTGAAATATCAAAACGTGCCTAAAGATAATCAAAAGCAATAAAAATAAAAGAAAGAAACTATGTATCATCATGTGAAAAATATAAAAAAAGGATTTAAGAATACTCGACTCGCAGTCTCGCACCGTCGTCATAGCCAACTCCTAGATGTCATGAATTTATTTATTACCTAGCAAGCTGAGCCTCGCGGCTTCACCCCGCGGTAATGATATAATGATGAAAAGTTAAGTAAAGTAATATACAATTTTTATCGGTTGAGTAGTTGAGGCGTGAAAGCGTACCAAGACTACCAAGCACTTTCGCATTTATTAGTTCATTAATTACTAGAAAGTAAGTAAGAAAGTAAGTAACTAATGCCTATTTGAATTAAAACATAATATTTATTATCATAGGAGTGCTAAATTAAAAATAAGAGAAAAAGAAGAAGAATTATTAATAAACACAATTATTTTTTCCAACAGTTATTATTTTATTTGATTATTTAATTTCACTATCTCTTAGGCCGTACAAGGGCCGTTATGTTTCAAAGACAAATAAAATAAAAATACATTCACAAATACGAGTATTAATACAACCAAAATTCACAATATCTCTATACAAAAAGAAATAATACATTCAGCCATGAACAACAAGTGCAGTGCTTATCAACAATCTCTCAAACGGGACTGTGAGGGGTTTGGAGAACATTTGCCGAAGGAAGCTACCTCTTATGTAGAGAAAGACTCTGGACCAAGTGGCATGGGAAATGTAACATCAGTTGCAGTGAGCACAACAAGTCATTTGTTGGAATGGATGAAATCTGACTGAGAAGAAAATCCAGAAGATCTGTATGAAGTTCAAGAAGCAACATGAGGTGACTAGAGGCCAAATAACAGAGGATGAATCGGACGACCAGATATGGATCCGCTGTTGTTGAAGGATTATCAATAAGTGAAAGTAGCTGCAACCATGATTGCCTCATCTGTCATAAAGACCTCTTTGGTGTCATATGGTTTGAAGATCAGGAAGACGGACAAGGTGAAGTTCAATAATCTTGTCAATTGGTTCAGTCAGACATCATCATCATCATCAGACAGACAGACAGATCCTCAAAAAATCATGAGTACCTGAATCTGTGACATCTCAGACAGAGAGTTTGGCAATGACTGATGGTTGTGAGACAAACACGGAATATGAGGTAGCATATCCTGAGTCTCATATAAGAATCACTGCGAGTGAAGCTGCAGATAGTGATAATACCCTAGGCAAGGAAGGAAAGAAATCAGTCAAGTCAAAATCAAAGGACACAAAACCCGAATTTCTTCAAATGACGTCCAGTACAAGCTCATTTCTGACACTAATGAGCAAAGGCATAAGGTTGCCTTCAAAGAAGCCAGGCGGAGGGTCAACAAAAGTTACAAACAACACATTCAAAATGAGTCAAGTAGAAATTGTCAACATCATCAAATCCTAACTCCAATCAGAAGTTCCAGAGCTTCTCAAAATTATTTTCAAGAAAAAGAAGAACTGGAATCTGATCGATAACATGTATGACGTAGACTTATATCAGGTCTTAGAATGAGGTTGACAAAAATCAGGTTGTTGACAAAAACACTCGTGAAACTGTATCCTATTTTCATAGTAGCACTCTTCAAACATTGTTTCTTCGACAAACAAAATTCGACGCGAGCTACAAAAGGACTGACTGTTGAGTAATTATTCGACTCCGCCCAAGCTGCCTCTATATTTTTTGAACGTGGCTATTATTCAATTTTACCGAATGTGATTGAAACTACAGGGTTATATTATAATAAAGGGGCATGCTAAGCCGAGATGGACTCAATAGTACGCAACATTATGAACAACTTTTACTATGAGAACAACCTTGAAATCGCGTTTTTGACGTTATGCTATAGAAAAGCTGAAGTTTTTTTGCGATTTTAGGGTTGGCCCCACATTTAAGTTCATTATCATGAGTACTATGGAGTTATGGACCCTTTTCGGCTTAGCATACCTTTTTCTTGTAAGCTTATTATTTGTATGAATATGTTTATTCGTTGTTTATCAAAGCGTTCATGTGACTTACTTTTCGGTACAAAAATTATATTACTTGAATATTGTGAATAAAATTATTCACACAAACTTCACTACCGAACCTCTCCACTCCCGGATCTCGACGTCACCAGTACTGAATACTGAGTGATACTATTACAGATGAGGCTTCAGGGCCTGACGATATAAACCCCAGTTTTTCATGTCAATGTTAAAAATGTGTAAAATAGTTGATGAGTATTTACTGTAACCCTAGCTTTTGTCCGCGGCTTCGCCCGCGTATTTTTCAAACAGTAAATACTCGTAAATAAGTAAACACTAGGGACAGTTATTTGAGTCGCACGGGGATCCTCTGTCTCCAATTTTATGTTATCTCTCCTACTCAACGACCTGCCGGAGTACAGTCGGGATGGACTTGTCCTTATGTACGCGGACGCGGATGATGGATCTAGTAAAATCGACCACCTTTCTAGGCTTCCAGCTGGACAGTGCATTAACCTGGGAAGAACACATAGACAGAGCTTTGGGGGCGTGCTGCTGATTGGAGCACGTTTTCAAAATGCAGAAAAGAGCCGTACGAGCCATAGTTCGAGTGCCGCAGGATACTTCCGCGTTACCATATTTCCGGTCCATGGGGATACTTACAGTAATGAGCGCTGTATGTCTCCTGGCGGCGCTGTATGCCAGGGACCACACCGAGGAACACGCGCCTGGGTCAAAAGCGCGCGAGCGACGCACCGCGCCACCCGGACCGGGTGCGGACTATACCTCACCACCTTGCCAAAACGGCAAAACTAGTGTATATTACCGCGACGGAGATTTACAACCGATTGCCGATATATATGAGATAATCTTCTTCTAGGGAATCGTTAAAACAGAGGGTTACAAGATGGCTTACCGAACAGGTATTCTACAAGTTCGATGACATGACCAATGTGAAGGTCATTTAATGTTCTAATCAATTTTTCATTATATTTTATATACCTCTATAATATTTGACGTGTAACATTTTTGAAATTAATAAAAACCATGAACTTTGAACCATTTACCAATTCATGGGTGGGTTCATTCACATTCAATTCATTTCATCATCAAGAAAACTGAACAGAGTCAGACTGATTGACGAAACTGTTTCATAAGGGCCCGGCAACCCTATTGATTCATTTATACATACATACTCGTAGGTTGGCCGAGCCTACGACAGTATGTTAGTTTCACGCTGGCACTCGATGAGGCACCCCCTCCGAACTGCCCCCCCCCCCTCCCTCCAATCCGGCCGGCTGGTCAAACCAGGACGCGGCAACCAAGCTTTCCAAGCCATACTTGTATTCTGTGGCCATACTAATCAAGTCTAGTCGCATGGACATCATACGATTTTTAATCTTTAGTCAGCTAGCTGACTCGACAGACGTTGTCCTGTCAAAAGCCATTGCGTCAATTCTATGTCAAATGTCATATTGCGTAACTATAGCAGAAGAAAGAAGAAGAAGTTGAATACACAATTATTCAACTTCTGTTTTCTTTTTGTGGTATGAATAAGATATTAAATAAAGTATGTAATAGATTTATTATCTTAATATATATAAATCTCGTGTCACAATGTTTGTCCTCAATGGACTCCTAAACCACTTAACCGATTATAAAAATTATTTATATTATTTTTTTCAATTTGTATTGTTTTTAATTTGTGTTTAAAAAATTGGGAGTGAAAGGTTCTTAAAAAAAGGTTTCGTACACGAGGTAAAACATTAAAAGTTAGCGTTTGTATCCAGAGACAATTCCAAAATAATTAGCAACTTGACGAATGAGTCTGCCATTATCTTTTTTTCAACACGCTATCCCACGCAAAATTTCTCGTATTTATTTATTTCGTACTTATCTGTTTGAGTTAACCGAGTTGCCGCCGCAGAATGTGGCATACAAAGTAAGCTTGAATATAAAAATAGGAATCATATAAACTCCGCCTAAAAATTTAGGCGCGCCACTGTAATTTGTATGAAGTAACTTATTCTTTTGTGAATAATAAGTGTGATAATTACAGTGAGACCAACGAAGCTCACAGTACTCGGACAAAGGCAAGGCGCGGCTTATAACTTAAAATTCTGTGGCTAGAAAATTTATAGTCGTCTTATTTTCTTTAACTAACAACGAACAAAGATTTTTAAACTTTCAGAATACTCTTATGAAAAACAGTTTTACTTTTTCTAGTTAAGAATACATCTGCAGGGTTGTGAAGGTGTGAGGGTTCCGTACATATAGTGTTTTAAAGGAATATTGTAAAAAAATATTATATTATGTACATATATTATTAAAGCACAAACTAAAACCCGGACTAATGTAGCTTATAAATGGCAGTTCGAATACGAAGAAGAATTAATGAACACTTTCTGCAACTTGCAATCAAAAATCTGTTAACCATTTCAGGTCACACAGAAACAATTATGATTATCATTCCGGGGCAGTCCGGAAAACAAGCTATGGAAGTACAGGCTGAGGCGGCCTGTACTCCTGATTAGATATCTATAATTATATTTCCATGGATGAGTATGCGGAGTAGTTCTAAAGACGGAAATATTAACAAACGAGAACAACACAGGATTACGAGCATGGGGTGCACTTAGCCGAAAATGCGTATTACAAAGAACTTAAGTACACTGAAAAATAAATAAATAATGCCGTGCTTTCGAGAGCGACTGGCCCGTAGTAGCTTTTGGATAGAAATAAGGGGATTGGAACAGAGAGAAGCCTTTGTCCAACGATTTCACGATTTTGGTTTAAATAACACGGGAATACTCACGTAGGCATGTTTACTACAACTAGTTTCGATTACATTCGGTGATCTTCATCAGGTGAGTAACAAACTAGTCGTAGTAAACGACTTAATATTTACCTGAGTATTTCCATGATATTTAAACCAAAATGTTTCAAAACCACGTTAGTTTCTATAGTAAGATTTCACTATTATAGACTTCATTCTATATAACTAAACATTAAATCTAGGAAAAGTAATAAATGAGGTAAATTTGAATGATTGCAAAGTAGGTACAATACATATAGATTTTTGTTCAAAAATACTGATAGCACTCAAAACCAACTAACCACTATCACTATCAGAAAATCAGTCAAAAGAAGGCGTTGACGCTTCAGATCTTAAATATGCAACTTTTTCAGTACTGTAACATATCATAATGCTAGCTGCGCCACGCGGTTTCACCCGTGTTTAAAAAAATAAAAAGTATCATAATATGTTACTTCTAATACCTCCAAGTATACGTGTACAAAGTTTCATGATGATCGGTTTAGTAGTTTTCGCGTGAAAGCGTAACAAACAAACTTACATTCACATTTATTTTATAATATAAGTAGGGATATTACGAGTATATTCGGAGCAGAAATTGAATACATCGACAATAGTCCCATTATATCTAAAAAAACAAATATTTTTGTTCAAAAACAGAAGATTTTTGTTACGTTATTATCAACATCAAAAAATAAATAAATTAAACATATACTTATACGCTGACTTTTATTTTATTATTCGCGTATGTAAGACTGAAAATCAAAGAAAGATATAATCTTGCTGTTTTGTATTTTAAAAAAGTTTCTGATTGATGTAATATTGTTTAGTTTGTGTCTAAATAATAAGCTGCACGAATCATGAACTGCTTCATACATACTTATTTTTATTTTGGGGTAGATATTTATTAACACCAGGAATGTTAGTAATCTAATCAAAAATAAGGATGTTACTTGAGAGCTAAACCCTAAAACAATAATGTTTAATAAAATCAGACAGCCAAGGTTCATTTCAAATTCTTAGAATGAGTTAAGAAAAACATACTCTTCACTAAGAATATCAACTGATGTTTCACTAGATGTTGGTAATGTTCAAGATTTGTTTGGACTAGCTTCAAACGCCAATGTTCTAAAGAAGGCCAACAAAAGAGAGCTGATGTCCATAGTCATGAGACGCAAAGTCACCGTTGATCCTCGAGGTCACGTCGCCGTCGAAGAGAAGAAGAGGTGCCCAAAATGTTTGAGACAGAAATGGAGTTGACATCAAGGAGTGAATTGGGTTAAACTACCAGCGTCTAAAGAAAGTAACATTAGATCTTAAAGAAGTACCTCCAAACTTTAGTCCGACGATGGTGCATTCATGTACTTAGGCATTTGAAACCAGTTCAATAATGACCCTACCAGTATAACCCTACCAGTTCAACAATTACCCTATCGAAGCCCTAGTTCGATAGAGATCGCCCTCTTCCAGCCCGTCTACGACTAATAACGTTCAGCCAAGGCATGTCTTACTACGGTCATATATTATGCCACACTATATGTACGTAACTAGGTATCTCGTGACTTTTGTAGAGTAGAACAGTTACCTCGTGAACAAAGTAGGTTATAAACGATATAGTAGGTACAAGTGGAAGGATCGAGAGAACAAGTATATTGCCGAACAAGAGATTTAGTGAAGGTGCGGGGTGAGGTGCACAGCGGCGGCGGCGCGGAGGGGCGGCTGCGTAGGGTAGTATCTCGGCGCAAAGATGTTGAAATCACATCAGTCCCACAGCGGGTGCCAAACGCACGGCGGACGTGTCGGGCGCGCCGCGCGACGACGCCGTACTCGCGTCGCGATGCTTATCAACAAACCGCGAAAACTTGTTTAATAACTACGGTTCGATTGGTCTAAAGTGCACAAACTAAAACGAAGCTGTTTTATACAAAACCATTATTTTTTCAGTTGCTGCTGTAGATATACCTTCTTTGAATAAAACTATCTTTCCTTCATCAAGTTTTATCTAACTTTAATTCTTCAATCTTTTTTTAATTTAAAAGCTGCTATGGAATTAGGAGACGATTTTTTTTTCATTCATGGAAGCAGTGGGTTCGTATTTTTTAAAACGTAAACATTTGAAACTTAAATATTTCCATTGCACTGAACACGCTATCAAATTGCCTTCAAAAATAGTTTTTATCCTGTATAGATATTAAAGGCACAGTTGCGTAGCATGCATGACAGGTTGCAATTTATAGAAGTCATAGTACATTTGTATATGATAATAGAATAGACTAAAATAGACTCAGCACTGAAGACTCCGGCACTTGTCTTCCTTTTTTAACTAAACTAAGCACACCCTTCTGATCCCTTTAAGTACTTTTTCAGCACACACGTTGTGAAATCTTTGAAAAAAGTCATTGAAGAAGAAAATTGCAACATTAAATGAACAAAATAATAGTAAAATCAAATCAAAGAAATAATTCAAATACAGAACAGCAAAAATTAAAGGGTACGAAACGACTTAAAACCTACGCAACACAGTTGAAATGTAAAAAGCAGGTAGGTACTTTATAACTTAGGTACTTTTCAAGAACTAAGTATGACAAAAGTAAAAAAAAACTTCAGTTGGTGATTTCATTGGTATGATTTGTTTTGTGACTAGAACATAATACTCGTAGATATTTCACCTCCAACTAGTAATTATTTTGATTAATGGACGTTAAGCCATGCTAATTAAAATACACAACCAAACTATTGTAGGATCGCGTGTCGAAATCAGACTGATTGAGAATTTTTTTTATGTAAATTCGAAATGAATAAATTTAGGACACAAAATTTTAAGAATGTGAAGTACAAGAACTTCACAAGTTCAAACATTTTTCGAACAAAGTTTTAATGCAATAATCCTGAGCTGAAATCCAAAATAGTTAACCGATCATAGTTTTTTGACGATATGTGTAAAGATAAACTTGGAGTGCTGTTTGTAAAGTCATCCAATCACTTATTATTAGTACGCTGGGCCATAGTGGGGTAAACGGAGGAGGCGGCCCCTTTCAAAAGAGATTTCGGAGAAATTGGACAACTGAACCGCCATCCGCTGGTGAGCGGCTGATTTTAAGCGCTACCAATAAAACACGGCGAATATTGCGTTCGGTCACGATCACGAGTCTCTGGGGCAGCGAGCCGAGGATTTTGGTTTTGAATTTGCTGTCATGTCCAATGTAGTTACAGTTTCTATAAATTTAGTAATAATAATTGGATCATACGACTGACTTTTGAGGGAATTAGTTCTGTTCTTGATGTGTTTAGGTTATCTAAAGATTTTCAAGCAGCTTTTTCGTTGTTTTGCCATGAGTCTCGGTTTAGGCCGTGAAATTTCTACTTAGAATGGCGGGTGGGAAATTTCGAGTAACAAAAGTGCGGATGCTTTTACTATACTCGTATAAATTATTTGACTTTAAATGTCATTAATTTTATGTAGTTTAGTATAACCACCTTTATCGCGCTATAATTTTCCTAAGTTTCGGAGCCCTTTTAGCCTCTACCCATTTTTCCGAACATCATCTCCGGCTCCCTCTATTCCTTCTAGGAGTACCGGAAAAACCAACCAGCTATTTAGCATAAATATTTATTTACATCGTATAATCCTACTAATATTATATATAGATGTGAAAGTGAAAGTTTGTATGTTTGTTACTCATTTACAAAAAAACGGCTTAACGGATTCGGATGAAATTTGATACGAAAGTAGTAATATAGGCTACTTTTTATCCCGGAAAACGCGGGTGAAACTGCGGGGCACAGCTAGTATCTTATTATTCCGAGTATTAGGTTCCAAAAATAACAAATTGCTAACGAGGTATTATTAAATAAAATTCCGTAGTTATATTTTACGACAGTCAAATATAATAATGATCTAATCTGAAACAAAATGGAAATGAAAATTGAGAAAGCAGGCGGCGCGGCGCCTCGTGGCCTTGGTAGAGATGGCGACCTAATTTTTTCATGGAACGAGCGAGCTGTAGTTACCATAATATATTTTCAGATTTATAGAATTTAGATAATTTAAGAATTCAGATTACCTATTTGTTATTTTACTAGCTGCGCCTGCGGTGAAAAAGAGTTTCAGCCCAGAAAATTACCGGTTCTTAAGACAGCGGGTAATTATTGTATTATTCCAGGGAATAATACAATACATATCAATAGCAATACAATAGCTATCTCCAAATAGGTCCATATCATTAAAAACTTTTTAGACGTTTTTGAGTGATGGAGTAATCGATATACAAACATCCGAATGGGAATTTTGGAAGGTCTTGATGGGCAGAGGAGTATTAATACAGGACTTTTTTGAAATTCAACTCTCAAAGCGGCCAAAGATGAGTGGACAGTTTTGTATGAGTTATAAATATATATTGTTTACTGTACAAAACTGATTATGCGGGCGAAGCCGCGAGTAGAAACTAATTACCAGTAAACTGTATCAAAATTGTGGTCCAGTGAAAAACACCAAATTAGAGCACGGCTCAAAACATTTTGTAGCCATTTACTCGAGTTCTTTTGTTCCACCGTTGATAAACCCAATGGTCAATACTCTTAACGCTCGTCGTAATAAGCGATTCATAATCGTCCGTTTGATTCGTAGACATAGTTGCTGATAATTTATTCAGACGAATTCATTAGTTATGCATTACTTTCTGTAACAATTTAATTTTGCATAAGAGGACCTCGTTAATTCCTTCGCCCGAGTAATCAAACAACTATCGCACATTAATATTATCGCAAGAGATAAAAATGTCGGTTCATATGTAAGTACTTATTTATTAAACGTCTTGCTAATGGTCGAGACTTCGTTCCCGGTACGGCGCAAAGCATAGCTTAAGCACTCAGTTCTGGTGTGGTCCATTAGTGTACCCTTTAAGTGAAAATAACCTTTAAGTGCAGACGTGAAGTTTTTGAAACTTATAAACTGACGTCCGGTCTCGGCTACGTAATATAAATAAAAACCCTAAATACATTGATCGTTTGAACTGTTAACTAAACTTATTAATCAGTATCACACTTTCTTGATCATTTTTCAATGAGATTACTTATGTTATGAGACTTAAATCAATATAATTTCTTTAAAAATCATAAAAGTCACTTAGTACATTTTATGAGAGCATATTGGATATTGTTCGTTTCGTTTTTGCTAAGCACCTGTAAGTTTATTTTCGATTAAGCTTGATGTGTTTTTTTCGAAAATTTTAAATTTTTTCATCATCAGGTTGATCATCTTGAATCTTGAACCACCTTGAAGCTTAAATCACCTTTTTTTTTATCATCGGTTTGATCAACTTGTAAACTCTCACTGATTTTGATGAGCAAAATAATTCTTCGTCAGTTTTAACTTGACGTAGAAACTTCTTGCAATAAGTAATAATTTACAGTATTTCTAGAAAGAAAAAAACACCCTTTTTCCACCCCTTCTGCTGAGTATAGGCCTCCTCTTAAAAAAAAGATACTGCAAATAATAATGAACAAAAGAACTGCTCTAGATTTTCAAATGGATAGTAGTCACTGATTTTATGTTCGCCGACATTAACGCCCACTTCCGATGGTGCAAGCCCAACTACCCAACTAAAATAGCATGAGGGAAAAGGGTTGATTTCTCGAACTGTAATTTCCGAACGGTCTTAGAGACCGCACGTCAGCACTCAGCACTTAAAGGTTAAAGCCGAATCAGTAGCCATCCAATGCAAACTTTATCTGTTTACAATATTATATTGTATAATTAATAATATTAATACTATATTATTGTAGTATAAACTGAATAAATACATTCTTAAGCGCTTGCTTTTCAAGGTGTAGCGTATGTGCAAATTAAAGGTTTTATTCCAAACTGCTTTCTACTTCGTGACCCGTCTGGACACGAAAAAGCGGACTTAGGACAGACGGACAGCCAAGGTAATTAAATGATGCCCTACTCCAATCTAGTTAGAAGCTGTGTAGGGAACTAAAACAAAGTGATCAATTAAATATATCTACTGTTGTAAAAGGTATATTGATCGTAAGGTGACTTGTTCGAAAGAAAAACGCAAAAAAAAACATAGAACCGAACATAGAACATAATATATATAGGGTGAAAAAAAAATCAGCTGTCCCATAGAAAATGTCAATGACACTCAACAAAATGTATGGAACAGCTGATTATTTTTTTTTCGCGAATTTCGGGTTGGTCCCATAGTGAAAGTTATTAATAATGATGAGTACTATGGGCCCTTTTCGGCTTAGCATACCCTTTATGAATAACCCTGTAAAAATATGCTTTAAAACCGAAAAAAGTAACTAAAAATCGTAGTTTTTATTTTGATCGTACATTCGATTATTTTTTAAGTGATGTACCTAGGAAACTATGAAATACGTACTCGTATGTAGAGCTTAAAACTTGCAATGCTTTCATTCAAATATTTATGAGACTGAATGCTGTCAAGTAGAAAAACACCCAACTTCTACTACCACCTTACTCTGTCGATTTCCCTTCGATACGAAGGTACAAAACGTTTTAAGTATCGTATCTGATCTAAACAGCCAGTTAATGGAACATACTTACGACTTCCTAATTTCCTTAGAGATAAAAAATCTTAATCTGTGTGCCTCGTGTTCGACCACACCATCGCTTAAAAATAGGCAAGTTCCGATACTTTTTTGAACGCGAATGTATTTTTATAAAGAATAATCTCCTATTTTAAAGTCGAAAATAAAAAAAAGATACTGGTAGACCTGCGGTGATCACTCAACGGTCAAATCAAATCACCTTATAGTAAATACACATATAAATTTATCTTTAACAGTCTCATAACATCCGATGAAGGCCAACTACTCGTATATAGGTAATAACAAGGAACCTATCTATAAAGGATTAGGAGAGAAGACATAAAGGTTCACATTAAAGCGATAATATAGGTATCTACCTTTATATTCTATTAATACATCAATAACATTTGGACCATCAAAGGGATAGCTCATTATCGGATACGTTTCTATTATGTATCTGCGCCTAGTTTACGTTACATACATTTCTGATAATAGGTACAATTTCTTATACCTATTGATTTAGATAATAGCTAAAATATTAAAAAGATAATTAATTATGCATCAATTCAAATACCTTTTATATCATCTCGAAAATCCTAGTTAATTAATTAAAAAATGAAAATATTCTAGTAACAAATATACGAATACAATAGTCGTGGACGCGAGTAGCGAAGCTCCACGCTAATGAGGAATGGAGTGAAGTGCCGTGTCGCTCCTCGAGTTTCTCAAAACGGTAGAAAAAGTAAGAGATGCCGCCGCAGATGCAGTGGCTAACAACACAATGCTAAGTAGCACATTGTAATACAGGAACACTATTTTATCCCATTCAAAAAAACTGTATTTGGTTTTCAAAAAAGTACGTCCAAAAGAAGTCGGTTGGTAAAGTTCTGTTAAAAATTAAGGAATAATACCTACGACGAGTATTATTAACCGACTTCAAAAAAGGAGGAGGTTATCAATTCGTCTGTATGTTTTTTTTTTAATTTTTTTTTTTATGTTTGTTACCTCATAACTTTTGACTGGGTGAATCGAATTTGATGATTCTTTTTTTATTAGAAAGCTGACGCTTCCCATTTGGTCCCATTTCAATTTAGTCTAGTTCTGATCCATGAGAAAACCATATACTACTCTGTCAAGAAAGTACCGGGAAAATATCAATAATACACAAAATGTTTGTTATTCATCCAAATTTATTTTATCACCTTCAAAGTATGCTCCTTCAGAAACGATACACTTACGCCAACGAATAATCCAATCATCAAAACATTTTTTAAACGTTGTTTCCGGAATTGAGTTGAGTTCTCGCCTCGAATTCTCCTTTATGTCTCCTACCGATTGAAAACGGGTGCCTACTAAACTAGTTTGCATGTCAAACTCGTAAAACCACGTCTCGTCACCAGTAACAATGCGTTTCATAAATGTTGGGTCGGAATTGACCCGTTCTAGCATGTCCTCAGCGACTCTCATGCGATTGAGTTTTTGGAGAAAATTCAGGTCTTTTGGGACTAGCCGAGCGGTAACATGTTTCATACCCAAATGATTACTTAAAATGGTACGGATCGACTCGTGAGATACAGAAAGTTCAGCGGCTATCTCTCTCAAAGTTGAGTGAGGATTTTCAGTCACTATTTCCTTCACTTTTGCGATGTTAACTTCAGTTGCAGACGTTGATGGCCTACCAGAGCGAGGCAAATCTTCCATCACATCTCGACCGCTTTTGAACGCTTTGTACCACTCATAAGCACGTGTTTTTGATAAAGTCGATTCGCCGTAAGCCTTCTGTAACATTTTTAGTGACTCCGAACACGAAATTCCATTGGCGATGCAAAATTTAAGACAAACTCTTTGTTCGATGTTTTTGTCCATGATGAAATTCCTAATACACACTAGACATGACCTAACTAAAAACAGCACCATATTTAATCTAAATATATAACAGACGCAACTCAAACTCCGCGCCAAAATGGATAACAGTTGTGCCAATCTAACAACAACAATAAAAACAAAAATTTGAATTTGGAACCCAAAACAAATCATCCATTCCCGATACTTTTTTGACTGAATGAAGTCTTAAATTGGCATTAAGTACGTGCGCGACAAATAGATGAATAACTCAATAGTCGGTCTCTTGAAGTCGGTTTTTGTTTTTTGTTTTGTAAAAATAATGTTCTTGTCTATTTTCATGTTTAATAAAGAAAAAAGTACATAAATTATGACATACTTACATAAGTACAAAAAAATGGAATATGGTTAATAATACTTGTAGTATCGCCATGTTTATTTGTTTGTCCGTTTGTACGAGACTGAGCCGAGCCGAAACTGAAATAGAATGTGGGCTGAAAGCAGATTTTCATGCTGAGCTAGCACGGGTCCTTCGATCACGTAGCTTCGTTGATGCACGAACGGACTTGTGCAAACGAACGAGGCACAAACCATTATGCACCGTGCGCTACCATTATGAAAGGCCCGTCGAATGTCGAGCCCACCGAGGAAATCAATCTGCATTCGATGAAATCTAATTTGAAGATTTAATCTGGATTAAGAATGTCTGCTTACTGTTAGGTACCGCCGGCTCCGTCTCTGCGGGACCACATCTCCGGTTTCTATCTTCCAACGAGATCAGAAAAAACTACTCGGCTCTTATTGAAAGACGGAAACCTAAAAATATAATTTTCCAACGAACTTTGAAAACTACTCAGCTTTCAATGAAATTTAAAAAGTCTGTGTAGCTCTCATTGAAGTTTAAATTACTTTCCTCAGCTCTCGTCATGACATGGAAACCTACATAATGTCAATTTTTAAATTAATTTTCTTAGCTATCATGACAAAGTGAATACCTAAAGATGCATTTTGCTGGAACAGATACGAAAACTTCGACACAATACTACTCAACTCAGGTCTCATTAGAAGTAAATAAACACGATGCTTGACGATTTCTCTTTTTGTAAATATTAATGAACAGGATGTGTTCAAAATTACGTCGTGATTTTAATTTATTCGATAATAGGCCCAAGTTTGAAGGCTTTTTAAGACAGATCTAAATTTTCTAAAACTATTAGCATCCTTGTCTAATGGCTTGCAATGATAAAGAGAGATATATTTTTAGTTAGTTTAGATCTGTCTTAAAATGCCTTCAAACTTGGGCCCATTATGAAAATGGCAATTTTCAGTACTTAATAGCAAAAAGAGAACATCAAACTGTTAATTTCAAATATCCATTATTATTTTACATTATTTTCTGTATACATTAGAGGATAATTTATCCACAATGGACAAAATTTCACAACAATGCATGAGATCTTCACAATATTTAAAGAAATAGCAAAATACAGATATTACAAATTTCAGAGTGTGGAACGTAATATAGAAACACGCTTGTACGATATGACTACACACAGAAAACACAGCTCATAGAAATCTCTATTCCTAGACAGCACGTTTCGCCGAAAACCCTGTTAATAGAAAACACTGTTCGTAGACATCTCGGTACATAGGAAGCACTGTTGACAGAGATCACTGTCCTTAAATAGCACTTTTTGCCGTGAACTTTGTTCATAGAAACCACTGTTTTCAGATACCTCGGTTCACAGAAAGCGCCTATGGAGAAGAAACTATTAATATTGATTATATTACTTAATCTTAATCTTTGGTTTCGTACGCGGCCGAAGGGAATAAAAACACGTTTATTTCATACATAAATGTCATTTTAATCAAAAATGAAGCAAAACGAAAACCAAAACCAAAATACGACTCTTCAGCTTTATAATATTTGTGTACTATATAATATGAAACAAAAACTATTAGTATTAAAAAAAAGTACTCAATATAAATTTAAAAAAAATGTTTATACACTAACAGTGGTTTCTATGAACAAAGTTCACGGCAAAAAGTGCTATTTATTGACAGTGATCTCTGTCAACAGTGCTTCCTATGTACCGAGATGTCTACGAACAGTGTTTTCTATTAACAGGGTTTTCGGCGAAACGTGCTGTCTAGGAATAGAGATTTCTATGAGCTTTGTTTTCTGTGTGTAGTCATATCGTACAAGCGTGTTTCTATATTACGTTCCACACTCCAAATTTCAAGACACAATGAGATTAAATACAAAGAAAGTGGAAAAGCGATAGATTTTCCTAGAGAATCACCACATACGAGTAAATGTTAAAGCGATAGATTAACAAACAAAGATAGCTTAGAGTAAGCGAACTAAACCAGCGAGTGTTGTGTTGCGCTTGAGTTGAGGAAACAGCACAATTCAGAGATACTTAACACAGGAAGCTTGAAAGTCAGACTTCAGAAGAATGAGTTATTGAAGACCAAAACTATAATAACTCAACAAATTAAATTTAATAAAACGGTCATTCCTGTCAATGTGTCTAGGACATCAGTGAAAAATTTTTTAGAAGATATAAACTGCCAATTTCATTGAATACTGAATTCATTCAATATTAAATCAATTCTCAGCGAGATGTTTCATTATTATCTGAAAAACCAACATTTCTTGTTGGACAACATTAGAGAACTAGATTACAAATGGAAGAATATATAGGTAAACACATTTTTGGGAAGTTTAGGGAAGCAAATGTCACGGATTTGTTGTTTATTAGACAATTGGACGCTATTGTTAAAATAATTGAAGATGAAGGAAATCTTATAATTTTGGGAAAGAGACGGCTTGAAGGGCAGCTCTCAGATGATGATGAATGTAACGTGAACAAAAACAAGGCTCAACGGTGAGGCTGTGACGGGAAGCTCAACGGCGAGAGAAGACGAAACATAGTAGGGTTTTTTAACTAACGACGATTTTTCGACTGTATTTGAAAAACCCATGTATTAGTGCAATTTTTCTCCTTTTATCTTTATAGTCCGGTTCCTTAGCGCTAGCATTAGGATTTGCGGTCCGATCCGGCAGAGAGCGTGAAACTTGGCATGCTTGTAGGTATTTACTTCAATTTCGAAGTAGAAACACGTCGAGAGATGGTTGTGTCCCTGCCTGCCTCTTTTGTCTCAAAATATAGTTTTCGTGAGTTTATGTAAGATTTACGTAAAACGGTTATTGCTACGAAGAAAACAAATATGTTCTATAAATTTATCTACAGTACCTACTACTTGGATGCATGTTGATAAGACTTATAATTTTGAAGATAAATAAGTTTCCGACCTTTTCAGACCAAGAAAAATAAATATAATTTCTCATCTATATATATAAAAATGAAACCCGTTTTCCTTGGTCACGGCCTCACGCGTGAATGGCTGGACCGATTTCACTAATTCTTTTTTTGTTGTATTTGTTATTATTAGGAGAAGGTTCTTACGGAAAAAAATATTAAGGAAATCTCTCAGAAATATTGAAAAACCCTAAAAACAGCCCTTTTATTTTTCCCATACGTTTTCTAACTAAAACGAGCTTTATTGCTATTGTATAAAGTTCATATTGAATTGCAAGCACTCACTGTTGTTTAAGCAATGTAGGTATGTTCCTAACGTCCAAGAGTCAATTTGCACTTTATTACCTCTGTACAAAGTTCAAATTCAATCATATCTATCAAAACAGTGTGCGTTTTATACTGATAATTTTTACTATAAATTGACAAGTTAGCATCAACAAACTACGGTTGCTATAGTTACGCAATAGCATGAGAATAGAGGTTATAACAAAGAGTTCCTATAATTATTCTCAACACCTTTGGTCACGCCATCACGCGTGAACGACTGGACCGATTTCAATTTACTCTACGTTTATCCCAAAGTCTACCCGTGCGAAGCCGGGACGGGCCGCTAGTAAGAGAATAAAGATCAATTCACAAATTCACTAAAGTTTATCCGGGGTTTTCAACATCGGTGAACACGACAATATCTATAAACACTTTAAAATTTTACTTCTTTTCATATTGGTTACATGATGATGGCTGATAAAAGTCAAACCTCACAGATTTTGGAAACGGTAAAAAATAGCGGGCATCGTTTAAAAAAATAAATAAATACATTTACTTGTTGCAAAATGATCATTACGAGCTTTATTGAATTAATTTTACTATTTCTCAATTATTCAGGAAAATTTAGATCCTATTTTTTAACGACATTTTCATATAAATATAGTCCAGTCATCAATTATGTATCTTGAAGCATCCATGTTCAAATGAAATGTAGGTCATGGATACTCCTGAAAAGGGACGGCCCTATTATTAGACTCCTCCGACTACGAATAATAACAACTTTATTCAAATAGGGTTTCTTTGTGTTTCAGCTTCACTTTTGAAATTGCTTTGAACTATGCATCTTTGTTTTCTTTCCCGACTTTACCGTTCTATCGGCAAAGAGTTAGTTAGTTACCATAATTTTGCATAATTGTAGCGCTTTCTTTGATAACTACATACATACATTCCGTTATGTTCAATACAAGTGCAAGTGTAAAGTGGACTCGGTCGTGGCAGTGAGTATGCTACTGTGAAACAGGGAGTGAGTATTCACTTACTAATGTAATCACAAGTGAATCAGGATTGAAAATAAAAGGGTTATATAATGTCGATGTTCTTCTTCCGATTCCACAACCTGCGACGAGCTGAGGAAACCCGAAAAATCCGGAACCAACAGAAGGAGACTAGACGAGCCATGAGTTCCAACACGCTAAGCGGCCCCTCCCGCCTGCACGAGCGGCCGCTCAGCGAGCCCCTCGATGTTATGGATGAGATCGAACGCCAGATCCCCAGGTTCATTATACGAGTACCTACATGTCTTAGTACGGCTAGAATCAGACATTTTTATCAGTGACCATTTCTTTTATGCAACATTTGAATAAGATGTATCATATACTACTAGTACTTATATAGACGTGTACTCACGTGTGTGTCCAGCTTGATATAAATGTGTGCAATATTTTCTAAAGGGTTAAACTGTTAAACTGTTGATACTGAACCCAAGTCATTAAAAATTAAATCATTTTTTCGGTTGAACTATGGTCAAAAAAGTATCAACAACAGCCAACAACAGTATGTTTGATTGGTTTTGTAATTCTGAAATTCTATCAAATTTACGTTTTAGAAAAATCCGCAGCAAACTTTCAAAATTTATTTCAAACTACAACTTGATATATCTTCTAGGTGCTTCTATGAATATTTCACGTGTTTTACTTAACAGTCATGTGTACTCGCATCTCGAGACTCAAGACGCATTTGCTAATAATTACTCTTAAGGCTTATTAGAGAAGTTGTCACTGATATAAAGTCTGACGCTCGCATTGCTGATTCTACGACTGGTAGTACTTTGCGTGCTTATCTATGTGCTGGGGCTGAGTCACCCATTTTTTTACTATATGAGGAAATTATAAATTTTGTAAACCAATACAACCATTTTCTAAATTTTATTTTCAACATATAACTGTGTCGAATTTGCGACAAAATTGGTAGACAAAATTTCAAAAAATCCTTTAGTAGTCAATAGCGAGTAAAATGCTCAAAAATATAACCAGAACAAAAAAAAATAATTTGTAAATTTTAATTTTAGTTAGACATGAATGTTTTGTAAGTTTGGTTTGATTTGTATTTTACTGTCTAAAAAAGATGTGATTCTATTTTGTTTTTGTTTTGTAAAGCTAGGGATACACTTGGGGACAAAATGTGCTGCGATACGTCTCGCCAGCGACGTCGGGTGAAGTGGCGCGATGTTGCTGGACTTCGCTCGACATGTCTGGCAACATCGCTTGGCGGGTTTCATGATATCGACTGCCATGTGAAACATAATGTCGTGATATCGCCAGATACATATGTCGGGCGAAGTTTCGCAACGTCGCACGACTTCACCTGAAATCGCAACCGACATAAGTCGCTCGATGTCGCTAGGCTAGATATGTCAAGCGAAATCGCTCGACTTCGCTTGACATGTCGCCGACGACGTGTCGCGAGATATTTGTGTCCAAGTGTATCCCAGCCTTTGTATTATGTCTTGTCGCTGCGAATGGGTTAATTGCCTGAAATAAATAAATTTTATTTTGTTTATTAGTGTTTCCATTACTGTTACATCAGCCAACGTGTATACTAAGTATCAATGATTCTTTGTTGGATTATATTGTACTTTATGATGTTTTTTTTTATCTTTACACCACAAATGTCATGGTGATGCACGCACGCTGATTGTTTTAGATTGGTCGAGTGTTTTCTGAATATACCTCTAGGTATATACATATATGACAATAGTTGTAAATAAACGTGAATTCTAAATTTTTTCTTTTCTAAATTTTATTTCAATTTCGCTATCCATACACGCACCGTATGCACCCGTAAATACTTGGATTACAATGCTTGTAATGACTCATTTAGGCTTGATTTGTTAAAAATATATTTCTTAAAATACATCAAGCTTCCTAAAACTCCTGAAAGCAAAATAACATTAAAAACACTTCAGACTAATTTGTTTCGCCTTGGGTCGCCTTATTTTTTCTTTTCTTTATTCTTTTATCTGTCTTCTTACGTTTTTCCAAACCAACGTTTTACGTTTTTCCAATCTAACGGTTCCAGATTTAGGAGAGTTTTAATTTCTCCTTCATCGTATTAAATAACAGTATCAACAAGTGAATAAATGTTCATTCATTTCTTCGAAACACTATACTCTTATGTAGGTATGTTACAGTCTCTCCTCCGCCCTGCACCACTTTTTGGTGAATTAAGAATTACCCTGAATGATACTTGTATGTCCCAAAGTCAATTTCAAGGTCAAAAGGACATTTGCTTCAAGATACGATTCATACATAGAATAGAATGCCTTTATTGCACACCGATCCAATTACCTACACGAAAAAAATTAAGAATAAGTAGAATAAAAATCGATAGTACCAGGGCGATTTAACGCGTTTTCTGCCAGAGAACAGAATAGAATTAGGAATTTATTTCTTTATAAGTTCCCCGCGGTTAACCGCTGTGTGTATCGGTATTGATGGTTCATAACACGGTACATTAGACTGTGGACATCTCCTACAGTCTTGACCCTCCAGAGTTACCACATCCACCACGTTGTATCTCAAACTTGGCGCGCCAATTATTGTACATCGCAATCTCTATCCTCCCGAACTTTGCACCGGCACCAAAGTTTAGGTAAATGGTTTGGTTAAACGTTTCCACGAAGCTATTCCATCGGAGATGGGAAACTATCGATATTTTGATGCAAGATGCTAATTTGAATTTTAATGACTGAAGCAACCGCGATAGTAATAGGTAAATAAAGCACGGAGCTCAATTTAAAGTTGTGTTTTAAATCTTAAAGATAATCAAACCAGTAGATCGCGCATGCACAGAAATTTTCTCTAAAATACAACTAGCCGTGTCGGATGCGTTACAAGGTAATAAATCGCATTTACAAATGGGCGGTTCACTCGAGGAGCCGGCCGATTTTAGGCGCTGATTGAAATCAGATTGTAAGCGCCGATTGTAAGCGATCCATTTGACGAGTTAATCTTTTGAACATATTTTTCGTGTGAGAGACAAAGGCAGAGTCATTCCTAGTTGTCACCCCATTCTATCTACTAGTTAATTAGTCCGTGGTTAGATCAAACACGTCTATTTTCTTGTTTGTTCCTCTCAGACTACAGTTTTCTTTTACTTTGGGTTATACCTATATATCTCGTGGGATTTGGCGTGGCTCGATTACCGAATAAACATATTGTGTTACGGTCAACAAACTTGCAAAAGTGATCAGAATTAACAGCTTTCATTCCGCTTTATGAAATACTATTGAAAATATCAGAATGTTTTTTTAGCACTATTTGAAGTTAAAAATGTAATATTTACAATTTAAAAAAAATCAAAACATTTAAAATGAACCTACCCTAGATTATTGCCACCAGTAGCAAGGCCTAAGCTACCGGTGGTTAAAGCTACGAGTATATACGAGTAGATAAAGTAAACTCCGGACAATGTGTGCCGTGTCGAGGATCACTGCTTTATGCATCTGCCCCTTGAGCCAACCGTCTAGCGAGAGCCTCTTGACATGTTGGTCGAGGCTCTATGCTATAAGCCCGTTCGCCGAGACGGCTATCGGGACAATAATTGTCGAGTCAACATCCTACATATAATATTATTGCCCCAATACACAATGATTGGCCTGGAACATTAATGCCTACCCATCTACCTATAGCTTCTACACGAAGTTCATTTCTTAGTTACCATTTATTTAATAGATCTCCAACGAGTACTCGCACACAGTTTATTTAGGTATTATTATGTGCTTGTCACGTCTTAATTGCTGTGCTTGGGTCTCAAGCCCTCTTTCCATTTGTCTCTGTGGCTATAATTTTTTGACTTAGTATCGTCATAAAAAAAATGTTTTACTTATGCCTTTTCCCGGTATTCAAAATGACAACACGGTCATCTTAGTTTAGGTCACCGTACTTTATGAGTGTAATGGATACCTACACATATTATAAGGGTCGGAAGTTAAATTATTCGCGAGATCCGCCGTTCCGTGCCCTGAAAAGAGATAAGCTGTACGGTACAGCGGCTGTATATGAGAAACATTCGAGCCGTAGCTACTCATGGCTTTTGAGATTTTGTTTTGTATTTAAATGATTTGCCTCGGCATGGAGTATTCTACTTCTTATAAATGTGGATGTTTGTATGTTTGTTACTCAACCACGCAAAAACGACTCAATGGATTTGGTAGCTTATACTCGTACCTACAAGTATATGCTGGACTAACGCTCGGGTTACTTATACCTATATGCTCGACTAACGCTCGGGTTACTTATACCTATATGCTCGACTAACGCTCGGGTTACTTATACCTATATGCTCGACTAACGCTCGGGTTACTTATACCTATATGCTGGACTAACGCTCGGGTTACTTATACTTATATGCTCGACTAACGCTCGGGTTACTTATACTTATATGCTCGACTAACGCTCGGGTTACTTTTCGTCCCGAAAATCAACGGTTTCTGTAAGGCATCTGGTGAAACATAAAACAGCTAGTTCTCATAATATTTAAATCAAAAGCTATTAAAACTGAATGCAAGATAAATAAAGTGAGACGCAAACGGCAAGCCGACAAATGACCTCGTTACGTAGCTCGAGACTGTCCTCATGAAACAGCGCCAATTAAAAGGATTCAAAGGATTTTGAAACACGGTATCGACCAACCAAATACTTAGACATGCAAAAATATTTGTACCAAGACATGCAAAAAACCCTGAAGAAACCAATATTAATGTCTAGGCCAAATGAGAAGAGTCGTAGGAATTGATCCTACGTAGGAATTGCTCCTACGACTCTGCACAGAATCTGCAAAATTAGCATACGAATATATAGATAAAGCTGAGAGGGTACGTGCAAATACGGTTATAGCGACTCGATGTGTGTTAGGTCACTGATCTTTCACATGTCTCTGTCAGCTGATTGACTCAGTAATCAGCTAATCAGTCAGTTAATCTGTCATCGGATCGATTCTTTTTTAATATTTTCCTCCGTCCTTCTACGAAACTGTAGTTCAGAACTAGTTTCGACGGAGGCCTTTTTATACTTACGTAGCTTAGTCTTCGATGGGGGCTAAGCTATTTTTATACTTGTATGTAAAGAGCTTCGATGGAAACTTTTTTAACTTTTTAGAACTTGTACGTAATCGTGACGCAAATTCTTTCGCATGACTATTATAATTAACTTGTTAAAAAACGGTAAGTGCCACGATGCGAGATTTAAAATTGCTACTAAAATTTGTAGAAAGTAGAATCAAGCACATCATACGCAAGTATGTCATGCGTAAAAGTAACAGCCCTCCTGGTGTAGATAGATATTTATAAATTCAATACTTATTTCAGGAAACAGCGGTTTGATAATTGTAACCTTAAAATTTGTAACAAAGAATACCTCTAGATAAGACCGTGAAGATAGCGTCAATTGTTTCAGTGGACTAAAATAAATTCAACTGCCAATTTACTGGAAATATTAATTAAAGAGACAAAAATCAGTGACATTTCAAAACCAAATACTAGGAAAGTAAACGCTAATATGAAGTTAAGTTGATGATGCAAACACTATTTAAAAACGGACCCAACAGCTGCACTATTCCTAATTAGCCGCTGCTTTCCAACACATTCAAGGAGCTTTGCAATGTTGAGGGACACCAGGGCTGCTTGCTCGTCTACGAGCTTACTTATTTAACGTTGAGTAAGTAGTACTGCAACTCGGGCAAATCTATCAAGTAGGTTTATAAGTACGTCACAACGTTATTTCATCTCGGCAGGTTGGTAGGTACTTTCCCTCAAATATAATTAATCTATCATCGTAATGTCAAAGCGTTGCCAGGTCGGGCTTCCCATGTTTTTCAATAACCTCGCTCCAGGTGTGGGCGGCGTACGTTAAAAGGATCACCAAGTAGAACGGTTTTACTTTCTTCTTAGGCATGAGTTGCACATACATACATTTCATTAATATACCCACATAACCCTATACTATACGTTTTATGACATGCATTTGATGTTTTCCCACGATAAAACGTATAAATTTGCAAAGTGATTATTAAAATACGGGGTAATTGAAAAAGTTACTAGTAAATTTAGCCGCTTTGCAATGTCGACATCGATTCTGACATTGAAAACATTAAATAAAGCAGTTTTTTTAAGGTTCCGTATTGAAACCAAGAAATCTTTGTGTCTTCGCTGTGTTCGTCCGTGCAACTATCCAATACTTTAAAGACTATTATAAAAGCTACAGCGCTGATAGTTGCTAATGGAGAAAATGTCGAAATTTTAAGACTACAAAAGGAGAGTGGTGTGGTGACTGGTACCTAGGACATACACAATTATTTTCTTAGCTTTAAGTACATCATTATCTACATCGCTACTCTCTTTTTTTTTCAATAAAACCGTTTAACTTTTCTTTACTCATTTTATTTCCATTTTAATTTCAACGTGCTTTTCATCGAGCCCTAGAAAAATCTTCCCACTAATATTATATATGTGAAAGTTTGGATGGATGGATGTTTGTTACTCAATCACGCCAGAACGGCTGAACGGAACTGGATGAAATTTGGCACAGTGATAGATTATAGTCTGGATATAGACTACTTTTTAAACCGGAAAAATGTATGGTTCCCTTTTTTTAAACGGTTTTATTTAGCTCACGTTTCTTTTTTCTTGGATCAAATTTAGTAATTCAAATTTCACCCTCTTCCTGTCAACCGATTTATCTGAAATTTTGTATACACTTTGGATTTTGGTGACAATACAATTAACCGGAGCAATTTAGACATCTGAGCTTACATTAATTCCCACCCAGCTGAAAATTGGTAGGATTGTTCAGAACACCATCATAAATGAAACCTAAAAAGTCCTCATCGATCCGATACGTGCAAAAATTTTTACTCCGGGTAGAAGGTCACCAAAACGGGTATTTCGTGTTTTTCTCAAAAACGGTACAAGCTACGAGGATACTGTTCAAGACAAGTATGTTCACTATAACATTTTCTACAGTATTGTTCTTAAACGCATGTTGATAGAACTTATGGTTTTCGAGATATGTCGATATTCATTTCAGACCAGACCAAAAAATTGACAATTTCTCTTAAGATGCCTCAGACAGCAGTAGATCATATAACAAGTTTGTAAATGAGTTTTCCCGAAGTTTTAAACATTGTTGAATCCGACAATCTCAAGACACACTTTGAAAATTGACTCCTTGTATCGCAAATCGGATAAATGATGATGATGGTTGACGGAAAATTGAACCCCTCGTATCTTGGAAACGGAAAGAGATAGAGGGGTACACCTGACTTTTAAAATTTAGATCAAGTATGGACCTTTCTAGGGAAATGATAAAAAAAGATAGCCGCCATACAAAAAAGTTTGACAGTCATACAAATAAACAAAAAAAAATGAAATGCTCATAGTGTGGAACCGCTGTAGATGGATGGAGTGTGCTCGAAGAAATATTATAGAGATTCATAACGACAATCGAGATTCAGCAACAAAAATCCAAGATGTCGGATTTCATATTTCCGTCAAATTTCAATGGATCTTCTAAATTTTAAAGTGATCCTAGGCAGGTGTTATTTTGGATCTGGAGGCTCCTAAGGTCCTTAAATCCATTTCTGAAATGATTTTTTTGGTTCGGCCATTTTTCAAAATGGCTGCAAAAAAAATTGGTTTTTAGTACATTTTTTTTTATTGTTTTATAAAACCGAAGGCTTGATTAATTTACCCAGTAACGATAAAAACTCTCAATAAAGCTTAAAACCAAAAAGAAAAAAAATCCCCCGACTTAAAATAGACACTTTTTATAGGATTTCAATTACGTTTGGTTCTTCTGGTTATAGAGGTACAGTAAGGATTAGGTTTTAACGCTCTGCCACTAGAAAACGCGTTACGGCGAGCAATAAGTTTTCTGAATCACGCTATTAAGATTTTCTTGCGAAGAATGTGGTCATCCAAGCAATTTTCTTTTGTTTTCTAAAATAAATACGGACTTTGATTTTGAATTATTTGTTTGCTGCTATTTTTTTGTTAATTGTATGTTTTTGTAATTAAATTGTAGTTGACTTAATAATTATTTTTGTTCTTAAATTAGTTATAATTGGTAACTCGTAGTCTTTCAAAATGCCCCGAAAACGCAACAGTAACAGCACGCCGAGTATTTGGTGCAATTTAGCAGCATCTCAACGTGCTGCTGAAACTCCGGAGCGGTCGCACCTGAGACAACTACAGCTCGCACAATGTTTCGCATCGCAACGTGCTAATGAATCCATTGAACAGGCAGAAAATCGTCGACGAGCCATTGCTGACCGGGTGGCACAGCGACGGTAGATGTATGCAATGAACACGTGCTCCGTTTTTGATAGAGCAGCGTATGAGTATGATTCAACTCTTGACTATGCCAGTCATAGGCTTAAAAATGGAGACGGTAAATAAAGAGTGTAGATTTTGCAGGGTACTTAAATGGAAGGAAGAATCAGTAATGTGTTATTCTGGAAGACAAGTTTCTATTCCTTTAAAACAGTTATTTTCTTACGAGACTAAGGAATTACGACGTTTCTTGAATAATATTAGCAAATATAATTCATACTTCCTTATGACATCTTTTGGTGCTGACAGAGTGATTGCGAAGCCAGGATTTTGACCGATTTTTACCTTTCAAGGTCAAGCGTATCATAGAATTGGTTCTCTACTAGGAAAAGGACATACTTTTTAATCGCGGTAGCACCGCAGAGCGCTGCTAATAAATACTGAACTTAATTATCATACGATGTAGGTAGGTAATACTTTAAAAACGATAAGAAAACAAATAATCGAAGTGAGTAGTGTCGGCCTACTACCACTACTACTATACTACTACTTCGCCAGCCTGGTTCGAGCTAGTGTCACTAGTCTGTGCTTCTTCCTTCTTAATTCTGTTTTCCTTTTGCTCTCGTCTTTCATGACAATACGAGTGCAAGTACTACGCAGGCCACTTCGAACACATTTCTATCAGTACAAATAGAGTACATCAGTAGAATCCTATGTCATTTGGCTAGACCATTATGGAGGAACACTCAATAATCAATCACACCAGACTTTAAAAATACGAAAAAAAAAACACGGCAAATTACGTGAAAATATGCACTCGTACGTCCACTCTAATACTAGTATGTTCCACTATCTATCTAAATCCAGTTGAACAAAATTTACATATTGGATAACTTTCCGTCAATTTACTAAGCTCTTCGACTTCCGCCCGCTTCGATTATTTGTTTGTGTTCATCTTGTTCTTGAAGAATTGACTTGGACGAGTTGCGCAACCGGTCCTCGGCCCTGACGTGGATGAGCTGCCCAATAACCCGGTAACTTTATGTCGTTTGCGATGTAATAGCAATTTCCAAGACATGGCGGAAACTTTCGAGAGGTTTGTAAACTCTGAAGCTAGGGCTGGCTACCGATAAGCTACTACAATGTTATGAGTATAGTGGTCCAGTCTATTATACATTATACAGTCTATTATACAGTCTACGCTATTCAACTACATATAACATTCTAGCATGCCCACTGTAGGGAAGAAGAGAAATCATAATTTAACACCATTTTCAGCTCGTAATCGCCCACTCGGCCCACTGTTAGCATAAGCTTCTCATATTGGCCACACAGTCTCCCTAGTCTAGATTGGCCCGGTCCTGGGCCAATCTAGACTAGGGGGGAAATACATTGTTATAAACGAATTTGTCTGATGCATAAAATATAAAACATAAAATATCAGAGAACCGCAAACATTAATTGACAGAAACAAATGACTGGCGCGGTCAGTAGCAGCATCCAATTTTAAATAGGGATCTGGACGAAACGTACCGCATGAGGCCGTGTCCTACTTAGTCGCTGCCCGACCCGATTGTGACCTTTATGGAATTGTGATAAATGTGAAAATCGTAATTGTATAATTGTGAAAACATTTGAAAATATCATCCATTGGTCGTTAGCGCCAACCTCGGGGCAGAGCCGAGCCTGAGATAGAGAGCTCTGCGGTCAATGTAGCTCTCAAGTTTTGGTGGTGGCGCAACACTGCTACGCAGTAGCCGGCTCCGGCGTTAGCTAACTTACACTTATAATGATGTTACTGTGTACTGTCGGGGGAAGGGGCGGGGGGGGGGGGGCGTTAAAGAAATAAATAGTAATTGTGCCGATGTCGTCGTTGAGTTGACACAAAATATAATATCGAATTCTTTATCCGATTACGATCCACAAATCCCAATCTTTGAGTGTCTGTGCTCTGAATTAGGAAAATTACTGTTTTTCTCACGGTCAGTTGTACGGAGCATGTTCATTGTTCACATAATACACCAACCACCCGTTTGTTCGTTCTCGCACCTGACAACAAAACGAAAAACGCCGTCTATCACAAGGTCCTTCAATAAAAGGAATCGACCTGAGTGTAACCGAATCCATCCAGCCAAATAGTTTAACAAAACGGAGACAGTGCAACAATGCGACGCGAACCATTTTGATTCCTCCACGTGAAGTACATTCATTTTGTAACTAACCTCAGTAACTAACACTTTTTATTTACCTACATTTTTATGCATTTATTTTAATATAAAAACTGACTTCGCCGGATCTGCTAGCTCTTAAATAATAATAATTAATTCTGTTTAATTATCGAGTACTTAAAAGAAGTATACGATAAGAACAAAGCGCTAACTGCAAGTCTTCATTTTGGCGTTACAACGAATGACACCGAACGCAGTCTATAGCTTCGTTAAGGGTTGTCAAAGGTCAAAACAGTTAGCTCGTTAATTATTTAGAGTTCGTATTACATGAGATCAATGAAACTTTTAGCTACCACAGAGAGATTAATGATTTTGACCTTTCAGTGCCCGAAATATACCTCTATATTGGTTTGAAATTATCAGGATTGTAGAAAGAAAATGAAAATGGACATTAAAATGTTAAAACTTAAATTCAGTCCTTGTTTGATTTCTGCCTTTCAGCTAAATCAGAGCATGGATCCATCAAACTCGAAGAATGATGGATAGACTGCAGGTAGTAAATGGACGCCTTCCCGAAATAAAATCCTATATACCCTCGGCAACTCCTAGTAAAAAACAACTTGAACCCCGACAGGTTTTCCGAATAATCACTGAGCACTGCTTTTTAAACCAACACTTTTAAATACTAAGCAGACAGTCCTCTAAATAGACATAGGTACATAGACGGCACCAAAGCAGATCTATCGGCCTCGGGTTTACCAAAAGAGCGGCGAGTGGGGCACGTTTTGTATTTTAGGTGCGAATGTCAGCTTCTGAGGTTAACCCGCGCCCTCGCGTTTCGTCTCATTTGAAACCGCGTAAAGTTCGATTACCTACATTCAGAGATTAATTTGAATATATCCTTTGTTTTGAGAGACAAAATATCTACATTCTACTATACAAGGCTATAACTCTGTATCTAGTTCACTGCTTAAAAAGTGTTCACTAACATTATTAGTAAGTGTATGAGTGAGACGGTGAGAGAGTGTGTGTCTGAGGGTGTGTGTAGGAGTTCATCACGCTGAAACGAGTCAACGGATGTGGATGGAATTAAGTATCAGGGTAGCTTAATACTCTGGACACACCCATATGCTAAATTAACGGTTTTCGTAGGATATCGGGTGATACTGCGGGATTCAGCTAGTATGTAATGGTGTATGTAAAACTGTTGGTAATGGCTTAAAGCCAAGATAATAAATACAGGACTGAATAAGTCAAAATAAATAACTAAAACTCCGTGTCGTTTCAAGTCAAAAAGATTTATTTCTTTAAATGCTGAACTCCGACTTTCTGCAAAATGCCTACTAAGTATTATAACTTATCTGCATCTCATCACGCTACGGCAACTTACTTACATTTAAAACGCGGCCTCAATCAGAGAACTTGAGACTGCAATTTGCCGACAATCTCATGAAGACGATAATTGTATTCCTTTTAAACTAATTCCTCATTCAGCATTTAATCTTTTGCTACTCTTTAGTTCATTAAAAGTTCTTCAGGCTCTTGGAAATTGAAATGAAGAAGATGATATCTGTCTTAGACTCTTAGTGGATCAACTTGCTAATTAGCTAACCACAGTTATGCAACAATAACTATTAAATTAAAGCTGATTGTAAGCTTGGAGGTTCAAAATTGCGATTCAAAGCGGCAACTGGGCCGCCATTTTGGAACTATTCCGACTGGTAGCAGTTTACTAAATTATTTAAGTTTTATTTGCTAAGTTCAGGATGTTTATTTCAGGTTTAGGATTTTTAAACCTAAATGTTTACTATGAAAGCTGACCAACGTGACAGTAGTCTTGAGTAATAATAAAAATATTTTTAAGTTTAAATTTTGTAATACAAATTTGTTCGTTCTTTATAAAATTTTCACGGGCACGAAGTTAATGAAGCTTATGAAGCACTAACACACCATACAAGTGTTAAAGTTGTCAGACGTAAGTAGTCTCGTGTAAGGTCTTTTCATTTTGCTAAAGGTGTTTTTGATAAAAAATAAATCACTTCAGAAACAGTCTATTATTGCAATAGCGCGCGCCAACATTTTCATCAAAATCTGACGAATAGTTTCCTAAAAGTAGATAAGCGCGTGTGCATACTAAATTAAATCTTGCTACCTTACAACTTTAGTAC
Organism: Alcis repandata; assembly: GCA_949125135.1. Taxonomy (NCBI): domain Eukaryota; kingdom Metazoa; phylum Arthropoda; class Insecta; order Lepidoptera; family Geometridae; genus Alcis; species Alcis repandata. The sequence continues at coordinate 19,852,259 of OX421221.1, forward strand.
CTGATTCGGGCTGATAAATCGTAAATCGCTTTGCATATTTAAACGCTTACTTCATTAACAGAGATGTTAGAGAAGACGAAGTTAGTTCGTAAATTTATTAACTCTTTGAACGCTTCGGTCGAGTAGAGAAAAGCGTCTACGCGAAGCCTTTTTCGTATACGGGAATCCGGTAGGTCCTTTAAGTTTAATTTTACTCGACTTATGTTCTTCAATTATTAGACACACCCAAGTATTTATTAAGTAATGTAGGTAGGTATATTTTCCACCAGATACCAGTACGCGGAATGTAATTTACAAGCAAAAATATAACGATCATGGAATATGTTGGCATGCAATGTAACATTGAACATGCACCTCGCGCACGAATGCAGCACTCAACTGCTGCCTCTTGGTTCAACTGGTGAGCCACGCAAACTTCTTTAGGCGCCCTAAAAGCTCTGGCACCAAGGTTAGCCACTCGGCCCATATGAACTTACTTTTTACTACAAAAAAATAGTAGGTAATATTGATTCTTGTCGTACTTATGTACAAAAATATGCGTGTCAAATATCTTTGACCGAGATTCGAGCCCAGAAAATAATAAAATCAAATACTTATTCACCATCCGTCGGTTATATAAACAATAGCAAACAGTCGAGTTAAGGAAAAAATAATAGTGGAATAAAACATCATAGAATAAATACGCAATTGAATACCTGATATCTTGTCTTGAAGAAAACAGAGGAATTGTTTGTTTAGAAAGTATTAAACAGCGACCGGCAGTGAGAGCGTGGTTGGACGCGCCGTGGGGGATGGATTCATATCCTATACGAGGAGTTCATAGCAGTAGTAGAGCTCTTTTTAGAAGCACTCGTTTGACTAAACCGGACCAAACTCAACCAGTAGATATGTTTTGGCAATCCCACTTGACAGCCTGTTCCCAATTCAGGGTATCCGTGATATCGACCCTGCCAGTAAAAAAACTTTATCGATTCTGCCGATGACATAAAATTGGCAAAGAAACAGAACGAGTTTTCCTTTGTCGCCGCCGCCGGTTGACACTTTGTCACCTAGATGAAATAAATTTGCCTAAAAGCGGAAACTCGTGTTCGAGGGTTCCACATCCATGCAAACAAGTAAGAACTCGTAGTCTAATTTGTTATTATGTAAATTATTTTCATTTGCCTTTAAAATGTTGTTAAAAATTATAGATTTATTTTATACCCGAATTCATTTAGATTAATCTTCTAGAAGGAGATATACATTTCGATTTCTTTATTTTACGTTGTCCATAATTTATTGAAAATACTATTATTCATTAGAAAAACAAATAGATAGATAGATAACAGACAGGTATTTTTTGGAATGCAACTCTAAAAAGTAGAGATTTTTAGGCATAGTATAGTATTGATATTAAGGGTAATAAAATTTGGTTCTACGCACCCAAAGGTACTTTCCACAGAATACTGGGGACAGTGGTCGATATTTTAGCTAGTTTGTTTCACACATGGACTTCATTAGATGCAATTAGTCTGATACCACTAAAAGCTGCTACATAGCTGGATAAGTGCTAATTATGTAGAGTGAAGCTCGTCACTTGACGTCTACGAGTCTACGATCACAAGAAACTTGCTGTCGTAACCTAAAGATTTCTTGCTAGTTTGTCTTTTTAACCTTTTACTGTTGATTTAACAGCAGGCTTGTACTCGTACGGTAGGGTTGAGCAAAAAACCTTTTTCGCCTGATTCGCTCCACCCTATTGTACAGTGTGTGTGCATTGTACAGGTGCGCGTGGATTCATTTGTTAATGAATCCGCCAAATAACGAAACTCGCTTGTCGAAGGTTCCGTAGCGTAATTTTAAAAGTAATTTGTTAGCGCGCAATTTACTTTTGTATTCTAGATTTAATAAAAAGACTACAACGCTTTCTCGTTTGAGTTCAATTCTCATTGCATTTAATAAGTAAGTTTTTTTTTTATTATTATTTCAATGTTTTCTTTATTACTTACAGCTTTCAAAATGTTTCAGTGACATTTTAATTCTTAACCGACTTCCAAAAAGGAGACGGTTCTCAATTCGATGTCATACGAGTACTATATTGTTAACGCCTTCACTTCACATCGGAGCAACTCACACATGTGCGACACTGCATTATGAGATACTTTTGATTTGTACCATGTCATAAAATGTCAGTCTGAAATGAATACAAATTGGTACATTTATTACCTATAACCCAATAAACCCACCTTGGCGACCGTCACAGGACATGATCAAGAGTTGGGAAAGATATTTAAAAATGCACATCCCTGTGTAAAATCGAAAATGTCTGCTCCCAAAAAGGCTTCTTCATTTGTTGACAAGGGGAAGAAGATTTAAGTACCTACCTACCAGTCAATGATTATTAGCTCAACAAAAATGCTCCTAGTATCATACTATAAAAACAAACGCTTATTTTCACTATTTTGTCGATAACTTTAACTTTTTTCAAACCATACCAACATAAACTTGTAACTTGTATTTTACTACAATAGTTTTCGACTGTTATTTTCTATTTTTTTTATTGCATATTATTTGAAACAAAAGCCAAGGGGTTTTGTTTACAATTTATATTCAGACTGACATAATTATGACAATTATTACAATGTAGACGTTAACAATTATATGAGACCTAATAGAGTACCTACCCAATAGTGAAAGCAACGACAAAATCGTCGTTGATTTAAATAAATGAAAACTTGTTTGGATCAACATGAGGCTTAATTTAAAATAACTCACTATGGGACGGTGGGGTTCGGCCGCTCGGGGTTTGATAAAGGAGATGACCAAACGTCGCGTCGAAGTTAACGGGCGACCAAAGAGCAGCGCTTATCTCGGCCAAAGGGTAGCTTTGGCCTTTCAACGAAGTAATGTCAGCGGAATTTGCAGTTTTTTCAGTTTTATGTTTTGGTATATATTATATTTTATTTACTCGTTTTCTATTATATTCGTCATCATAATCATTCACAGCCTTCTTCAATCCACTGCTAAGTACATAACTCTTTTGTTGTGCCTTCTGTCTCGGTCGTGTGCCAATCGTTTCCAACAATGCAAGTATTGAACTGTGTCAATCGATAAACTAACATTTAAGTCATGTTTAACTTTAACCACTTTTTTATTGATTGACCAAGTTCTACACTGGCATTGCAGGTTCCGTTAGCGATTTCAATAAAATCGTGGACCCATCTTACTCCTGGACTATCTACGCTCCGAGTACCATGGCCACCGCCAAACCCATTACCAGCTCGGCCACTACTCTGTCACTGCCATTTATTTATTAATGCTATCGACATCTTGATGTATGGGTCCTACATGCGCCTCGCTCACGATTTCACTGGATACTGTAACAATACGCAGAATATTTGTACCGGGAGTAATTAGCACTGTAAGGACACCAAATACTCCAGTATTCACAGTACCTATGCTCCAAAAGTTGAAGACATTTAACAGCTTGTACAGCATTTTCAAAAAAGGAAATGTGTATACTCGTAAATTGAAAACACAAATACAACGTACAAAGAATTGCACTTGTGGATCACCTCAATCCCTCACGTGCAAAAACACACAAACAGCTTACGTGCATACGTAATAGGTAACAAAAGCAATCTTTTCCCATCCCCCGAGGTTGCCCGGATTATTCCACATCGATCTCATATTGCACCGCGTCTGATTCCAACACATTTTCTATCATACCACTTTTCAGATTGAACAACTAACTCGTATCATCTTTTACGACTGTACCTAATTCAGCATTTCAAAAGTATTCTAATTCGGAGTTTCAAAATAACAGCCATTTTCTACCAATAACCACATAGTTAAAATTATTTTTGACGACAGTTTATTTAAGTCTTTTTAACAAGCAACTGGATGCCAGCGGGCAGTACGACAAACTCGTATATCGTACAGCTCATCAAAAGAGAACTCGACTGTTGTATGGATTATGGATTGTTAATTTATGAGGGTGACATTTTATTTTGTTTTAATTAAAACGGGAATACTCACGTACCAAATAATGGATAAACGGTGTGAAAGAGGATATGAAACAGAAGGGAGTGAATTCAGACATTATGACGAGTGATCGAGATGAATGGGAGGAGTGGACATACTGCACCGAGCCCACGGAGGTGGGATAAGGGTAGGCAGATGATAATGACTCACATAACAATTAAGTCGTTTACTACGACTAGTTTCGATCAGATTAGTGATCTTCGTCAATTAGATTATAAGCGTGACGCACTCGCGGTATTTTTACGTGAGGATTCCCGTTTTGTTTATTACAAAATTTGTCAAAACCACGTTACCATGGTGTGAACAAGCGACTGATTATTCTAATTGAACTAAATTAAAGCCCAACGCTCACTTATTTCCAAAAACAGCCTGAAATTAGCTTATTTCAGTAACATAACTGGTCTTCAAATAAGACAGTACTCGTAGACTGCCCTAGTGAAATCATTGCATTATAAATGCTATTAGAAATGCCGTGTTTTGGTTAGACAGGCAATATGGATCTTTAATGCATCTTTAATGTCCAAAACAAAAGTAGATTAAAACCAGATTTTTTTTTTTTTATATTGCGCTAAATGAACGATACATGTTCAAATTAGTACGTCAATATAATATAGGTAAAATGAACACTTAGCTAGTGTGAAATCCGGATACTTTCGTGAATTTTGCTAAACCCAACATCGATAGTATTAAATATATTGGTGGGGATATGTGATACTACTCTAGTATGAGTAAAAGCCACCGCGTGCCTCGGTGAGGCTCTGACGTCGGGCTTCCTAGTCGTAGTCGAGGCGAGCCGCGAGCCGCGACCGCGAGCCGCGACTCAGCTCTCAGCTCAGTCGCCATCGGACGCGCGTAGCGGCGCCCGCCCGCCGCTCCCGTCCTCGCGCTGATCGCAACAAAACAATAACACCTCTATACCCATTACCTAAATTCATTTGCCATTTTTCTGTTAACTTTATAGTTTTCGGCTTAAAAGCATGCCATGACATGGTACTCGTAGTTCGATGGTTAGACGAATCCGAAAAGTTTTTGTGAAATTAACATTCATCTAGTTAAAATTAACAAGTTAAACATTACTAAAATATCGTTTCATCAAATAGTTGATTAACAAAGTATTTGATATTGTGAATTAGATTAAAGTGCACGTAGATCACACAATTAAACAAGGATTCAATGATTGGCTTCACATATTGTCCACACGTTTTTTAGCAAGCAGTAAGTAAATAGATTGCTGCTGATCCACAGGCTTTTAACTAAATTAAAATTGTAGCGCACTCGTAGCCGCCCGTCCAGAAACATGTCATGTTGCTCATGTACAATTTTGAGTTAGCTAACACCATACGCTAACGCTAATAGCTAGTAGCTACTTACTACCTACCAAGATTCAGTGCGCGAACTCATACACAACTCGCAGTGATGGTAGAGTGGCTTTACAATAATACACTTATGCCAATAACTTCGAATATAGCAAACTTTTTGACCTTCTCATAGAATATTTAGTTCAAAGCGATAGCGTTTACCCGTAAATTGACTTGAGACGTTAATTAACAACGGGATTGTTTTATCATTCCTTAATGTCATTTTCAACACAATTTTACTTGGTAGTAGGTACTCGTACCAATAGATTGTGAGACATTATCCCTAACTTACCAACCAAGTTTGCCTCAGACCTAAAGGGCACATCCGTCTGAGTTCAAAGTTTGATTTTAGGCAAAAATGAACTGTCGTGTTTTCAAGGTTCTTTCGCTTCTGTTTACAGTTGTTTCGGAGGCTCGAGCCAAAACACAAATCTGATAGTGTTGTTTTCCAGAGAGTTAGTTTGGCAAACTGGCCGGCTTTCCATATAATTTAATTGTTGCCTTTGTTCTAAACGCAAAGACTATAGAAATAATCTTTTTCCAGCGCACTCCAATCAATTACAGAAAAACTGTATACCAGTTTCAATTGCGCCTCAAATTTGATTTGATTTTTATCCTTTCAAATGTCCGGCTTAGAGAGTTTAATCCACAAAGAAGCACTCTCCCGATTGTTTAATAGATTACTATGCAAGGGTAGATTACTGTGCAAGGGTTTTGCTCGTGATCGAAAATTTATTTTATTTTGATCATTCAGTTTTCGCGCACGTGTAACCATGTGAAAATATAGAACACGATAGCATAACATGATCAAATAGCGTTTCAAAGGGTGGGCGCGTCTTCGTGGATTGATGTATCTATGTATACGTGTGCCAGCCGAGCGATGGTCGAGAAACTATCAGTTTTTGTCCTAACGGTATCATTCTAGCCGTTACATAATTGGCCAAATCCCAGAGATTCAATTAATTATGCTCACCTATTAAATTCTATACTGAAATCAATAAAACTATTTTTCTTGATGACCTCTTGCGCTTGCGCAGCATAATATCAACGGTTTACCGCGCGACGAAGACGAGATGACAGGAATAAATAGATACAGCTCTTACAACTGCTTGAACGGATGGGACAGCTACGAAAGAATTCCAAGGTAACTAATATTATAAAACTACAGTTACTGTTTCGTATACAATGGTTTAATTGATGTAAATGTTGTGTGTTTTTTAGAAAAGCTACTCATTGATATCTTTTCAGTCCATTCGCCAAAATACGTAGGGGCTAGGGGCTATGGGCTTTCATTTGGCAATTTCCTAATACACGGCTCCGTTACATCATTACTTTGTAACCCGAAGGTAGAGTCCGAAGGTTTCATTTAACCTTCGAACTTAGTATAGATCGAATGCATTACTCATTCGTCTCCCAATATTTCCATTATATTTGTTTTAAACGTTCAAGGTAAATATGGTGAAACAATGAATTTTTAAATTCACTATTAAATTCATAAATTACTGTTGGACTCTAATGCATTTGCGTCACTATTTCGTAGCGTAGTCAATAATATGAATATTGTAGTAGTTATCGACAAGTTAAAAATATATCGTACGCAATCTACAATCGATATTGCCGTAAGCATTTGACAGCTAGTAGTGGTGGTCTCATGGACGACGGACTCGTGGTCACACCGTTTTGCTACACCAGTGTGACTACGAGTAATTTATATTCCTCGTGGTTACACTACTTGGCTTTCTAGCACTTCGCCGGCCGCTGCCGCGGCACGCTCGCTACGCTCGCTCGGCTCGTGCGTTGTTTTTCATGTTCTAACATAACCTAACCTATTAATTTATTCGTCCAGTATCTTGCAATCTCGATCCTTTTCAGAGTAGTGTAACCACGAGGAATATAAATTACTCGTAGTCACACTGGTGTAGCAAAACGGTGTGACCACGAGTCCGTCGCTGTCTCATGTGGGCTGCGTGAAGTAGAACGTTAAGCAAGACCTTTGTAGACAGACATAGATGAAATAAGATGGTCAATTAATTTAGTGATTTTGAAAATGTCCTCAATCTTAACTGTTAATTACTTTCAAGTTTAAAAGTCGTTGAGAAGATTACATGTCCATACATGTTTTGTATAAATTTGATTAAGTATTTAAACTCATGACTCTAGTTTCTAGTAGCGAAGGTTTTCCTTGGTAGTGGGCTGCGTAATCCAGATTGTTTAGTCAAATGTCCGGAAATGGTTTCGGTTTGATAAGCTGAGGTGTTCCAGACTTGGCACAAGCGTTTTGGGCACCTCCGACGTATGATAGAGGTCATCTCAGATACTGGACTGCTGGAGAGCAACACTCAAAAGTGTATTTAAAAAAAAATGATAAAACTGGATAGAACGAGCTGCAAATAAATGAGTGCCTCTATACCCACGCGGACATTATTAGTACCTACTAAGATCTGTTTTCTTTGTATTGTACATAGATTTGTTCACTAAGACGAGATGGTAGCCAAAGCTAAATCGAAAGAAGTACAAAGAGCGACTAGTAAACGGATATACAAAACCAAAAGGTTTTCATTAATTATTAGGAAAAAAAAATCTCCACATTGTTTCCATTTATAATATTTGGAGTGATATTATACTAACATTTTACATGTAGTCATCAAATGAAAACTCAACATGTCTGTAGTTTCAAATGATCTTTGTCTATTAAATATCCCCTTTTGTGAAATATTTACATATGCAGATGATACTGCTTTAATAGTGACTGGCAAAACCTGGTGCGAGGCTGAAATGCATGCTCATCAAGCTTTGAATATTGTAATGAGCTGGTTGTCATCTAATCTCCTCACTCTGAATACAGATAAAACAAAGTATATTACCTTCTCTCCAAATAAAATGTCCCAACCCGATCTTCACTCTATTAAAATTGCTGCCCACAAATGCCAGTCTCAAACATTAGATATCTGCGATTGCATCCCACTAATGAGGACTAGCAGTATCAGATACCTCGGAGTATATATTGATAGCACTTTAAATTGGAAAACCCAAATAGATAGCCTTGTCTCTCGAACAAAAAGACTTATCTATATTTTTAAACATCTCCGATCTTCAGCAGACATAGACACCCTCAAAATTGTTTACTATTCACTTGCCCAATCTGTGCTTTCATATTGTGATACTGCCTGGGGAGGTGCCTGCACCGTTAATCTGTTACCTCTTGAACGAGCGCAACGATCAATCTTAAAAGTCATGCTTAAAAAGCCAATTCGTTACAATACTATCACCCTTTACAAAGAAACAGACGTACTGCCTGTAAGGCAGCTCTTTCTACTTCACACCATAATTAGGAGACACAAATATCTACCGTATAACCCTGATGATGACAACCCTCGTAGAAGGTCCAGAGTATGCCTCAGTGTCACTTGCCGTACGGAACTAGCCAGAAGGCATTACGAGGTTTTCTCCAACTTCATTTATAATAAAATTAACCAAAGTATCAATATTTATCCCCTTCCCACATTTAAAGCGAAAACAGCAATAACAGAATTCCTTAAAAAGTTGTCCTATGAAGATACAGAACACTTTATTAAACGAATTGAGTAGATTAATAAAACAAAATAATTATAAACAGTGTATAGCTTAATAAATTAATAAGAACCTAATTGTTAATATTTTTCTCGAATTACTGCATGCTTTAAAGTCAGTATTTTAAATTTAAGATAATTTTGTCATTGGAATCGAAAATATAGTCTAACCTCTTTTTCGGAGGGCTCTGGCACCTGTAGCACAGTTTTGTTACTAGTTCAGGTGTCAGTCAGTTCCAGTTAAACATAATCGTGCTATGTTATTTTTAGTTAAACAACAAATTATGTCATATATTTGTATTTTAAAATTTTTGGTCGAATAAATGATTATTATTATTATTATTATTATAAGAGAACGTATCTCACTGCGAAATTTTGTGTCTAAAACACACACGTTTAGGAACGGCGAACCTCGGTCGGATAACAAACAGCCGCCCTCACCGGTACTTGTTCAAGCGTGTCATCAAGTTAGAGTTAACAACAGCCAAACTTACCGAACGAGATCGCCGAGCCTGTTGACAGGCTCGCATATTAAATTTCGATCAACTGGCACTGCACTAGCATCCCTCTGCAATTGACATGTTGGCCAACTCGACTACTGAAACTGAGCCTCAACTACATAGAGGTGTAATATTGAAGTTTCGACAGAAGTTAATTAAAACTTCTCAACATTGTGATCAACTATAACGTCAATTTTGGAATTAAATAATCAAACAAATTAATGATGAAACGAAAATTTTATCGTTTTCTACTAAACTTCATAGAAAATCGCTACCACTACTTGGTGCGTGATTTTGACTGCATCGTGATTTAACTTGACTTAACTCGTAACTGTATGTTTTACTACATTTCCTTAGTCGACATATTCGACTAGTGACTTGACACGACTACGCTGAATCTTATCGGTGGGGTTATTTCCATCTTTCACAGTCTTAAATCAGTGTGTTCTCACGGACTTACACTTGACATTTGCCTTCTCTACATGATACTAAAGGTGTAGAGCCGAAATCTAAATAAAAGAAACGATATATAGGCGACTCGCGACAGACTGATGTCACAATATAAATTATAAAATTGGAGGAGAATATTTTATATTACAACACCGTACTGGCTACACATCAAGTTTGCGATGACTTTGTACCTTTATGGACGTAAGTTGAAAGACCTCTCATGAAAGTTAATAGCTTTCCAGCCTCATATGTTTGCATTAACACGTGAATTGGTGTATAAAAATTACCTCGCCTCCTTAAAGGTTACGGTAATAATTAGTACTTAGTACGTACAAATGTTTTTTGTGTAAATAGTGTTCGATTGTGTAATATACATTGAATTAGAAACAAAATCTAGTCGTGTTACATTCTGTTCGGGCGAACCACCAGATGTACTTTTCCATTTCTGTCATGAGTACAAAGCTAAAAACTTTCCCCGTCATTGAGATTCACTAGTTCTAACGTCAAATCAATAAAATCTTCAAAATTTGTATGTTTTCGGGATACAATTAATGATGAAATTATTGATGAGAGTAACATTTCTTTTTCTTTTCCTCCTAAACTAATCAAAATTGGTACACGGAACGGGAGTTCCACTCTAAGATTTTTATTCATAATATAACTCGATTCATGTAAAAAAGACAAAGTAGCTTTTTGGGTCATAAAACACACTGCGGAAAGCCGAAGCGAAACCCTCGCGCGCTCTCGGGATTTTGTACTTGATTAAAAGGAATATCTATGGTTTAATATAATATCTCATGAATACGGTGACTCGAAGCGAAAGGCGTGATTTCGAGTATAAAAGAGAATTAAGTTTTCATAACATACTCGTACGAGTATAAGACACCCAAAACACATTTAAGGGCAATTCACAAAGTTCTTTATTTTTTACTGTAAGAAGTAATTTGTCTCGAGGTCGACGTTCGCATCATAATGGGGAAGATATGCCAGCACTAAGATATAATGGTGCAAAGAAGACATCAATCAGAAACTTACGAGAACATCTCCTAAATCCTGAGGCTCAAACAAGTCATTCACATTAATTAGGAACAGGATCAACAAGATTCACGAAGATAACAGACGTATTTAATTCGAGTTGTAAGATGCGGCTACACATTTTGATAAGCCACATTTAAGAAAAGAAAAAAATATTTATTTGACACGTTAACAAGTTCACCAAATAATTTAGAGTTTTCAAAAGACTAGTATTGGAATAAAGAGAAACATAATAAGCTAATTTTTAAAATATTTTTAAAATCAAACTTCTATTGCATTGTCATCGGAGTTACACACGTATTCTAAATTTCAGTGTATCAAAATATAATTGCAAGATTCCACCCGAACAAAGATAGGTACGATAGTCACATACATTGCAAGTAAAGATACGAGTAATAAAAGATTTAAAAGATAGATAATAATGGAAAAAAAGAACGTGTCAAAAGGGACCCATCTCAGTATGAATTGTGGGTGCGTGGAGCACTCGGCGCTTGTTTTCTGATAGGGCTTTTTGGTTTACGGGGGACCAGTAACATGAAACATGAAAAAATTACTGAAACGACTACAGTTACATACATTACAAACAAATATGTATACTGTATCTTAAGTTTGATTGTCATTAGACCTGTCAACTAAAATATTTAACTCTTTTACCATGAAAATTGACGTAGACAACTATAACTATAGTGGAGTATCCGACGCAATGTAACGAGAGGAGCCACGTTGTTGTTTCCATATAGGTTAATAATTATATGGATATAAATTATCAAATAAAACATATAACTTTATTACATCAGAGTAGTTAACTTGGAAAATTCTCTAATTTCAATTTACGAGTAACTTGCAACCTTAGCAGATTCAGATTCAGATATATTTATTGAACAACTGACACATTGTAATTTATAAGCTATGTGTTAGTGCATTAATTGAAATTATCAGTTATCGAAATTATTAACGCAGTCAAAATATAGATTCTAAAATAATACTAATTTGAATTCCATTTTTATCAAATAATTTTAATTAAATATCAATGGCATTCAGTTAAGATAATGCCATTTCAATTCCTCATCAAATGTTTACTTAATAATGTCATTTCCATAGCCACTTTTTCAGATAGCCTACAGTAGAACCGGACCGTTTGACTTGACCGGTACATTTTATCATTTAGGTATACATCGTTCAAGATTCAAGAGTAACGTTTCACGTGAACCAATTTCAATGATTGTACCGGCTAAGCCGGCCCGCAGGCTGCGCATCGAATGTGCTGGCTTAAATCGATTTAGATGCCGACTCGATCGACTTTGTTTCCGATAACTATCGGATGCCGTAATAAATTATATAAAAATTAATACATAGGCGACGATTTTATGTTTCAATTAACTTAAGTATCTTAGAGTAATTTTATTTTCTATTCGATATTTTGTAGTCGATCAAACAGATACCTATAATTCGTATTCCAATGTTTTTTTGACACTTTTATATTGATGTTTAAAGGGGTAAATGCACTCATTAAAGTGCTGATAATTTGGAATAATTCGACTGAACTTCGTGTTTTGAGTGATGTGAAGGTGTTCAAATTAACTTCACGTAGACATCACTGACATAATGAAAGCCGTTTCCCCCATGGGCGTGTGTTTACAGCTGCGGAGGTACGGGCACGCAAGCGCCGTTAAGGCCACTTTAATGTCGACACTTACTCAGTACAATACTATAAAACAAATGTTTTCGGGTTTATCGCTCGCTATCACTGCTTCACGGTCCAACTATGAGTATCAGTATAGCAACAAAACGATATCTTAATATATAAGTATAAATCTATATACAAGATTACAAGGAAAGGGTAAGCTAAGCCGAAAAGAGATCGTAGTATTCATCATTATGAACCACTTTTACTTTGGACCAACCCTGAAAACAAGAAAAATAAATGTGCTGTTCCGTAGAGACATGTCAATGACACACGACAAAATGGACACATAGCAACAGCTGTTATTTGTATATCGGATGTTTTACTTCTAAGACTTTGTATTATTAAACTGATCACACATGTCCGGAACAGAGCAGGTCCACCTCACACAGAAGAGAGAACTAAAATTGAATCCACCCAATTGTTCTTATTTCACTGCATAAGTTTGTAAAACGAGCTCACTGGGCAGTATCACTCGGCTCGTGATGATCAAAGCACATACTCGTATGTACTGGTTATTTAGAGACAAGACACAGACCGAGGTTGCGCCAGGCCCGAAAAGTTTCAACCAAAGATAGAGCTACCAGAGGTGACCTTGTCCTATGAAATTTCCTATTTATACTCCATACTAAATGTTTATTTAGTTTAGAATGTTTGTGCAGTGCCAGTGTGTAATCATTCATGTTAGGTACATGTTGACATTTAGTAAGTGGTCACGGTGCCAGGAGTTTCATAACTTCTTATCGAACGGCACTTTATAAACAGCCGCGAAGAAAATAAGTTGTGAAAAGCGTGTCCAGTCACGAAGTAATATGTACAAACTATATTCTTTTATAGACTTTCTTTGTCAGTTTTATCTGAAGGAAAAGGTGATATTTTTCTGAACTCATTTGAAAATTTACTGTTCTTTAATTTTCACTGTCTTTTTGAATCTATTAAGGTTTCAGGAATTTTTGTATAAATTTATGTTTATTTGGTCATTCTTTTAGACATAAGTTATGATGTTTGATTTCATGTTGTTCTTATTTTAGTTTTTTTTTTAAGTTTATTGTACTTACAGAAAACTTTATTTTTTTGTGTCGTCAAAATCTTGCAAACTAATTTCGTCGATAAAGATGTTGGTGAAAAATAGCCTATCTGTTAATCTATGATACACCTACACACTGTCTCATACCTAATCCTATCCAAATACATTGAGTCATTCTAGCGTTAAGAAAGGACAAACAGCAGACTAAAGACTGACAAATTAGTTTCATAATATAATCAACGTAGCCAGTCACTGGATGGAGGGCATAGCAGGCCCACTTGTTCTATGAATTAGATACAGCATCTAATTCATAGAACGTAGAACTATTCGTGTGTAAATCAATCAAAACGACTACCAGGAGAACGAACACGCAGAGGAGGCCAACAGCCAATAATCATAAGCATTTCATTTAGTGAAAACACTCATATTCAGAAAAAACAAAACCTTTTAGGTAAGTATTCTTAAAGAACGGACTAATATTTATTTTAAAGAAAGGTCTGCGTTTTATTGTACTTATAGAAAGTATAATTTTTCATACAAGCTCTATGAATATTCGGCAGTTTTTTAGTAAAATTGACGTAATGCGAATTTGACTGAACGTGGCAAAACGACCAGTTTAGCTAAAAATCTGAAAATGAAAAATCATTGGCCTAAAATCTAGACTTTTTACCCGCATTGTAGAATTGTATTATTCTCCACGAATAGAGGTTTCCAAATGATTTGAGCTTTTATTTACCTGATCTGACTCCACAATCTGTACCCACAAAATGGCCTGACCGAGACTATTTAGGTCACTAGACAATTAACTGATTTACAGCGGTAGGTATACTTATGTATAGATAGATAGATAAACCTATATGTATGTGCCTGTTTCTAAACGAAAACCAAAGTGCTGCAGAAACCAGTACAGCCACTATCTTGATAATACAGGTTGGCAAGCTTGGGGTGTGTTGACTACTAGTAGGTACCGAAAACACTAACAAGTTGTCAACATTTTTAACAAGCAGCAACGTCAGCAGTTGGTTGGTTGGTAGGTTGCCTCGAAGTTTGTAATACTACAATATGGTAGTTCTGCTCACTGGTTGGGCTTCGATTTTCGCGGTAACGTGCGTCACGATAAAACTGTTTGCAGTAACGTAATACACACTTTTCATTATGCAGCTGTTTTTCGATACTAATTTTGTTTTATTCGAATTATCGGAAAAATTGCTCTAATAATCCCATTAGAGCAATTTTTCCGATGGTTACATAATACCTACACTACATTATCTTGACAGAATTGAGTAAACGTCTTCCATATTAACCTAAATTCCAACATTCTAATTCATTCTTAGCCAACTTTAAAGATTAGAAAAATATACTCCCAATTTTTTGCTGAGCACTGGTATATTATACCACTAACAAACACACACACACACACACTAATATTATGAGGTCCAAGCTTTAGTACTATTAAGATGAAAACCTTTTTGGTTTTAATGTAGTGAAATTGAATGTGAATAAATGTCATCTACAATCATAAGACGTATATGTGTTGATCAGTAATTATTTATTTCCAATTAAAAATATTTAATCATAAAAAATGTAGCTCATAAACATCATATTTCAATTACTTATGTAAGTACTTAGTCTGTTTTAAAATATACCATTCAGAAGCTACAGTTACACAAACACCAATTTATATTTGGACGACCACAAATGGCAGCCCCAAAGGGAAACAAGACCACCTAATTTTAAAGGTGCGTGACGAGAGCCAACAACAACCGCAAATAATTCAGAAATTATCAATTTGTGACACAATTTTGTAATAAAAGCCTTATTTTTAACAGACTAGTGTCAAGAGAAATATGCTACGAGGGAATCAAATGACTAATGAAGGCTTAGAAAGCATCTGGCTAACTCCACTGCTAATTACTTAATGGTCTCTGAAATCAAACCTATTCTCAAAAAGTAAAAACAATTAATTATGTTACCTAATTGCTTCTAAATCTGCCCGCTTTTAGGTTAACATTTTTGAAATGGACTCAGGTTAAGACTAGATGAAAATAAACGACAAGTCGCTACACTTGGAGACCATTAGAGTAGGGAGGCCGCAACATCGAATCTGAATTGAAATAGATTTGAAAAAGCTTTTTTCCGTTTCATACGTTAACTATTGTCTTATTCTTATATATAAATACCGCTGGTGTATAAGAGCTTGCCAATTTTATAAATTAGTAACTGTGCAAAAATAGCACGATTTACTATCCATCAAGGTCGTATAATAAGTACATGTAGGTACTTCAATTGAGATAATTTTTTACCATAGAAATGTTAAGCCTCCGAGTATGTTTACCACAAACAAATAAATCGATACTAAACTGACGCTCGTAATGCCTTTTCATATTAAAAATGCAAATGATTTTGTCGGGTTATTTGTCCTTCTATGACGTAGCAACGGCACGATAGCTTTTCCTTTATTGCCACTGAAACCGTTTCGAAAACTCAGGTCTATCGAAAACCTGAATAATACAGTGCAAAATACTGTATAAATACATCGACCTTCACCGCCGGGGTTCACAATATAGAGATAAAATGTTTCAAGTTAGGTAGGTACCTACCTACTGCACAACGTTGCCCTTGCCACGCCTCTCAGATACTGCATGAATTTTGAATAGTATTGTACCTAAATAAAATTTATCAATAAAACAACAAGCCAATGTCTGAATTAAGCTAGAATTCATAAGTGAACATAATAGTGTTTTTAAACAATAATGCATTTTCTAATAGGTAGGTACGCAGTTCACACGTCCAGTTTGCAAACCGATCATTTCGTCTTCATTTGAAGAGAGATATTTATTCTAGTTATTCTACGCAATTAGAAGAATGTTGTGAGTTGGAAGTTGGAAGCCTGTGCATCTTTTTGTCTGTTCGACTGGTCAATTGGTGTCTACCAATTGACCAGTTGAACGATTTGAATGGGGTTTTTTTTTTGAAAGCAGGTTTCATCGCAGTCTTATTTGCGCGTGATAACTCTCTCTAAGTGTTTGACGATTATGATTTTTTTTCTGTGTGAAACCTCAGACTATTAAATAGATTACTAACAGAACCTACCTAGCTCGGACACAGTTAGATATTCAACTAAACTAATTTGCTCAACTATGTTACTCATTTGGAGTAATCACCAGTTATTTGGTTTATGTGTTAGTAGATGTTTTTTAAGAAAATGGGATTGCGATGTTTCTTTTAAATATCTCATTTTGACCAGAACTGTGTCAGTCACTTCAAGTAATCACCGGATTTTTTGGATTGTTTTTTAATTAAAAACAAAAAAAATATAAAAGGGATCACCATATTTCTTTTAACTATCGCATTTTGATTAGACTTGACAGACCTAAGACTTCTTTGTGTGGGGCTATTTAAATTACGTGTTTATGTGAACAAGCCAAACACTATGGCTAGTTATCAAGGTCAAGAGGAATTGGAGAATCTATTGCCGGAGTTCTAAGAAAAACCGTGAAATGCCATAAAAAGCCCAAATTGTCATTAACAATGGCATTTTGACTTGAACGATAAAGATGATGAAAAAAACTTGAATATCCAATTACATAAATATTAAAACACAATTTTTTGTCAACTTGTGTTGAGCACCAACTTCTGGACAAACTCTTGGATAAAAACAAATAAGGATTACCCCTCAATCTTTTACTAAATAAAATTTATTTAGCTTTTTTAAACCTTAACAAGAAAGGTAAAACTGCCACCACCCTGCCACCCAAATAAACCCCACCCAACCAAACGGGCCCGCACGGTATACTCGTAGCTTATACACGAACACGAATAGAGCACGGCCATTAGAAACGAAAGATGAAATGGCATTACCACACCAAGTTCCCGGTTTTTCCGACTAAAACCGCCACAACATTTAAGTAGACTTATATAAATGGAGTTATTAACGGCTTCTTGTTTTGTTTCAGAGTGCGTGTCGAGTATTACGTGAACGAGAATACTTTCAAAGAAAGACTGCAACTATATTTTATAAAAAATCAAAGTTCAAGTAAGTGCTCTTTTCATATAAAGTAATCATAATCAATCTGTTTGACCGGGTATGCGGTTACGATGGAACTTTGCAAAAATTGGATCCCTACTCTATCGAAAGCCCCTGATCTACATGAACGGACAGAGTACCTGAACTACGACCCCTGCTATTTATAGACTACGGAACTACGAGCATGATAGAATAGAGAGGCGGTTCTCGATCTTCACAGCTTCACACTATAACTACTTATCGCTTTAGACATCCCGCCCGCCGTCATTTGGAATACCTATTAGATATGTATCGATGTCCTCAGCTTTCCGGTCCCCAGATGTTTCCTTTGGAACAAAAGCATGTGGAGCAGACTGGAATTGAGGTTGCATAACCACTAACTGTAGTCAGGTTTTATTAATTTTGATTTGTATCTTTCAGGTTTACGGATTAGAATAGCGAACTTATTTTTCAAGATTTTAGCTTGTTTGCTGTACGTATTCCGCGTATGCACAGATGGAGATCCTATTTCAGCTTCATGGTAAGTAACCTCGCCGTACCCGCCTTGAAGCATCATGTTTACAGCACAACTTTTAATGATGCACAACTTATTTGCAAACATTACACGCACGCAGGGTTTTTTACATTTCACACCGGGACGAACGACGTTGTCTGCCATGGGAAACTCAGCTCTATACGAAACTTAATTAAGGGTTCTCATATTTATATCACAGCCATATTTAAATGTTTCAACTATCCATTTACACTTCATTTCCAACCGTCCGAAAGTGTCATAATGTCACTTTTTAATTAAATAATGCATTTATTCTCATTTTGTGAAAATATATTTAAATGAGCGGCTGCACGTTGTCTGTCAGTTAGTCAGTCAGTCACTTTGGACTTGTTCCTTTATAAATATAGATTGAAATGGGATGAAATATTAAAGTTTGACGATTTATGTGCTTTTAAATATTTAAAAATACGTACGAGCCGCCGATTCCTGTTACAAAATGAAAATATGATTACTTGTAACATTTTTAAAGCCTTCCAGATGGAGCATGATTTAGTCATGACTTCATGGGCCTGAGACAGGACGACGGCGACGCGGCGACGTCAGTAGACTGGCTTTTTATGTAATTTATGTTTATTTAGACAAATTTTAGTAGTGTAATCCTTATTTTTAAGAGAATACACAATTATAACAATTTGAATTACAGACAAGTAGATTCAAGCCGAGAAATTATATCCCAGGAAGATTTATCGCGATACCCAAATTATACGCAAAACGGGTTTTTTAAAGAACATAGAAGTTTAACCCACCAAGATAAAAGGCACAAATCGACCCTACGTCCTAATTTCTACTCCAAATCAAAACAAGGTCTTGTCTATACAGTTTTGCATCCAACCCTTCTGGAAAACTGTATAGGTTATAGCAAAATTAACAAATCTGTCGTTAAACGCATTGCAAGGCTGTGGTAGACCAAAATTTTAAAAGATCTTGGGACCAAATATTACCAACCCTTCTGGAAAACTGTATAGGTTATAGCAAAATTAACAAATCTGTCGTTAAACGCATTGCAAGGCTGTGGTAGACCAAAATTTTAAATGATCTTGGGACCAAATATTACCAACCCTTCTGGAAAACTGTATAGGTTATAGCAAAATTAACAAATCTGTCGTTAAACGCATTGCAAGGCTGTGGTAGACCAAAATTTTAAAAGATCTTGGGACCAAATATTACCAACCCTTCTGGAAAACTGTATAGGTTATAGCAAAATTAACAAATCTGTCGTTAAACGCATTGCAAGGCTGTGGTAGACCAAAATTTTAAAAGATCTTGGGACCAAATATTACCAACCCTTCTGGAAAACTGTATAGGTTATAGCAAAATTAACAAATCTGTCGTTAAACGCATTGCAAGGCTGTGGTAGACCAAAATTTTAAAAGATCTTGGGACCAAATATTACCAACCCTTCTGGAAAACTGTATAGGTTATAGCAAAATTAACAAATCTGTCGTTAAACGCATTGCAAGGCTGTGGTAGACCAAAATTTTAAAAGATCTTGGGACCAAATATTACCAACCCTTCTGGAAAACTGTATAGGTTATAGCAAAATTAACAAATCTGTCGTTAAACGCATTGCAAGGCTGTGGTAGACCAAAATTTTAAAAGATCTTGGGACCAAATATTACCCTACTACTCCACGACAGATACGAGTATGATGCAAACAATAAGCCGTTGAGTTTATCGAGTTAAGAGGAACTCCGTGAAATACGGTGTACTACAAGATCAGACTTCGATCGCCGATCAAATTTTAAATTTGCTGCCAAACCATCCGCTTAGTCTGCTGTCCACAGACTTGTGAAAGTAAAGTCAGCGATGGAGAATAATGGAGATATTAAAAGTGCAACTCGTATCTTGTTTTCGTGTGACACGATTGTCCCCTCAAATACTTTCGATTCTTGAGTAGAAACACAGCATATCTTTCGCTTCCTGAGGTACCGTTAGAAAGTGATATCGCTACACTACTGAGGTGACTGCATCAGAAGTTTCTGCAGAGTTTCTTGTAGGGTGGGTCCGCAGGAGGATCCTGCGCTCTGTCACTTCAACATTGTTTTGCAAAATAGCCGTTGTATTTTAGTATCTAGAGCGGTAACTCTACTGCCTACAAAATTGATGATAATCACGTGTACAGGCAACAGACGTTCGATCGACTTGCCAGGAACGAGCGATAAGTGCTCATTAGTTTGATTGGCGACAACGATATTGTGGCGTTCTAGCAGAACTTTAATAATTATTTGAGTGCTTACGTTTAGCTTGCTTGTGATGAGCCAACTCACGGCATCTACGGCATGTTTGTTTGTGTATTTTGGATGCCTCGATGACGTCATATGCAGGTGCTATTCAGTTTTTTACTAATAAAATCTGAATCGAAAAATTTAAATAAGCATACATAATTTAAGATCAAAATGATCTTATGACGCTTTACAACGAACATTGAATGGCATTTCAAGTTTTTACTTGAAATTAATAACATTTCTATCGCTCATAATAAAGCTGTCTTAAATTGAATTGAACAATGAAAAATAACATTGAATTGCCGGCGGCGCCACGGGTTCGCCGCCGCACTGGCCGCCACGGCCTGCCACCTGCCAGTCATCAACAAATTACAGACTTGTGGATATCGTGCACTGCATTTGACACAATTTTGCCACACACCTGCAAAATGGTGAACTAGTTCCCATCGACGGTATTCCCAAATAACGCATCCAGACTTATTGGCGACGGACTGGGATAGTTTACTATTAGACGGCTCGAGAACTTGTTTGCTACTGATATCAAAATCAATTTAAAAGTAAGGAAGTTAAATGAATAGCGTATGTTTAGAGCATATGACGTCACAGTTTCCAATTCTATAGTAAGTCCACATGGTGCCATTTGTTTTTCGGGAAAGAGACAGAGCATCTTCTTTTGAAAACATCACCAGCAGGCAATTTTAAAGTGTATGTTTTAATAACATTTAAAACTAAACAGCCGTTTTCAATAAATCAAGTACGCGTCACTTCCCGTAGTATGAAGACAAATACCACACTATGCAACTACCCCGTTACGTGAACCTTCTCGAATGCTCAGCATTATTACAAGTTCAACTTTCCCTGAAGCTTTCTGTGTGTTTAGGACTTTTATGCCATTTTCAAATCCAAGCAAATATGTTAGGGTAAAACGTGAACTTCCAACTAGAATAATAGCGATATGGAGTTGGTTTGCTAACAATCTAAAATACAATACCTTTTATTATGAATCCAAATACCTTGCTGATGTAGGACAATTTTGTAGGTCACGGTTATAGTAGTCCCCAGGATATTATAGAGGACTTACTATGTAATGTAATAAATACCTTTGGTATATATATTTGGTTTTTCCCCGTGTACTTCTCTAAAATATTTAAATAGATTTGAAAACTTATATGCTCGATAACGGCATCAAATGCTAAGTATTATAATGCACCGTTTTGCCAAAGTTTTCATATCTCGTGTATACGTCGGTATACACAAAACAAGCCACGGATACGTTTCTGCCATTTGAACACATGTTTGTGTTTATGTTGAATCCCACGCTTGAATTTACACGTGCCAAGAGTTCTAAACCATAAATATCATTAAACATCCATTACATTTTATTCTTACTTGGAAACTTGGAACACGTAAATACATCATAAGTCCTTTATAGTACAAAATATATTATGTCGCCAAAATAAGTAGGTGAGGTCGGTGAGGCGCGCGGTGCTGACACCCAGATACATATAACACCGGGACCGCAACGTTCCTCAGTATGCTTCACTTGGATTCGACAGAGCCATAACTTATTTAAACCCCAGTATCGCCCGAGGTTTCTCACTAACAATATAAAATATTTATGAAAGGCTTTCCTTATTCGACGTGAGGCGAACAAGAATCTGCTAAGTAGGTCTACGGTACATATAAGTATTAGGGGGGTTTAATTAAAAATTGCTTATTAGCTAAAAATATGATCGTAAAAATATATAAAATCAAACATATTGGATATGTGGGTGGGCTGACAGATACTATAGTATTATTTTGAGTTAGTTAGCTTCAAGCGTAAATGACAAGCCTCCTCCAATATATAGGGTTTCCCACGCCTTGCAATCAGGTGCCCTCTTCATCTAGCCAGCGATTTGTTACAGGAGTGCCAACATTATCGAGTAAAAAGAAAATCAGACGAGACGTACCATATGAGATCGTGTTTTAAGTCAAGCCGAGTTAAATTCTGACTTTCACCCTAAGTAATAATATGTAATAATAATGATGCTTCTCAGCAAATCGCACTATTATAACGAAAATATAACATATGATGTTGGACGCCACTAGGTCAAGTGGCTTTAATTAGGTCACTACACAACTATTATGAAGCCCAAGTGTTCACTGGAGAGACGTGACGTGCAAATTTTCTTGTATCGGGCGTCTTTGCCGACAGGTAGACCATAATATACTTCAAATCCCGGGACTCCTAGATCTTTCTAGTAACAAAATGCATGAGGTAGAATTGTATTAGTATTTTACTTTGAAAAATATACTTCGTACTTTGACTTTTATAAATTCCTTTTAATAGAAAATAGTTCAGTTCTGCTGGCCCCGTGATCTTGCTCTTATATAAATCACGAGCTTTGCCAGATTGTCCCACGAGCTCGTCCTATTAGGACAAAGTATTGTTTTTTAATCTGTTCGGTATCGATATATCCCACACACACAATCAAGCAACACCGAGCAATGTCGGGCCACAGTGCTGGCATGATAGGAAGGAACGTGTTCCTCTAATTTAGTCCCAGTGAAAACACGGTTTAAATTACAACAAAGATCAATTACTCAATTGATTATCAGCAGTTTCAGCACTTTAATTTCACTTTTTAGCGAGTCTCTGTACGTTATCGCTTACAGCCAAAATCACAGTAGCATTACTAATATTGATTTGGTAGCCCCAAAATTGCTGCCAATTATTACGCAAATACTGACAGATCTATCAAATTAGTTCATAAATAAAAACGACAAACCAGAAACAACGCGTTCGGAATAAGTGTGACGTCTATCGATTTTATGTTCTCGGAATATTTAGGTATATTTAATGCATATTCTCAGAGAAACACACCATTCGCCGCATGACGGGTGAAACGTATATTTACAAGTTTAGAATGTATACTTACAAGTTCGGAATGTATATTTTCAGTTACGGTTGCAGACCCGGGAACAAGAGTGAATTCGAATTTTCTGCGAACTTGACGGAGGAAGAATTCCAAGAACGTCCGATAATCAACTGGGACGGAATAATATGGGTCAACAGACCTCTGTATCTATGGATTGTACAATGCGTGTTGGCAATGATTTCATTCACGGAAGCCATTCTTCAAGCTTATTTAGGCTATAAGGTATGTTAAATCATCACGCAAATCCACATTGTTACACTTCACGTGCAAAATTAAGTCTTCTTCTTAGCTCTTTGGTACAAATATACGGTTAATGACTGAATTTGAAAGTAACTGATCGAATAATAAAACTATTTACACAAGGACGAGGCACCAATAAAGAAAATATGCTATTTGGTTTCAAAGAGGTTACCAATAAAAGTCAGGAATTTATTAACAGCGACTCATTATTTCGAGTCGACTTTGAAACATATCAGGACAAAGATAAGCCTACTAGTTTTTGAGGTATGACAGAATCATACTTGAACGAAATAGTAACTACGCGTATTTTTTTGTAGTTTGCATGAGGCGACCAACTTTTTCTTTTACAAAATTTGAAGAATTTACAAAAATCCGGATCACGTTAGACAAAAGCAGCACAGTACGATATGACACAGTTGGATCAACCTTCAACTGTATGCATAGAAACCATGCATTCTAATGTTGAAGAAAGTAATTAGGTCGCGGCAATTTTACTTAGGTATAATGCTCGCTTAGTTTTCAATAAAATTGAGTGAGATACCACGTAGCACGCAAAAGCAATCAAGCATACATATGCTATTTTTCCATGATTTTATTTCCCGAGTCTAGCGAAAACCAACAAAACCATTCAGTGTTTGCAAATAATGTCTACGTTTACAGTAAGTAGTTACTAAGTAGGTCTCGACGATAATTTATAAATCATTGACACAGAATAAATAATAGCGTTGGTTCTATGTTTTTGTATTTTTTTCCAATAAGTAACTCATGCAAATACGAATGTTAGGTTCAAATATAAGCCAAATCAGTCAAGGGCTGAGAATATTTTAGGGTCGCGAGGTTACTCCCACTTACTGATAGCAGCAGTTCGAGCGACCTAATACTAGGCTTTCAGAATTATAATTATTTAGATCATATTATCAGATTAAACTACTATCAGGTATCAGATTATATTACGCTCAATTCAAAGATAGTTTGATACATGATTTTTGTATTTCTCGTATGTCACAGGGTTGCTTCCTAATGTTTCAGGGAAACATCTGGCAGCAAATATTGTCTTTCCATTTTATCTTGGAGATGATGAACACGATTCCGTTTGCACTGACCGTGAGTAAACAATTGGATTTGAATACGTTCTGATACGAATCTCGGATAATCTTTAAGATAAGGCATTGAAACATGTTTTACTTTCAGATACCATTTCCCCCACTTCGGAATCTATTCATACCAGTTTTTCTAAACTGTTGGTTGGCGAAGCGATCTCTTGAAAATATGTTTGTAAGTAATCACTACTGAATCTCTAAATCTCATTCACTAATCAATGTTTGTGATCATAATTTTAACTTAACTAAAACACTCAACAAACTAAAATTTTAATGATTTATGAATTGCTCATGAGTTGGGCTTAGGCTGAGCCTTTGGTCCTTAGCTTAGTGAAGGCTTTAGGGGACTTGTACAGGAGTGACCGGTGAATTATGTACAGGCGAGCTTTTACCTTTCACAATTGTAATAAATATTCGATATTATATTAACGGTCCACACACACACGTTTTACACTCATAGCTCCCCCCTACTAAGATTTCAGGGGATTCCATGGAACACAAACAAGGACACGGACAACTAACACCCAGATCCAGAACAGATATTTAAATTCATCATTGAAACATCTGCCCGGCCGGGAACCGAACCCGGGACTTCTGCCTTATAAATCGGATGTACTACCGCTGAGCCAAGCCGGTCGTCAGAGTGTTATTTATTAGTCTAAGGCTAAGGTTTACGTGGCGTTGTTTCAGAACGACCTCCATCGAGCCATGCAAAGATCACAGTCAGCGCTCTCACAGCAACTAATGATATTGTGCGTCACACTTCTGTGTCTCGTTTTCACAAGGTAAGTGCACAACTGTCTTAACTGGTGAATTTAAGACGTTTGAGTAGACGTACAATTTTGGATCCACATTTTAGCAAGCAAATACAGCTATGTCCCGCTTCCGTTTCAGCGTGTGCGGCATCCAGCACTTCCAGCGCGCCGGGCACCGCCACCTCAACCTGTTCCAGGCCACTTACTTCGTGGTAGTCACCTTCTCGACTGTCGGCTACGGTGACTTCGTGCCCGATATATGGCCTTCTCAACTTTACATGGTCATTATGATAGGTGTCGCACTTGTCGTCCTACCCACGCAGGTAATTTTCATTTATTTATCAACTATCTTTGTAGATAGATACCTGCGGTTTTACCCGCGTGATTTTGAAAAACGGTGATGATGAGAAGAGGCCTATATGTTAATTTAGGGCATAAATTAACTATATCTATTCTAAACTGTATCAAAATCGATTTAGTAGTGGCTCAATAAGGTAATGACACTACATCTGGTAGATTTGATCAATGATATTTTACTTGGTAGGTAAGTAGTAGGTATGTAGGTAGCCTTTATAGTCTTTGATTAAAACTGTAAAATAAAACAGACGCAAACGGCAAAACTACAAAGTCGTCTTAGTCTGAAAAGTGGAAAACACTTAAACCCTAACAGGGGAGAATACAATAGCATTACGTTTATTGGACACTAGCTGCACCTGGCGGTTTCTGTCGCTGGTTTTTTTTTTTTACTTTTAAACCTTTTCTGAACTTATACAAATATTTCAAGATCAAAATTAGTGAAATCGGTCCAGCCGTTCTCGAGTTATAGCCGGTCAAACGAACAGCGGTTCATTTTTATGTATAAGAAGATAAAAGTCTTAAAAGTATAACAAAACAGGCAATTCTGAGACAGTTTTACAAGGTGTTTCTCGTAAAGTTATATTTCAAAAAGCTCTTTAGTTACTTAAATACTAATAAATAATACTAATACTAATATAAAGCTCTGCTTTGTTGAGTAATCATCATCATCATCATCATCATCATCAGCCCACTGCTGAGCAAAGGCGTCTCTTCTTGTACGCCACTCATGCCGTTCCTGTGCCAATCTTGTCCAGGTTCAACCCGTTTTGTCGACGATCCTACGAGCTGCAGGTCGTCCGAGGCTTCCTTTACCGGTATGTTATATATACATCATGCTGGGCAGGACACACTGGTTAGGTTATTAAGACTAGTCTTCAGGCATTGTGGAACGTTGACGGATTTAAGGATAACATCCAACTTGTTAAACGCCACCCATCCTAGCTGGATTCTCCTCGAGATCTCCATCTTCCGTGCCTCTTTGTCAAAAGATAGAATCATTTTTTTTACATCAGCCTAGGCATGCGTTTGACCGTAATCTCACCTGATGGTAAGCAACGATGTGGTAGAAGATGTAGCACGCTTGCCAACGAAAAACAAAACCTATTCACTCTATTTTTGAACATCCCCGGGTTGTAATTTCTAGGAAAAACAGACGCGGGTAGTGAGTTCCATACCTCTGCTGTTCGGATTAAAAAAAGACGAATGAAAACGCTTAGTGCGGTTACACGGAAGTTCCACCGTAAGAATGCCTCTTTTTCGTGCATCTGGTGCTATTGTAAAAGAACGGCGCAGGCAGAACAAGGTCATGCAGTTGTTGTGCACACTTCACAATAAAATGAATGTCAGAATGTGTCCAAGATATAAGTATTGATTGACCATCGTTTTAATTGTTATTATTATTTTTGTCTTAAATAAATATTTGTCTATTTTTTTTTTATGTCAAGTTTCTCGGTTCCAATCGTTATGATTGATTGGTTGTTATGTTTCGCTACCAGAGACGTTCTCCATAACTTTAGTCTTGGACATATTCATCTTACGAACTATTCGAACTAAAGCATGGTATAGATCTTCGATCATGCTTTGGAGATCATCCAGCGTCTCGGCAAACAGAACAAGATCGTAGGCAAATTGCTAGTGCGACAAGAAGACACCATTGATGTTGATTCTAGTTTCGTTCCATGCAAGCGTTTTATGACGTCTTCTAAGACTGCCGTAAAAGCTTAGGTGATATGGTATCTCCTTGCCGCACTCCTCTATTGATTGGTATGGGGTCGCTTAGTCTGTCATGGTCACTAGCATGGTTGCCGAGATGTACAGCTCCCGGAGCAAATCCACATAGCGAGCGTCGATAAAGCAGCGATGGAGGGAGTTAATAATAATAATGCGTTTATTTCAGGCAATATAACTTTCATCCAAAGCAAGTTACAGAGGCCCATAGAAAATAAATACCTTACAAACTAACATACTTATTAATAAAACAATAAAATTTATTCATTCTTCTGGGACTTTGTTACTCGTACCGTCTCCCAGTAACGCCGGAACACTAGCCCTTTTGGCCCAATGACACTGTCGAAGGCCTTCTCATAATCGACGAAGGCCATGCACAGAGGTTTTTTTTTCTCTATAACAGTCTGTAGGTGTGCGAAAGGAGGCTGATAGGACGGTAGTTCGAAACCTTGGAAATGTCTCCTTTCTTACGTAGGATGGTAACTATGGCAATTTTCCATGAATCTGGAGTGCGTGTACCTTGCAAGAACTGATTAAAAAGTTAATAATTAACAAGTTAATAAATGTTTGTTATTGTAGAGTTGGATTGTAAAATTAAATTTATTGTAATTTTTCAGTTCGAACAACTGGCGTTCACATGGATGGAACGACAAAAATTAGGTGGTTCTTATTCATCGCACCGCGCTCAGTCAGAGAAGCACGTGGTGGTGTGCTCCACCACCCTGCACGCCGACACCATCATGGACTTCCTCAACGAGTTCTACGCGCACCCTCTGCTGCAGGACTACTACGTGGTGCTCCTCTCGCCCATGGAGCTCGATCCCACCATGAGAATGATATTGCAGGTGACTTCAACAATGCCACTTTCAACGCATGTACTCGTATTTTGAATGGGTGCTGTTTCATAAAAGCACACTTAGAAAAACGTGTGGCGGCGGATAGTAGAAATAACATAACTTAAGCTCTTTTTGAATGCTGTGAAAATAATAAAACGTGCTCTTGAAGACAAAACAAATAAGCCCAGCCTGGATGGGGTTGCGTCGTTTTATTATTATTATTACATTATTATAATACATGGCCACCTTTCGGTCCAACATAACAAAAAAGATCATAACACTTAAAATTAGTGCAACAATTGGCTGCCTTATCGGCAAAAAAGATCTCTTCCAGGCATCCAAGATCAGTTCCATGTCATAATAATATTGCATACGCAATTACGCATGCAAAATTTCAGCTTGATTGGAAACCGGGATGTGGGTCTACTTGCAAGATTCGATTACAGACAGACAGACCGACTGACAGACACCGGTGAAATACAAAAAAAAAACAAAATAACAAAAATTCCAAAATTCTTTTTATGGAAATGTACTCGTAATCTGAAAATTATGAACGCAATTACTAATGTAATCAAATAAACACCCCGGGGTTTACCTCTATAATATTTCTTTACCGTTATTCCAGGTACCGATCTGGGCTCAACGCGTCATCTACATCCAGGGATCGTGTTTGAAAGATACGGATTTGGTCAGAGCGCGCATGAATGAAGCTGAAGCTTGCTTTATTCTCGCAGCTAGGAACTACGCCGACAAAACTGCTGCCGATGAACACACCATACTACGGTATGTACGAGTATATACCCGAGCAGTTACGTTTTAATGACCCAGTCACAAGCGATTATGTAAGTATCAAAAATATACCACTTTCTCCTCCAGGTCCTGGGCGGTTAAAGATTTTGGGCCAATGGTACCACAATACGTGCAGATTTTTAGACCAGAAAACAAGTTGCACGTGAAATTCGCTGAATTCGTGGTTTGCGAAGACGAGTTCAAATATGCACTGTTGGCGAACAACTGCACTTGTCCAGGCGCATCCACCCTCGTCACCCTGCTGCTGCACACCAGCCGCGGACAGTAAGGACATCTTTCACTTGTTTCAGTCTGTTTTCTAGAGCGATTCTTATTTCCGAAATCCGTCTGATTAATGTATTCCATTCACAGAGAAGGTCAACAATCGCCAGAAGAATGGCATCGGCTCTATGGAAAATGCTCTGGGAACGAAATATATCACATCGTCTTAGGCGACAGTCGATTTTTTGGAGAGTACGAAGGAAAAAGCTTCACTTATGCCAGTTTCCATTCGCATAGAAAGTATGTGGAAAACTATTTATTCGTGTAATAAGACGAAATGGTACTAACCACTGGTTACAATCTTTTTAAGGTATGGTGTAGCATTAGTCGGCGTGCGCCCGTCTGAGCTGCCAGAGTTTTACGAGGAGACGATCCTTCTGAATCCTGGCCCGAGACACATAATGAAAGCCAGTGACACCTGCTACTACATGAGTATAACAAAAGAGGAAAACTCAGCGTTCGTAGTATCAGACAAGCAATCTGAACCCAAACCGACAATCCCTAAGGATCAGACCACTTGTAGCCTCCTCTCGACCGAGAGAAAAATAGGAGATGCCGAAGAGGGCGGCGTTGGTGATGCGCGGAAACCAGACGGTAGTAACGTCCTTCAGTACGACCTCCCACAAGTGGTTCTGCAAGCTCCCGCGACCTCCACACCAAACGCATCGCCATCACGCATTCTCCAAGCTAATAACGTATCATGCGCTAATTTTACTGTTGCTAGCTGTGAGTGTCACAGATTGATTTACTCAAAAAATAGACCGAGCACAATTCATCATCCCTATTCCAGCAAATATACTATTATTTTGGTTTTAAACAAAATGCGTTCGGTCTACTTTTTGTTTGAATATGCTTATTGCTCAATGTCTGGTTACTCAATAAGTTCGTTTTTGTTGGTTGCATACGCGGTACTAAGACATAGAGCAAAATCAGTTTAAATTTTTATTACTGTGCCCTACAATATACTCGTACTGCATCAGATTTTAAGAAAGACTTTCGTAATAGTTTATAGATCTTAGACGATTTATACAGAATAGTAATTAAATTTAGGCACGTGAAATATTCATAGAGCACCTAATAGATACCCTAAGCACATACATTACTTACATCATCGATAATATGAAAACAGTTTTAAAAATCAAAATTGAATAATGGACGCGCTACTCAAGCAGAATAACGGCCCACCAACTCATAGCTATCAGACTAAATACGAGTAGTTGCTTTATCGAATACCCGATCATTGGTTTATTGGTTTTTGAAAAACATCTCACTGCGTCGACGAACTACACGTCGTTAGCTGTAGCTACGAGTCCCTAGCATACCTACTACATGAATGTCTTCGATAGAAATGTCCGAGTGCAGTTACTCGTATTGTTTATGGATTTAAGTTTTTGATTTGATATCCTGATTGGAGTTTGGTACTAGTACGAGTAGAACCCTCCAAAAATATTACACGTGTTCTAATTAACACACTGTATAAGGTTCACCTCTGTATGTGAAAGAAATCTAAGAACCTTCAATCATTTCTTAGTCCTACTTGAACCGTAACAAATGTAGGTACGAGTACATATCTCCGATGGCCACATAATATATAATGTACATAATTTAGCTAGTGTGGTGACAGTACCGCTGGAAGGTGGCTTATGCCTTTAATATTCGTAAATTTACTAAGTTTGGGCTCAAAAGCCGTCTGCGTGATGTTAGATCTTCATCGTAGGCTTATAGGCGTGATAAATATGACTCCATAGTAAGAGTGAAGTAACGGTAATAAATCTGGTGGCAACCAATGAATTACCAATTAATTCGAGAGAATCATTATTTGTGTCGATAACCCGCGTGTCCGGACACAACCGGAAACTCAAAGTGTTCAGTTTATGACAAATATTTTCATACAAATTGTATTGCCGGTGGCTAGCGTCCGATACATGAGTAACGCGTTAACCATCCACCTTTTTCAGAACTAAAAATACATGAGTTTGAAAACAACAGCATAATTCATGATTTATATGAACTTGTAAATAACTAACAATCATTCAAAATAACTATCATACATATATGTAAGTCTTTCTTTTAATCGGATGTTTGTTTTTGTTTGTTTTTTAGCAGAAATGTTTACCAACCTGTGGAGTAAAGTGGGCTTCGTTTGTTAGTCTAGTTTGACCGATTATTATAATAGAGATATGAGTACACCCGTCAATCAAAGTTGATTAAAAAAAACGTGAAAGTAGAATTATCTACCTAGTTAAAAGTGATAGTAATATAAAAAGTATAGATAGACTTCTTTTTAGACGCAAAACTAGGAATATTAAAATAAAAATTGAGAACAAAGCATTGAACTCAAAAAAACGACCGTCAAGCATTATTATTTTAAATATTGCAAGCGCTATAATCTAAATCTATGAAATACAGAAAGTGATCGCAGTACTAACTCTGATTTTCCTAAGTTCTCAGGTTTTTCAGACAAGCTTCTAGGACCAATCATCTAAAAATAATTGAATCAGTTTTTCTCGTGGTGAAAGGTACGTAGAAGCTGAATATGCGGTACTACGTTCACTGGTAAATTTATTTTCAATTTCCAAGAAAGAATTTTAAATACAATACAACTTTCGAAATTGGGGATAATAAAAATACTTCATATCCTACGAGTATATAATCTAACATATTGCGAACGGGAAACAACATGTCATCTGGATCTGAAGTAGTTTTTAATTCTTCTAAAAACAGCGCAAGTAATCTCTACCGGAAAGAAAAATTCTGGAGAGAGTTGTATAATTACGCGTTTATGGTAATATCTAAATAATTGGACTTTTTTGTTTATATGAAATATTAAACATAATTTTTTTTCAATACCTGCTACTTCACAAAGCCAGTAAGTGAAGTTGACCAGACGCCAGAATTCAGAAGAGACCTCAGTTACCAGTTGCAGTAGCAACAGCCCAAGATTTACGGTATCCTTGTGCACAGACGTAGCCGAGTCTACCCTAAATGGATGGGAACACAGGAATAAAACTAGAGCATGTTCAATTTGTGTACAATTTTCAACACAGCAAATTCCAATTTTTACCGGGTGATCTGGCGCCTTATTCTTTTTGGAATATGACAAAAATTCTTATATTTTGATTCTTATGATGATGCAGTAAATATGAAGTGATGTAAAACTATTGGATAATACTTGTAAAAAACATACAGGGTTTCTATACCCTTGTTTACCAATGTAGAATATGGCGCCTGGTACCTATATTTCCCAAACAATGAGTGTTGTATGTCAAAGTAACGTGTACCTACACAGACACATATTACTGTTTTAGATTCCAATTGGCTGTTAAATTGTCGTGGTTTGAAAATGTAGATAGCGTTTGATTTCAAAATTTTTATTATTTCACCATTACCAGAGATCAGATTTATATTGGCAAAAACATCAAAGGTTGTACGAAACGAACATCACGCAAGCCCAGCACAGATACAGTAGGTTATTTCGAAGTGATTGGAATATTTACTGTGTCTCATAAGGCTATTTAATCTGACCTCTGATCATGACATGACATGACATAGCATTGACACATTAATTCGGCATACCCATTGGCATTACCTAAAAGTACGTCGATCTCTCTATATCTTACACTAACAATAAATTACAAGTCCCATTAGCATGAGACCAACAACAAAGAAATAATAATATTAGATCGTATTATGCATAATTAAGCTAATCATTAAAGTAATACATTTTTTTGGTTTCAATACAGCAAAAATGGGAGAAGGCACATCGACGGATTCTAGGATTTGTCTTAAAGACTCTCCAGGAGCAGATAGCGCTACAGACAGTCACTTTCTATTACCAAAACCAGACAACAGCAATTTTCTGAGTCCTGACGTCACGGCTCGTCGACGAGGTAATGATATAAATGACAAATAACACTACCGATTTCGTTTTGTAAATAATAACGTAGCTAACTTGACCTCTACAAATAACTATAACGAAAATTACGCAATAATAAGTACCTACAAAAACACACACTCAGCAAGTAAACGTATAAATGCTGTTCAACACCAGATACCTGTCTTCTTCAGCATTTCGGCACTTTAGACTTTTCATTTTGTTATTGTAGGGAGTCGGCGACCGTCCATCCTGCCAGTTCCTGACATGGTCAGCCTTAGCGTTCTGCCGGATAACCCAGACGGAGAGCCGGAGCCGGATGAGAGCGAGGACGAACTAGAGGACGATGTTCCCTGGAGGTCGCCGTCTGAGAAAATCGCGTAAGGGTCTACAAAAACCGCTTCATTTGCATATCTACTCTACACGCACGCATTTTTACTATTTTATTACAATGTAACGAAGGTAATAATATATCTAGTTATTCGTTTCACCTCAATAGTATTCTAAAATAGTCCATCACCTTTCAATCGCAAAAATGTATTTTGATTCATAATTTATTTCTTTATATTATTACCTACAACTATATTATTATTATATTATTTATATTATTATCCATTACTGTAATAAACATTGCAACTATTTTTACATTATAATTTATTTTCCATGCATTTTGGTTTAAGGTCTTCAAAAGCCCATATTCTAAAAAACCACGAGTACTAACACTTTTATAACTAGCTCTCTGCCATGCCTACAAACAAACAGTTCGAGCGTGCCCGGCACTGCGCCCTGACACTTGCCATATCAAGTCCAGGTGTCCCAAAGGCCTTCACCTCAAATATAAAAAGAAAACAATCGAAAAGCGAACAATCATTACAATTTAACTGCAATAGAGAATGGGTTGTTGTTGTAGACCTTGCATTTTTGTTAAAAAAAAAATATTTTTTAGAGTTTCCGTTTACTATTCTTTAGATAGCTGATCTGGATCACGAACTGCATGAATAGATGCTGCACAAAGTACTCCATTGTTTCATGTAAGTGTATGCTTTTATTGTGTTCAGCTATGTTTTTTACATATCTACACTGTAAAATCATTTGATTTAAAAGTCCAATGTAAAAGTCCCGGCCGACAAAAAATTGCTTTAGTGGTAGTAGTTTTCAAACCAATAATCTTATTGATTGAATAATGAATAAATATTCTATAAGTCATGGGCTTACTCTTATTTCACCACGAAAGTTTGATAATGTATATTCAAGAATACTCCAGTTATCAAAAACTATCTAAAACTGGTGCACGACTGACTGACTGCACGTACATATGCGTGCAAAATATGATATTGTTTTAACCTTGTAACAGTTGTAGGCCTTTACTATTCCATTGGCATTTATTATTTCACTTTACTTTTCTTCGGCAATATAACAAGAACCGCTTTGGTCAACGGGTATTTTGCTTTAAACACAATTTCGCTTCTTTCTTAATGCGCGTTTTTGGCATAACATCCATTGTACCAAATATCCAAACATTTTAATGCCTTAATTATTTATCGAAATGCATTTTTACATTTACTTATATATTACTAAGAGTAAAATCTAGTCTATCTTACATTTCAATCTATTTTCTCAATTAAACACTTCACATAATAATTTTTATCAACATAAAGCACCACCGCGCTGCCCTTACTCCCAGGCGTGTCTCGGCGCTTTCACAGAGGCTAAATTAGTTATACACACAGTAAAGAGAATACATTTTTATTTATTTTTTCTTGTGCAATTTGTGTGCATTGTGTAATTGTAAAACCCCTGACCGTAAATCCCAACTGCACGGCCCGTGTCCCCTGCTCCAGTGATGACGTCACCACCAGCAGCTTCTCGTCGCTGGCCGGCAGTGAGGCCCCACACAGCGCCTGGCGAAATGATTTCACAAGGTGAGCCTCACTCTTGCCATTCGACACCAGAACCACTTTCATCGTAGTATTATCAGGTTTTATGACGGAGAAATCCACAGCAATGATGTGTGGACACAGTGTGGTGTTAGTGTTCAATTTGTGCTGTCACTTGTTGTGTTTATCTCATTTTGGCACTATTCAATAATTACCTATATATTAACTAACTATATAAATTATGTATTAATCTTGTATTTTAAAGTACGCTTTATTATTAAAGGTTGATCGATTCAACAGCAAATGATGCAGAGAAAAATAGGTAGTTTCTGGTAATGTTAATACTAAAATGGTTAACTCCTTATTTTTAACACAAGCATTAGAATATCTAGTGGTCATGGGGCCAACAGACTGCAGCCCCAACACAATACTAACTACCGTGACGAACGAACAAAACATAATGGAAGTAAAACATGAATGGAATCTGTAAACTAGATAAACGTAGTTTTGGTTGTTGTAATGTGACCCAATTATGTAGATGATCCTAGTCTTAGATTTACCTGCAAGAGCGACAACTTGCCCAAACGATGTTTTTAAAACTCAGGTGGCTGAGAATCAAGTTATTTAACACCTGGTAATGTTTATAGAATGTAAATTATATGTCTATAGTTGAATGCTAGAGATACCCAGCACATTACCTTCATTCGTTTACTAGGGCCACTGTATGTCGTGAGTATCTTATACGATTCGATGTAACTTGATGTTTCCTAAAATTGTAAGTACTTACTTTCATACTTATCTGAGTTTTCGTTTTTTGACGTTTACATATTTTTTATTAAAAAATATTTCTGGATAAGCTTTGCTTTGCCTTTTCAAAATTCTTTTAGATATTTTAATTTACTATTGATTTTCAAAATTTAGTACATTTATACGACAACATTTTCCTTAATAAAATAAGAAATCATGACTTGTGTATTATTGATTGAGATTAGCCAAATCAGTTTGTAGAATAAAATGAAAATATCAGAAATTCGCTTGAGTATCTATTCCCGAAATCTGTGGGAAGATCCTATGTGTACGAAGTCTGTCAAAAACTGAAATATATACTTAGGTCCTGTTATATACTAAAACACAAATCCAAAAATTTGTTCTTACTGACCAGGTACAACAAAGATGATGGCGTATAAATGTATCCGCAGCCAATATGATGGTAAACTATAATAAATGCAACAACTGAGGTGTTTCAGGATCGTAAAGGGATTTCCGCCCGTATCGCCGTTCATCGGAGTGAGCCCAACGCTCTGCTATCTCCTCAAAGAGAAAAAGTCTCTTTGCTGCTTGCAGCTAGCACAAGTGTGCGAGCACTGTGCTTACAGAAACGCCAAAGAATATCAGTGGCAGAATAAAACGATCATCCTTGCCGCCGACTACGCGTCTAATGGCATCTACAATTTCATAATACCGTTGCGAGCTCACTTCAGGTCGAAGACCTCGCTCAACCCCATTATCCTGCTGCTGGAGAGACGGCCAGACATTGCGTTTCTAGACGCATTATCATACTTTCCGCTGGTGTATTGGATGCTCGGAACCATTGACTGGTAAGCTATCAACCTGAGCTTCACAGAGTTGTGACACTCATTCGTCTTTTTTATAATTATTATGTACATCGTCCATGTGAAGAAATAATGTTACGATAAATGTTTGTTATAGTTTGGACGATTTGCTTCGGGCCGGTATCACGTTGGCCGAGAACGTGGTCGTCGTAAACAAGGAATTGTCGAATTCTGCGGAGGAAGACAGTCTTGCAGACTGCAACACTATTGTTGCAGTGCAAACAATGTTCAAGTAATTCTTTGTATAATAAATAATTAAGTAGCATTTGCGAAATTGTTAATTGTGATTTGAGCCTCAAATTTAATGACATTTGTAACCGTGAAATAAATTACTATAAAAGCATTGATTACTCAACCTATTTTTCAGATTTTTTCCATCGATAAAATCAATCACGGAACTATCTCAGTCTTCAAACATGAGATTTATGCAATTCCGAGCACATGACAAATACGCTTTACATTTGTCAAAGATGGAAAAGGTAAGGTATACCCAACACTCAGGTTGTATTGCACTATGGGCTGATTGATGATCATAATTTTCCATTATCAAATATATTTACGTTTTGTTTTTTACAGCGTGAAAAAGAACGTGGCTCGCACATTTCATACATGTTCAGATTGCCGTTTGCCGCCGGCTCAGTATTTTCGGCGTCCATGCTCGACACGCTGCTGTACCAAGCATTCGTCAAAGACTATGTGATAACGTTCGTACGACTTCTGCTGGGAGTCGACCAAGCCCCGGGATCAGGATTCCTCACTTCAGTAAGTTCTACAAGTTTGCATTTGCTGATGCGTATCAATCTTTTCTTGAATATTTAATACTAGCTGCGCCCCGCGGTTTCATCCGCGTCTTCCGGGATAAAAGTAGCCAATGTGTTAATCCTATGCCTATGTGAATTAGCCTATGTGAATAACCATCGTTCCAAATTTCATGTAAATCCGTTCAGCCGTTTTTGCATGAAAGAGGAACAAACATTCTTACACACTTTCGCGTTTATAATATTAGTAGGATATCCTTTCTTTCTCTTGAATAACAAATTCAAGAGTTGAATTATTGTGTTATACGAGTACAAGTGAAATATTGGTAGACGATGGTTTAAGCGCTCCACATCATCATTCATTTTCATTTCATTCATACGCGATTGTTTAATCCTTATTACTTATTTTAAGGCATTGAATGAAAATGTTGTTGTTATAACTAATATTAATAATCTCACAGATGAAAATAACAAAAGAGGATATGTGGATACGTACTTATGGTCGATTGTACCAAAAGTTGTGTTCCACTAGCTGCGAAATCCCAATCGGGATATATCGCACGCAGGACACGAGCACGGCGGATGCGTCTCACCACGTGAGTATGATGCCGGGGACTCCTACACATTGGTTCTGGTCACGCTTCGCGCGAATGCGAACATCGCGTGCTTCGGTGAGTCGGTCAACTTCTACTGTCTAACTATTTTATCTCCTTAAATACAGTCCTTTATTGCCAATATATTGCCATATTTACTGCGCCTGAACGCTATATAGTAACATTATTAAAACACTGTTTAAGTACTCTATTGTAATTTCTTATAAAATCCCGCTGGTAATATCTTAGTCCATGTTTCGGGACTGTATTTCAGGTATATCTACTTTTGTCCATGTCCGCGGTTTGACCATTACATGTGCTTAACACGTGTGAAGTGTCTGTAGCTAGTTAGCATTAAGTACTTACTTCCTGATATATGTAATTGTTCACGCGAAACATGGTCTTGTCTTCCTAAAACATGACTCACGTGCTTTGAATTAATGCAAACCGCTACAGCAATGAAAAATAGGTTTTGCTTTTGTGTACACCGATAAATTGAGACAACGATAGCTTCAGCTAAATGTCAGGCTGGATATGTATGGATGTTTGTATAAATTTAAAATAATCTGAATTAATGTAGAGGTATGTGACCCGATGATCGCAATCCCGCCCGTGTGATGTTATTGTAGTGTGTGTTACGTGTTTGCATGATACCAAATAGAGAAGACAGACACTTACAAGCCCATTTACAAAGATGAAGAGTAACTAACACGAGTAGAGAAACCTGATCTCTTATCTGTAACTCGGTGTAGATACGAGTAACGTGAGTGTCAGACACAACCGTAGTCCGAATCACACCCGCATGATCATTAATAAATCATATGGCCAATTGTATGGGCCAATTGTTCAATTAGCCCAGAATTGACATTTAGAAAATAGTCATAGTAATTCAATCAAATCAATACAGTTCCCTTAAAATAGAGTAACGAGAGCACTAGTCTTGGCAGCCGCTTCAGCTTTTGCATGGTATCATTTTATTCAGACATAATAATAGGGGCGTCCATTTATTACCAGAACTTTCAATGTGGGAAACGAGGAAAATTTTAATAAGAGGGAGCAGGTCGGTCATTGAAAATCTCACATCAACTTTTTTATTTGAAGAATTCAGATTATTCTTACAAGCAATTAATGGTTTTAATGAAATTGAATTATAAGGTACGTGAAGATCACGTGAGAAGGAAGGCAGCTTTCGCCACATTTCACTAAATCTTACCAAGAAGTGGGAGAGAAGTCTAATTTAAAAGAAATACCTACATGTTACGTAATTCGCGGACGCCTCATATGTTGTCTTTATTGTGTGCCCGAATTAACTCTGCTATGTAGCCACATCTACCGTACATGTACTCATAAAATATAATAAAAAATAATCGATAAGAAGCTAAAAATATAAAAGAGGTTGCTTGGATTCTTTTGTAAGTTGTGTTTGCCGGAGTTGTTTTGTTGGTGTGGTGAAAGAATTGGAAAAGCCTGACACGACAGTTGCAGCAGGAGGAAGGCGAAAACAGCGGTGGGCGCCGAAAAGGAGGCCGGCGCGGCACCGGCTGCCTAGGCGGCTGCAACGGGGACCGCACGCCTGCGGTAAGGAGGGCTCGTCACTCGCTCAAACTGCCATCAGGCCGCGCCGGCGCTGCGCCGCGCGCCGCCCGCTACACGGACGCCTCGGCCGCAAGCCCGGTTGCGCGTGTCTGTGCAGCGCATCGCGCCTCAAACACTACGTTGCTACTCCATTCGTACCGTATTTACCTTTTGTACCTTTGATGTCACTTTGAGCGCGTAACAGCCCCCTGTCGATACTTCTCTAATGTGTTTCTTCAATTTATGGACATAATGTCGAATGGGGATAGGGATTTGGATAAATAATTACTTATGAAGATATTCAAAATCGTATCAGTAAAGTTATAACTGTTGGACATAAAGACGTTACTAGAGCAGATCATGTTATTTTGGCAGTCTCAGAAGATAGACTTAAACTTTATTTTAGTCTAAGCTTAAACTCATACAAAAATTCCAAATTTAAAACTTACATTACCTACCCGCAAATGCTACGTAATACAACATACATATGTTATGTACGAGTACATACCTAACTACTACCTTTATGAAGTTTTCTCCATGATATCTAGAATGAGAAAACAAAAGACGATGTTGCGCAAATTTCTGTAAGTAGGTATTATACTTACATCTCATTAATATCATTTGCAAATAAAATGCAACATTCATTTTTAGAATAGTTTTTGTACGAACATTGTAGAGGTAGTGCCGTAGGTTTGCCAAAAGTATTTTAGCTACCTTTTTGAATTGACTTTGGCTTAAGGTAGTAATTAGAAGTTACCACACAAGATCATACAACTCTCGTGCATTATCGAACAAACATTACATACAATTTAAAACATACATAAAAAGTGAAAAGGTCAGTAGTGAGATGGCAGCGATTGTACATATATATATATAATTGTATATACCACTCGCAAACAAAACGATCATGCATGATCACATCTTTTTAACAAGCATCCACAATCAAACACAGTGAAACTGAAATCGGTATATATTAAGGTAACTAGAGACGAAAATAGGTTATACCAAATAAGTAGATGAATGCAACCTCGAGTCTTACCATACCTACCTTGCATTGCCTCGTTTTACTTACCATACCATCATGAGTCTGTTAAAACCTTTTTTGGTCGTGTATTTTACGAAGTTTTTCAATATATTTGTGAGAAGTATAAAGTCACTCAAGCTAATCATATTTAATTCACGTAAACTAAATTCGATAATTTGACATCAGCAGAAACGCGATGCCGTGCAACAAGAGCGACTTTTTACACATTTGTAATGGCAAATATTCAGACGAATATTTATAACTACTTTAGCAACGCTTTTAAATAAGTTCTTACAAAAAATACCGCAAAGATGTGTGGATGTAGAATATCTTTCCGATATTTTCGTCACTTGTGTTGTGCTATTAATTTTGGTAGGGTTTTCTTAAAGAGTGCGTTACTTAACTTTCGAACAATGTTTACAAGCTTCAAAAGTACACTTTTCGAGCAAATATATTGAAAACTATATACCTATACTCGTATCTCAAACAAGTTGATATTTCTGCCAGAAATGTGTCGTAGTTTAACCTCAAGCTTTCTATTTTCTTATCTCAGGACTCAACGATACTTGTTTTGTTATTTTACAGTATTCCACCAGTTTAGCCGACGAAGCAAGAGATAACCATGCACAACAAATAGAGCGCGCTGAAATAGCAAACCTTGTCCGGTCCAGAATGGAATCTTTGAACCTCACTGGCATCGACTACGACGACGTGAGCGAGAAAAGGAACAGCCTGTCTTACGTGATCATCAACCCTAGCTGCGACCTCAACTTGCAAGAAGGAGACATCATGTAAGTTTACTTGGTGCGATTCATCGCATCATTCTTATCATTTCGTGTTTTGCAACGCCTAGACTAGGGGCCAGGAGTCAGGAGTGCTCACGTTCATAATGAAACCAGTAGTTCAGCGAACAATAGAAATCGTGAGCACAAACTTGAAAATACAATGTTCCTCCTTCGATCTTTATTATTCGTCCGTTCACAAGAATATAAACAGAGTTTGATATATTTTTAGTAATATATTTTTTTTATTATTTCAGATATTTGGTGCGGCCTTCACCATTCTCCGCTCAAAAAACATTCGAAAGACACAACAGCCGACGCAAGTCTAACATCAGTTTCTGCTCTCAAGCCCTGATCCAAGCTCAAACTCAGGCCGCCAGTCGCCGCGGCTCAACTATCAACGCGTCATACGCGCAGGCTCGAGCTCCGCCGCTCTCTACCACCAAAGCAAATTCTCTATCGCTCCCCGATAGCCCCACTATCGTGTCAGACTTCAGGGGGCGCTCCAACTCGCTTCGAGTAGTCGACGATATATTACTACGCAGGTCCAACTCTCTGCGGCAAGGTCTTTGCAGTGCAGTATCTAGACGCCGAAAGAGCAGCTTGGAAGAGATCGGCATTTCACATTTTAACTCGCTGTTGCAACATCAGCAGCAGCAGCAACAACAGGATGCAAACGCCATAAAGATCGCTCTGAATTCAAATATTGGGCTTGAAGTGACTCCGCCAGAAGAACACGACATGGACCGGTTCCCCGGGTCCAGCATGCCACTCACCGGTTACCAGGACGTGGCCGGGGCTCTCCCGACCACCTCGATGGGGCCGGCGCTGCCGCCAGTGCCGCAGCCGCCCGACACGCAGCATCTCCAAGGCACTATAGTATGATACCATCTCATGTGGGGACGACGAATGGGTTCCGTAGTTAGAAACAGGTGGAAGTAGATCATTTGCTTCATTGTGTGTATCTAAATGTTCTATCGAAATTTCCTGTTAGAACGGCCAAATGTATTACGGCCGCTGTTTCTAGGAACTCTAAATTTTCGTAGTCTCTACTTCGCGCATAGTGTGTGGATAAACTTTTAAAATTAGAACAATGGTGTAGACTTGTGGAAAAGAGCTGTGTAACCTAAGCGGGATCAATTAGTTACTAGGTAATGAAGGTACGTTAGTCACCACGGAAATCTCTGAACGTTTGGGTTTCATTTGCAATATTGTAAATAAAACGATTGAAGTAACTGAAGATGGCATACTATATACAATGTAACTATCTACTCGTATCTGTACTGTAACTGAACTATCATAGAACATTTATATTAACGAACTGTTCAGTTTTAGCATATCTGTTCTTTCTTATTGACCAATAATCTATTCGTAATCCAATTCACATATGTAGTAGGTGTTATTATAAGTGAACAATACACATTATATCAAATTGTATTTCAGATAATAGATCTCTCATTTAACCACTCAAGTAGAAATGTAACCTATTGTTAGATTTGTCGTCAGCAAAATAATATGTCCTGACTCATTAACATTTTAATTCACATAGTATGTAACTAAGTAAAGTCAGGATAGTACATTATGAAATATAATTATACGCAATAAAAACCTTTTTTATTTCGTCTCGCAACCTTCCGATTTTTCCTCTACATTAGGTTTACCTGAGTGTAGCTTTGTGGACATATTTATTATGATAGATTTATATCTATGAATCTAAATCTTAACCAACTTCTGATAGTCTTCTAATGGTCTCATCAATTTGGAACTTTGTAAGCGTATGTAGTTCTGATGACAATACAAAACCAGCCTCTATATCTCTTCTGTATAAAAACCGAGCATGCTTGAGCCAAGTGCTCGAAACGAGCGTTTACCACGTTTGTGTGCCTCCGACCCTCCGTAATGTAACAAATCGCCTCGAATGATACCTTACGAGTACTAACCAACTGCACAAGACAGTCAGAATCCGGCAATTAACTGCTCGATCATCGCACTGGCAATTTCATTTGAATTTTATCAAACAACGTAACGAATTCCTAAATTACATTCGAGATTTGCTGATGGATACGATACTAGTAAATACCATTCTTTCACTCCAATGTCCGTGTCAAAAGGAACATTGCTTTTTTCTATAAAATTTGTTTTTTTGGTAAGTTTTAATGTTCAGATAGTCGTAGATATCCAATAAAAAGAATCACGTAAGTATACACGATTTATAATTAATATTTAATAATTACGAGTACCTACCCACCTAAGCTAACAAACGTAAGCAACCAAAAATAACTAAACTCAGGACTCAGCTCGCAACTAAACAGTTATCAATACTTTAACTTTTTTTAATGCTTTATCTATGTGGCAAATTAGCAAACGGTTGTTGTTGTTATTGTACCTCTAGGTTCAGATTATCTTGCAGACATTGGTCAAGTCGGAGACTCAGACAGATCCTCCCTATGTGAGTATTACCTGCTGCATTATACGTACAATGTATGGATAAAAGCGTAATCTGCATCACAAAAAAGCATTAATGACACACATGAGGTCAAAATGTTAATTTTGACCTCATGTGTTCTTGTAACTTTCGTTTATTTGCTCTTTACAAGACTTGGTCACATAAACATTGCTGAATTATGGAGATATGGCGTTCAAATTTCAGATTACCAATTGTACAGCAACGGTAAGTACAATTATCGCATATTAGGTGTACTACGGTTTAAAGAGGGGGCGCATAACACGACAGTTTGGCTTCCAACTTTTTCAAATTTCCCGTTAATTCGTCTCATAAACATAACTCTCCAAATTTCAAAAATAACTTTCAAACGACCATACTTTCAGTAATAGATACACTATTGCATTCCAGTGTCGAGGCAACGATTGTTATTCATACGTAAGAACAAAACAAGTTATAAATTATGACTACAACAAATACTAATAGGTCTAGTAAAAGGTTTTACTTAGTTCGTATTATTTAAATCCTTGAGTTAGCCATACTCGCTGTGACGTTTCTGAAAATGTCTGAAAACAGTTTTTGTGTTTTAAACATTGATTAATCTTTTGTTTTCATATCTTTATAATAGAATACATATACCTAATAGAATATAGCTCTTCATTGGAGTTTCATGTTTTT
Organism: Alcis repandata; assembly: GCA_949125135.1. Classification (NCBI taxonomy): domain Eukaryota; kingdom Metazoa; phylum Arthropoda; class Insecta; order Lepidoptera; family Geometridae; genus Alcis; species Alcis repandata. Next base: position 19,896,935 of record OX421221.1, read on the forward strand.
TAAACATACACAAAACAAATACATTGTGGTGGTACGGAACCCTAGATGTGAGAGTCCGAAACCTTCTACATAAAAATCTGGATTTGCTAAGGAATATTGAGTTATCGAAATAAAATAAAATCATGTACAAAGACGGAACCAATACTAATTACAGGAAATACGAGTATCAGTTTTGGTAAAATGGAATACATATCGATAGAAATGCAAAACAAACGTACCTACTCGCGCGAACTCATAGGAACAAAACAATGCATGATCATTGTTCATACTAAAACATGTATGAACACAGAATCAGTACAGTTTTTAAGATATTACAAAATAATGTTTATATCAGCCGTTTTTTTTAACAGTGCTCAGGTGAAATGGCATCAACCATGGTAAGAAATCAGTGTCAGTATTTAAGGCGGTCCACGCCTGCTGATACGCACAAATAACGAGGTTCGCCTGCATTTTAGGAAAGCGAAAAATGTAGTACATCTACAGCCATTCTAAGCGCGTAGCGTGCACAGTCCGTAGGCGTGCGCTACGCGAGTGCAGGCATGGACCCGGAAGAGTCTTCTCTTTTCAGTAATTTACAGGCTTGGCGGTCGTGTTATACTCGTACTTCCTATACATTACACCTACGTTCTATTTTGTCTGGCCTTAGAATGTTTTCCCACAAATAATAACAATATACATAATACATAATCTACTATATAAAAATAAGTCGGGTTTTCCTTCCTGACGCTATAACTCCAGAACGCACGAACCGATTTCCACGGTTTTGCATTCGTTGGAAAGGTCTCGGGCTCCGTGAGGTTTATAGCAAAGAAAATTCAGAAAAAAATTCAACATAAAAGCGGGAAAATATTTTTTCAGAACAATATCCACCCGTGCGACGCCGGGATGGGCCGCTAGTATATAATAAATCCATTTTATTTTTGTATAAAAAGTCGTAAGGTATGCTTTCAACTCTTTAGGCTGTTGGATTCAACGCTACAGCTGAGGTAAATTATACCGTTTATAATCACGTCAGGACTGTTACAATTGTGTAAATTATTTAAAAAGTATATCGAACTAGTTTCACAACTTTTATGATCGTTTACTATACTGAGAACAGAATATTTATTAGAATTCTATTTAGCATGTACATTTTGGACTAATGGCACACCACTATACGTTATAAAATGTAACCCATAAGCTGGTGGTCTAATTGGCAGAGTTACGGAGATTTATCACAGTCTGAGGTAGGTACAATTTTTTTACTCTGGTATCTAGTCTAATATTAGCTATGTGAAGCGCCCACAGTTATTATCTAAGTTATGTTTTTTTAGAACACTCTTTCGTTTGTATGATACGTTTACTTTTTGAAATCGTTTGGTTAGCGTCCGCCAAAAAAAGGAGTTTTACAAATACGGTATTTCGTGAAGATAACTTATTTTTTCGTAATAAAACATAGGCTATTAATAAAACATAGGCTATAAAACAAGCACTCGGTGTGGCTTCTTATTAGAGAACGAATTTTATCAGAATATAAACATGTGTTTAGCGAATACATATATCGAAAACCGTTTTGATTGTAAGCCGTCTAATCCTTGGTTTGGTTGTATCTGTACTTTCTTTAACGAAATTTTCAGTGTTATGGAGCTTTTTGCAAATCAAACGTAAGTTTTAAAAATGCCAGATTTGATATTGTACAAATTAGTTAAATGCGTGTCATGATACGCTAGCCGTAAGGTTCCGTAGCTACGAGTATGTTAGAAATAACTAATCATCATAGGTCGAGTGATCAGTGAGCAATTTATTTACATATAAGGTTTTTGCAACATTTTTTTTGGCTTTCCACAAAACCGTTAAATTGGTCTGCTAATACCATCTTGTAAACCAAATAAGTTGATAGGTTCAGACTTAAGTGGTTTTAAACTAAATTTCGGCCGGTATGTAGTAGGTATATGATTTGTATTTTTTTAAATAGTAACTTTCGGTGCTAATCTCATCCGAATTAGATTTTGTATTTCGGCTAAGTTTTGGTAAGTTTAGCTAAAAAAAAACTCGTTTTTTCAAAGTATCATTTCTTTTTACAGTTATATTTTTTCTTAATTTACTACATGAATCCTAAATGTGATATAAAACGGATGTTTGTTTTAATAGATAATACATCCACTACAACGTCTACAACTGTTCTGACAAGACACTTTTTTGTCACGTTTTAGTGCGATGGTGCTGCAAACGTTTGCGTGACTAAGGTAGGTACCTATACTTTTAAACATAATCACTTTTTTGTCACGTTTTAGTGCGATGGTGCTGCAAACGTTTGCGTGACTAAGGTAGGTACCTATACTTTTAAACATAATCATTGCGCTTACGTATCTATATGCACACAGTCGAATAGTTATTACTTCACTTAAGTGAGGTAACTTAACTTTTATAATAATATAACAGAGTCACGGACGTGGCAGCGAGTCTTTTGTAAGTTTTTGTAAGCTTTTGTTTGTAATATCAATGTATAAGATAAACTAGTATTTATTACATTATGTCACATACGATAATAGTCGATTAATGGGTATACTTTGTTACGATGTCTTTGTAATCGATTTTTTATTCGAATTTGTTTTTTTTTTACTAATTAAATTATGTTAAAAGCATCTGAACATTTTCTAGTGTGAATAGTCTCATTGTTTGTCACATGTAAGAGACATTTTTTATTTTATTCAAGATAAATTAAATGACCTCAATAAGTTTTAAATAAATGTAGATGTAGACACGATAAAAAGTTACGTATAATTATGTGTGATAAGTAATCATACAACATTACAAACGTCTACAACTCAACTTCGATAAATCCCCGTGGCATTTTTATTTTTATCAAAAATATTAATTTTCAAATATTGGCTTAATGTCTTGTTGGTTTAATTTAAAAATATGACAAATTATGTTGTTTAATCATAACTTTTAGAAAAAAAAACTTAATCAAAGCATAGTTCATAGAACGCGGGTGTACCTGGAAATGTTTTTCATACTAAATCTAAATAAAAACAGGCCAAGTGTGAGTCGGACTAAGGGCTCCGTTCTATAAAAACGGCAAAAAAACATGTCTGTTGTATGGGAGCTGGGAGCCTTTAACGGACAGCGGAGTCTTAGTAATAGGGTCCTGTTTTACCGTTTGGGTACGGAACCCTAAAAATGGATACTAGCCTAAGATTCAGAAGAGCACTAAGCTCTGAATGTTATTCTATTCTTAGTGCCTAACTACATGAGTTTTTATTTCCCAAATTAAATAAACTTTCCAGAGAAACGAAAATTCGCTTGTCGAACGTTGCCGAGGGTTCCGTACTTATAGCATTATAAATAAACGCAAACCTTTTTATTTACTTTAACACAAAATTATCAACAATTCAAATAGGCGTAACCAACAGTCGTATATATTATAGGGAAAAATATATCCTAATAATTATACCTTTTGCTTTGTTCCACTAATGACTGTGAAAAATAAATGCGATAGACACGTAAGTATTTATAAAGGAATAAATTATTAAATAGGTAACTAAAATTGAGGTTCGAAGGAGCTTACATATATATTAGCAGGTTTAATATTAAGTTTGTTTTTACCATTATACGTAGAGACTAAAGTTTCAAATTTAAATTACAGAGTGAAGGGATCCAGTCTCTATCCAAAGTATGTTTTAATGTTTTTTTTTTTTTTGCTAGGCTATCACTTTTCAAAAAGTACTTTAAGCCAGCCTAAATAACTGAGGGCACTAAATATAGATTTTACTTTAGGCATATGCTCTAGGTTTGTTTCGGTATTATAGTTTTTCTTTTAAAGGGTTAGTGTCAGTCACATTCTAATAACGTAAAACCTGTTACAGGAAAGTTAAAAATTCAGGTTGTAGATAGAATTAGAATCGTTGGTTAGGTTTGCTTTTAAAAGAGGGTTATACATTTACATTTTCAGTCAATCTCAATGTTTGTGTAATTACACATTTAATTATCAATAGTGTGCAAGAAATGAATTATAATATGTGTTAAATTACAATCAAATGTTTTACAACGATTATTTTAGTGCTTGGGGAAAAACTGCCACACAAACGTGAGTACTTTTCAAGCTTTTATTTAGTTTCACCTGATCGGGTGTCTGTCTATCTGCCTGTCAGCCTGTCCGTCGGTCTGTCTGTAACTAAATCTTGCTAGTTAAAGTTGAACCACTTCCCGGTGTCCGATCGAGCCGTGTTACTCCGATAACGTAATGATGTGGTATCAAGAGCAGTTCTGATGATATGTTCGGCCGGTGACCGTAGGAACTCTTCAACGAAACAAGATAGCCCAGTCGTGTTTGGGTTCATTGGCTTTGACTTGACGAGTACTATTTTATCTTTTCACAGCAATTGAAACAAAATCTTTGCATTAAAAATATGTTTTCTAATTTTACTTGTTTATTTATGTCATGCTCCGTGGCAGATTTAGTTGTATTTATGAATTATATAGTGGAATCAAATGTAGATTAAATGCATACATTTTTAGCTAAATATAAAAAAATGTATACCTACAAGTACTTTTTAGAAATCATCAAGTACTTAAAGATGGTTCTGCCAAGAAGCATCCTCTCTAGCAAGACCACCTTAAAATAACGGTTATTTCACTCTGATAATGCCCAAATGATAGATAATTTAAATAAATGTATATTAATAGTATGTTAAAGTAACACCTACAGTTTGAGTCTAATAATAGAATAATACTGTTTTCGTCACGTTTCAATATTTTATACGTATGCGCCTGACAAAACTACTTAGCAAATATCAAGAACCTAAATAACAGAGTATTGTATTTGACACATTATAGAAGTGCCATTTTAAACAGTTTTTTATCTTTTATATTTAGTGCACACAAGACTACTGCAAATCGAAGGTAATTCACGTAAAGGTAATCTAGCCTCTGAAAAGGCGTCAATAAAACGTAGGTATGGGACAAAATAAGAAAGGGATTTTGATTGCTTTGGATTTTATTGGGACGATTATTTAAATAATAAATAATTTTGATAAGCTCCTATACTATTTGAAAGACAACTTTCCAGATTATGATAAGAAGATTGCTTTCAAATGACTTCGTTCAGAGCCACAAAGATACAAGGCCAAGTATACCATTTACGAGTACGTTTTATTTTACGAGACTGCCAACTGGCAGTCTTTTGCCCCCTCTTCAAACCGAGGCTTCAATTTTACAAATTGTATGAAAGAAAAGCGCGTTTAAGATGTAGTAGTTTTCCTAGAGTCAAACCAGGTCCGGTCAAACTGTTGGACTTACAAATTAATAATAAGTAGGATGTAAGAAATAAAAAGATAACGAAAAACAAGGCCCAAACGTTTGCAGAAATTATCACCCATGCCGTTAGAATTGTTTTATTATTGAGTTTTTACTGACTATAGATTATTTTTTGTTAAAATAAAATATTTAGAATTATTCAAGTAAGAGTACCTAGAACATGTTAACCTCTAAGTTTGCAGCGCCCTTACAGGGGCCTTGTACTGACATTTAGTGTGTAGGTACATTGGCAATAAATAAAATAAAATAGAAAACCAGCCCAAAGTCATAATGGACGTTTTAATGCTCATCTACAAACGAAGTGGCCCTGGTCATGGTCGGCCAACAGTTTGAACGTCGTGATATAATTTTGCAGTCCCAATTAAGGTATATAGCTCACACGCTCACAGCGGATTAGTGAGTTGCATCAGTCTTATGATGCTATGCAATATCCGATTCCGTTTTTCCGTGGTGAAAACGGCTACTCGATTGATATTGTAATGTTATTACCTCATCTGAATTCTCATAGAAACTTTTTAACAGAATTGGCAGCTTTAAATTATAAAAAAAATGTTCCTGGAACGTGAAAACGATTGTCAGAAAGAAAGAGAAAAAGGAATGCCACGCAGGATTTGGCAAAAAAATGATTTTTTGATGAACGTGCTATTACCAAGTATGGTTTGCCTCAGCCGAGCAGACCGCAAGTTTTAGAAAATAGGGAATAATAGCACCGGCCAAACGTAGCGTTCGGACCGCGGTAAACACCACAAGTCGCGCCATCCCTCGTTCCAACTTGCGTCGTACTGCTATCCGCCGCGCCGTATGCCGTTTGCGTCTATTCGTTCGGTTTGGAACGAGGGATGGCGTGGCGATGGAGAGGTGTTTCCCGGGGTCCAAAGGCTACGTGGGGCAGGCGCTAATGGCTGAGAGAGACCGATTATAGTGAACAGGCTTTAGAGGCTACAGTTACTACCGAACCGAATTTTCTTTTGAAATCTGAATAGAAGTCAGCATACAAAAAATAGTTACAAGCGTAGGGAAAAACGCGGAGGGCATTTTCTTTAAGAAGCTCCAGGAAGAACCGATTTTACTTTTCTCATCTATTTGCTTTTGGCAAAAATAAGGAGCACCAGCAATATTGCCTCGTCGTCTTGCTTCGTCTCAAAATGCCGGCATGGTGCTGGAAGGAGATGGGACGGCGCACTCTGCCTTCAAATTGCTTCTCAATCTAACAATTTTAGAAACCCCCAATGTGCAACATTACTGCACAAAGTTTTTTTCGCCGAAATGTTAAAAAATGCGATAAAATCGATAGTGTGGGATAAAATAATAATGGCCCACAAAGGAGGTGTCGAAGCATTAAATCGGACATTCCAAGACATTAGAGGAAATAAACATATAATGAGTGGAGTGACAGTTTTGCTGGCTGGAGATTTTCGTCAAACAATACCGGTGGTACCTAGAGGAACCCGATCCGACGAAATAAAAGCCTGTCTCAAGAAATCACGATATACATGAGAGTACACCTGGTCATGCATCTGCCGGTAAATTTTCTGCTTGCTTGGTTGCTTATGATAGCAAACGACAATCATGAAATTGACGCCCGAATATTTATATCAGAGGACTTTTGGACGGTAGTGGTCAACGGTGAAAGAGATCCTCAACAAAATGTATCCAGGTATTGCTCAAATACCTACAAGATAAGTCCATGGAATGGTTTTGTGAATTAGCAATTCTTACCCCAAAAAATGATCAAACAGAGGTTAAATGACATGTTGCCGAAATTATTAAAAGGGGAAGAAATTACATATAACTCAACAGATAAGGCGGTTGACAATAACGACGCATTTAACTATATACCCAGTTAAGTTTTTAAATTAACTGAAACCGCCTGATCTTCTATACCATAGGCTTATCTTACGAACAGGGACGCCAATAATGTACATGTAGTAGTTTACAAATTTGAAGACCCCAAAACTCTGTAATGACACCAGGCTTCAAGTCAAAGTTCTACACAGGAACATAATTGAAGCAATGATTTTATCTGGGTGTGCTCGAGGCGACACAGTGTTCGTGCCTCGGATACCCCTGCTTCTCAATGACCTCCCATTCGAATTCATGAGAATTCAATTTCTTGTAAAAGTCTGCTCTGCGATGACTATTAATAAGTTGTAAGGGCTAAACTCTCAAATTTGCTGGCATAGATTTAATTGCTTTTCTCATGGACAATATTTTACGTGGCCTGTTCGCGAGTAAGCTCACCTAACAGCCTAGTGATATTGACACCACCTGATAAAAAAGTTAAGAATATTGTATTAACAAATATTGTAGTAAGGAGTTGAGTATACGAAAGGAGGGTCATGAAAGAATGAGGAGAGAGTTGGAGCCAGAGAGGTCACAAGCGCAAGAAACTTGTGAAAACGGAAGGACCTATTATTACGAAGTCGCGGGCAACTGCTATAATTGATATAATTTTACTCTCGGCAGTGTGATGGCGAATCGTGTTCAGCAGAGGTGAGAGCTAAATCCAAATAGTTAAATAAACTATTGAAAGCCCAAGAAGAAATAATTTTACAATGTTTTATTTCTATGTATGTTAGTCGGGAAAGTATTTATTTCCTATGGGCCTTTGTAACTTACACACATTTTTTTTTTTTAATTTTTTTATTATTGAGTGATAGGCTTGCATTTGACCGTCATCTTGCCTGATGGAAAGCAACGATACGGTCTACGATGGAGCATGCTTGCCTAGAAGAAACCGATTCACTCGCGACTTGAAGACTCCTAGATTATATCTATCGGGAAACACCCACTCAGGCAATATTATTATTATTACATTATTATCACTGATTTATTTATATACTTAAATTTAAATTTTTACAATATTTTTATATAAAAACCTAACTAGATTTAGTCTGTGTTTAGTGTCACGCCAGACATTGTGAAGCGCATGTAAGTTCCATTTAACTATTAGCCGTAACTGCTCCTACAAAAAGTGAAGGTACAGACAGGTGAAATTAAAAATACATTTGATTATTTTGTCAAGACCGAATTATAGTAATTATTCGCATGAAAATAAAATCGGACTAAGAAAATACTAAAAAGAAAATTGAAACTGTTTGACGTCGTTTCATTGCGATTGCGATCATGTTCATCGATCCTACTAATATTGTAAATTCGAGTTTGTGTGTGTGTATGAATGTGTCTTGCCATGTATCTCCGGTAACTACTAAACCGGTTTTGATAAAATTTAGAATAGAGATAACTTTATTTTGGATTATAAGCTCTGCATCATTACCGTTTTGTTATCACCGTGTTAATGAGACCGTGGGAGAAATCTAGTAAGTAAATAATATTAAATGAGTACATTGAGCTGATCCACATAATTAATAATAGTAGGTAAAAGTATTGAACTACTTACTGCTTACTCTGAAGGTGAGCAAGTAGACATACACAATACTCGGCAGAGCGGTAACGATGCCAGTGAGTTAGTATCATAGTGTTGCTATATTTTTTGTTTGCGCAGTGTGTTGGTGAAAATTGCGTCAGTAAGGTATGACGAAGATCAATTCAAAATATGTTGTATAAAATACCCCTGTACCATATTCGATGCTTCTAGAACCATCGATTTGTCAGTCAGTCATTCCAACTCCTTACAATTTTATTTTTTTGTAATTAGATTGATGTTCATATTTTAATTTCAATGTCTTTTTTCTTGCAGTGCACAGGACTTAAATGTATTAAGTTGCAAAGCATGTATTAAGTTGCCAACTTTGTTATTTTATGCTTAAATTTATATATAAATGTCACAAACTGTTTGAAAAAGGTCACCTAAACCTCTAAGCTAAAGGAAATTACCAATAAAATCATCTGATAGCGAGACGTGTACTTATTCCATTTATTTAAAATTTGAAAGCTTTCCTTCGTTATTTTGAAGTTAGATAGGTTTGTTTGCCACACAAAATGCAAGTGGAGCGAGCATGTTTGAACCGATCAATCTCAGTAGATCCATTACCTTAGTGCCATTAGTACCATTGATTTGTACCATTGATGGTACAAGTGACACAACTTTGTATCCATAGTACCATTAATGGTACCAGTGACAATTATTTAGGATCAGTAGTACCATGAATAGTACAACTAAACAAACTTTTGAAGTACCGTGGAGTGGTAGGTAATAGGGAATTGTCAAAAAAAAGAATTATTACTTATTACAAAATTGTTGGGTTGTGCATTGTGCTACCACTTCTGCCTGAACGAGATATTGAGGCAGGCTGGAATTATGTGCTTGCAGAAAGTCAGGTTATTGGTTATGCATCGAAACCTCGGACCATTCTTGTCTTACATTCAAAACTATTGGATGCCGAAGAAAGCAATGTGGTGTTATTTTGGCGAAAGACATAGAACAAATAACGTATGCGAAGGGTGGAATGGGCAATTCAAGAAAAAAATTAAGAGAAGACCCACAACAATAAACCATCTTTTGAAAACGCTTAAGGAAGATGCAGCATTCACCGCTGTAAGCGCGTTAACAACAAAGCCGTTTAAAAAAACGGTCAAAACCCGTCATCGAGCGAAGTGCATATACCTATACACTATACAGCATGTTAAAATGCAGCTCATTAATGGTGAAATTAATGTGCCACTATCAAATATTCTGTCCCGTAAAATATTCTCTCCGTAGCAACTGGACGAAGTTGGTAATGATGATAAAGATTTCGTCGTGGCTGACTATTGTCATGAAGGCATATTATATAAACATATTTTAATTTTTGCTTCGGAAGAAACCAGAGAAATTATTAAAAACGGGAAAATTCTTTTTTTGCGATGGTACCTTCAAAAAATGTCCAAAGCTATTCTAACAGTTGTATGTAATCTTTTGCGACCTAGGAAGTACTGAGGATAAAAACCTTGTTGTACCGGTTGCTTACATACTTAAAAAAATAAAACGTAGGTACTAAGTAATGTTGAAATGAATAAGTCGCAAATACCAGAATGGAACCCTTCAAAATTTATATCGGACTACGAACAATCGTTTATCAGTGCCCTAAGAAGCGTGTTTCCCTTTTCTCAATTGGAGAACAAAAATAAGGAGATCATCGGTTATCAAAAGCATTACCCAAAGAAATTGCAACTTTTCTAAATTTGGAAAATGCCAAAGATTACACCGGCCGTTGCTTCCAAAGAACATCAGCCACCCTCTTAGCCGACTCAGGCGCAAAGACAATGCTGAAGCGACATGGCGGCTGGAAGTCGGACCAAGTCGCAGAAGGATATATAGAGGATTCTGTAGAGAATAAAAGCAAGATAACAGACCGAATTACAGAGGCAATTAATTTAGCCCCCGATGAGCCTGGTCCATCTAAGTACATCAAGGAATTTCAGTACACCAAGTGTAAATCTATCGAATAACAATCCCGATACTGCGAAGCCATCGTCAACATTAACATCGTCACAAATTCAAAGTAATACCGTCAATATGCCCGGAAAAACGATCACTCTGAATATTGAACATTGTTCTAACTTCAGTTTCAATTTTTATTAAACATAATTTAGTAAATATTACTGTTTTTTTTTTTTTTTTTTTATGTAATTGAGTGACGAGACGAGCCAATCGCTCGCCTGATGTTAAACGTCACGTTTGCCCATAACAGGTCTGCGTCACCCAGAATTTTGAACTCGCAGAATTCAAGACCCTGCGCGGCACAGCACTGCGCTCGTCGCCCATTTCCTCGCAACTGAAGTGAAAAGCAGAGTGTATAACTCGGGCATAAAACCCATTTTATCCTCGACTCTATATCCGCCCTCGCCTTCGGCTCGGGCTAGCTAAACGTCTCGTATAAAATGGCTTGTTTTATGCCCTCGTCGTACAATCTACTATTTATTCTCTCAAACGCAGCTAATAAATGGCAAAATTGGCATTGGCCACTTATTGCGTTAATAATGTCTTTCCCAGCGGTCACAATTGAGAAACGTCAGTGATGATTCTTGATGTAAAATGTGCAGTAGGTATCTATAAAAACTGCACTTCATTTTTAACCAACTTCCAAAAAGGAGACGGTTCTCAATTTAACCGTTTTTTTATTTTTTTTGTCTGTTTATTACGCGATTACACCATCAATTAAGAACTGATTTGAATGATAGTTGTTTTGTTTGGTTAGGTAATATTTCAGAGGTGGTTAAAGTAACATTTGCAAAACTGTCCCTGGCTGACACCGACTCCAAAAATAACTGATTCTATTATTTGTTTAGTTGTCCTTTAATGCTCTTTGCTTGAAACTAATTAAAATATTATTTTCTACTTTTTAGTATAAATGTTTACAAGTACCTAGTCTTGAAGTCGGTGTCTGTTTTTTTTTTGTAAATATAATTATTGATATCAGTTTTTCAATTATATATTTTTTGAAACTTAATTTGTTTTTAAATTAATTGTTTTACATTATATCTAGTGAGACAATACTATGATCATTAGATAATCTTAATATATATAAATCTCGTGTCACAATGTTTGTCCTCAATGGACTCCTAAACCACTTAACCGATTATAATAAAATTCGCACACCATGTGCAGTTCGATCCAACTTGAGAGATAGGATAGGTAGTTTAAATCTCAAATTATAGTCGCAATTTTAATTTATTGCAAATTATATATATACTGATAATTTTTACTATAAATTGACAAGTTAGCATCAACATACTACGGTTGCTATAGTTACGCAATGGCTTTTGACAGGACAACGTCTGTCGAGTCAGCTAGTATCATATAAATTTTAATATTTTTTAAAAAGATCGATTTACAAAGAACATTCTCATCAGATTCAGTTTAAAAAAAAACAGATCTATTGTGAAAAAAATACCTCACTATTGGGCAATAGACCTACTGAGTTGATCAGATTTCAAGAAGATTGGCAACACGAAATAACTATATCGTCGCCATTCAACACACCTAAACAATAGCGGCCTCGCTTACAAACGATACTTAGTTCACAAAGAATATATTTTCGGTATCTTCGCCGAAAAAACACGCCGCGTTACACGAGAGCGCGTTTACGGCGGCACCACTGAATATCTGAACGTGTGCTAAATACTAGTAAAAATAAAAATATATGTTACTGTATAAGCGCGTTACGTTTTGTGAGGTGAATCCTAAACTTGTCCGAGTATGCACATATTTTTGTGACACGTTGCAAAGATGGAAGAAAAGTTGGATTAACGGTTAAAAACACATAAAATGGCAGCAAACTATTTGCATCATTTTCAATTGCATTATCTTCAATGCATTGCGAATGCATTAGCAAGAGTCTCGGATGATAAATGCATTTTATGATGGATGATATAAACGTGGCCAAACTCCGATCTTTTCACCTTTTAGAATGTCGACTTTGACATTTACTATTCTGGTAAGCAGAGACATAATATTAGATTTATAGAAGTAATTGAATATTTGACCATTCAACAAATAAGAAAGGAGTAAGTTTACTAATCATAGAAGCTGTTATTTATTGAGTAAAAACTGCTTTTTAGTAAGTATTTATATTCGGATAGGACACTATAAATAAATATTATAAATATTATTCTGACCTGTTATAAACTGGTCAATATTTTTACAGATAGCAGCAACCATCCAAAAAGATCTAAAAGTGAGTGTCAGAAAGTCGCTATTAATGTTGAACGAGTACGTTGCAACGCGATAATGATTTAAATATACTAAAGAAGTGTCCATGTGTTTATGTGTGTGTGTGCGTTCTGTTTATGCGGTTGGATTTGGAGAAATGTTGAAATTACATACCTACGAGTACACTTAAACATACCTACTTATGTTAATTTAATATTGTATTATTATCCGATGACACGCCGCGCTCGACGCGCCGCGGTCCGCAGTACCGGGCAGAACGCGGCCGCGACCCGCGACCTCATCACATCGTAATTATTCCTTGAAAAAATCAATGTGATCGTGATAAGGAACAGTAGGTAGGTATACGACTCGATCTTTCGTAAGAAGTCCCATCTATTTATTACAAAATATATTATTTTATGGCTTTTCTTTTTCAGGCCTTAGATGTAGATTACACACACACTAAAGTATGTATAAGTAAACAAAAAGCACACTTCACTTTTTAATTTATTTACCTATGCATACCCCCTGGTCAATAGTGTTATGGAACACATTACTCAGCGTCTATACCGGACGCGAGCGCAGACTTCGTCGCTATCAAAGCATTCTGACCACCGATAACCAATCACGGACACCCGACCACTGACATAATAGTTTAAAAATTACATTCTGCCTTTGGGCTGTAATGTAATTTTTAATTAATATACTCGAAATTCCAGAATGTGTATCGACACTTATTTTTATTTGTATTTGTTTTAAAAAAAAACAGTTCTCCCCAAGTTTAACGACGCACTAGCTGTGTAGAAACGCAATAACTACAATTAGAGTTGTTAACTTTAGGTATGCTCTTGATTTATTACCTAAACCGTTTTTCACAAAAATAATTACACCATCATTACATCCGAAACTCTAATTTTTAACCAAAACTTTATACTTTAGTGCAATGGAAACGACTGTGTATCGGAGTCCAAAGGGGACAACTCGACTGCAACGGTTAGTAGGAAAACACATGTTAACCAGGACAATCCAGCCTCCAGCTGTTTGTGCGTCGAAAGCTATTATTACCAGTGTAATTAAAAAAATATTCACACTGAATACTGAACTGATGTTTTACTGAATTTCTACTATATAAAAATACTTACCGACATCCCGACCGATGCGACCGAGCATAGGCGGTTTATCCTTAACCCCATTCTTGGATGAAAGAGGATTCAACAATAGCCTTAAGGATTAAGAGGGGTTCCCAACCAGTCACACCAAAATGAGTCACAGTGGGAAAAAAAATCCCAACTAGTCACAGACAGTCTCAGGATTAAGTGCCTTCTAAATTCTTACGGTGGAAAGCAATGGGAAACTATCACTGAATTGTGAATTCCTAGTTGAAAGACGCCGAAACAACTGTTCAGACTCGCGCTGGACAAAGAAAACTTCAGGAAGCTGAACTGCGAACATTAATAAATGGAGAGGCACTTTAAAAGAAGAAAAATACTTAAATGCTATGGTTTTGAAAATAGGGAGGCTTAGGCCCAGCAGTGGGATGCAATGCAATAGACTTTTAAAAGAGGAAGGCTATGGAAATGTATTTCTACAAAATTAATCTAATGAGAAAAAAATATTTGAAGTTATTAGGTACTTCAAGTTTTTTATGCTTTGTCAATGGTTGTTATGTTAGTAAAACTTTTTTGGAAAGTAAATATTTATGAAAGCAATAATTTCAGTATTATTTTTATAGGCTCTTGGATTCAATTCGACAGCTGCGGTATGTTTTCTGTTCCAATTGTATTTTTCGATTTCCCCCTAACTTGCTGGCAACCTAATTTGTAGGTTGCCAAAAAGTGCTGTACCTATTAACTCTTTATTTTATAAGTCCTATATAAATGTTTATCCTTGTTTCACATGGAGGCAAAATGCAAAAGTGAATACCTACATATTTTTAATTTTAAAAATTGAGATATTTCTCAATAACTACAAAAAAATAACATAACATTTGGTATTAACCAAATGTCATGTTTAATTTCCCAGCGTGTAACGTACGCGCTTAGCGTAGGTATAAAATATTGTCATCAAACGCAGAGTGCGCTATGCAGTTGCTTCCGATTTGAAATGCGAAACGAAGTTGCACTTTTAACATGTACCCATTGTTTTACAGACTTATGGAGCTGATTCTGTTTCTCGGGTATTTTCATTTAAGTATTGTTTCGTAGCAAAATTAAAGGAGCAAAATACTCACATTCATTACTCAAACTTTACGGTTTTGATGAGACCAAGAAAATGAGAGACACACAATGTCTTAATTAAAAGTACTACACTGAGTTCCGATTGTAAGAGAAACATTTCTAGTGAAATTTCAGGGCAAATAGAAGATTAAACATCTGAGATATATCTTAGGGTGACTAGCGCAGTGCTGTACCTACCGCGCATGAATTGTAAGAGTTTAAAATAATGGGCGATGCAGACCTGTTATGGGCAAACGTGACGTCAAACATCAGGCGAGCGATTTGCTCGACTCGTCACTCAATAGCATGAAATACTAAGAAGGTAGTCCAAGTGCGATCCTAAATTGGCCTCCCGGGAAAGGATCCCGCCTCCCACTGCTTCACGAGCTCCCAATGTGCCACAGCCAATACTTTGCTCTTGTAATGGCTTCACTCGGCTTTCAAGATAGGTACTCGTAGATAAACTCTTTATTGACACTACTTTTTTGTTTTTCTCTTTATTTTATTTTCTCTCTCACAAATAATATACAGGGGCACTTGAATTCTTCTTTAGGGTTCTGAACATCCTGCGGGGAAGAACCCGCAAGGCGAGACTCGTGCGTCTGTCTGTCTTTATGTCACAAACAATTATCTCAGGAACTGTAACAACTAGTGGTCGGAAATTTGGCATGACGCAGTACACGAGTAGATAATGCTAACCGCTTTAATTTAAATTTATCTAATCCAGTCAATTTAGACATTCGAGGGTACAGTAAACGTTTTTTGCACGTATCGGATCGAGGAGGACTTTTTAGGTTTCATTTATGATGGTGTTTTGAACAATGTACCAATTTTCAGCTGGGTGGGGATCAATGTAACTACACTTCAATTGTTTGGTCTAATTTGACCAGACTAATCGTATTTTAGGTTTCTGCGCTCGGTTCAGAATCCTCGAAATGCGATTTTTCGCTTTAACAGATTAATTAACCTTTATTAATTAATTTTTCATTAACCTTTATTACTTAATTCTATCTACTTTTGAAAATCTTAAGTGTCGAAATTAGCTGGGTCTCAACTTTCTGTTTGTTATTTCAAACATTGTCTAAAAAATATCTGGACAATACCCAATAAAATGTACCTAGTTGAAAACTTGACTAGGTACACTAGCTTATATTATTTCTAAGCAATATTCTTAATTTTACTTACAGTGTTATGGGGCATTTTGCTTAGCTCGAGTGAGTATAATTATATGTACATATATGGCTTTCGGAAGTAAATAAGCTTGCGACGACGTCCGTCTTCTAGCGTAGGCGTATACCTTTACGAGTTGAGGGTACTGTAAAATATATCAGTTTTATGTAATTTTTTTAGTGCAATGATGGCCTGGGTTTCTCCTATAGTAATGGCGTCTGCTTGGCTCAGGTATAAATGACACCAAACTGGAAACTATTACCTACTGTTTGTATAAAATACTTATTACCTAATGTTGACTATTACAGGGACATGGACGAGGGGCTTCGGCAATTGTAAGTATAAAACATGTTTCGATGGTCAGCAACGTAGTGGTAGGGCTCTTTTGCAGAGCCCGCCTGGGGAAGTACCACACCTTTGCCAGTTATTCCACCGCCAAGCAGTAATGTGCAAACATTACTGTGTTCCGGTTGGAAAGGCATTGTTTCCAGTGAAATTACAGGGCAAATGGGAGATTAAACAACTTATATCTCAGGGTGACGAGCGCAGTGCTGAGCCGCGCAGGGTCTTGAAATCTGCGAGTTCAAAATTCTGGGTGGTGCAGACCTGTTATGGGCAAACGTGACGTTTAACATCAGGCGAGCGATTTGCTCGTCTCGTCACTCAATTACATAAAAAAAAAAAAAAAAAAAAAAAAAAAAAACGTTCTCAGCAAGATGATCAGGTCATCCGCGGAACGGAGGTGCGTTGTGCGTGTGCCATTGATGTTAAAGCCTCTCTCGTCCTATTCTAGAGTCTTCATGATGTCTCCTAGGACGTTGGCGAAGAGCTTAGGAGATAAATTATCACCCTGTCGCACACCACACCGTATTAGCATTAGTATATGGCTTATGGCTTGTATGTAAGTTCATGCATAAGAAGCTGCATTGTAGCGGAACTGTACTCGTATAGCTCCCGAGAGCAGCCACATACCGCTTGTCAATACCGCAGCGATGGAGAGAGTGGAACACGGCCCAGTGCTCGACATTGTCGAAAACTTTTTCGTAGTCGACAAAGGCGAAACGCAAGGGCCGATTGTATTCTTTGCACTTCTCCAACACTTGCTTGACAGCATGAATGTAG
Source organism: Alcis repandata (assembly GCA_949125135.1). Taxonomy (NCBI): domain Eukaryota; kingdom Metazoa; phylum Arthropoda; class Insecta; order Lepidoptera; family Geometridae; genus Alcis; species Alcis repandata. Next base: position 19,914,335 of record OX421221.1, read on the forward strand.
TCAATTGTTAAGTACATATCTATTCCGGAAGCCAGCTTATTCTTTGGGTTGATGTTTGTCCAGGAGACGAAATAGGTAAGCGGTTGCAGATTAGTTTTGCAAATAGTTTTTATACTTGAGATTGAGAGTCAAAGTCAACAAGAGTTTTGTTAAAAAGAACATACAAAATTTTCACTACTGTTTACTTTTAATTTTTGCTTCTTGTGTTTTACTATGTCTCATGTTTTCTTTTTACAATATTTCTTTTAATTTTAAGCTAAAATAAATAAAAAAAATTCAACAACAACTTTTAAGTGATGTTATGTTACTTCGCCATTAGATTGCGCTCGCCTACTTGCCTCAGCAAACCGGGAGTCAGGGTTTTGGCTTCAATTACCCTCAACTAATGTTGGGACACTTTTAGAAAACAACACGTTTGCCCTTTCCATCAGCCTGCGCATTGGGGCAAACACGAATGAGCCCCACCATTGTCATTGCGGAGCATCCGTGGGCCATCAAGGTCATCACGGCCTTTCATGCCGTCGCAGTGCTGGTCGTCAGTCTCGCATGCCTCCCTGAATGATGTCATTCGCAGGGCTCTTGCCACCGTCAACGTGCCGGCCATACTTGAGCCGAACGGTATTGCACGTGACGATGGTAAGAGACCTGACGGAATGACATTGATTCCATAGAGCCGTGGAAGCCCTGCTGGTATGGGATGCCACTTGTGTTGACACACTTGCGGCGTCCCACCTATCATCTGCCACGAGAATAGCGGGACCGGCGGCGGCAACGGCGGAAACCCACAAAAGGCGGAAATATGAATCCCTCGGAGATGGATACATATTTCTGCCTTCTGGAGTAGAAACGTTAGGTCCTTGGGGTCCAAGCGCATGGTCACTCTTCAATGACCTGTCTAAGCGACTGATAGAAAGATCAAACGACCAAAGGGCTGGTGCTTACCTCGGCCAGAGAATTAGTACTATTCAACAAAGTAACGTCGCCAGCCTTTTGGGTACCCTACCCACCCTACCCGCGGATAGTGATCTAAGCTCTGTTTTTTATTTGTTCTGTTTATGCCTATTTATGTTATCTTTCAATAATAAACATGCATTTTTGCATTCAATTTATTTCAAATTTCAATTTCCTGTGAATACAGATGAAGTGAATATAATCTAGTGCAACACATCGAGTTGTAACACAATCGTAAGTTAGATGTGGTTCATTTAATATAATCAGCGTACAGGATAAACAATAAACAGGAACTGAAATTTCTCGAAAAAATATTCAAAAAGCGAGGTACAAAATTAATGATGCCAACTTTTAGCCAATAAGGCGACTAGCCAACTAACGTACTCTGTAATATATCTACGCATTGTACAATTTGTACATCATCATCATTATCGTTGTATAGTTTTGAAACGTACATGATAAACTATTAACTTTCTAACTAACACAATTTGATTACAGACCAATGGAATTTATTCTTCAGCATCGGTATTTGCTCTTTCAAATATTTCATGAACCAAACACAGATGTGATGTTTAGAAAAATCACAGCGTAGGTAGATATAGGATGTGGCGGTTAGAGTAGGTAGATCCTAAAAGCTCGTTATTTCTTCTCATCTTGGTAATATAAAAACAAATGTATACAAATAAATATAATTCAAGCATAACAATTCAAAATCCCATCCGAACTCTCGAGAGCTCCAACCGATCTGCCACCTTTTCTTGCCTTCCTTTTTCAAAAGCCTCAAATTTATTTTACATCCTGCTAACTATAAAGGAAAGAGGTCCTATTACATAAGATCTAAAATGTCACATCCATTATGTGACTGTAGCGATTAAGCACAGGTTCGAAACAGCTTAAATTAAAAAAACTCTGAGTGTTCATTCAAAAGGTTTAGATTTATACTTAAGTTACTTAAGTACTTAAGTAATGATTACTTATATCAGATAGTTATATCAAAATATTACTATTACTAACAATACAGATACAATGACCGATTATTTATTTGAAGTGCTGCCAACAATATGTCGCTTTCTCATTTCGATATTTTAATAAAAAAATGTTTGATTGTAAGGACGTTGCTTTCTTCTTTCGTTTTTATCGTTCGTCATAATTATGTGAATTGACTCCCTTTTTATTCTAGTTATCTTTCACGCAGTTCATCTATAAGTAATATTTTTGGTCGTCCTCTGCTAATTCACACTACATAACTACACTATTCGGTATATTTATTCTTGCATCGTCCTAATGTGGTCTTCCTCCCTTCGCATGATGACACCTTCGTTTATAAAATTTCAGTGTTCGGGACCAAACTGTAACTCAGTTGTAAGTGCTGACTAATTAAATTTACTGATTTACTTAATTGAAAATATGTCAACTCGTGCCATTTTATATTTTAGTGCAAAGAAGACTACTGCAAAGCAGAGGTAGTTACCCATTTTCGTGAACATATTACAAATGATCAAAGTTGGCAGGATTGTACCTACTGATGAAGAAAATGTATGTTTTACAGTGTTTTTCCTCAAACTGCACAGCCGTGGTAAGACTAAGACTAACTGTAGACAAATAAACGCTTCTTCTGTTTAGCGAAAAGAAAAAAAAGGGTTCTAGCAAAGAAACAAATCGGAAATTAGACAAAATTTACAAATGTAAAATTTTGTAATTATATGCGTGTGAGTATGTTTGTTCCACTCGGCTTCGCAACAGTTCTATGGATCTCTGGTATGGATGCTGGTAACTTGTTTTCTGGATTACTTTTTATCCCAGAAAACTTAAAGACATATCAGACAAAAATGTGGGCCCAAAATATTTTAGATAATGCCTACAAACTTTTGAATAAAATTAGGTACGGTTACTAGGAACCAAGATTTTAAAATTATTTTCCTGATACAGTATAGGTATGAGCATTTCAATGAATAGGTAGATAGGTACTTTTTATGGAGCAACAGTAAAATATACAACGAATATTACATCGCGCCCAACAGACAATAAAATGAAACAACTGAGAAAATCTGCACAACACAAAAATTATATATTTAAATACATTTAGCTATTAAATTACAGTGTACTGGCAGACGCTGTAAAGCGAAGGTAATGACTTTAACAAAGTGTGGCATTTTGAGTAGTCAACTCATCACCTATGTATGGGTGGAGGGCGTTTTGAGTGAAATTAAGACACTTTTATCAATTCAAATTTTGTTTTTCTAATCAGTCAATTGACCCCTCAACCCATAGCCAATGGGTTGACAACTCAACGTCCGGTATACGAGTATATAAGATGTAGCAGTAGGTATTTGGAACGAGGCCTAGCATCGAAACTAACACGATTTGTTTATAATTTGATGCGAATACTTCGACAATTGTTACAAGTAGGTACTAAGTATTCCGTACTAAGACCGTGCCGTCGTGCGTCATTCAGTTTCAATGAATATCATTTGTTTTGTAAAGTGCATTAGTGTAGGTATATTTTATTCCTACACCAGCCATATAGGTACCTAGGTACCAGTGGGGTAAACAATTATTAAAAACCAACAGACTGACAAAACTATTGCGGAACTCATACAGTTTTGCTTTGTCCGTTCATTGTCTTTTAGGTACCTACTACTTCTACATTACTCGGAACTCTAAAATTTCACGAGCGAATTAACTTGCAAAACATTTAAGCAAAATATAACTTTTTGAACATTTTGACATTTTTATGAGTTTGTAATCTCCTTGATGAAGATCATCGAATGTGATCGAAACTAGTCAGGGTAGACAACTCAATTTTATTTGAGTGTTCCCTCGTTCATTATTACAAAATGTTTCGAAACCACGTTAGTTTTCATAGTAAAGCAAAACTTTACGTCCTTACTTATTTCTTATTACTTCATCCATTATTTTTAGTGCCATGCTCCAGGATGTACAGTCAAGGTAAACATGAAAACACCTTAAATTATCAGCGAGTTCGCTTGGTATCAAACATTTTACATAGTTTTAACAACAAACATAGCTAAGCAGTAAGCACTGATTTTGATATTAATGTAAAGAACATAATATATAACAACCACGCCTAGGTCGTACTACGTTGAAAAGAGACTTGGATCTGTCAGAGGTGGTGTTTTATCACTAGTATTTGCTATACAAACGAGGAAACCACAACTAAATTATTATAGGTAGGTAATTATTATATTATAGTATTAACTAATTTATTTTCAGACATCGTAGTCATATAAGTAGATACGCGTTGTACCTATTATTACCTAATTAGCTATGGCCCCTCTCGTTCCTAAAATGTTTCTTGGTAAAATTGAGAGTAATTTACGTATAAAAGTGGAACATGTCGACGACGGCGGGCTACCTAGTGCACGTGCCGAACGTGCTCCAGGACCGCGAAAATTACGAGGCGCGACGATTGGTTGTTTGCGACAAGCAGTTTCACGAGTTTCATGCTACTCGAGGGCATTGACATCGAAAATTTGCCGGCGTCAATTACAGAAGCTGAAAATAAAAAGCAAAAGCCAAGCTTGTGATGACTATCGACTCCTCGTTATACTACTTAGCATTGTAGTGGTAGGGCTCTTTTGCAGAGCCCGCCTGGGGAAGTACCACACCTTTGCCAGTTAGATATTCCACCGCCAACCAGTAATGTGCAAACATTACTGTGTTCCGGTTGGAAGGGCATTGTTTCCAGTGAAATTACGGGGTAAATGGGAGATTAAACAACTTATATCTCAGGGTGACGAGCGCAGTGCTATGCCACGCAGGGTCGTGAATTCTGCGAGTTCAAAATTCTGGGTGGCGCAGACCTGTTATGGGCAAACGTGACGTTTAACATCAGGCGAGCGATTTGCTCGTCTCGTCACTCAATTACTTAAAAAAATAAAATTTAAAAAAAAAAGTGAAACAACACAACAGTGTGGTGTGTGGAATAAATTGAAGATGTTATGTATTCGATGACATGGGGTATCAAAGAAAAATAACCTTACTTCGAATGTTGATCTCAATACGCCTCGAAAATTGTGATTCTATGATTACATACGTGTCTCAATAAAGTGGAAAGGCTATCGAGCATTCAGATCATTCCGCCATTAGCGCTGAAGTTTTAAACGAAATTGCTTGACATGGGTGATTGGGTGAAGTGAAGAGGTTGGCAGTAGTGGACCGGAAAAAGCTTTTTGGTCAAAGCAAAAGCGGTGGAATAGTGGCAACACTAACTGCGGCGCCAAATCACAGATGTCAATGTCAAATGAAACTTCAATTCAATTCAACCGCCAAAAAATAATTATTACTAGAGATAGAAATAGACGCTACAATCGCAAGTCGGTCATTACAAAAACAAATGCTCAGAATTAAAAACTAAAGAGGAAGTAGACGCTACAATCGCAAGTCGGTCATTACAAAAACAAATGCTCAGAATTAAAAACTAAAGAGGAAGTGAATGCTTTCAGTGCTGCAATTTTTAATGGAATAATGGAAATTACCAATCCTGGTATGTTGACTGGTGCGAGCACGCTTATGACGTTAAATTGTAAAACATTGTCCAATATTCGTCAAGTTCATGATAAAAGTTAAAATATGGTAGCAAACAAGATGACTGTTCCCGTATTATACGCCGGAGATACACAAACAACAACTGAAGCCAATTCATAGCAATACGCCGTGAAAGTGAAATGCATTCTATGTGTACCAGAACTGTCAACAAATCTACTACCAGTCAGCAAGTTGATTTATTAGAAGCAGGAAACAAAGTTGCGTTACGACAGAATGACTGCCGTAATAATTATACAGGCTGAGAAATTAATTCTAGTTGGGTAGATGAAATAAAAGAAGACAGATTGTACAACCCAAAAACAAGGAAAATGACTACAAGGAGAGATTTCATAATTATGGAAAAGCAAGACTGGACACAGCTCAGGTAGTAAAGTGTCAGAGAAAGAGGACTACTGAGATGAAAAAGATAACAGAGAAAACTGTTACAGACAAACCTATGTCTGTTACTCAACAAGCAGCCTAGATGATTAATATTAATGTGTCCGAAACTGACAATGAGTCCATCATAGCAGAAGCTGTTCCAGCAGAGGTGATTAAAAAAGCGTCAGAGAAAACCTGTTGAAAGGTATGGCGTAACCAACTTATGTGTTTTGGAAGAGCTGGAATCTGGCGGTGGTGAACTAAGCTTTGAAGCAGCTTTAAAAGAACCTGAAAAGGAGAAGTTAATGTCGGCAATGAGAGAAGAGTTAGTGTTTTGAAGAAAATGATGTGTGGGAGTTAGATGATGCTCCAAAGGATGATAGAGTTGTGCAGTGCATATCATGGTGAAAATAAGGTTCAATTTTGTGCGTGTTTAGTAGCCAAAGGTTTTTCGCAAGTAGGTGTGGACTTTATGAAAACTTTCTCTCCAGTAGGGAGCATAGCTGGGCACCGTTAATCAAATAGTTAACTTTGTTAATCCGCTACAAAAAAAGTTAGCTTCGTTAAACGTTAAAGCGTTACATTTCGGAAGAATTAACGCAAGTTAACGTTAATCGTTAATCCGTTAATATGTGTAAAATTGCATTTTTATATCGTTGCGTTAGTGAACTTATAAAACCTGTAGGTTTAGGTTCTGGAAGTTAACAGGTTAGGAACAAAACAAAATACTTGTATAATTTAAATGTGTAATTTAATCGTCGGGGATAACGGAACGTTTTTATCAACGCACCAAAAGACTTGCTTTCGAAAGTATTTGCTGGCCCGATCTGGACCCAAATTCCACATACTCAGTCAAATGTGGCCATGGATTCTCATCAGGACCGTTGGAATCCGATTCCATGTCTTCCATGATATGGTTTTAATTACCACACTGCACAGTAGGTACACTTTTTCTCACCGGCACTTGTCGTTTCATACTTGTCTGAACCTGTTTTCGGTGCCGTGCGGTAAATAATAGATATTGGATTAACGATTAACGGACTCCTGCATATTAACGGAAGTTAACGTGTCAGTTAACATTTTTTAAAGTTAACGTAAAAGTTAATCCGTTAATCAAAATGTTAACTTCGTTAATTAACGGATTAACGAGTTAATGCCTAGCTATGGTAGGGAGGCATACTAAAATAAGGTTACTCTTTGCACTGTCAGTACAATTAGACCTTGATAATTATGATGCATCTTGATGTAACAACTGCTTTCTTGAACGATATTTTTGGGGAGACTATTTTACATGAAAATAACAGGATTTTCAGAGAGGACAAAATGGTCAAGTACTTAAATTGAAAAAAGCCATTTATGGGCTCACACAGTCCTCTAGAGCTTGGTACAAGAAGGTAGATGAATGTTTATTAAACATAGGATAATTATATCAGATCTAAAATAGAACCATAGATAATCTTTTTTGTTATATATAAAAATGAATCGCTGTTTGTTAGTCTCGCTAAAACTCTGGAACGGCTGGACCGATTTCGCTAATTTTGATCTTGATATATTTGTAAAAGTTCAGGGAAGGTTTAAACGGTGAGAAATATGAATAATAAGTAAAGAAAAATACTAAAATCGACAATTTTATTTTCAATACAAACTGTTCCTACCTGTGAAACATTTGATGTTCGGTACGGGAAACTCGGAATGTCCGATCTCTTTTGTCTTTTTAGAAATAAAAAATAGTGTCACTTGGTTGTCAAATATTTATAGGTGTGTTCAGAAATTGGTCCGATCTTTTTGGTCTGTTTGTTTTGTTGTTTTTTTTTTGTTTTGTTTGCTCTAATACAGGGAAGTTTTAAAAGTTAAAAAAAACTACGGGTGAAACCGCCGGCTGCAGCTAGTTATGTATACAAAAATGCAAGATAATTTGAAAACTATTGTTATATCAATTGTTAACACTTTGACTGCGGCTAATAATCACATGAGCTTGCCATAGGTGCGGTTAATAGTCAAACGCGTTGTGTTTTACGCGCCTGGTGTGTGCAGCCGCACTCGCGTCGCGCAAGGAAAACACAAGGTATGTGTTTCACGCAGTCAAAGTAAAAGTGATAAATAAATTTAATATAAGTGTAAACCTGTTCAAACTCCAGTGGATACCAAGTTGCATGTGTCTAAATGAGAGTTATAAAGTCAAATTTCCATACCTACACAGTTTATGCAATAAATTTTATTCTATTCTATTCTATTCTATCAACAAATAATTGGGTGCCTCATGTATTTAGCAGTGCTGACTAGCTGACATTGCTTATACAGTGGGATTTTAATAACAATCAATCCAAAGAACTGTTTCATGTAAAATGCTTATTGAGATATTTACCAACAACTGAGATGCCTGCTGATTTGTTTATGTTCTATATAACATTATAAATTCATGAAAAAGTTAGGTGTTCAAAATGTTGGTATTTAAGTTTATTTGTATTTATAAGGGGTGTGTAGAAATTATATTTAACCTTAAAATATTTATGTTGGTTGGCAATCCTGTATGTATTTGTCTAAGGAAATAAAGTTAATCTATGAACTAAGTGTTTTATTAAAAGGTACCACAAAGCAGCATTCTCGGACCCACAATTTTTAATTTGTACAACAATGCTTCAACGCTAGTTTCTCAGTAAAATATCAAACTTAATAAAGTCTCCTGATGTTAGAAAAAAATGGTAAGCACAAGTGGCGCGTCATTTGTGGCGTTCAAACTATTTGGATCAAACCAAATTAAATTTATTTTTTTCTGGATTATGTTTTGTTTATAAGTAGATTCTTTATTATTCAAGTATAAGGTTCAATGGAAAACTTTTAGCAACTACACATTTTGTTTTTTTTTTAATGTTCCTTATCCATTGCGCTCTAATCTTCTCTTATATTTAAAATTGCATCGCTGTTAGTTTATTTATATATAGTTTGTTAGGCTATTACTCGAGAACGGCTGGATCGATTTTGCTAGTTTTGATCTTGAAAATATTTTGTGGAAGTTCAGGGAAGGTTGAAATGCTATAAAAACCAGCGTTTGAAACCGCCGGTTGCAGCTAGTAAATGAATTAAGGACAAGTAATCATTGCATTGCTTCGTGTGAGTATTCAAGATCATCCAATGACTTTGCTCAGGCCATATTACACATAATTATTGCAATACAACAATGAGATGTTTTCCAGAGTAACATGGAAGAATAGAAGCAGCAAGATAATCGTCTGGGCGATGGACGAGATATTTAACTTCTGAATTGCTGATTGACATGACTATTCTTCAGTTAAAATTTTCTAAAAATTATGACCTAGATTTTAAAATTAATGAATTTCAAAATAAATTTGATGAACTAGGTACTGAAAAATTAACAAAGCAATTATTAGAACAATTTCATAATTAACTCTGACAGCATTTATTAGCCTGATATTATTCTTTGGTTTTTAATTTCTTGTATAAACGTCAATCAAACTAAATCTGTTTGAGGATTTATCCTATGCTAGGTATGTTTTTGTAATCAAGACTACTTTAGCTCTCTAAAAACAGTCTATAAAGACTCATAGATCATCATCATCGTCAGCCTGTTTCACCCACTGTTGGGTATACCTCCTCTGCCTTGTGCCATTTTTGTAGATAGAGCTTACGCCTTAGCCATCTTGCATTAACTTGGTGCTCAATCATGTTTTCCTCCCTAATTTAATCTTTTTGCGTTTCCTTAATCTCTTGTGTAAATAATAATGTAAAACAAAAGAGAAAAATACCAAATAGGTTTGTTAGAACTACCGAAGTACAGGATATTTATTTCTTCGTTAATTAGAAGTGTATCTACTTGGACATGGATATATTGTCTGTTGTTATAAAATAAAGAATTAATAACTTATTTTTACAATATGAAATTTATTTGACATTTATATCATGACAAACTGTAAATTTGTGTAAAAATACTAATGAAATACAAGCAAATAAAATAGTAAGCTATTTCTTAATACACACATGGAACACACAGAAAGACTAATTAGAACTAACACCCAACATAGACAAAGATATTTTATTAAAGAAATGTACTTCCTTCCATACTTCTACTATTGAAGGGTTAGAATAGTCACCTGCTTTACCACCTGTTTGAAGCCTAAGAAATTTAGCTGCGATGACTTCTTTTTGTCAAAGGCCAAATAAATTTTTGTGGCTAAGTCTTCGGGGCATCCAATCATCATTAACCTTACAATGGCTACTTCGTCGTGAACTGATAGTCCACTGACATTTTGAGGCTCACCAGGGGCCACAGCTTCAGCACCAACAGCAGCGGCACCAGGTTCTGCAGGGGCTGGTTCGTTGAAATCTTGTTGATGCTGACTAATAACTTGTAACCGTTTGGCAGGGTTTTGCTCTAAATGCTGCAGCACAGAGTTGCGCATCGTTGGGTTTTGCTGAATCATCTGTTGCATCTGTCGAAACAGGGGCTGATCACGAAGAAATGCCAAGGGATGTTCATCAGAGCCTTCATCACCCTCAAGTTCCTGGGGCAGTTCTTGAGGTGTACCAGTGATAAGGTATTCTCTTGATTTTTCCCAATCATTGAACGCAGCACGCAAAGCCTGCTTGGCTTGGAGCCGGCTGTAGCCTAGTCGCATGATGCTCTTTTTAGTTTCTTCGTTGGCTGGCTCACCGGATGCTTCCTGAGGCTCGGCTGCGCGTCCAGACTCAGCTGCGCGTCCAGACTCAGCTGCGCGTCCAGACTCGGCTGAGCTGGTACGGTGCTGGTGGCGCTGTGGTGGTGGGTTTACCCGTGAACTAGTAGTAAGCTTAGGCAGTTTTGAAGGCGGCTTAGGAAATTCTTCTGGAGGTGGTGGTGATGGTGATGGTGATGCAATTGGCGTTTCCGATGACTTCGGGTTACCCACCAGGATAACGATGAATTTGTTTTCATTTAAACTATAGGAGGCCAGCTTCTTTTCATCGGAAAGAATTCTTCGAGCGTAAAGAAGTCTCTGACGATCCGCCGCAAACTCTTTCCCCTTTTCACATTCGATTTTAAGCTTCAGCGCTTTCACAGTTTCTTCGGGATCAATTTCTACTTGAAATGTCAGCTGCTGCAGAGTTTTAAATGTTAACAACATTTTGATTCGCTTAGTGTAACGATGCAGTAACAAAAACAAAGCTCTTGTTCACACAAAAGAACCAAGAATCAATATGACTCGGCAAAACTAAAACTGTGTTGCCAATTGCCAAATTAGAAAATGTAGACAACATAGAAATATGACCACAGATTAAAAAGAGGGCCCAATTAAAGATGTATTGAAACTTTACCTTTTGTCAATTTCCCAGTCTAAGGGTAAAAATATGTTCCATAATAATTAGAAAGTCTTTGTACACAAGCTTTTGTCGTAAAATTGCCGTATGCCAATGTTTGATCTTATAAAAAAATGTATTGTCATGAATCATGACAATATATTATATTTTTTTTATTTTTTTGTATTTATTGTCGACTAAATATTAGGAAATCAGACAGTTGATTGACATTCCTTTAATTTTACGCATAAACACTTTAATTTAAAAAAATTAAATTTTTTTAAAGAAAATTGTGGTAGAATATTAAGATTGTAGCCTAGCAACATTTGTTTGACATGAAGTTAGCAATTTGTCATGAGTAAATAACACTGAAGTTGCTGCTTTGAAATTATGACGAAACTAACCTGAGCGACGATCCTGGACGTAAACGAGTGCTGGCGAAGAGGGTCTCTTTTACCCCCGTATGTTGTCTATAAAGCGCAAAATATATATACTCGTAATACGTGGAGGCAAAATGGGCGTAAGCTGTAGATACACTTGCACAACATCTGGCTGGTTCGATGGGAACACTTTTCAGGATTGAGTAAAGACGATTGCGATTCCTTATTTTAGCAATAAATTTGGACCCAAAATTTCACGTGACAACCTGGCTTCTTATCTATCCATCGATTTAATGAAAGAATGTAAGGAAAACGATAATAAATTCGTTTTTTGCCTTCTAACTTGACCCATTTAACTCAACCATTAGATGTGGCCTTCTTTAGACCCTTGAAAAGAAGTGCTTGGAGATATTTACTAGATACTAGACTGAAAAAATTACTGACGGGGGAGAAACCCTTGCTACAATACTAAACAATATTATTTCCTTCATCGTTGTAGAAGTTAATGAAGAAAATTGAGTGCAATGTTTCCAAAAACACATTAGCTGGATTTGACTTATGTGGTACTCGTATATACTTACCCTATGAATAAACAGAAAGTTTTGGACAGACTACCATCATATACCTCAGAACATATCAATTAAATAACATGGTATTGCGATATGTTAGAGTAAAAATTACTGATAATGACCACAAAATATTTGACTCTAACCAAAACAATACGGCAGGTCCTAGCAAACTTTGACTGGAAGAAGAGAAAAGAAAGATACAAAAGAAGAGAAAGCGAAAAAAGCTGCATCAGCTGTAAATAACAAGATTCCCAAAGGAGTGACAACTACAAACAAATACCTTAAAAAAACGAACACTGAGAGAGCAATAACAAATGAAATAAAGACTGAAAATTATGTTATAGGTGTTAAAATAGATGTTATTGAAAAAAGAGAATAGAGATACAAAAAAGAGGAAATTAAAAAAGCTGCATCTGTTAATCAAAATATTGATAGAGTGAAAACTCTGAACAAATCCCTTATAAAAAAAACCAAGATTGAGAAACCAATGTCGATTTTAAAACATCCTTATAAATTAATTAAAAAACTAAGACCCTAAATATATACATGTATAATAATACCCTATTATTCCCTATTAGGGAAGAATAAAAAACATATTATATAAAAACAAAACAACAATTAGTGAGTAATAATAAATAAATAATCACTAAGAAAATGCCAATTGCGACAAGTGATGTTTTTATAACTGACTTTTAAAGCATGCAAGCAATGTAGCATTTCTTATTGTCACAGGCAAATCGTTCAACAGCTGAACCGCCTGGAGAGCAAAGGATTTGCCGTAAAAAGTTGTACAGCGCGCGGAAGGCGTCTTAAGAGAGAGGGTATCTTTATATCGTGATAACGTGGGGTAGATGGATTAAACAAAATATTGTAGAGAATGGAGAGAATGTGAGCATTCCGCCGAAGGCGAATGGGAAGCCATTTGATCCGTGTAATCCTCTTAATGAGTGTGGACATACCAGAAGTTGCAAACATCCTATCCAGAATTGAGCAGTCTGGTGGTCTGAAGAATATGACCACAAGAGCATCACTTGGAGCCTGGACTCGTGATTCTTGCAATCAGCATGCAAGAAAGTTTCTCTTTTCCGACTCAATAGGGTTTGCATCTTTGCACCTTTGCACCTTACCTTGTCGCACCTTGTTTGTACCTTTGCATCCCAGAGGGCTGTTATTATTAGATTTCTTAACTTCTATACAAGTGGAGCAGTTCCACCTGGAATAGATACCTGGAATAGACCATCATCCTCAATGCAGCCTTCCTTGTGGCAGTACCTGGATCCGCATCTGTAAAGGATCTAGCATGGATCCCCGACTATTATGCAACAGCAGGAAAAACCGACATCAAGCTGCACACCATGGATACGAGCCGGAGGGGGTCAACCCAATCTAAACCCCCAACCAGAAGAGCTAACAATTTCCGATGCAGTGGGCGCTCTTCCAAAGGTTTCAGCTCCCCTAGATTCCGCCTCAGCTTCCACAGCCCCTCCAACATTTCAGACAAGTATGCCACAAGCCTTCCTTGGCGTGGACCAGTCCAGCGGCTCCAGAGCCCTCTGGAGCCGCTGAACTGATCCACCCATCACCACTCTCATTCAAATTTACACGCAACAAGATATGATCAACTTCCAAACCGATTGCAAAAAGATAATCGATGCTACACCAGTAACCGACACTCCTGGAGAAGGATTTATTGAGCTGAGGAGTATGGTCTGCTATCTGGCCCTCACAATCTTGAGATTCACGGTGAAGGATCTAGCTCAAATGTCTCAAGCATTTTCCAAAACACAATATAAGAGGAATTAGAGTCATCTTATTTTTGGAGACGGGAACACCTCCTATTCTCCCCCCTGTCTGGAGGCTCTTAAGAAAGCCTCGATAGCAATCGATAAGAGAAACCGAGAGGTTAGTAGTCTATTTGCAAAACTGGTTTGCACTTGGAGGGATCAGTCACTAGAAGGATCAGAGGAGGTTGCAGCCATTATCGCCGCATCAGTATTAACTCACACCTCCTATAACGGGATGGGTATTCTGGAGATGATCCAACAGATCCAAGAAGAATAAAACTGTGAATGGGGAACTCTTCTCCGGATGACTCTAACAACCACAACAAGAGCAACCTGGGACAAGATCTCCAAGTTTTTTGTTGACAATGCCCCAATCAACAATGTAGAATTGACCTATCCATGGGCAAGAGTGATTCATGATGGATACTTCACAGATTTCAAGACTATAAGACATGCCACTCTGGCAAGCATTCTGGCACCTGCGGTTGCTGCTAATCAAGGGGGAGATTCTGGAATTTATGAGTCTAACTGGGCTATCAGAAGGAAAGCAACTGCCGATGACATGAGAGACTATGGAGAAGCAGTTCTTCAGAAATTGAATGCTAACATGGACAACACCAAGGGTGACACGGGAGGCCAGAGACCTCATCTCAAAGGCCATGTCCAACAGGATCAAGAAGAAGGCACAAGAACGAAAAGAGACAAGGGCCCTGGGAGCAGACGACTTATAACTCTCCTTCCCTCTTCTTATGTTTGATCTCATTAAAACACCAACAAAAAATTAATAAAAATTGTACCTGATCACAAAAAATCACCTAACCCAGCAGGCTCTTAAATATCAACTATCAGAAACAACAACGATGATAATCTGTAACACATGACGTTACGTATTATTTAGGGTATACGATAGGTAAGCGTGAAAAAAATTAAGACGGCAGTTATAATTTTAAGAAAAGACCCCAAAATGAAACGTTCATATTACTTTTAATGTTCTTATTATGTTTCAGTGTTTTGGACATGCATGTAACCCTGTCAATTCATATCAGTTATTATGGGGAGAAAAAAAGAAGTAAAAAGTTTGTTAATTTACTGTTGGGCAGCGAATGCCAACCCCGACAGATTTTCTTCGGTTACTTAACTCCTTTTCAGAAACTTTAAAATAAAATTTAATTCTTTTCCTATTACCTACCTACTATGTAAACATTCGTCGCGGCTATTTCAAATTTATACTAGTGTTAATAAGTAAAAAATATTTTCAAAAAGAGGCTTTTATTTAAATGCTCTGAAAATAATAAAATGTCCTTGTTAAGATAAATCAAACTAGTCCGAAGATTACATAATTATCTTGTTTCGTTGAGGAGTTCCTATAGCCACCTTCCGACTTCATCATCACACCCTGGACTCTATTATCAAGGTGTAGGTGTATTACTCGTCCAGACAAAAAAAAATGGTGAGAGTGGTTGATCTGAGAAAATTGCAAATGATTTGGTTTTTGTGTTTCAAGGCATACTCGTACCTACGAGTACATGGAAAAATCAAGCAACCTATCGCCCATTACTCTTTTCAAGGAACGATTTCCACTGAAAAATTGGTAGTTATCATAAAAACAGTCATTCGAGCTCTAACTGAGACAGGGTACAAGGTCTTGTCAGCAGTATGTGATCAGGGCCTCACAAATGTAGTGAGATAATTTAAAATGTAGTGATATAATTTAAATGTAGTGAGATATTTGTAAGAAACTGCAAGCAAATGCAAATGTGCAGTCGATGTGTGGAATGCGACAACATTATACTCGGTAAGCGGCTCAATATTTTTTCTCTATAACCCGACAAATAATAATAAATGACCACATGCGTAGCCTGTGTTGAGTTGTCATGAACACATACCTACAGAAACAGACACGATTTTTGCACCGTTTTTATTATTATTTGAATATTTGTCTAATATATTTTCTCCTTTAAGGTCGATAATGAAGAGTTGACGCTAATCGAAGATTCACTGATGACTGATGATGTTTCTTCGGACAACGAGAAAAAACAGCTGCTATCAGTCAGCAGTGATTTTATTTCTTTAGAAGAAGAGGAGAAAGAAAACATATCAAATGGCGGGCAAACCCCTGAAGAAACGTAAATATTCAAGCAGGTTTAGTACAGACCATCAGCCCCCCGAGTCGGGGGGCTGATGGTCTAAAGTGCTAAATATACATAGTTAGTCGGGGGCCCCGACTAACTATGTATATTTAGCACTTTCAAATAACACCATTCAAGTATCAGTAGGTACATTCAGTTGGTTCTACGATTTATGAATGTGTTCAATATCAAGCACTTCATTTTTTAGGTGAAAAAATTAAAAATCATTTTAAAAATTGTTGTCATAATGGGAAGGTATACATAGACCCAGACAGAGTACCTATTAAGCCAATTCCAGATATATTATTAGATTTATACGAAGGCTATACGTCTGATGCTTATCATTTTACGACAATATAATTCAACATTTGCAATGGCATCCATAAATTCAAACTTGAACACACTCCCTCCAGGATTTTTCACTTATAGGGTGCAAGGGCAAATTTATATAAAAACTGGATCTTTGGTTCCGTTGCAAGGTCATAAACCACAATACAACCAATTGTATATAATTGAAGATGAAGCAGCATTAAATGAACGATTATCTGATTCTAGATTAACATATGTAGAAACAATACAATGATACAATAATAATGATAAAAGTTAAAAAAAAAAAAGTAAAAAGGTAAGGTTAAGTTTATAAAAGTTATTCAATGAAATCTATCCTTACTCCCAAAAACGATGATTGTTTTCAATTGAACGACCAAGTTGTCGAGAAAATTCACGGCCTGCTTAAAATTTACGAAAGTTCTGACGCTGTGGTTGAGGACGATCATAATGATGTTTTAAACTATCCTGTAGAATTTCTAAATTCTATAACGCCTGCAGGATTACCACCACACATTCTAAAATTAAAAGTTGGTTGTACCTAAGTATAGTAATGCTTTTGAGAAATTTGAACCCGACTGTTGGGTTGTGCAACGGAACCCGTCTTATTGTTAGAGCGTTAGCTTCACGTGTCATTGATGCCGAAATTATTTGTGGTAGCCATGTGGGAACCAGAATTTTCATTCCTCGAATTCGGCTCCAGCCATCTAACAGTCAACTGCCTTTTAAATTTAGTCGGCTTCAGTTTCCCATTCGCATAGCATTCGCTATGACAATAAACAAAAGCCAGGGACAAACTTTCGACAAAATCGGTATATTTTTACCTAATCCTGTGTTCACCCATGGACAGCTCTATGTTGCCTTCTCTCGAGTACGAAGATTCGATGATGTAAAAATTCAAATTATCAATACCACTGAACAAGGCTTGAAAGGTGATAAATATTTATCGAAAAACGTTATATATAAAAAGACATTTTAAGATAATCAATCTGTGATGTATAATAGAGAATATTTCTTTGCCAAATTCTCGGATAAGTACTCATTGTAAAATTACAATTGAAATACTTCCTAATATTATTTTTGATTTAGCCGATTTGAATAAAGAAGCACAATTTAATTTTTTATTTTTAAAATTAGTAAGAACTTATCTACCTGTCAAAGTAGAGAAAAAGACTGAGTGCTTAAAACAAAGAGGTTTACAGAGAGTAAACCTTAAAAATATGTTTTGTTAATTTGTCTTAGTTTATTTTGAATGTTGATTTGAAATAAAAATTATTTGTGTAAAAACTTTTGCAGTTTTTATTTACTATATTTATTAAACACAACGAACGAAGCTATACAAATCTATATATTTTAATATTCTTTGAGAACCGATGACTACAGAAATATCTACCTACATTTTGCACCTAGATGTGTACTAAGAGTCAAATTTCACCCGAGCGAAGCCGGGTTTTCATCTAGTTGTTTTATAATCTTAAACTACCGACAACGATAAGGGTTGATTTATTTTTTAAAGTAATACCAGACGGAATAATATCGTTAAGCGATGAAGGAATGATGCCAATGGAAACATGTGAGGAGTACGTCGCGTCGAGTCACAAACAATCATTCATACATCTGCGCAGTGACGAGGTGGCTTTGTGTGATTTGTACTGTTAGAGTATGTGACGGAGAGTTATTAAAAAAATGGCAGATTATGATTATGTTCTCCATTTATTTTTTTTAATACCGAGAAGTCGTGTTTTAATTTTAATCTATTCATTTAAATTAAAGTGATAAACTTTTCAAATACATAACATAACTGTGTTTTTTTGTCGCAATAGAAATAATGGGATATAATTTGTAAAAAACTCTGGTCCCATTTTTTCTATTTTGTATTTCCATGGAAATAGTGGGATACACCCGTCATGTTCCATAGAACAAATGGGACCTACCGACAAAAAAAATGTTACATGGGGCGAAACCGCTGATTATGCCAGGAAAATGACAAAACGAGTAACCACTGAATGCCAAAAAATGTAACAAAGCGCTTTGTTTAAACAATGTTTTTTAAAGAACATAAGTAGACGACGGACTCGTGGTCACACCGTTTTGCTACACCAGTGTGACTACGAGTAATTTATATTCCTCGTGGTTACACTACTTAGCTTTCTAGCACTTTGCCAGCCGCTGCCGCGGCACGCTCGCTACGCTCGCTCGGCTCGTGCGTTGTTTTTCATGTTCTAACATAACCTAACCTATTAATTTATTCGTCCAGTATCTTGCAATCTCGATCCTTTTCAGAGTAGTGTAACCACGAGGAATTTATATTACTCGTAGTCACACTGGTGTAGCAAAACGGTGTGACCACGAGTCGTCGCTCATAATATATGTTTAATTTAAATTTATGAGTTAGTGTATAAGGGAAAAAATTACAGTATAAGGAAAACAACTTTTTATGAATAAGTGTAAGAAAAAACTTTTTATTAATAAGAATTCATTAGAATAATAGTACCTATTTTTTATTTTGTTGACTATTAATATGTTCTGTACGGCATGTCCATTCCTTTTATTGTAGTTCTATATCTCAATGACTAGTTTCGTTGCTTTTTGGAAATAATATCCGTAAATTACACATACTTTACTTGGCATAAAAATAAATCAGTGTACAAAATAGAGGACGCGGACTTGCCGGAACCCATCCGCGTGCCGCGTGAGACATCGTACTAATGATCTTATCCTACCTACGTGGGGTCGGTACAGTATGTACACTTCTTCCATTCATCTCTTTCACTCGTCATATCTGAATACATAATAACATATTAGGATATCATTCAAAATTAAACAAAATGATTAATAATAACAACAAGACGATGATGCGGCTTCTGAATGCAATTCAAACAAAAACAAAACAAAAATCAAAGAAGGAAATATGATATCATTAATGATGACAATATACGACACATTTGAATCGAATTAATAAGCCAAACTATTTCAGTAGGTCACGCCCTTGAAAAATTCGTTGGATTTAGGGAATGAACGAGTTTCGTTTTGTTTTGAAAGTATCTCAAATAAAATTACATATTTACTTTACCCTTCGGCCGCGTATGATACCAGAGTTTGGTAACCAGTATCATACGAAGAAAAAATGATCGTCGTAGGATACTGGTATCCAAGTTATAGAGATTTTTCGTTTTATGTAACCGAGTATCAGCTCAGGAAAATATCAAACAATTACAAGTGAGTACTTAATATTTCCTCGTATGATACTGATAAGCATGTCATGTGCATTGATATATCACCTCTTTTGATATCAATGCACTGACACTTTAGATAACTGAAGTTTTCATAACAATTGATGTCAATGTCAGTGTATTAGATTAACAAGTAATTAATTATGGATGTACAGTATGTTACTCTAAATGTTAAAAATGAAGTCGTAAAAATCAAAACTCACAAGGAAACCTGCAAACAATACTTTGCAAATAATAAAATATTGAAAGAATTAGATAAATTGAAAGATAAATGTAGTAATAATTTTGATAGTATTCAAAAACAATATGACAACATGGTGTTCAGCCTGGAAGAGGCAGGACTTGACTTTGTACGGGAAATCCCTAAATTCCAAAACATCAAAACGGGATTGTACAACGAAAGAAATAAAGTAATAAGAGCACCAAGATTGAGAAGCAAATCTTCGATTGAAGCCGTAGTACCCGATAAATTCAAAATGTTCTTGTTGGCAGAATACATATAGTGATGACGACAAGAAGATTCTACTATTTTGCAATCAACGTGCTGCATCAATCGTAAAGTACAAGCATATTTTATGTGACGGTACTTTTACTTCATGCCCGACTGAATTTCATCAGTTATATACAATTCATGGCGCCGACGAAACTACATCGGCTGTTGTACCTTTAATTTTTTGTTTACTACCAGACAAGACACAGCAAACTTACGACGTACTATTTTATATGATAAATTCCCGATTCAAGCAGTGGCTACCAGAAACAATTACTGTTGACTTCGAGTTGGCTCCAATGAAAGCTGTTCGAAAAGTCTTCCCCAACATTGATGTTAAGGGATGTTATTATCATTTGAATAGGTGTTTATTTAGAAAAGCGAAATCGTTAAGATTAACCACAAGGGTAAAAAAAAGGCAGGTGTGCTGGCCTTGCACGTTTACCCAAAGCCTATATTCGAAAGGGGTATGAATATGTTTAGTCAAAGAGTCCGTCTGGAGAAGAGATAACAAAATTTAACAAATATTTCAATAACCAATGGATGGCAAAGACTGACTTCGAAAAAATTTGCTGTTGTTCATCATCTTAAATACGTACTACCAATAATGTAGAAGGTTGGCACAGTCGCCTTAATCGATATATTGGACGTAAAAGACCGGCTTTGACTCAACTCTTAGATATTTTAAGAAAAGAAACCACTGTAATGGATTTATATATACAAGAGAAAATCGAAACTAAGCCGAGAGTTCAAAGAAATTGATGAAGAAATAAATGACGCCATATCTCAGCTAAATGAAAACGAAATTAGTGTTGGACATTGTATCGAAATCATTTCGCCATTTTATTCCAATAGGTTGTAGGTAATAAACGATTCACAGTTGAACTATTTCCTTTTTTTCTTGTATGTTTTCAATAAAGCGAGGGTTTTACAATAAGCGTAGGTACAGAATGCGATCTTCACAGTTTTGCCGAGTTGGTTTCATAGGCAGAATGTTTATTCCTTACTGGATACTGGTTACCAAACATGATGAAGGGTATCAGAAAAGTAATATATCCTATCACTTGGATACTAGTATCCTACGACGATCATTTTTTCTTCGTATGATACTGGTTACCAAACTCTGGTATCATACGCGGCCGAAGGGTTACTTTAACATGTTTTCTTTTTAATTTTTGTATGTTAATACACACATAGTAGAAATATAGCTATATTTCTACCAGTCGTACTTCAAAAGAAAGTAGTAACACGGACAAAAACGTCTGCCCGTATTACAACTGCAATGACCAGTAGTAGTACGGGTAAAAAAGATCCCCATGTTACTACTGGTAGTAGGTAAGCTTGGTAGTAACACGGGTAGAAAACGCTACCTACTACTTACTCTTAACTCAGTGTTATAGTTTAGCGCTCGCAGCGTAGCTCGGCTAGCCGCGTCGTGCATGGCTGAGTAGCGTGATCGACTAAGTACATCACATCGCTCAGTAATGGACAACGCAGTCTATCCTCAGATGGGTGTAGTGACCGCAAGCAGATAGCGAAACGTATGTATGCGGCGACTGCTTACTGTGAGCTCCCGTCGATAGTCTGAACGTGGCCTTCGGCTCAATTCTCGAATTGCTTCAAACGGAGTTCGCTCGAACGATATCATAACAATTTATTTGACAAAAACAATCAGGAAAAATCAATTCCAGAGACAATAATTAAACACACACACCCACTTGATTTATTGTTTTCTAATCACCTAATAATAGCGTGCTAAAAATATTAATACATTCTTAAGTGTAGATAATTTAGAACGTGTAGACCTTTCCGGGTGGTTTGGTCTGAATGTCAAAATCTACAGTGTGCCTAGCACAACTGTGGCGTAAAAATGGCTTGTTTCATCTAGTCATACACTTAGTTCTACATGTATGACTACTAAGAAAAAAATTCTGCCTAGTTCTATATCTGTGTATGACTACTTGGAATGCGTGAAATTTTATTTTTTTGTTCCGTCTGGTCATACATCTATCTACACGTTAGATTAAAATTAATGTTTATTTTATTAACAAAACAAAACAAAACAAAATATTAATCCTTAAAAATAACTACCGTCTAATTTTTTTTACATCTGTGAGTGCCTAATTACCACCTAACGCAACATTTGTAAGAATGTGCCTGTAGATATTTCTTCATGTACAATATTAACATCATTTGCATCTCATTTTTACTTTTGCTCAGAAGAAATGCGAAAAATTTTGCCTAATGCAAAATAATTATTCGGTGATGGTACATTTAAAGCTTGTCCTCCTTGATTTTAAACAGATATACACAATTCACGCGGAATCCTCAAGCAACACGTAGAAAATAAACGTCATACCAGTAATATATGCCCTTATGTCTGATGCTCTCAAGTCAAATCTCAAATCCCTTCTGCCAACCTCGGGGCACTTCTCGACAATGGCAGCTTCCGTGTTGCCGTCGGTCTCCGGTTGGGAGCTGCTGTTGTCGAACGCCATCAGTGTCCGTGCGTCTCGCCACGGCTCCTTGAACGACATCATCAAGCGAGCGCTTGCCACCATCAACATCACGACTATTTTAGAACCAGTAGGGATAGTCCGGGATGATGGCAAGCGCCCTGACGGCCTAACTTTGATCCCCTGGGAGCGGGGAAGGGCTCTCGTATGGGACGCTACATGCGTCGATACTTTAGCCCCTTCTCACCTCAGCGGGACAAAGCAGAGGGCCGGAGCCGCGGCGGATGCCGCAGAAGACGCCAAGCGGCGCAAATATGCGTCGCTTTCGAATGAGTACATATTTCTTCCGCTTGGCGTCGAAACTTTTGGTCCATGGGGTCCTAGTACAAAAAAAATTGTCAAGCAAATCACACCTCGCTTAGTTGACGCCGCTGGTGATAAGAGGGCTGGCTCATTCCTCGCGCAAGGAATTTCACTGGCAATTCAGCGCGGGAATGCAGCCAGCGTTCTTGGTACTTTGCCACACGGGCAAAAACTACTTTTTGATTTTTAGTTTTTGTAAATTTCTTAGTTCTATTTAGTTTAGTTTATTATTTTAAGATTAAGATGTAAATATATTTTATGTATTCCGATTAAAAACAATCTCAAGTTCCAAACTGGCTACCCACTGACTTTAAAATCGACTTTGAGGAAGCGACCAGACAAGCACTTCTAAAGGTATTTCCAAACATTAAAGTACATGGATGTTTTTATCATTTCATCAACAGCGAGCGTAGCTAGGTAACATAGAAAATCGAAACAACAGGTCTATGAAAAAAAGAAATTCGGTGCGTATTTGGTCAGAGACACCGGACGACCAATAATGTTGATTGGCATTTAAATCTGAATAATAATTGCAAAACAAGGAATATGAACGTCATAAAGATTACTTGCGTTTCAAGAGGAAGCGGTATGGCATTATCTGAATTGGCAGTCCAAGACGTACTAATACAGGGCAGAAGAGAAAATCGATGCAACAGCATTTCCAACGATGAAGTTATTAATGGGGTGCAAATGATGTTACATAAGTTGTCAGTGGGGCTAGCACAACTTTGACGTAAAAATACGTACCGAGTTTTCGATAGAAAAGTGTACGCCATTTACGACTGTCAAGTGTGCTCCTGACGGGTGTAAATGGCGTACACTTTTCTATCGAATACTCGCTACGTATTTTTACGTCAAAGTTGTGCTAGGCCCACAGGTCTAGGGACTGCTTTTTATACAGACTTTTTGGAGTCAAAGCATCCAGACAATCTGAAAGCATTAGCTAACTCGTCGTGGTTTCCATCTTCATTTCCTCCACCTCCTCAATGCTCAATGCTATTGTCACAGAAAACTCCCCCTGTACCGGTCTCAGTTCACCTATGGAAGGTTGATGTTGCCTCTGAGAAGATTTTCGGATATGCCTACTGGAAAGAGACCGTTCAGGTGGAATGCCAATCTTACTTTTTTGGTTCAACGGTTCTACAGGAAAAAAGCACCAGACTCTCCAGATGGGATGCACCGTTATCCAAATTAAATACCACACTTATGGATATGCAGCCACTAGGAGGGACCACATTGTTGAGAGAGCTTAATGAGGCAAACCAGTGTGCATGGATGAAGACAATATATCATGAGCACAACCGATTGGTAGCCTCAAAAATTCAAGTATTTTTTGGATTTGATGGGTCTATCCTCCAACCTGCAGGCAACTGGATCAAAACGGATAATCTAACCTACACGGACGGCTTTAAAACCATTCAACTTGCTGAGGACTCCTCCTTTGACCATTGTCCCTTAAAGATCTTTAGAACTAGCCCAGGTTTCATCACTCCTGAGCCCGATGATCCTCACATTATAACTGTTCCGGCACTTAACCTTCTTCTTACTGTGGAAGCAAAATGGAATGATATAGCTTGCTATGTTGTTGATAAAATGATTCCCGTTTTTAAGACTATGGGCGGCTATTTCATTTCTCTATCTACCCCTTATGGAGCCATTATCAAGAATCAGAAAGATCTTGAAGATCGCAAGGAAACTGATGGTCCCTTTATTGATCATTTGACGGATCATAGAATTGTCAAGAGAAGCATTCCATTTAATATGGAATCTATACTCCGAGCTTTGTCTAGGGGTTCACAAGCTCCGCGCCCTAAAAGGAACATTATAAGACCTCCCAATAAGGTATATAATTGGAACGCCATTTTTGACGCCTCAATGAGACAATCCTTTGATTATGGCCAATACAGATATGCAATGGACTCCATTGTACATCAGGGAGAATCTGCACTAAGGGCACTTCAAACAACAGTTTGTAGGCATAGGCAACTTCAGTGGAGTCATATATCACCTCCTGACCTAGCTGATAAGATAGCAATCTACCACACTCAAAACCCCTTTGCATACGGTATATTTAGCAAGGAAACGTTCATGATCGTGGAACCTGTAGTTTTCTCGAAGACCTTTCATCTAACCTCACCTTTGGAGACTAGATTTGGTATGTTTAAAGTAGTTATAAACTCAACCAATTTGGAAAGATGGATTGAACCAGTTTCAGGACGTTTATTTAGGGATCCTATTCCAACCCATTACTCCCTAACTGCCGATTGGATCCCAACATGGGGGGGTGATCTGTTTTACCCCAAGGAAGGAAAGTACCTGAGAACAGAGAAGGCTCAAAAGAAGGCAACATTCTCAGCTTTAGCATCGGCTATTCGAGAAACGGCCATTTATCACCAAGAAGAGGCTCCTACAGTCCTGTGGGACAATCTTGTTATAAGCCAGCTTTCAAGCTCACCAAAATGGACAGCTCCAGACTGGTGGACTGTGATAATAGGATATGGGTCTCATATCATATATGGGATTCTTGCTGCCTGGTTAGTGACCTTTCTTCTTCCCTGTTTTGCGAGACTCTGTTCATCAACGTCATCCTCAAGTCCTGAACAGACAAGTTATTTTAGAGTTAGATAAGGCAACCAGATAAGAAATTATACATAATAAATAGAGAAATATCTACAGGCACATTCTTAAGAAAGTATACATAATAAATAGAGAAATATATACAGGCACATTCTTACAAATGTTGCGTTAGGTGGTAATTAGGCACTCACAGATGTCAAAAAAATTAGACGGTAGTAATTTTTAAGGATTAATATTTTGTTTTGTTTTGTTAATAAAATAAACATTAATTTTAATCTAACGTGTAGATAGATGTATGACTAGATGGAACAAAAAAATAAAATTTCACGCATTCCAAGTAGTCATACACAGATGCAGAACTAGGCGGATTTTTTTTCTTAGTAGTCATACATGTAGAACTAAGTGTATGACTAGATGAAACAAGCCATAAAAATACGTAGCGTGTATTCGATAGAAAAGTTTACGCTATTTACGCCCGTCAGGGGCGAGTCTGACGAACGTGAATGGCGTACACTTTTCTATCGAATACTCGCTACGTAATTGTACGTCAAAGTTGTGCTAGGCACACTGATCTACATAAAGTACGTACTTCAAAAAGAACTTTTCCCAAAATGACTGGTCTTCATTTTAATTAAACAGATAATTCGCACATCTAGATAAAGGGTAGCACAACTCAAAATAATCCAAATTGGAGTTATTGCGATTATCGGAATCTACGTCAAAAACTCTATGAACTCCAAAGACACCTGTGCAAAAATCTCCATTAATAAAATATAGATGGCGCTATAAGTCAGTCTTGCTGAGTTACTCCAGGCACACTCTCCACCAACAAGAGTGACACATCACCAGTTACGACTTGTCAGCCGTGCGGGAAGATGCTATCAATACGCACAAAGGCTGGATTATTTCGACTTAGTTTTGTATTCCTGATTAGCCGCAGTATAAAACATAAATTATTTTGAGTTACTTTGGTATACGTGATTGGACCCGTCTTGTTTCTCGAGCGTTCTTCAAACAATTTCTACTTACACTGCTATTGTTTACAAAAGTGAGTATTTTTTATGGAACTAACTAAAAATAGTTCAGTATTGGTGAAAATTTTTGACGTAGTTTGAGTTGGTTGGGTATTGCTGGTTTAATTTAAATTCGCCGTTATTTTAAGAACGGTAAATGCTATTGTTTAATTTGATAAAGAAATATTTAGAGTTGCGTTTCTATTTTTCTTAAATGATTTTATCTTTCTTATTTTTCAATAAAATAACTCCATTTATAAACATTTTTTGAGTTAATATAGTATTTGTGAATTTTGATAACTTCGTATTTTTTTCCTACAGATAATGAAAGGTCGTGGCCTTTTATTACTTCTAGAGATGGCGATGGAGGCTAACTCAAATGAGCCTGTGAGCAGTTATATGGAGATGAAGCTTCAAGAGACTCAACGCCTTCGACGAGCACCGAGGTGACGAAAGAAATCTGGGTAAATGACACCATGGACTTACAAAAGAACTCAACAACGTTAGCATTACTCCCTGTCAGCACCCAGGTAAAACCATCGTACCGCATTTCGCCGGATAAAAGCGACAGTAGCGATTTCGACGATTCGGATGCGGATCCGCTCTTCAACCCATCTTCTAAAGCGAAAACTCAACGTCCACCTCTCGTAGTTCCAAGAAAAAGCTCTCTTTCTTCCAGTACTACCTCATGCAGTTCCAGCTCCTCATCTAGTCATTCCAGCAGCTCTTCAAGAAGCAGTAATACAGAAATAGGTAGTAACTCTGTGCCATCAGCCATGCCGGATTCTGCTTATCTTTTGGACGAGATTCCGCCTGCTGAAGCTTCCACCTCTCAGCCGAGCATAGACCAGTCTGTTGGTCCTGAAAGCTGTCAAAGGGGTAGGAATAGGACAAGAAACCCTGCTGGTTGGGCTTTAAATGTGAAGAAATTGCGGCGAAATACTGGAAAATCCTATGTTCAACTAATAAGAGTGTTCCTGAAAGAGCGGTCAAGCTTCCATGCCATGACAAGTGCAAATTAAAATGCAAAACAAAAATAAGCGAAATATCACGCAAATGGAATGGATCAATTTATGGATCTCAAATTAGAATTATTAGTGACTATTAGTGACTCCTTCTATTTTCGGAGACATTCCTTAAACAAGTGTTATGTTTTTGATTATCTTTAATTGTTTGTTATCTAAATACTTAATAAAGATATATTTCAACTGAAAGACTGTTTCAATTCATTAATATTATACAAAATATACAAAACATTATTTAAATACACCACTCTTTCCGTAAAGATCTTTAAAAAAAATTGAAATTAATAGTGATTAATTCAAAATATATCACAAATAAGAACTCAATTTGAATTGATAAAATTATCTAAC
The DNA here is from genome assembly GCA_949125135.1 of Alcis repandata. Lineage (NCBI taxonomy): Eukaryota > Metazoa > Arthropoda > Insecta > Lepidoptera > Geometridae > Alcis > Alcis repandata. The sequence goes on from OX421221.1 coordinate 19,942,201, forward strand.
AATGATTTAGTCACGATTACTAACATAACACGAAAAATATGAATTGACAAGTGATACGTGTATTTAAGTAAGTAATTAAGCAGATAAATGTCTTAGTAAAATAATTTATACAATATTATGTAACAATATTTTGATTTGGTCAAATAGAAAACGAATTAAACGTTTTTTGCTGTTCCTGAAAAAACAGGTATTTTGAGTTGTGCTACTCTTTATCTAGATGTGCGATATACATACTCATTAGCTTTCCTTTCCTGAAAAAACTACTGTAATAAGAAAAAGTAAGCACGCGTGTCGGTCACATTTTAACCAAAACCAAGTGGATATATTTGTTGATTAGGCGATATCTACAAATATATGACACCAGTAAAAAAGGTTTTTGAACTATCTTTCTGATTTACAAGGTTCAGGGCAATCAATAATGCCATCGTTTGAGGGAAAAAAAATCCCTTTATAGAAAAAGGCATGCAATTTTAAATCAAAATATTACTGAATTCAATCGGTTGGTGATATTTTATTTGACAAGAGCTATAAAAAACAGTTCAATGAGTTGCAATCCGGTGATCTAACTGAAATCCAATTTTTTTTTAATTCCCTACTTTAAAAAAGCGTTCAAAAACTAGCATCACATTAGTTTAAAGATAATGTATGATTTATGTTTTTGTTTCGTTTGTTTATTATCTACAGAATGCGATTTTATTTTAATATTTTAAAAATAATGAGAGTGACTGTAGGTACATATATTTGACAGTTTCATTTCCGATATTTAATAATGAAGACCTATAGAAAATCAGTCATTTTGGGAAAAGTTCTTTTTGAAGTACGTACTTTATGTAGATCAGTACATTTTGACATTCAGACCAAACCACCCGGAAAGGTGTGAGCATAAGACTAGTTGGGCATGTGGGTTGCGTGCGGAAGATTGACATTAGACATATTAGAGACGGTGTAGGTGATCGGCTGCGCTTGGGCGGCGAGGGCGGCCAGGTCGGGCGGCGGCGGCGCGAAGTGGCCGTGCGCTCGCCGGTGGTTCTGCAGAGCCGTGCCCTGCAATGTACTCTCATGTACCACTCCAATACTTCAAATAAGAACCATGCGCACTTTGCAGCGCATACATGCTGTTTCATACATTGTAATTGACACAATTTCCTAACCACAACTTTTACTCAGGTCATGATGCGAGTTTCAAGTTTTATAGAAAAATGAATCACTGTTCGTTTGTCTTGCTAAAACTCGAGAACGGCTGGACCGATTTATATTAATTTTTTTGTTTTGTTCGCTCTAATACAGAGAAGGTTTAAAAGTAAAAAAAACAGCGGGAAAACCCGCCGGGTGCAGCTAGTGTAAAATAAAATAACTAATTTCTTGGTACTTGGTTTCTTGGTGTTTACTGTACTGATGTCTTTGCTCCGAGTTTGTTCTGTGCTATAATATTCCAGTAGTACCTTTGAGTAAACAGACACACAATTCGAGATAAAACGATCAGTTTGCTATGTCGAATGATTTTTACTCAAAAATTTGTAAAAAAAATTGCTTAAAAAATGAAATGAGCAATTATTTTACAAATTTTTATAGCGGTGTTTTACAGAAAACAACGTAAAATATGAACTTTGGTGCATTGCGGCACTGCCATTTGACAGTAATCTCCAAAAAAAAAAGAAAAGACACAAACTGTAGGCGAATCGTTAACTTAGTAGGCAGAACGCCCTCTGGACCAACGTGGCGCAAGTTGCCGTGAAAAACTTACTCGCAATAACTTACCCGCGACTGCCCAGTGGGCGATGTGCCATAAATCAAAACAACCCAACTTTGAAATACAACGAAAAATGCGACACAGAAATATTAAGTTTCATTTCATTAAGTCTTCACATCGCTTTACGATTGATGCCTATACCACTCTATTTACAAAAAAAATCGTACCTCAAAAGAGGTAGACGATTCAAAGAATACGACTTAAACCCTAACCAGACCTGTGACTTGAACCAAATATCAGAAGAACCAAATACCAAAACCACTGATAAACCCACTAAAACATCATTATTTAGTGTACATGACAAAAGAAGCTATAAATGGCAACAACCCATCGCATTTTACTTTTGCTTGGGTGCTACTTCTGCACAAACTCAAATAAATATATCACACAAGAAAATAAAGCACCCAAGCGTTATATTATATTTATTTGAGTAGACAGGATTTTTGTCAAACTGCCAATTGTTTTTTTAGATGTCAACCAGACGTATGTTTTTAAATTTCCTGCGTATTATTTAAAAAGATACCTTCAGTTAAAAAGTTTCTTCATCAAAAAGGTTGAATATATTGAAAATGAACCACCAGACCGAACCTTTGATATTTGTATTAACACAAGACCTCGCGTTCGGTTTGGGATCGACAACAGCTAAAAATTCCACTTGCAAACGATTTTGTAATTTTTAGCTGTTATTTTGCCACCGATTCCAAAACGAACGCGAGAATAGCAAAGCACTACAAAAACAAACTAATAATTTAGAAGTACCTATTCATTATCTAAGATGAAATAGAAGTCAGATTGTGGAATAAAAAAATGTGCCCGGTTGTGCCCTGGCGGTGCACAACCGGGCACTGGCGGTATAAATCCTCGAGTTCTCTTAGTTAGAATTTCGAGAAAATCGTAAAAATTTTATATTGTGAAGTTTTTTTGAGCAGTAATCTCAGAGCAAAGACAACAGCTACAGCGAAACTCGGTCGTACTTGAAAATTATAGTAGAACGTCCGTGGTAGGCTCCGTATTTTGTAGTATTCCGTCATAAGCACAAAAAGCCAATCCCACGGTGCTCTTTACTAATTACAATACTTATTTTATTTTATTTTTATTAAAATACTATCTTTATTTTAATAACTTAAACAGCTGAAAAAAATTGGAAGATTGAATTTGAGGTGTATTATTTTATAAGTGTAATAATACCTGGCAAAAATGGCGTATGAGAGTTTACCTTTATTTCAACGTAGGGCGTTGAGAAAAAGTATTATGTATACTCATTTCACATGACTGGCCAAACCTTGAGAAGTTCTTGAAAATCTAAATCTAAAATCTTCATCTGTAATATATATTACACTTAACTTTATGTACTTTGATTTATTAATTTTGGCTTTGTACTGTGACCAATTAATAAAAACAGACATACGGACAAACGAACAGTAAATAACCCATATAGGATTATTGTGTCAATTACATAATTTTACATAATGATTTTTTGGGTTTACACCCAAAAAAATTCTAATCCTAAATTCTAATTCTGTGGCTCAGACAAGAAAGGTTTCAGTCGATTTTCTCCGTTGATTTAAACTGAACGGTTGTACCCGCGTTTTAAAATACACCAACAGCGTTTGATTCCTCTAATTACACCGTGGTTATTGGCGGCTCGTATTTACCTGGATGAACCTTTCGCCACACACTTCGCACACGTACGGCTTGTCGCCAGTGTGCCGGCGGATGTGTAGAGTGAGATCGTTGCTCTGGGAGAACGCTTTCTCACAGTACGTGCACTTGTATGGCCTCTGGCCGGTGTGCACGCGCATGTGACGCGACAGCTTGTTGCTTCGCGAGAATGCTGGAACATAATCACCACTCATAAGCCCGTTATACTAAGCTTTATATAGATTACTGCCTAAGATCTGTTAGTCAAAAAGTTATAGTCATAGATATAGTCAAATTCAAAGCCATAGCCAAAGTAGTACACAAAGTCATAGTCATTTATTAATATCTATAATTTAATAAAACCAACTTCCAAAAAAGGAGACAGTTCTCAATTCGACTGTTTGTTGCATTTTTTATTGAAATTAGCACCAAATAAAACGAATTACACAAATGATTGTCACACCCACACTCAGTCAGCCAATGAGCCAATGAGTCTTAAAAATATTATTTTAAACAATTGTAATATAATCTACTAATAAATGATGTTTACCTTTGCCACAAATGCGGCAGACGCAAGGTTTTTCGCCAGTATGCGACCGTCGGTGTACCAAGAGGTCCGACGACCTCGGAAAACCTGAAAAGAAAAGCAAAACTATTCACTAGACTGCTTCAAAAGAACCGTACACACATTACACAACACACAAGACACACACGTACTAACAACCTCAAGTTTTTTAAGTTGTCAGTAGGGTTGTACTCTACAACTTTTTGATTTATGAACAGTTAAAAAAATTAAGAGCACATGCGCATAACTTTTGTGCATTTGCTTCTATTAGTGACAAAACATACTGATATTACCTTTTATCCTCGAAAATGCGGGTGAAACTGCGGGGCGCAGCTAGTACAATATAAAGTAGCATAGAGTTAACAGCCTTGGGTTACCTTTGGTGCAGAATACCATACCACCAGAGTAATATAGAGTTTCCGAGAGTTACCTTTGGTGCAGAAATCGCACTTGTAAGGCTTCTCGCCGGTGTGGCGGCGCATGTGCACGATCAGGTTGGACGAGTTGGAGAACCCGCGGCCGCAGTACAGGCACAGGCAGTTGTTAGCCGGAGGCTTCACGCGGCCCGCGTCGTGGATCTTCTTGTGGGTCCTGGAACGAACGTGCCGAATTACACCTGGACAAATGTTTTTAGTTTTTTATGCTTTTTTAGGGGTCTGTACACAAAGGGCAGAACGGACCGTATTACTCAGACTCCGCTTTTTAACTTGAACTTATGACTTCTGTTAATAAAATAAATAAAATAAAACATACGTTTCACACTCATGGCTAGGACTAATCTTGAAAATCCTGAACTAAAAAAAATCAAAGAGCTTAATTATATTTAGTAGTTGCGCCCCGCAGCAGCAACCGCATTTTCTGGAATAAAAAATCTATATTTTATCTAATCCTTGGTATAACCTTCATACGAAAACCATCCAAATGTGTTCAACCGTTTTTGCGTGATTGAGCAACAACTCACAAACATCCGAACTTTGACATTTATAATAATATAAGCTTTTTATGTAGCTTAATAGTCTCATCTTTTTAAAGTTCATTTTTATAGTATATCTGGACTAGTAATGAAACTGTGTTACAGTTATCCTCGAGCTACGGTAACCACAAACAAAATATGTTTTCGAGGTACCCAATTATCCATACAGCATGTAAACCACAAACAAATGTTCCTAGGTTTTCTACTAACCAAGCTGCCCACTAACAAAAGTTTTGGGTTACCCACACATCATGTTAACAGAATACTCCTGGTTTGGTATAGGCCACGTCTCATTAACGTTAGCGCTGCATCTTCAATCCGATTTTTTAATACTAACCGTAAGTTATCACTGCGATTAAACTTCCTGTGGCAGATATCGCATTCATACAGCTTCTGGTTTGGCATGTGAAGTTTAGCGTGTTTCGAAAGAGCGTCTTTCCTGTAAGAGTTTAAATCGGCTTTTTAATAATGTTTGCAATAAAAATAATTGATTTGGGTATTACAGAAGAAAACCGAGCAAAACTAGTACCAGTATGTAAACTATAAAACTCTTCCCAAAAAAACAAATTACCTAAGAGTAATTACATCAAATAAATCAAAAAAAAATAATTAAAAAGTGCCAGTATAGTGTGTAGAACATTGAGTCTTCCTCTATTTAAAATCCATCATTTCACTTACCGAAGGAACATCTTGTGGCACGTGTCGCACTCGAACTGAACATTTTCGTTGGCCTTTTGCTTTCGGTTCAAGAATGCCACAGAGACGCTCTCCCCCTGATGGTACCTCAGTATGTGCTTGTTGAGGGATATCTCGTATGCAAACTTGAGGCCGCAAGTAGTACATTTGTGCATTCTCTCTATTTGCTTGCACACTGATCTGTGACGCGCAGCTGTTTTTATTGAGGCGAACAACTGAAATGAAATTAGGTAAAGTAAGGAGCAGAAGTGAATAGCATTGCCAAGTTTTAGAGCAAGGGGTAGTGAGATTCATGAAATCTTCTAATGGTTCTAAGGTTGCCTCGAAGAGATCGCTCTTAGCGATAAGGCCGCCAGTTGTCGCACTAGTTTTTAGGTGTTATAATCCTTCTGTTTGTAATTTATGGTGTGAACAATAAAGAGTTTATCTATCTAATGGAGAAGTTGCATCTGCCCTGTCTATGTGATGAATTATTTGTAAAGCCAAAAAGGTGCACGTATCAATATTATGCTCTTTGGGCTACCAAATGTAGAGAGACTACTAAGGCCCTGCGGTTTCTCCCACAATTATCTGATTTTTCCGCTTTTTGCAATCTGTTTTTTCCAATGAAGATTTTGGGTTTTCGGTTCAGTCGTTTAACAACCCAAGTTCGTGGTCCCGGAGAGAAAAGCTAAGATTTCAAGTACAGTAGTACAACAGCGGGCTACCGTGCATGTGTTGCGTCAGTTTATATTATATACCGGCAGTAGAGGCATTTTAGATTTAGGCATATTTAGAAGTGGTTCATATAATACCTTGTATTACAAAACGCAGACCAGCGTATAAGCTGTTCTACTACTGACACGAGCTCGGTTCGAGGAAGCTCAGGTCGATTACCTTTGTGCAATGATTGCATCTAAGAGAAAGCTCTGGGTGGTCGGTGTCGTGGTGGTTGATGAGCTCGGCTTCCGAGAGATAGACGCCAGTGCACACTGAGCACGCTTGGACCATTGTCATAGCCTAAAACCAGTAAAAAGTTTTAAACAACTGTAACCCGACTACTGAAAAGAAGATACATTTTACCGTATTTACATTTAGGCACACAAGAAGGTGGGAGGTGCCAATTATCAAGAGTTATTATTATTGAGCGGTTCCATTTCCATATTCTGTGAGTATGTAGGTTGTACACAATCGGGCGAGAGGAATAAAACTATAACTTTAAACACACGTAGATTATAATCATGTTACAAACACTCCGCCGAATATGTTCGCGATGGATACATCGCGTACGCGTACACGCTGCAATAGGATTCTACGACAGTATGACCGCTACCAATGTAATTCAACTTCAACTCTTGTTTGTGCCTCTCGTGAAGATTCTAGATGGAATTGGAAACATTGTAATCCGTTTTGGCATTTTTCCCGCGCATTATCCTCGTTAAGAATTTTATTTAAGAAGCGAAAGACATATGTCAGGATCGTAGCAAGTGGAGGGATGTAGTCTCTGCCTACCCCAATGGGAAAGAGGCGTGATAATATGTATGTATGTATGTATTATCCTCGTTAGAGATGGTCGTAGCGAATCGTATATAGTTTCCATATTTCGATATTTATGAAAAATCGAATTTCGGATTTCAAAGATGAAATATCTGGTTAGCTATGAAATCGTCGATACTGGCCAATCGTAAATGGTTGTCAGAACGAACTAGATTTAGCTGGTATTGGCTAAATCTAGTTCGTTCTTCGCGCATCGTTTCGCGGCCGATGCGATGCACTCGAATTGTAGCCGAATTCATCAGAAATATTCCGAATGCAATCGTGCAATGCATTCGTGCTTTTTCTTTCATGTGCTAATATCCTAGTGACTAGGATATTAGTGATGGGAAAGCACGATTATACACTGATACACTAGGACCTAGTGTATCATTGGTTCAGTGGTAAGCGTCAGCTGTCACTTACGTTTTTTTCAGTTCGAAATAAAAATTGGCTCTGAACGGCGACACATTTATTACTCACGACGGAACGGGGAAGGTACTCGTATATGCGTTAGGATAAGAGGTAGTTTGTTTGTGTGTTTGGGGTTGGTGTGTGTGTGCACTCGAATGTTACCATTTACCACGCCATTTATTTTTTTACCATTTAGATTAATTGATTTTTAACATTGAGACTGGGCTTTTAAACTTTCATTTGAAAAATGATAGAACTGGACAATACTGGACATACCATTGAAGTGTTCTTTAAGTCTATAATTTTTGGAAGGTTAGGTGGTCGGCGCCGGCAAAATGGCGGCGCCTCCGATGAGTATTCACATACTCAAGTTAGAACTCTACTTAACATCCAGTGTCGACGGTAAGGGTGTTTTATTGCTAACGCTTTGAAAAATCTGAGTTCAAAGCGAAATCATTATCATCAATAATGGTCTAATCGACGTGGTTTAAATATACTAAAAATTAAACCCAAACATTACTAAGGCTACTCAAGTATCCTTAAATATAAAATATAAAGGGATAATTTGGTATACACAGATGTGCAAGTGGGTAAACACAATAAAAATAATAAGTACGAACCAGGTCTCCGGCGGGATGAAACAGCTGCTGCAACTGCATTTCAGCAGCAAAAGTATGCTTCCCCGTACTTTCTCCTGTATTAGACGAGTCCTGTATAAACAAAAATCATGTCATTTTATGAAAGCATAAGAATTTCATTAGTATTAATTAACAACACAAAGATAAACATCTCACATCCACCGAAAACTCAGATATCCACCAAGTACAGATATCTGCCAACATGCACTTTACTCTTCTTCCTACAAGTAGTTTTCATTTTGAATAGCCTGGATAAATATTATTTGCAGATTATCACGGCATCTACCTCTAGTTTAGACCGGTCACTTGCAGGTTGGTAAGTATTAGGTAAAGACTTTTAGTATGCGTGCGACATGCCGGTTGGTGGCTGCTCCATTATACAACTCCCTCGCACACGGGCTGGTAGGTTGGTAGGGCGCAACTTGCTCTCTGCATGTGGACACGCGACATCAACATCCAGTAGTGGCTCATTAGCAGGATGTAAATGTAGATTTGCTAGATGTAAGACTTATCATATGCCTACTACACCAAAACCTCACCGACTGGTAACCAACCGGTCTTACAGTGCAAATAAACGATCCGTGGCTTGAGTAGTTTAAATGCACCATTACTTTATGAAACTTAATGCAATGATATTGTCTGTCAAAAATGAAAAGAGCTCGTTGAAATCAAACTAGAAAGCTAATAAATCCTAGGTTAAGTCCCAGTTAATTTATGTTTTATAAATGTTAATGTACTTACCGTATCAGTGGCAGTCGAGCTCTTGCTTTGGCATGGGTGGAAATTAAAATGTCTCTTTTTCAAATACATTTTCTTGCATAAGATGCAGCATAATACTTTTGTGCCTGAAAAAAAAACATGATGTACAGATGACTCAGCTAAATTATATAGTATCTATAGTTTTCCAGAGAACCATAGTGATATTTTAAGGGCATATCATTCTGCTATCAACAGTTTCTTCAGTTATAGACTCATTCATGTTAAAACAAATAATAATATTCACTCTCATAAATAATTATTACTTTTATGTTGGAACATGTGATCACTAAGTTCTTCTCCGGTTGTAGCCTGTTTCTTACAAAAAGAACACTGATAAGTCTTCTTCTGCAATGACGAAATTAGTAGACCGTTTTCTGATAGTTTGTTTAATATTGTCTGAAACAATAGATTGGATTAGATGTCATATATCATTATTGTCAGTGTTGACAATATTCCACATTCTTGTTTACTAGTTCCTTGAACAAATTTTAACAGAAAAGGTTCAGTTGGGCAGTTAAAAAAAGTAACAGGCACAGATACAAAGACAAGAGTAGCTTTCTCAATATATTATGCTGCGGCTCTTGGTTTTTGTTAGAATTCTTTTGTTTACTTATTTAGAATTCATTAGATTACGAACTTATTACAAAGACTCTGAATTAACCCAGGGTATAAACAAGAGTACAAATTTTCGTCCAAGTCCATTGAGCGATTTCAGCGTGGAAGGCACAAAGAAACCCACTCACAAACTTTTGCATTAGTGTGTTATATTAGTGTGTTATATTAGTGTGATTATAGTGTAAGTAGTATGCTCAGTATAATAGTGTAGAAATAAATCCAGTTTAGAAATTTATAAAAACATTAATTTATTAATTACCGTTGTCATAAGTTTTTTAGGCCGGCCCCTCTTTTTGGGACCCATCAATTCAGCATGGAACTCCCACATGTGTTTAGACAGAGTCTGGTCGCCGTCATAGCAGGTGCCGCATATTGGACAGTATGTGCCGTTCACATCCTCGAATTCCACTAAAGCAGATAATTTACTTTGTAAAATATATGTGTAAAAATAGCAACTATCACAAACGGAAATTGCTGAAATATCTCTGTATTCTAAATTAAATTAAAAATACCAAAATTAACTTACTTTTAACACATTTTTTCTTCTTGTGCTCTTGAAATTTAGTAACAGTGTCGAATACTAGACAACACTTTTTACATTCGAAGAGCGGGGCGTTTTCTTCCGAAGTTTCGTGTTTCACAGTAACTTCTGTAAAACAGTTTTTTTATGAGCACACAGCCTGCAGTTAACCGAATTGTGTCGATCTATTCAGGATAAAATATTCGTCTACATGATTCATATCACTATGAACTGTCCAGTCCTTTCGCTGGGCAAGTCTTAACTGGCTCAATTTATTTCAGTAGTTAGCATATTAACGTCAAATACATTGGTCGGCAGCTTGGTCGTTTCTCACAGGTAGGGAGTGCATACTTGAGCGTGGCTATTTCCATATCTAGGCTAAGCCATTATTATTATGTCCATTATTCGCTTTTAAGTATAGTCTAAATGTCACGATCGATATTTTAGCAGCAACTAGGGCAGACAGCAAGCACCACAATGATAAACTTGTCATAAATGTAGAACTTACCAATACTACCAATTTCTTCTGTATTATTGCTAAGCGGAAAGCTATAATCGGGATCAGAGAAGTCATCATTATCATCATACGATAATTGTTCACTTTTTACGTCCACCGGTTTGCTCTGTAAATACACAAACAAAAACATTAAAGTCGCAACAGCAAAATGCATTTATTATTATGCAAAAATTACAACTAAATTCAAACCACAGAGCAGTACTTGCTCTGTATCTGCTTGTTATCCACTCTAAGTAAATCAACTGCAAAGTACCCGTAGCCTCTGACACTGAGATGAAGCGTTTACCAATTGGGACCACACCATTTAAGATACAATAGGTCAAGTAAAAATACAAACCCATATAGCATTACCAAACTTTTTACCAACTTCAAAAAGGACATTATTGGGTAGTAAGGTAAGAAATAATTTGTTCAATATTTACCTCTTTAACAGTAACATCTTCAATCTTTTGCAGAACTTTTGTATCTTTCTTATAGAAGCCTCTAAGTGAAATGTGTGCTTCTTGCGATTTCTTTTTGAAATCATATGCCTTCTCTGCTTTATCTTTACATTCACAACATATTGTTGTAGGCAGCCCATCACCTTTGCGGATCTGTCGGTTTAATATAACAACAAAAGTTTATTTTTTATGTTATGATGAATTTTTAACTTACTGATGCAATGACTGTATTCTCAGCAAATTTGTTCGCTTAAATTTCTAAGATAACAAAACTGAGAATGACTGGAATTACTATGTCGCACAAAACACCACACAGCAAAAATAAAATAAAATTGTAGTAAATATTGTAATAATTTTTTTTAACTCAATGGTTTATAGATGTAAACATCATGGTCCCCAGCTTAATTGCCGAGTACTGGCAATCTTGTTGTGCAATCTGTTGTCCAACTCACAGGTAGACCTTCCCCATATAGTTGTAACAAAATAAAAGGCCCGTTTTGACATTTGTCATTGAGACGTAACTAGTGATGGAACCATAAGACTCGGTACTCTATTCTCACGATAAATAGATTCCAGTTTGTATGAGTATTTACCGATTTAATTATGTATTGTAAAGTACATTGGATTAAGGTTCTGATTAGAAAATTTAACCTAAAACTTTAATATTGTAGGTAGTTTGAAATGATACAATGGTACAAAAGGTCAATTTGTCTTTAATTTAATATTTTTAGTCTCAATAACATTCACTCAATCACAAAAAAATCAAGAAAAACTGAGAGTTAGTAAACCTCTCTATGAATTTATTTGCATCCATTTCTTTGTGATATTCTTTTTTTGTACTTTTAGACTTAAATGCGAGTAAAGCATCATTCACAGAACCTCTCCCGGCTGATCAATTTTTAATTACTATTAAAATCAAATACAAGCTGGTGAAATTCAATATTTTTTTAACTACAACACTAATATTTAAAAAAGAAGACTAAGAATGTAACAGTTTTTGAGAGTTTTGTTATAATTAGAATTTGCATGCTACTATAGAAAGTATGGGCAAAAAGTTACATTCTAGGGTCTTTCTCAAGTGTCAAAACGGGCCGCTTATTTTGTGAAGACTATAAAAAGGGGATTTTTTAATGTCCAACTCCATACGAAACCTCACTTTTTTCTATTATTTTCGCTAGATAACTCATTTGGAACCTAACCTACCCATGTCGGATCTGTCACTCATTTCAAACCGAATCTACTCATGTCGGACTCTGGGTGGGCTCCCGCCAGAAGCTCTTGCGGTCAGCCCTGAGCCATGCTTCGCCACACTCGGCCTTCGCTTCGCTCGGCCTCGCGCCTCCCTTGAGCTTCTGGCTCCCGCATTACTTGTAAACGCTCTAGGGTATGACGCACAAGACTGCGTGGAATCGGGGTGCTCTGTGTCGGATCTGCCATTAACTAGTTTCGAACCTAACCAACTCATGTCGCATCTGTTACCCATTTCGAACCTAACAAAACAGCGTCGATTACGTATTTTTTTACGTTCGGTAAAATATTCTATGAAGTGCGTATTTTTCAACGTTTGTAGTACCTGCGTAAAACGGGACGCCCAGTGAATTGTAGGTTATAAAGTGTCAAAATATAGGTGAATTTTTACATTTTCATTAATTAATTTCTCGAAAAGTATGCGTTCCTGCAACTTACCATTTTGCAGGAAGCTTTCTTATAATAAGACCTATCAGTGAAGGGCAAACCAACCAATTAAAATTGTACAGTTTTCATTTTATCTAGTAGTTAATAGTAGAAAATAGAATTCGTGGAAAATCATAGTTATGTATAGGTAGCTAGACAAGGAATTGTTAATTTGTGAAAGTACCTTTAGTCCAGTAATTGCAGTTACCACGAAATCCAGGGAAACCGGTCCAACAGTAATATCAAAAAGAGAATTCAACTCAACGTCTTTAGATAAGCATGTGCGGCATAGTTTTTCGATCTTTATTTCAACTTTGTCTTGAGTAGCCATTTCTTAGTCGTATCAATACCAGATCAATGAAGCAGGTGGTAGGTATTTTCTCTTCCAATAAATTCGATGGTACTAAAACAAGCCTTTTAACATTTTCTCATAAAAATAACTAAGATTTTAGTTAACGATCAATCACTAAAACAGCCCTAAAATGATAAAACAGGAAACGGCATCATTTTTCTTTTAAAAGTTTGATTGAATTAATCACAACACACACACGAACACAACACAAAACAAAAGGGATGCGGGGATGCAATACAATAATGTATAACGCGAATAATATACATCACAGAAATGCATGGCATGATAATGTGTGTACACACGGTTCAGTTCGATATCTTGAATGTTTTACGCTGTCAGTGTCATGGTTAGCATTCGGTAACTATGTGTAGGTATTCCTTTCATAACTTCATGCATGTAAAGCGTAGTTTTTTAATCACTCTCACGTGTTTTACGTTCACTCACGTTTATATCGCACATACGTTGCTATAACGTCACTTATGCAAATGATGTAATATTCCAGGAGAAGCATTTTAAAATTCAACATCCCATTGTAACGATAGTTCTTCTCGACTAAACAAATAAAATGATAATTATTTAAACTACAACTTTAAACTTCATTTTAAAGTAAAATTTAACATCTCATTAATTACTTTAAAAAAAATATAAACGTTTCAAAATTACAACCCTCCCAGAAGTGACGTTATGGCACTAGAAAACAATTATTAACCGGACAATTATTTCAAAATAAAGAAAATACGACATCGTACATTTCTAAAAAAATATTTATTGTAGCATCAAAAAAGTAAGTACCTATAACAAAATTTCTTAATTCTACGTAGAACTTTACTATTAATCAAACTTTTTAATAACAATCATCTTTTGACTATTAATTAGGTGACGTTTCGTGTTCAATCAATCATTGATCGATGACGTATGGCATATAAAAAAATTAATGAAGCATAATAATCATCTGTATCAAATTCTTTTACTTATCTCCAATACAAATTTAGTAAACACTCTTAAAAAACTTGAACAATTGTTTTGTTTTCAGGTTAATCAGTGGCGTTAAAATGCTGTCTTTGCAATTATCCGTAGAACTTTACTATTAATTAGGCGTTTTAATCACAGTCATTGTACCCGTATGGTATTTAAATCTAATCAAGTACGTAATAATCAACAGTAGTATATCAAATACAAATTCTTTTACTTATGATACCTCTAATTATCATTATGTTCATACTAATTTGGTAAACACTCTTAACTTAGAGTCACTGCCACATTCCCAAGAAAATCAGGGAGTCTTTAGCGTTTTCCCTGCAAGTGTAAATGTGGCTTTGTAGACTATAAGTAAAATAAAAATTAAATGAGATCATTGTAAAAACTTTCATAGTAGTCATCTAGGTTGGCTGGTGCTACTTGCTTCTCGGAATTTGTATGATGAGACAGTGTATTTTTTTGTTCGGAATATGGTATACTTGTAGAGTTGGCTAAATCTTGCACTTCAACCGAGTCTTGATTGCCACTTGAAAGTGCAAGAAGCACAAGGTTTTTGCCGCGTTGGTTCATTTAAGGTCTGAAAGAAACAAAATACTTACATAATGATAACAAATAGACATACAAAAAAAATATGATAACAAAATAAACGATCGACTGGTTTATCAATATTATTATTATTTTAATTACCACAAAATAAATAATTATTTCCTAGATTGCTCTAAGGAATCAATTGATCATGTTGGGCAATTATCATAAAAATATAAAATTAGTATAAGATAAAAACATTAATCCTTACTATAATGGACCAATATTGTCCCAACTGTTAATCTAACGTTAACTTTGTACCATAAAATACAAAGATTGGGGAAACAACGTCACTAATTACACAAGTGTCATTGTTGCTCCAAAAACATAAAAATAAATTGTCACAATTACCTTAGTAACGTTGTAGCTCCAGAAGACTGCTTCTTGAGCGGGGGGCCGCGGCCGGCCGCGCGCAACTGACCTTTGGAACGTTGTTTCTCCTAGTGGCGTCCAGATTCGCGCCAAAACCATAACGACACTAATGCCTTCACGCGGAAAGTATGCGTGCTACACAAGTGACAATAACGCACCAAGTAAAGAGGTAGATTAGGTGTATTTTCTCATACTCAGTTTAGTTTCGATAAAAATAGCATAAGTGACGTTATAGCACCGTATGTGCGATATGTTTTACAACCTAGACATCTATGCTTGCTACGAAAGTTATCTTAATAATTAGTTAATTTGTGCAGAATTTTACTTTAAATTTCTAGTATGGCAAAACTTTCGTGATGCCAAAACAAGTTTTTTTTTTTTCGTAAACGTTACCGTCACATCACTACTCCATCAAAGACTCAAGTCTCAAAGTTATATTTAAAAAAAAATCTATGTCACTACATACCTACTTACATACCTAGTGTATTTTGTGTTTTTCTATTTGAATTCAATTTAATCATTACCTAGCCGTGTGTTATAAAGTATTTTTGGAGTGTAATAAGTAGTTTGCAGATTAAATACAGTTTGAAGATCTAGACCTAGGTAAGCAAGACAAAATATCAACAACTTTTTCTCGATATAAAAGTTACGAACCTAATTATTAAAATTTGATCAAGACCGTTTCAAGACACGCAGATGGTAGGGTTCAGTAGACGGACACGTTCCCAAAATGCTCTTAGGAAGAAAGGTATGAAGCTCATTGAATTAACTTGTGAATGATTTGGTGCACCTAATTCGAATCATAAAATAAAACCTACTTTTTATGATGTAACTAGGTAGATAGAAAACTACCAAGAGAACATGGTTTTAGAAGATAAGTTTATTGAGTTTATTAAGTTATCAATTTAAGTTCATTTGCAGTTTTCTTTACATAAATCAAAAAGTTATAATCCCATTAGGCTCTAAATAATTTCTGTAGAGGTTTTGCTGCAATAATTTAACAATGTAGAAAGTTACTAGTTTCTGTATAGAATAGTTTAGAAATTGTTGGGTAGGGACAATTTGTAAACCACATTGATGAGAATTCTCACAAATAATACACCTGACAAAAAATAAGACACTAAAATCTGATATGAGTTCCGACTTGTTCTATGGAACCCTAGAATGCTATTAAGGGCATCATAAATGTTTTCCCTGGTGAAAGATGTATTTTCTTTTGTTCGTAGTTGACATAGTCTATTTATTTTCTAGAGTCTAATATTTACCTTTTTATAATTATATATATATATTTATACTAGATAACCTAGTGAACTTCATCCCGCATAAAATTAATATGTCAGTTTCGACTGTGTCCCTGTGAATTTTTCCTTAGGGTTTTGCACCCAAAGGGTAAAATGGGACCCTATTACTAAGACTCCGCTGTCTGTCTATCACCAGGCTGTATCTCATGAACCATCATAATTAGACAGTTTTAAATTTTCACCAAACAATGCTATAATAACGAATACTAAAAATAAAGTCGGTTTACTGACGATAGTTTAACGTGACAACGTCATACGAAAATACTGATAGAATGGTTTCATTTTTCAAAAGAAAAATTAAATTAAATTAAATTATTATTATTTAATTAGAACTAAATTAAATTAAAAAATTAATTAATTAATTATTAATTATTTTTTATTAATTATTAAATTTTAAAAAAATTTAATTTAGTTTAATTAATTAAGGTACAAAAGTAATTGACAAATAGAAAAATGTAATAGAATATAGGAAATCACAATTTCACTCAGAGCGAGGTAACGCCTCATCGAGGTAACGGCACATGCGTCATGTTTTTTCGTGCGTGCAGCCGGCTCCATCGAATTATAAGACGTTGTCACGTCAAAATAATAAAATGAATATTTATGCTCCCCATACAACAAACTTGTTTTTTTGCCACTTTTATAGATAATGGTATAGAACCTTTTGTTCGCGAATCCGACTCGCACTTGGCTGGTTTTTTATTTTATTTATTAAACTACCCCAGTATTGAGGCAACCAGAATAAAATTTGGCATTTTCGAGTTTTTGTGAGACTAAATCATGGCAATTGATTTTTATAAACACAAATGTCCATTGATAATTGACAATTATAGTTTTATTTAGTTGAGCATTTAGATTATAATATTTGACATTGGCTTTACTGTTAGCTAGCCCCAGCTAGCTTTCTGGTGCCTCTTCCTGGGACTTCTATTCTTTTCACTTCTGTGTTATTTGTTTTTATTTCATTCCAGCCACTCTCCCAGTGTTATCTTGCCATCTTATCACTATTTTTCTTGATTAATTTTTCTCTCTTCTATTCTTATGTAGGTATGCAATGTCCAATTGTGTTAATGACTATTTATGAGTTGCGGGATTAAACTTAGGTTAATCTTGTCTTCACAGATTAAAGTGCAAAAGAAGCTCGTTGAAACTTTAAATTAAATTCTAAATTTGAAGGCCTTTTCGAACTATACTAAGTATAATTGTTTAGGCTAGCCGGAGGTCGGCAAGTAATTACAAGTGTTGACTAAATAATTTTCAAATTTTTAGGTAAAATTAATGAGAGAAATTACACCAATGGTCTCGAGCCAGTGTTTTAAGGAAATATGAGTTGGTTCCTTAGTTTACTACAAAATCTTACAACAGCCTTCGATACAAATGCGCCTAATAAACTATAGGCAGTAGTTATTGGAGAATGTTGAGAGATTAAGAGCTTATATGAATATGAGTTTAACATTCTTCTGACACATTTTTACGGACTCTATATTTAACAATATGGAAATAAATTATTGAGAACAACAATATGGAAATAAATTATTGAGAAAGTTACAAAATGCTGGTATTGTATGAGATTTCGTGGGCTCGACCTTGGAACACGGTCCTACCAGCTCAAGTGGGTTTTTTGTTCTGGTGGCTGGACAAATTCTGTAACATGGTTACAAATTGGGTCAAATTAGGATCTTAGAATTGCCATCAACTGGCTTTAAATCTGTGATACTGTGCCAGGGCCAGGATAAGCCACACAATTTTCGCTTAAACCAGATTCTCTTTAAACACAGCTTCTTCATTTAAACAAGACTGACAGGGAAGAGTTTTGGATACTGTAAGAGCGTATAAAAATATGGGCATCATACTGTTATCGGTGTGCTGGGTTCCTTACATTGTTAGAAACTAATCATTCAGCTATAAATTACCACTAACCACTAAACGTCACCTAACTAGATAACTCATTGGGTGCATTCATTAAAACTTTGACGTCAATAAAAATATTGAACGTGTTGATGATAGGGTTATAGATGATAACATTGTTATAAATATTTTACCCTTAGTATACATGTAAGCAACAGGCCCAGCACGCGGCAAAAACAAAGTTTTCCACCGTATTCGTCTACGCGTAGATATAACAAAGCTAATAATTTGTATGTTAGTCTCTTTCTCGTGGGGTAAAACGGTGGAAAGACAAGTCAATCGCCCATGCTAAGCCAGCAGATGTATAAATGAGTTCTAACCAGACTCCCCTGTTGTTTCCCACAAACACTGGGGAAAGGATTAGGACTTTCCTCTGAGACGACTTTGCCTCATAGTAAGTTTGTACGTATACCTCTAGGCTGAGTCTGGTGTTAGGTGTTTTAGCAGGTTTTAGGTTGTTGTTTTAGGGCAAACAACCGATTAAAATGGTACTGTTTTTATTTTATCTAGTAGTTTAGGTATTCTTGCTGGAATCGGCTGTATTTGTCCTTTGTTTAGTCAAAAAATGCATTTGCCAAGAGACCTAGTTGTAAATGGCACTCCGGTCAGCCATCATGAATGGAATGAAGACTGCCGAACTGTCCGTAGCTTCCGGCGGGTGGCGGGTTTGCGCTCTTGATGTCACAACTTTCTGAATGCGACACGCTTACCACATAATAGAGATTCCCAAAAAAACGTCAAATGGCCATCACACTTGAAACCACGAGAGACGCACGTAAGCGCTCAGTGAAAGTGCTATGAGGGGCTCCGGCGATTACTTTCTCCAAGGCTCGAGCTCGCGACGCTTATCTCATTCATTTTTGACGTATCTAGTCGTTATATCTTTAAAAATACATACGAGTGGCATCTGTGTTGTTATACCTATAATACAGATTTAATAACAGCTTTAACTTTGTTGCAATTAAGAGTTAAAAACATCCTCAAAGTTCTCGCTGTTACTTTGTGGTAGATAGGTATTTATTTTTTACCGTATCAAGTGGCAAGTGCATTTAAAAGATAATAAACAAGTAAGTATCTTAAGATCTAGCTTGGTTAATATTCGTTAAACAGTACATGGGTATCTACTGGGTACTGGGTATGCAAAATTACGTGAAAACTCGAATAACTCGAAAAAACGCGTTATCCGAGAGATGAGACGTAGCTAGGTCGAGTTTTGCCCCCAAAAACCAAATATGTTCATAGAAATCAACAGAACCGTTTGTGAGTTCTCGAAATAAATATACTACTTATATTGTTCGTGTAATACTTAGTAGATATTGTTAGATATATAGAACAGATCTATGTGTCCAGGCATTATATTAGTTAGCAAGTGAATAAGGAACTAAGTTCGATACGTACTCGTAATTGTTAGCATCGATAAAAAAATAGAGAATCAAATGAGTAACAAATTGCACAAAAACTGGATTCAAAGGAAAAAAATCTAGGTTTTTGTTAAGAAACACGTACAACGTACATACTTAATATATTTTCATACTTTATTTTTAAAAAGGCGATTACTTGGGGTATAAAAATAAACATCAAAGTTACAGGTACGCCTTAATGCATTTTCGTTTTTAATTCCACACAATTTGCAAAACAATAAAAGCAAGGAAATAAAATTTGTCATTTAAGGTTTTTGTCTTAAAGTAAGAGTGCTATAGACCTTGCACTTATTTATTAGATGGCAAGATGACTCCGTAAACGTCGTGACACCTTTTTTCGGATTTCGGCTATTTCATTGGGTCTTTCCTAATTTTCTTAAACTACGGCAGTATAGTCAAACAAAACACAACATAAAATTAATCAATCGAACTATTTTGGAGTTTCTATGAGACTAACGTACGGCAATTGATTTTTATACAAAATTCATGGTTAATCCAACCACTGAGATAATTATAAATACTAGATATAAAGACTTTAAAAAAGTGTGACCAGTTCTTATAACTTTATTATCACGACCTGTGTTGTGAGTAGTAGGTACTTACATAGTTGCAATTGTTGCAAGGTAGTTCTAGAACATTTATAATAGGACTGCCACATAATATTGACTATAAAAACATGATATTAAAATACGATAATTAACTTATTGAAATTAACCATAAAAACTTTACGAAAACAAAAAGAGGGAAAGGGGACTGCCAAAGCAAAGTGTCGTCACAAAATTCTCATACGAACATTCAACGGACGGACTTACCGTCCGTCCGTTGAATGAATGATGAACTATATTAGATTTACCATCTACGAGTAATATAGTTCATTATTGATTAATAATTTTAGCCTGCATCGTCCCACTGCAGAGCATAAGCTTCTGTTCCATCCTCGGTATTTTGGGCAGCTCCAGTTCACTCCTTGAAATAGAAGCCCAGCTCCCTCCAACTCCATCTGCGCAGCCCGGGCGGTAGCTCGCTGTCTTGTGGGTGCCACGATCTCGTGATTTTGGCCAAACGATATTCCGACAAACTGTTCATAGGGCCGGCTCCTTCTCACTTGAAGCAACCAGCCTTCTAACAACCTATAATACCATGTATAAATTACTCCTATTGTAGGGACCAGTGCCGAGGGAGCCATGGAGAGGGCAAGCGTGCAGGTGCAGGCTCCGTTCTCGGCGCCGACCTCTGGCACGGAAACAAATTTGCTCTCTACGAGCTCAGCGCCGATTGATGACCAGTATTCTGATGATGTGAGTGTATTTTGAGTTTAGAACCTTTTGAGTACTATCCCGGCCGTGATCGAACCTGGGCTTTCGTGCTCGTAGCGCTACTAACTGAGCCAGCAGAGTCGTCCTGGGCTTGACGCGACATTTATTTAAATAAAATAATTCATATTATAATTCACTGTTTTTTACTTTCAGGAATTCGAAGATGCTACCAGCGATAATTTGTAAGTGTTTCATATAGTTATTATGCACCCCACGGTTTTATGAAAAAAGTGTAAATAAACAACTCACTTTCGTATCTGCAATACTACTTTTACGTACTTAATATTATTATTTTATCTATAAGTATGTCTATTTAAACTGAATATAATATTTGAAATGCACAGGGAAGGCGTGGATCTCAGTGATGCGTTCGTGGATTGCGAGGCTGCGATTAAGAAGTTTTTTTGTAACGACGTCCAAGGAGCGATGGACCTGATGCTTCCCCAGTAAGTTTAAAAATATACATTAATACTGTGATTTTCCAGTTTTTTTCTCAATTTCTTTATAAGAATACCTACGAGTATCTTGTACCCGTCATCATGATATGATACCGCTTCTTAGTCGTTTAGTCGTAAAAGGAAATGGGAGTGGAAAAATACTCTCGTGTGCGATTAAAATGGTGTACTTAAATTAAGCTTTAAATTCAAAGATTTCCTGTATTGGGGATCCCATGAAAAACGCAGACTCATACATTAAAATAACATATTTATTTCAGCGCCGGTACCTCCCTCTACCACAGCCTGGGTGGAGCCATATTCGCTTTCATACCCGCTATTCTAACTTTCGACCAGAACAAGATCATGGAAGCATCAGCTGCCATCAAAAATTGCATCAGTATCTGCAACAGGAACCGGAAACACAGAGGCATTGTCGAGGCTCTTGGATCTATCATCAAAAAGGTATGTATATATTTCTCACAGATCTCATTATGTCACTATGCACTATATTGAAATGTAAATCCTTTCCATTTATCTGGTCCAAGAATGTCCTTAGTCTTCTTCTAATTTCTTCCTTTCTTTATCCGATATTAGGGTACGATGTATGTTCGATTGTCCCCAGCCGAACTACGCCTTGTATTCGGACCAGGAAGCTCACGCCGAGCTGTGTTATGCCGAAGCGTTGCTGCTCCAAGCGGCGCTTACTGTCATCGAGGGAGAAGACTTGACCGGCTTCATAAAGGGCACCCTGAAAGTGCGGACATGTCACAATACCTACAAGTGAGTGTTAAAGGTCGCCAAGTGCTGGCCGACGCCAAACCACCAAGGCTCTTTTTGAGAGCAGACAAGGCTAGCCGCCCGTAAGTACTAAGTTGGCCAACTAATTGGTCCAACAGATGAGGGGGGGGGGAATTTGCTTCGGCGTCGGTAGTGCTGCTTGCACTATATGTTATTGATTTATTTCCAGACATTGTTGGGATATGTTGGAAATGAAGGTGTGGGAGAGCGAAGTGTCGCGGTTGCACTTCAAGAGCGGCGTCCGCCTCGGGACGGCCACGTTCAACCTGATGATATCCATGCTGCCGGCCAAGTTCGTCACGCTGCTCGAGTTCGCGGGCTTCAGCGGGAACAGGGTGAGTTTATCTACTAAATTAAAGAAGATATTTGACAAAAAAAAACCCATTTATGGCATTGTCATCAAAGTTACCTGCACCAAATTTTAGCTTAATCGGACATCGGGAAGTGAAATTGTTTTAAAGGTTAAAAGTTGTTCACCACCATTCTGTGAAACCCTATGAGTACAGTATTTTTTAAACAAAACGTCAATAAATCAGTGTGCTAATCTGAAATATCGGCCTTGTGTAATATGGTTAGGTACTCGGATACATGAAAAACAACATGTTAATAGCACCACCATTCACCAATACGCAGATACCAAAAAATCTGCGACTCTTATATGTGCATAAACAATTGAATACGAGACCTCAGTGAATTTGTTTTGCATAGTTAGATGGCCGGGCGTCCGTGGACCCCGTTTATATAATTTGTTTTCTTACATGACAAAGGAGCATGATGACGCATGATCTGACTAAACATTCAAAATGATGCATTGACACAAAAACTAGTGCATCGAACTGACCCAGTCTTCAGATTATGTGCATTTTCATCGTATTTGCAATGCGGGCGCGCGTCTAGAACTTTCCATCAAGTTATTGATCGAAGTCTAGAATAGAATGACGTTGTAGTTGACCTACCAACCAAGTTTTGCTAGCGGCTTCGCCCGCGTAATTTTAGTTTCCCCGACCGTTTAGGATTGTTTTTTATCATTTAAATCAGTTCATTTGTGGAAATGAAACAAACAGACGTCTTCTCTCATGAATTTTGTCAAATTGAGATTTACACCCACAGATTTACGTAATTACGTAAAGATTGCGGAAACACCACATTACGGGAACTGAATCGCTTAGCAAGTCTAAAACATGTGGTGTGGGATAATACGAGTATTATAATAGATACCAGACGTTTGTTTTACGTCTAGACATTTCTCGATTCATTATATAGAAATAATGTATATTTGTAGGATAGTAGCTGACACCCGGGACATAGTACGCAGGGTAGTGTTGATTGACCTTGGCCTCGCAGGTTCGGGGTTCGGGACCCAGGCTCGGCGTTAAGCTTCACAAATGCAAATTTTCAACCCATTCTAATGTATGGCTTAGGAATGCATACGAGTAGAAGTAGAAGATAAATAAATGTAGGTACATTCATTACAAGTTTTTATTGAAATTGCAATGCATGTTTATTTGTTTAGGTCAAATTGTGCAACTGAATTTGGACCACTTTCCGATATCTGATTGAGCTCTTTGGTATACCTGTATTACTCCGATAACAATGCCACAATAGCTTGTTTTTAAAAATATTTAGAAGTATTTCGTTTCATATGTAATATGTATACTTACTATTTAGATTACTGTAGCGGCGTGCAACATAATTATGCTTTTATGAATGAACGGGACATTGGGAGCTTACTCAGACCTAACCGAGATTTCCAAATGTCAAATCAAATGTCCGTAGATATTGAGAAGTGATACGAACACTGAACAGATATTAGATAAGAACCGGAAAAATACTCGCGAGTAATAACGAGACAATCTGTAAGATTAAAAGTTTACTGTAACTACGGAAAAATAAAATGTACAAAAAAACTATTTCCCACTAAACAGTTGTTACCATTGTTACTTAGTTATTACCTAATTAGTAATTTTTATAATGATGATCTCATTTTGTATGCGTAGCTAACAAAGTTTCGTGATAGTTTGGATTCTGGGCTGATTTGTATAAAGAAGAAGGTAAACTAGTCGTAGTAAGGCATGCATCTCTTTTATTTAGTTAGTAAATGTTGTGTTATGTTATGCACCCGTACTTGGAAAAATATTTTTTTAACCTGACCACTGGCCCATACGTTCTCAAAGTAGGCGATAAGGGCGATAACGCCCCCGTGCGGGCACTAGAGGCTTACAGGTGACGGCAAACAGCCCAAAGACAAATGGGGGAGGTTGAAGCAGTTTAGAGAGAACCTAAATTCTAACACACTGGTCAACTTTTGAAACAATGTTAAAACATTTGAGGGGCGCTGGAAAATTATTAATAGTCAAAGTGGGCGGTAGACGAAATATGTTTGAGAACCTCTGATCTAACACAAAATTTGTCTGCATGCTGAGTACACTATCAACTTGTAGCTGGCTTGAGCATTTGAATTGTCCAAGGACATTCGTTAGTCTGTACAGCTGTACGTAATCCAATTGCTTCCTGTTTAGTACGCTAAGTAGATTAGCTAGTTTATTGGATTATATCGATTTTGTTCTGTTACTAAACTATTGGGATAATGGCCCGTTAAAAAACTGCCTCATGAATCAGAAAAATGGACCACAGTTATTTGTATGATACCCCCATGTAAAAAGTGGTCAGGGTTGATATAAGCTTAACGTGTGTATCTGTATGTCTGTCTGTGGCGTGGTAGCTTTCAAACGGTCGAACAAATATTGTTTTTTTGTTTAAAACGTAATTCGACCGAGAGAGTTCTTGGTTATGATACAAGAAAACCTGTTCAGCCGTTTGAAGATTATATTTTGTAGTTGGGGATTATTAAAATATTCATAGTTACTTATGTTATATATATATGATTTTATTTATTGGTGTGAAACGTAGTATTTTTTGTTGCTCAGAGCTATGGGTTGTCGGAGCTCCGCAAGGGGTCGCAGGCGGGCGGGCTGCGGCGCGTGCTCTGCGGGATGACGCTGCTGGCCTACAACCTGGTGTTGCAGGCCTTCGTGGGGGGAGCCTGCGACTACAAGATCTGCGACGACATCTTGCAAGACGCGCTCCAGGTTACAACCTTTATTAACAATAGCCAAAAATAGCACAAGGGAGAGGAGACCTACCAACAGTCGATACAGGCTGATGATAATGATGAAGACCAAGTTTGAAGGCAGAACTTGACAGATCTAATTTTTTTTAAGTGTTGATGTCGCTCTAATAGGTTGCAATGATGAAGACGGATTTATTTTTAGTTAGTTTAGATCTGTCAAATAAAGCCATTAAACTCGGGCCCAATGTATGTAAATCCAGCGTACTGGTTCGACTCCATGCCATGAAGTAAACCTACGTTTCTGTACCCAGACGTACCCGAACAGCGTGTGGTTCCTGATCTTCAAAGCGCGGTACGAGCTGCTGCAGGGCAACCTCGAGGACGCCATCCACATCTACAAGCACACCAGCGACATCAACCACGAAGACTTCCAGGAGTTCCGCCACCTGTGCTACTGGGAGCTTATGTGGATCAGCGCGTGAGTTCAGTAACCAGTGGGCCTAGCAACTTTTGACGTGAAATGCGTAACGCACGTCAGTGGCGCCCTTGACAGCGTAAATGGCGTAGTTTTCTATCGAATACTACGTGTTTCTCATCAGAATTGTAGTTTGCGTTGACGCGATGGTTAACGTAAACTGCACGAAAAGAACTCGCACTAGGGTCTCGTCTCTACGTTTGTAGGCTGATGCTGGACTTCCGGTCGTCGAGCGAGTACGCCAGCCAGCTGCTGGCGAAGAGCGCCTGGTCCCGCACCACGTACACGTACGTGCGGGCCGCCATGCTCCTGCAGCTGCAGAGCGCGCCCGCGCCGCCCGACCAGGCGGAGGTGCGCCAACTCATGAGGTAGGTACCTCCTACCCACAATAACAACAAAAAAGGGGCTGCTAATAGAGTCTTAAAAGGTCGGCGGCGTATCTTTGACGCCTCCAGTGTTACAGGTATAGGCGACGGTGATCGCTTACCATCAGGCGGTCCGTTTACTTGTCTGCTACATATGGCATAAAAAAAAAACAAAACAATAACTCTCAAATTCAAATTATTTATTTGTACAATAACTTAATGGCTAAAAACATGAAAAAACGACACCACAAAAATTCATCTTCATTCACACCACAACAAGGAAATCACAAAGCGTCCCCGGGAATGGAACTTTCGGTTTCCTTGTTCCCTGAGAGATATAATCTTGGACTTTTCAACGTCAGAATGAATAGGTACCTTCTGAATGTGTCTCAATTCGCTCGTACAAATAGGAACATTTTACTATTTGCAACAAAACTATTGAAACTTTATGAATACTTAGTCAGTTAGTTTTTTGGCATACATTTATTATACAGATGGTATATATTTAAGAAGCTGTTTACTACACTACTTTTGTGTTTAAATAATCACATCTGTTTTCTACTATTTAACAGGGATGCTGCCTCGTATAAGATGAGAATAGCCGGCAAATCCCTCCCAATGGAGAAGTTTGTCATAAAGCGGTGCGCGCGATACCAGGTCCAGCAAGAAAGGCTGATACTACCCGCAATAGAACTACTCTGCATCTGGAACCTACTGCCGATGCTGAAGAAGAATCTACCCATTTTGCAGAAGATGCTCAAGGTAATGCCGCGCATACTGTACTATACAAATAAATACGGTATTGTTAACAAGATAAGATTGTTTATCAAGTGGTTTAATTAAATTTTTGGATGTAGATGACAGCTGTAACACCAAACTATATCCCCCAATTTTTGTTTATATTGATATTATGAGTTTTCTGAATTAGTTGCCACTGTGAAATCAAATTTCAAGACGTATTCACGTCACTCAATTGAAAATGACATTTTAACCGGGTTAAAATCATCAATTTGAACAGAGTATTAATTACATTAGAAAAGGATGAAAACGTCATATGGGCTGTGTGGTATGTCTGCAGAGTATCGAGGCGAGCCGCGAGGAGGGCGCGTGGGCGGGCGCGCTGGAGGCCGACAACGCCGCCCTGCTGCACTTCATGCAGGGCTGCGTGCTGTCCGCCATGCAGCTGCCGCGCCAGGCCATCCAGCACTTCCAGCGCACCGCCGCGTGAGCACACACCCCGATACAAGCTTTATCCACTATCATATCGTATTAATAAATACAATACCGAAATTGAAAAAAAAAAATAGGTTGTCTGTAAAGTCGGTTTACGGACGATAGTTTAACGTGACAACGTTGTAATAAAACATTGATGAAATGTTTGCATACTTTTCTCGCTCCGATCGTGACGTCACAATGAGCGTAACGAGACACTTTTTCGTGCGTGCACCCGGCGTTCATCGATTTATTAGACGTTATCACGTCGAAAATCATTATAACACTATTTCTGGTATCCTGGAGCAATAGCAGCAGATGATTACCGGAATGACTCAGCGGTAGCGCTGCCTTGTAAACAAAACATCCCGGATTCCAATGTTTCAAATTATACGAATTTAAATTGAGCATAAAATCTGTTACGGCCGACGCCAAGTCTGCTTTCGAAAGTGTAAATCTCGGCCGCGGATCTGTTTTCAAAATTAATTTCGAATATTTTGTTTTATTTACGTCGGTTACGATCAGCAATCCATAATATTGATTTGTGCAGGCTCAAGAAGGAAATAAAAGAAGATCATTTCTTGGTCCCGTACGCTGTTTCGGAGATGGCTATGTGCTACTTCCACCTTGACGACTATGCTAAATGCAAGGAGTATCTAGGAGAAGCAAGGTAAGAACAAGAAGCATTCTGTCGCAAACCCTCGTGACAACGTAGATGTGACTTGAGTCTACTTGTCTATTTAGCCAGTGTCGAATTATGAATAGTTTGTTATGTTTATTTTAGCTGACCAGCTATTGGCAAATGTGGCGCTTAACATCAGGCGAGCGATTTGCTCGTCTTGTCACTCAATTAAAAAAAAATGAGTTTAGTTTTAATAAATATTGACCAATAATTTAGAGTCAAATTCAAGCAGAGTTAGTCACAGACGAGCGCAATTCTGGCCCCAATAAACTGGTAAAGATGGGAACAAACTCCCAGTTTCGTATTAAAATTAAGTAAGTACTACAAAAACAATAAATCGTCAATAAATATTTCTAATTTCGTCTAATTTTTCTTGTTTCAGGAAGAAATATTCCGGGTACGCCCTGGAATCGCGGCTTCACTTCAGATTGCACGCGAGGCAGCAGATGCTTCGAGAGGACTTCAATGTACTCTAACCTGCTCTTACAAACGTTCCGTAAGCCAATGTATCCAATAAACGCGTGGAATCAATATCGCCGCGAAACAGACAGCGAAACCGTTTCGTCGAAATATGGACCGTGTACCGTCGAACTTACGGCATTGTTTCAAGTGACAACGAGTGTGGTGACAACGAATGTCTTAATGTAAAGCTTGTTCTTTAACGTTTGTGGTCCGAAATTGAGCTCTAATGAAAGGGATTCTAGGTTCTTTACACCATGATTTCAAAGAACAACCAATGTACGGCGTATGTTTCGAATGGCCAAAACTTCGAAATTCAGCTCTAGAGTATGACACCTAGAGTATGAAATAAGGTTCTTGTTACAAAAAGCGGTTTCTTTGCTATGGTTCGCGGCAGAGGTGCGCTTCACAAGAGAGTGCTTTACGTGAAAATTCTCGCTGATAAGGCATTTTTTCCGCGGCAAAGCATGGTTTCTTATAACAAGCTTATCGGACGTTTTCGAATAACTACAGTAAATAATTATGCATTTATAACAGTATTTATGGGTCTTTGTACTGACAAGTGTAACAAACACAATGGAAACTTATTAAAATAACTAAGAACAAACACACTTAGCATAATAAGTATGTATCAGATTAAAAAGGCGTTATTAAAATGAAGGCAACTAGGTGATAGGGGTGGGTGGGAGGACCAACACTTTGTGACAAAATGTGAGCTATTACCATTACATTCCGGCCTTATTTATAAACGTTGCTTAACTTGACTAATGCCACTTAACTTTGAGCAGTGCTTATAAGTAAGACAATTATTTATTAAATAATTATAATATAATATTATATTTCGGATGTCTGACAGGAAAATGGTTTTGATGTGAGCTTGATGTATAGAAATCTTGCCAATAGTATAATGTGCTCGCTCTGTGGTTTTGTGAGTAGGTACTCGTATTCGTGAGCTGTGACAAGCGAGCGTCTTGTGGCCGGCGTCGGCGTCGCTCGTATGCGGCCCAGTGGCTTAGCCGCAACATTGGCCTCTCTAACCTTAATTTCATATGGGACCCTTACACACGACATGACCTGGAGCCCTGTTCTAGCTAGTGAGATGTTATCTCGGTCACCGTCGTTCTTACAAATGTCAACACGGTGAGTGACCGAGATAATCTCGAGCGCCCAAGAATGGGGTCCCAGCCGCCTGCAGCGAGTATGAAGCTTTGTCGATCGATATACCTACTGACGTTTAAAGTCGACGTAAAAATGTCACGTTTTTATTTAGACCATAGACATTTTCAATTTAATCATTTTGTCTATAGTCTGAACAAAATAACGATTGTGTAGAGTCTAAACGTGACTTTATCAATCGATAAAGTTCAATACTAACTACTGCAGGCGTCAAATCTTTAGGCATTCAAGTCTCTCTTAGGCTTATAGTCAGGCCATTTTAATAGGTCACATTTGACGTCTGTCAGTTTTATCTTCATAGTGAGGTGACCTGCTTAAAAACATCGATTAAAGTGAATGAACCAATACGGACTTGAAACATATGGGAATTTTAAAAATCATCAGGTGAATCCCTGTCCCATTATTATGAGTATTTTTCCTTTCGTAAATTTAAGGAGCAAAATAAGACAAGTACATAATTTAACAAAAAAAATGCATTTTTTCAGTTGAACTATCAGAACTGTTATCAGCACGTGACATAGTACGTGGTTATTAATTTATGGTGAAATTTCTTCACAAGTAATCATTGCATTCGATTCAACTTATCAGCTTTCTATTTTTAGAGTAACATCCCTAGTTTTTAAAAAGAAAAAACATTAACTGACGCAACATTGTAACAACGTTCAGTTCTTTACGAGATCGTAGATTATCTCGTAGATCAGTAATTGTTTATTATGTTTAAAATGGTTTATTAAAAAAAACATTAAATAACTCGTATCGGTCATTATTACAATAAATATGTACTTAATCGTAATTGAAAAAAGTTAAGCAATTGTGCAGTTCTCTAACAAAACGAAAAAATATATTATTTTATGCCCGCCGTTACAAGGTTACGTTGTTGAATTTTGATGAATTGTCAAATGTGTCCTATTAAAATGGCCCGACTATAGTTACGTGAATGCAGACTGAACGTAGCCTAAGAATGTTAAGGCCGTCGCGAGGCCTCTGACATGGCCTATAAAACATTGTCAACTTGTGTTACTATACTTTAATTTAAATTAAAGATTTATGTTAAAAATAATGTTAATTAAACAAACAATTATCAATCGATTTTTGATCGATGACCAACTTGTACAAAATAATAGGAAAATCCAAAAATCAAACACAATAGACTCGTATATGTTTATAGATATTGGTGTCGATTCCGTTATTCCCCAAACTACATCTCACACCCTAAAACTGTTGCCAGTAATATAACGTGTATTAAAGTAAATAGTGACGTCTGTCACTTTTTTTTTCTTTTTACAAAGTCGTATTTAACTTGCTTTATTAGTATGAATTAAATCTTTCAGTTGATTTTGAACCGATTTCCAATGTCCAATTGGGCTTACAGTTGGTACACCTGTGTAACTTCGATGAAATACAATAAATGCTTGTTTTTAAATATATTTTTGATATAAATGTCTTGTTATTTATTTTTCAAATTATCTGTAATTTCAAGCCTGTTAAATTAGTTTATTATTTTGTACAACCCAATCGACGCCAACGTCAACAAGTAATGATAAAGTTGTATTATGTACATTATGTATTAATCATGTGATTAAAAAATAATTAACCAAAAGTCATTAGGTACCTAAGAGCGCTCGAAATATAACCTAAATTATAATAAAAAGTAAACAAGCTAGTACATTGTATAACTAGTAGACGTAAGTACAATAATCATTGTTTGTATCTGTTTCTGTTTTATAAGGTACAATAATTTGTGATACTTTAATTTATTTTTCAAATTTTGATTCAAATTAGACGTAAGCTAATTGTTTTATTATGTTTTTAAATATATTTTTGGTGTCTGTTATTTTTACTACATGTATTATTTTTTTATTAATGAGATACTTAACATAATTTAATTGATTAAAACTTGTTTGGATTATTCATGTTTTTTTAATTCCTTGCCTTTACCATGAATAGTTAGGTATGATATGATTCAAAGTTCGAAGACGAAGAAGATGGTCGAAGACTTCCTAGATCTGTTAGATTCGCTCAAAATAATCAATCAGATCAAGTTCATTTTTGTCTTAAATAATCAAACAGTTCTAATAATCAATATACCAGATTGCCGAATAATAACACTGGTCTAAAGAAGTTTTGTTGCCCTGGTTATAAGATCGGTTTTGAATATATTTATGCTCACAATTCATGAAACTAATAAATAAATGATTTTGTAAGATGTGCTCGTTTAATAAATACCTAATAATAAATTCGTAATCTGGGCACTTGAAGACATCAAAATTTGCCGAGATTTGCCAGGACAGTAAAAAAATATTTTGTTGAGCTGTGTAATCATACAGATCAAAACAATCAACTTGATCATTTTACTAGGGCTCACCCCTTCCGGGGTGCCAGAGCAAGTCTGATCCTCCACTCCGGGCGACGCGACGGCCCAAGCCGAGGCTCGTATCTTCGAGGTGCCCTTGCGCTTGTCGCCCCCAAAAACTTTAAGCCCATAGTTGCCATAGGCGCTCGCCAACCACACGGTAAGTAGGTACGCTATAGAGACCTCAGAGACCAACAGCATTTATTTAGTCATTAAAAAAAAAGCTATTATCGTAAGCTATTATCCACTTATCAGCTCCGCACTAGACCAGCGCCGCTTCGTCTCACAATCGTGTGAACAAGAAATAAGCTTACCTATATTGTGTGGCACCCGGCCTTTAGCGTCGCATAGGTATTAGGTATGCCTACAAGTTTTAGCCAAATCATTGCCAAGTGATGCGCTTACCATCTGGAATGTTGAATGAAACGCCGAACTTATTATTTATATTTAGAGGTATATTTATTAATTAGGTGTGCTAAAATCATTTGCACAATTGCTTGAAAACAACAATATAATATTTATATACTTACCTACGAGTATAAGTAAATACAATATTTTTAAGCCAAAAGATCTTATAAGATATGATAACAATGTAAGTATGTAACTCGGTACAATACATGCCTAGCTAATAAGAAAACAACAAGTGTAGTTCATTAGTGAATAGTTTGTTACTTGCATTGACCATGGGCGTACCCAGCTTCTGGCCTAGGGGGGGCAAGTCAGATTTTTTAGGTCGGATCGTCCGCGGCTGTTTTGTCATACACACTACACAAACACACCTACATGAAACTTTAGGTATATGTAGTGTAGTGTGTAGGGCAAACAGCCGCAAATGATCCTGCTTCACAGGTAGTTAAATATATAAAAGTAAATTTGACTAATCAACTATGCATGCATGTTTTTTAATTAAAATCGCTTCTACTTGAAAAGTAATTTTCGAGGTTTATAACGTCTTCCGTGAAAGAATCGCCCATACTGTTTACAAGTTTTTATGTACACTGAGCAAACAAAGTCCGTTTTCACGCGTCTGAGTATACTGAATAATCTTTCAATTGTAGCCGTGGAATAAGGCATTGCCAGTAAAATTTTTAGGGCTATTTTCATTAGTAGTATAGTAACTAAGCGAGTTCATATATGTTCTGCAAGATTTCCGGGGGGTGGGCAGCTCCCCCCCTGCCCCCCCCCCCCCTGGGTACGCCCATGGCATTGACTATTATGTACCTACCTATGTCCAGTACCTACACATACCTATTTATTCAACGTAGGTTATAATTTTAACACAGTATTTTGTTTATTTTCTATTCTGTGGTCTTAACGTCAAAGACGCAAGTCAATAATTCACTAGCGTGCCCTTTCTAACCGTTTGTTCGAGCGGCAAGCGCGATAAAGCGTCCGCAAATACATTCCTAGACAAGGACAACGGAACAAACTCGATAACAAAATTGTATGCTGCTAATCGTACCGCATACCTTTGTGAACGCCTCGCGGCAGTCTGCGTGCGGTATACCTTTTTTTGCCAAGAAATTTCTCCTGTATACGCACTGATGGTGCTTTAATACCCCGAATACGATCGCCAAGGCTTCCTTATCGAGCTCGTGCGAGTTGAGCGTGCTGACCGCGCGCTCCGAACCGTCAGGGTAGCGGTGCCACAGTACCGCACCGAGTCCGTAAGCAGAACTATCCACCGAAAGGATCAGCGGTAAGCTCGGATCGTAAGTAATGCACCAACACCGGACCAACGCTCAATATATTTTTGATCTCATTAAAAGCTAATTCACATTTTTGACTCCACGTGGCAACTCATACAACGGTTTTAATATGAAAAAAAAATGAAATAAAAATTACGAGCCCAGAAAGCTTTTTAATTGAGTGACGTCTTTTGGCGTAGGTGCCGGGTGCCGCGCTACTATGGCTTCAACTTTCTTATCCGTGTGTAACCCGTCCTTATCTATGCGATACCTACCCCAGATACGTAACGCTGTGTCTAAAAAATTCACATTTAGACAGACTAACTTTTAAACCTGCATCTCTCAGTCGGCTTAAAACTGCTCGCAAAGTTTCAAGATTACTGGCCCTATCTTTACCGGCACAACATAGGTAGGTAGGTACGAGTATATATACTCGTACATCTTGAAACACTACCGTGAACGGCAAGCCACTGAGTATTTCTTGTATAATTTTTTGAAAATGTCCAACAATGCATTTAATACCGAAACACGTCCGAAGCCCATCAGCAAACATTAAGAAATTCTTTACGTAAATTTTTACAGATTGATTTTACAGGTTTTATATGCTAAAAAAATTTATCATAACATATAATACGCTTCTGAGATAGCCGTAAATTTACAACCAGTGTCCACTTCAAATGCTTCGACCGTCAAATCGACGTAATACGGGTCGTCTTCAATATCACACGAAAAATTTTAAATTAAGTGTACACCATCGTCATCGGAATCAGAATCCACTAAAAAAAAAGACTTTTTCATCCCACCATCTCGGAAAGAGTATTTTTAATCTTCAATATCTGAGTGGAAAAGCCGTTTTTATTCTCTAGAGGATAAAGTAAATTGAATTTAGAACATCGTGTGCACTAAGTTTGTGAATTAAAAAAAACATTAAACCTATTTACTGCTACCTCTATGGTGCCGAATATATCATACAACTTTTTTTTAATTTGTTAAAAACTCAGACTCGGTTAACTCGGTGTTCTTTTTTCAATTTGCTTTGTACGCGGTTCTTTACGCGGCATTTTTTCACGTCATTGTTAAACCTTATATTAAAAACAAGAAACTTGAAAACAAGTGAAAAAACTAAAATGAGTGATTCTAGCGACGAGGAAGTTTGTTTGACGCCAACAGAATTGACTGAAACTGTTAATAATGCGCAAATGAGCTTTTCCACTCAGATATTGAAGATTAAAAATACTCTTTCCTCGCTGAGGTGGAATGAAAAGTTACGTGTTGCACTCGAGTGCAAAGATTTTTCACCTCGTGCTCTTTTGATTCCCTCGCTAACGCTCCGGATTCTAATTTTGAATCACTCGCTGCGCTCGTGATTCAATTTTAGAATCCTTCGCTTGCTCGGTCATCAAAATTGAACACGCGGTTAAAAAGCAACTTTGCACTCTTGTATAACAAATAACTATTTCATCCCACCATCTCGGAAAGAGTATTTTTAATCTTCAAAATCTGAGTGGAAAAGCCGTTTTTATTCTCTAGAGGATAAAGTAAATTGAATTTAGAACATCGTGTGCACTAAGTTTGTGAATTAAAAAAAAACATTAAACCTATTTACTGCTACCTCTATGGTGCCGAATATATCATACAACTTTTTTTTAATTTGTTAAAAACTCAGACTCGGAACCTTCTTGGTGTTCTTTTTTCAATTTGCTTTGTACGCGGTTCTTTACGCGGCATTTTTTCACGTCATTGTTAAACCCTAAATTAAAAACAAGAAACTTGAAAACAAGTGAAAAAACTAAAATGAGTGATTCTAGCGACGAGGAAGTTTGTTTGACGCCAACAGAATTGACTGAAACTGTTAATAATGCGCAAATGAGCTTTTCCACTCAGATATTGAAGATTAAAAATACTCTTTCCTCGCTGAGGTGGAATGAAAAGTTACGTGTTGCACTCGAGTGCAAAGATTTTTCACCTCGTGCTCTTTTGATTCCCTCGATAACGCTCAGGATTCTAATTTTGAATCACTCGCTGCGCTCGTGATTCAATTTTAGAATCCTTCGCTTGCTCGGTCATCAAAATTGAACACGCGGTTAAAAAGCAACTTTGCACTCTTGTATAACAAATAACTATTATCACCACAACGATCCTAAATGTAGCTTTTGTACCGGCAGTTGGCCACAGCGTGGCCGTCCCTGCCGCTGCCGATGCCGCTAGCTGAGCGCGGCGCGGCCTGCGCGCCGCCGCCGTGCTCACGCGATGCTGGCCCCCTCCGGGCGGCGGGCGCGCCGCGCCGCCCGCGCCGTGCTCACGCGATGCTGGTCCCCGCCGGCGGGCGCGCCGCCGTTCGGCAAAAAGCCTGGATCTCATATCCTTGTGGTGGAGTCCCGAAACGAACTGGTCCCTCACGTTGACCTCTAGCGAAGCTGTAGGTATTCGTTGATGGCCTCATTGGCCTCCCCGGCCGCTTGCTTCCGTTGCCGAAACACATCGTAATTGCCTCGAGTTCATTGAAAGTCTTTGATTCAGGCAAACCTGGTGCACATAAATCACACATGAGCAGCAGCTCGTAACACGTGATTCCGACATGAGTAACCAACGTGGCCACATGCAACTCTCTTGCTATGTTATTTATGGATAATAAATGTTTTATTCGCCTACAATACGCTTCCCAATTATGGGGGCCTATCTCAAAAACTTCTATTTTCCCTATAGGCCTTGTCACAAACACTAATCGCACGTAAATGACTGTAATGAGAGAAGTGAGCTCTCAAACTGTAAGGAAACAAATTGATGTCTGTATGTTTGTAGGTATTAATTGTTTGACCACAGTTTGAGTATCGCTAATCCGATCTTCATGAAATTTTGCAGGTAAGTAGCTAATTTTTTAAATTCGAATGTAGTAAAATCGATACAGTTCAACGTGAACTACTATAATATTGACCGAGCGAAGCGAGGTCTCAGAGTCGAGAGGAACTTTGCGTTTGTGCGTTTATAATTATAATTGTCAGGCGATAAGGGCTTTTTAGGGTTCCGAAGTAAACTTTACTAAGGTTTACTTTTAGCAACGTCTGTCTCTGTCACGGTACTTTATTCAGATATTATAAGAGCTAAAGCGTTGAATGTTGCAAAATTCAGCGGCTCTGTTGTACTCTAACCTACTTGTACTGAAAAGACATGCAGTTAAACTAACTTTAGCACTGGGA
The DNA here is from genome assembly GCA_949125135.1 of Alcis repandata. Lineage (NCBI taxonomy): Eukaryota > Metazoa > Arthropoda > Insecta > Lepidoptera > Geometridae > Alcis > Alcis repandata. The sequence goes on from OX421221.1 coordinate 19,979,060, forward strand.
ACATCGATCTAGTATGTATAATCCGACTTCGGTGACTGGGAACGAGATAACTAGCGTTTAAAAAATTCAATTACTTCGCCCAGGAAATCCGTTTTAGGGGGGGGGGGAGCCAATTGGACCGACACGTAACGACAGCACAGTAACTTAGATAGGTATAAGGTTGTTATGTTATAATAACACGAGAATACTAAAGTATCAAAGCCTCATGACCGAGCTGAATCGGACCGCGGTCGCGCGCGCGGCATGCTTGTCGTCACACCTTAATGAAGATCACCGAATGTGATCGAAACTACAGTCGCAGGACACATAAACCGAATACAAACGTATTCAGAATATTTTAATTAAACCGTGTAATTACAATAAAATGTTTTAAACCCAAGTTTCTTCAGCACTTGCGGGATTGGCTTCATACCATTTTACATAAATCTACAGCTTAAATGAAGTGTTAATTCTACTCGTTTATATTTTTAGAATATGTTTTGCGTTTAGTCTATCGCGCTGTGCCTATGCAATTGCCAATCACTGTGTGAGTGGATCACAAGTATTGTTGACTCGACCTACATTACAAATAGGCACAGAGCGTGAGTGTATGCAAGTGCACTGGCTCGCCGCACCGCACGCCGCCGTCCGCCGCGCCGTGCCGCTGAGTCGCGAGCTCAAGTTGCATTCGGGTGTCGCTGACGTTTAAATATTCATTGATTGTACAATAGAGGTAGATTGATATTTCTTTATTAGCATTAACACGGTACATACATTATAATTATAACACTATAACTATAAGTATTCAGCCGTAATTGACCGCGTAAAATACAAAATGATGAGGTAAACTATTTATACAGCCGATGCTATTTAGCTTAGAGAAATAATTTACTATATTCGGACCAGTAAAATTCCGGAGAACAATCACTCTTTATACCATTATACAAACATTCGTTAAATTAATAAATGTAGATTCTTCTTATTAATTTAATATAATATTATTGTCATTACAAATTAAATTATGACCAACTCGGGGAGTGGTATCACATGAGGTGTCCTCACCCGAGTTACACCAGTTCTAAATAATTATCTGTTATGTATTTAATTATTTATTTGTTTTCATGTTTGCTACGTTCGTACCTACTTATTAACTCCCTTTAATGTCAGTGATAATAAACATGTTCCGAAGTAAGTAGGTAAATACCAAGGGAAGTTAGTAGAATTTGAAGGAAAGTATAGAAATGTATCTAATTAAATTTTCATATTGTCTCCATGGTGCCTACGTGAAAATAAAACAAACACAATAGTCTCAACAACATCTTCTAAATTCGTATTGTAAAGGTAATTTATAATACAAGACACAATAACACTTTGTTTCGTCTAGTGGCGGCTCCGGGGGGTAGGTAAGTTAAACACACTGGCATCCTATAGGTATGCCAGTAGGTGAACACTGTAGAATATTCAAGAGGATGGACCCAGATGCTTTTGGGTGCTCTCTCTCCTTCCCGTTCCTCTGGATCCGCTTCTAGTATATTTTTGTGTTTGTTGGAAACTAAACATCGTATGCGGATTTGGTAAATTCAAATTTTCAAATTTAAATATTTTGTTCACAAAACATGGAGTACCTATACAATTTACAGTTGTTGCTCAATTTTAAATTTTTTGTTTTTCTATTTACAATAAGTTCTCAAAATAGTTTTAGTTCGCCATGCTTCAACCGTAATGGTGTGCGAAATTTATAAATACACAAAATCATCAACACACACAAAATTATTCAACATCAGAACACAGCAGAAAATAGAAATTAGGAAATATGAATTACAATTTAACCAGGGTAAGTAAGTACGTATTTATTTTTGGCAACGACTACAGTTTTGGAACAGCTAAGCAAAACATTAGGCCCTTATAACATTTAAAAATAATAACCCGTATAGAAGATTACCTACTTAATTGCCACCGAAGTCGACATACTAGATGACGTTGTTACTGTACTAGATGATGATGATGTTAACTGCACACCAAACAAATTACAAGAGAAAACTAGGGCGTCGAACCTCGTTCAAAGCTTCTTAGTTTTTTATTAAACTTGTTTAGGTAAACGTTCGGTGAAATGGACCCTTAGTGGAATTAAGATAAGAGAGAAACAAACTACTTACTAAGAGGATTTAAAGAGAATTGAGAATTAAGTTGAAGAGCTGAGAGCTGAGCAATTAGGAACAATTAGCAATTACTACGAATTACGAAGTAACAAATTTAAATAGTAAAATCAATGGTATGAAGAAGGATCAAGCATCAATAATTAATTAAGAATGTTTCTACAAAACTGTTTTTTCCACGTGAAGAATACCTACTTTAGACTACTGAAGTATAGACTTGTGAAATTTGCTTGAATTTGTATGCTTACCTCCAGTTTTCGACGTTCCCACGTGATTCTAATTCTGTAATTCATACCTACTCGTATATGTATCTACTATACCTACCCACCCAGGGTACCTACGCATGTCAATTAGGCTCCCGAGGACGCAGGTTCGATCCCTAACATAGGACTATTGATTTTGTCGAAAGACTATTTTTAGTCAGTTTAACATTTTTGGAATATTCTGCCGTTTTTGTATACCTAAGATAATTGTTAAGTGGGTATAAAAATTAAGACAAAAGCTTTAAACTACATTAGCATTCCCTATTTTCTGACCATCGAGTTTATACATACCTACCTACCTGTTCATTGTCTTCATATTACTGAACTAGCTGTTCCCTGCCCCGCTTCGGTGTGGATAAAAAAAAATAAAAAAAATATAGCCTATGTCACTTTGGGATAATGTAGCATTCGAATGGTGAAAGAATTTTTGAAATCGGTCCAGTAGTTTTTGAGTTTATTCCACACAAACATCCAAAAATACAAAAATACAAATCTTTCCTCTTTATAATATTAGTATAGATTTATACAATTCCTACTACTTAAACTGTGTATTTACCTACTTCTTCAGGACCGGTTCTAGGAAACATTTTCAATAGCAGGTAATAGTACCTACGAACAAGTCTATTGTAACATCACTGATCAGCACCCTTGGCACTGAGAGGGTTGCAACTTGCCTAAAACGAACGGTGCGACGCGGACGCGGACGTAGGTTCGTAATTCATAAAACGTTCAATAGATGACGCTCCCCGTTTCAGCGTGCGATAAAATGGGACGTAAATATTCAAATGTGCTTGATAAAGGTTGACCAGCAAATTGAAGATACTTATTTTTTTTTTATTCAAAAAGTATTGAAAATCTTTTTATCGACACTAACTACTAAACTGATTGTGGGAAACCCGTGTCTGAAGGTTAGTTCCTGTCTCGTGCCAAAATTACCTAATACTTACTATTCTTATGGTATACCTACCTATATAATGTACTTACAAAATAAGAATAGTATTCGTTTCTAAAATAACATTTATATAAAACTGCGAGGCGCAAATATTATTTCCACGAGTGTAGGTGTAATTGTTTAAAAATCAAAAAACAACCATAAGTAGGTTGTTTTTTCCAATTTCTAAGCAGGACAGGATAGGTAATAGGTACTAATCAAAAATAAATAACAAATGAGTGAAATAAGCCGATCGTCGTCCCACTGGCTTCTTTTCTTCGTTTCTATGGAGTCCTGGATTAGGCATCGTCTATTATACTCGTAAGATTTATTTTAAATTATTTTACCCGGGAAAACATCACGAACTATCACGAGGGGAATGTAGTGAAATAATATATGATGTATATTATTTTCGTTTAATTCTGCAATAAAGACAATTTGTACACAAATAAATGTAAGTAGGTACCTACGTGATATTGGCAAGAGGAGAGTGATAAAAAAGTTGGTAAAAATATCACGTGATTAAAGGACGACCCCTTACTAGAGCTTACGCTAATTGGAGCTTATTTCCTAAGTACTTTTTTTTCCTGTTTCGAAAACAGGAAAAAAACAACAAAGAATTACAAAAATATCTTTACTAAATCTATCATCTTTACTAAATGTTTTATAAAATATTTTGAAAAGAAACAAACTGGTTGTAAGTACTTATTATGTCGTCATAGAGTTAAGTTATGTTTCCAGAAATTGGCAGATGCAAAGCAATTCAAATTTCGATGAAATGTATCTACAAATTAATTGGCTTTGCATCCGAGAGTTCAGAGAAGCTCACAACTTTAACTAATAATTTCCGCTCTAGTTGCAATAACTTTAATTGGCAAGACTGTCAATATTATCGATAAATTGTGCATTTCCATTTTGCACTAAATATTGATTACTTATAAGTTATAACTTAATGAACTTAATTGGGCCCGAAGCTTTTAAAGCCAATCAATTTTGTAGTCGTCTGCTGCAAATTGGATGAATGATGGAATGAAAGGTTAAATAACTCTGCTTTTTAATCAGCCTCTAGCCTGTACTAATGGACTAATTGAGCAGACTTTGGAGAAAATTAAATAAACAGCTGATTTCCTGTCTCTCGCGCCCGCAAATTGATGTAAAATTACTGACAGTGATTTAGAAGAATGTTTTGCAACGTTTTCGATATTGATGGTTTCATCGGGATTATTATTAACTAGCGGCCCGTCCCGGCTTCGCACGGGTAGACTTTGGGATAAACGTAGAGTAAATTGAAATCGGTCCAGTCGTTCACGCGTGATGGCGTGACCAAAGGTGTTGAGAATAATTATAGGAACTCTTTGTTATAACCTCTATTCTCATGCTATTGCGTAACTATAGTAACCGTAGTTTGTTGATGCTAACTTGTCAATTTATAGTAAAAATTATCAGTATAAAACGCACACTGTTTTGATAGATATGATTGAATTTGAACTTTGTACAGAGGTAATAAAGTGCAAATTGACTCTTGGACTTTAGGAACATACCTACATTGCTTAAACAACAGTGAGTGCTTGCAATTCAATATGAACTTTATACAATTACAATAGCAATAAAGCTCGTTTTAGTTAGAAAACGTTTGTATGGGAAAAATAAAAGGGCTGTTTTTAGGGTTTTTCAATATTTCTGAGAGATTTTCGTAGTATTTTTTCCGTAAGAACCTTTTCCTAATAATAACAAATACAACAAAAAAAGAATTAGTGAAATCGGTCCAGCCATTCACGCGTGAGGCCGTGACCAAGGAAAACGGGTTTCATTTTTATATATATAGATTATTTTTTAGATTACATTGACAAATGTTGTTTAACTTTTGTGCGATACAATGTGCACTGTGTAGCACAGTACTAACTAATGTGCGTTAACTCTAAGCAGAGTTTATAAGTAACACTCTATCTTTAAAATAATAATAATTTACTAATAATTAATTCGTAAAACGAAATACTCGAGTTACGATACACCTAATATAAACGGTTTGAAAGGAATCAGTCACTGTATCGTCCCCGGTTGTATTGTACAAGCTTCACACTTATTTGATTAATTACCTCGGCCGTGATCTGGGGCGGGGCTGTCGGCACCCCTTCGCCATCAAAAGCATTCCAATCGAAAATTTCGATACAGTACGTACATATGCACTATAGACTACTGCATGTACTGGTGTCTGGTATATAGCGGCGAGACAGACAAATTGGTTTCGTTATCATTAGTGATATTAAAAACCCGCTTTTTTACAAAGAATCGTGCTTTCATCGAGGTTCTTTGAGATTCTTTTATAATTTAAAGTGCGCTGAAAGGTATAGGTACGGTAATTGTATTAGTCTGCTACTTCGCAAGATAAAATATAATTATATAATAATAATAATGATATAATAATGATATAATTTTCCTGTCTAGTTCACTTAATTACCTATCTACAAGAATTATTTCAATTTTTTTCGTCGATAAACTTCGGTGATAAGGAGTGGGGCGGATGCGGTACTTTTTTTCACAGATTTTGAAATTAAAAAACTCTATGCATGAAAAGAAAATGGTATTGAAATAGCCAAATTAATGCCAAATTAATAAAAATAATTATTTGATACCTCACAAGACCACATTAATTGACTTAAATGAAGAATAATAATAACGTCATTCTTGTAGGGTTGCAGAGTGAAATAAAACTTCGTTTGTTCCTAAAAGGTTCGGTTTCCTCCAAAGAATTGTACAAACAATTAATATTATGTAACTGATCTCGCTTAGTTGCTCAGGTAGGGGTAGGTACCTACCTCTTAGTTAGTTTAAATAATGGTTGTGATTTTACATTACCTATGCCTACCACAAAACATTAGGAGTAGGTACAAAAGTTAAGTTTCATAATTACGTAAGTGCGCTCAAACACACAAAAAAAATCAACGGTGTCTATGTAGACACCGTTGATTTTTTTTTTGTACGAAATATGTTTGACTCGGATGTCACTTGTACAAAAAAAATAGGTATCTAATGCATTTCAACTATAAAGCCATAGAGCAAAAAAGGTAGCTGTTCACAGCTACCTTTTTTAACTAAACTTCCGTGGTACAATTACAGTACTTGAAGGAATCTGCCCTTTTAGCAACAAACGTAAAATCTATCTATCTAATCATTTCAAAATAAACAATTTCTAAGAATTTTCCAAAAACGAATCTCCAAGTGTAATGTCAAGTACCTAATTTAATTTTAATACACATAAACCAGTTTTTGCTATTTTAGGATCCCGACGAATATATCAACATTTCCAACTGACTTTTTTAAAAGGGTTCCGTTGCGTCGCCAGCGGTTTATTTGTATACTCGTATTTGCTCAATCAGAAACAAATCCCTGAGTTTATTAGACTGACAGAACTGGCAGGACTTGTGTGTGTGCATGAGATAAATATTGTCAGAACACGAGGGAGCGCATCAAAGCGCAACATACGGTATCATTGGATTTTAGGAGTCATTTCAGTTTTATATTTGTAAGTTTCGTTTTGCAGGCGATCGGTGGGTCAGGTGGGGCGGGGGTGGCTCCCCTGTGCCTCCCCTGTGCCACATCACAGGGGATTATTAATATGTAGTATCCAATCCAATACCCAACCGCAATGAGTGACGCAGTCTGCGTGCTTACATCGTAGCTTCGTAGCTTGTTTATAAGGTTAGTTGGAGAGAAAATGAGTTTATTAGCGATAAGAATAAACACAAAAAAGATGACTGAGCCTAGATGTTACAAGTCTGAATCTATATTCAAATTCAAATTCAAATTCTTTATTCGTGCAAAAACTTACTGGCTAAAAACAAGAAGAAACGATGCTACCTGCAGTAGTTAAATAACTGTGTCGCGGGTAGCAACGCCCACCTCCGATGTAAGAATTTACAAAATTATACTTATTTTAAATAAACAAATTGATAAATTTAGAAGCAAAAAATAAAAAACACATAAAAACGAAAGAAAGCATAGAGACTCTGTGACAAGTAGTGTTTGTGTGCTGTATGTGTGGTGTGTCTATATATAGGTGTGCATGTATCTATACTATGTATAATATTATAAAGGGGAAAAATTTGTATTTTTGGATGTTTGTGTGGAATAAACTCAAAAACTACTGGACCGATTTCAAAAATTCTTTCACCATTCGAATGCTAGTAATGCTACATTATCCCAAAGTAACATAGGCTATTTTTTTTTAATTTAATTTTTTTTTTTATCCACAGCAAAGCGTGGCAGGGAACAGCTAGTACTAACTAAAAGCGTGTGAAAACCGGCTAAGTGCGAGTCGGGCTCGCGCACGAACCGTTCCATTATGTATAAAAACGGCAAAAAATTAAGTTTGTTGTATGCGAGCCCCCTTAATATAAATATTTATTTTATTCTGTTTTTTAGTATTTGTTGTTATAGCGGCAACAGAAATACATCATCTGTGAAAATTTTAACCGTAATAGTTAGTCAACTATTACGGTTCATGAGCTTACAGCTTGGTGACAGGCGGACAGAGAGACAGACGGACGGACAGCGATGTCTTAGTAATAGCGTCCCGTTTTACCATTCGGGTACGAAACCCTATAAAGAGATATGGAAATTAAAAAACGCAACAACGCCAGTTAAAAAAGAACCTTCTAAAAATATTTAAAAAAAAATTCAATCACTGCCACTGCTCGAACATGCCGTTCCAACAGGTACGATGAAATAAAACTACAGGATTAAAAAAATATCCTGCTCTGGTTGAAATAGACGGCTGCAGGCTTAGAAGTTTAGTATGCAACGGAATGGTTTTTCAATTCGTTTATACGAGTATATAGGTAGCTATTCGATGTATTTCTATACATTTAGGTACCCAAGTTTGGTTTAACCCTTAAGGTAGCAGGACAATTTGATACGAGAAAAAAAACCTTATAGTTGGGCTATTTGGGCTCTAAGGCACACGAAAAAAAAATATATTACCGTTTTTTGGAAAATGAATGTATAATATATATACTATACACCGCTACATATGGAGTGGACTGTATGATTATATGTATAGCATAACATACATTGCCACTGATACTAAAACCTACAAAATACGATTTCTACCCTTTCAATAACACAAATTCTCTTTTTACTAGATGCAAGCAATGATTGCCGCCACCCTTGCAGTGCTTGCATCCCTGGTAGTTTGATAGTTGGGGCCAATTATTCATCATACTAATAGTATACGTGTCAAAATTTGTATGTTTAGATATTTGTTACTCAATCACGCACGCAAACGGCTGGACGTATTTGGATAAAACTTGGTAGAAAGGTAGTTTATACTCTAGATTAACATATTAGCTACATTTCAGCTTGATAAATTTTACGGTTCCTGCAGGATAGCGAGTGAAACTAGTAAGAGACTACGCGCAGTCAGTTTATATACAACAAATACAGTTGCATTTGACCACCAACTTGCCTGATGATACGTGATAAGCAGACTCAGAAAATACTTAAATACACCAACTTTAAAAAGCCCATGATTTATACCTTTCAGAAACCAAAAAAGTCGGCATTAGGTTCCATTCTCTGAATATAAGGATCATAAACGTAGATCCAAAATGATTCAAGGGAAATCGACAACGTAAGGGTGGTAATTTGGCATCCTCTACTTGTTTTATGTTACTAACGGGATGATAAAATAAAATAGTGAGGCTTTAAAGCACATTTTTCGATATGAATCCTGGAGAAAATTGGCTGCCTTATGGCCAGGTTCCATACTTGGTAGAGTGGTTGGCGCAGTAATCAAGCATTGTTGATAGAGATGTCCAATAATTGAAAAAATATATATACTCGTATGTATCATCTGGGATATTTCATACCAGTATGGAAATATGTATTATGCATGTTTGCTAAGTCTGCACTACTCATGCGACGATTGTAGCTTTAGTTTTTGGAGGCATGAAACTTCGACGTTTGTAAGTCGCCCATATGATAAATCCAGAGATGGTGCTAATGAGGTCTGCATATATCTAGATCTTTCATCTTCACTACTTTTTTAGTCACGCTCATCAAAACTTGGGTTTTCTTTGGGTAAAAGAAATAAAATAAGTTTAGCCTGTAAGCTAGCTCATATCGAAAACAAATATAAAGCATCATTGTAGGCAAACCTAAACTCAAAAGCAAAAATTAGTTGTTAATTGACAGTATGAAGAATTTGTGGAAAATGCACACATATCCCCGTTGACAGGAATGTAAAAAAAGCATCTTACATTCACATGTAACAAAAACTCAAAACCACAAGCTACCCCAAAGGTATAATATTCTATTATGTATATTATTCTATTCACCACCAAACAGAGGTTGTTTTAGCGAACTGTAGCAGTGTATGGTGTATTATATACACTAAGAAAAAATACAAAAAAATATGGTTTAAAAACTGTCATCAAAACTTATTTCGTGCACAGACGTAATTATTACATATTTAAGGCGTGACGAAAGATTTTAAAATCCTCTTCCATAATGTGAGTACACATTTACTATTTACAAAAAAGCCTTTATTTCGGTAATAAACTTAAGTTTAACGAAGTTTGAAGCCATTTTTCACATATTGTTTCAACAGTGCCCGAAAAAGCGTCGATTTGACGTCACGGCTAGTAAACATGTCATTGTGTCTATGCGTGATGAGCGGCGGATGACCTGAGTTCACTGAGGCGTGACGTCATACACTGTGATTGTTGTTTCTGACAAGATGGCCGATTGCTGTATTTTAATGTTTTAATTTATTGAAAATCTTAATAATCTGTTTTTTAAAAATAAAACTAAACATGTGTTTTAAATTTTTTTAATCTGGCTAGTCCCCTGAAAGCATTGAATCGGCGATTTTTTGATACTGTCGTCATGCCTATTGCAGTAAAATAATTTAAAAAAAAAATTATCTCGAACATTTCGCAGATCCACCTTTGGTTTCGAAAATTTGCCAATAAAATCTGAGTATCAATGTTAATTTTAAATATTTTGCTTAATAAATATGCGTTGGGATACTGTTCTTTAGTTTCAATCACAATAATGCTAATTATTTACCCAAAAATCGCAACTAGATTTTTTTGAAAAGTATGCATAGTATAATCAACAAAGTTACTATATGGGTTAAAGGTAAACTCAGAACTCTTTAGTGAAGTTTTTTAATACAAGACGTTAGTGAGTTGGTGTGTTATCTCTAACCTGTGAAATAGTTTGGAGAATGATATCTACCACCTCAGCCTTTTTTTTTTTTTTTTTTGTTTACCCAGTGGAAATCCTTTATGGATACCACGCCCGCCCCGGGGGAGGCAGGGTGGTTATGTGGGAGTCTCCGCCCTAGTGGCGGCATACCCACTAAAACCACTGGGGAATTCATCGTCCGCCTGGTAGGGCAAGGTGGGGTCGCGTTAGCAATCACCACCTCGCCCCGGCGACGGGCCCGATTAGGGCCCCCTGCACCCATGGCGGGGTGACCCTGTTCCCCAGGATCACCCCCCAGACAGTGTGGGGTCGTGCAGGCCGGGAGAGTCCCCCGACTCTACCGGCAACCCCACTGCCGAGGAGCAAGGAGACGGGCGAACCGCCCTCTCGCTCCCCAGCCCCGCTCGCTCGCACGTGGTGGGCAGTGTGGTTAGCACCACCCACCCCGCCTTAAGCCCACGTTCCTTTCACACCCGGCCGCAAACCTCACGCGGCGAGGTGCAAAAGGAACCCTCCTCTTTCCCTTGCACTCCCGACCGCGACCCACACGCGGCGAGGAGCACAAGGAAAACCCTCCTGGTGGCACCGCTGTCACCGCCCGAGCGTGGAGCGCCGTTTCCTCCAGCGTCCACCACACTCGTCACCGGTGGCAGCAATGCCACCGTCCAAGTGTGGAGCGCCGCATCCCCCGGCGTCCACCACACTCAGACCCTCCTCCTTTCCTTGCACTCCCGACCGCGATCCACACGCGGCGAGGAGCACAAGGAAAACCCCCCTGGTGGTCCGAGCCATCGCTCAGACCCCGGCTCATCCGCTGTGCCCTCTGCTAATCAGCCCTCTGCTGCCAGAGGGACACGCGGAAGGCCCCACCTCGGGTTCCTCTTCGTTTCACCGGGCTCAGTGCCACGGCTACTTATCCCCCCCGCCACGGAAAGGCGGGAACCCATTCGGGGGGGATCTACCACCTCAGCCTACCTCAGGCTCGACCAGCAGTAAGCAGCAGTAGGTACCTATCTCTGAAGTATAAGAATAGGCGTAATAAATAAACTTGTCTGGTAGTAGACAGTTGGCGAAACTGAAAAAATTAATTGATTGAATTGATTTGACTGTGAGTTGTATAAATTTGTATGTTCTGTGCCAGAATACTGAGGTACCTACGGCACGCCTGTCGACGTGGGCGCGACAGCAAACAAGCTCATCGTATCTTTAGCGAGGTATTCATGTTATTAGGCCGTACGTACGTGTATGAATATACCGTAATCAATTATTCTCTATTCGTTTGACATTCATTTGAACCGATTCCGTCGTTATGAACCGAGCAAGCGAAGCGCGAAGCAACAACTTTCAAAATTGCCGGCGGATGCTTGTTTATTTGTATGGATATTAGTGCTCACGTGACTCACGTGCGGGTCGTATTTCAACTAGGTATTCTATTGCAACCAATCTGGATGAAACTCGGTAGGTATACCGATTCTACAATTTCATTCTGAAATATTCAACAGTCTCTTCAATACAAACAAATATTTTTGCAAAATCAGTCAGTCAGGGGAAATAAAGGGTTTGTGCTCGTGAAGTCCAATACTATTTGCAGAAATACTAGCTTTACCCGGGACTCGGAGCTCGGATCCGGGATATTCGGCCTCGGCCCGGGCCGCCTCGCAAATAGGAAGCTTTCACCACAAATGAATCAATGATTCAGGAATAATTGAAGGAATACGAGTACCTACAACAACAAATAAACATGATTATTTATTTCAATAGGTACCTACTTTAAATATATTTGTAATGATGTTACAGAAGAAATGAAGGAGGTAGCAGATATAGCATTTTCTTTCAGCATCTACGTGAATACAGTACCGATTTATTTCTATGTGAGAAACAAAGCAAAGAAAAGGAATTACACACTTCGACCCAGTTTCATAACATGCTTCAACTTCGACTTCGATGAATTGAATTTACGCCTACCGCTCTATTCTTAGGTAAGACGTCCAACACATATTCTATTATTCATTCTCGTAAAGGCATAACGACCTATCGAACGTACTTACTATTTTCCAAATTACCTGAGTAGAGGACTCGAGGAACACGTATCCACAGATATTTCCGGAGGGAAAGGATCTCATTCCCGTATCTGTTCATTGAGATTGATCCAGCCGTTTAATCGGGAAAAGGTAACAAAGTGATTGCTACTTTCGAATGTATGATGTCACTATGTGATGAAAATGCCAAACCGATAAGTATTAGAATTTTTAGCTTAGGTAATTTTAAGTCGTCCAGAACATTTTGTCTGGCCAAGTTGATATAATTAATAAGTTGAACATAGAATAGACTACACTCGGTAGGTAAGTTCTTGTGGCTTGTAGCCCTTGTGTAGCCCTTTCAAAAGGTAATGATAAGTACTACCACAGACTTAAGGCTCGTGCACACCGCACGGCACCGCAACGCACAACAAAAATCCTCCTGCATCACTTTTGTACATCTACAAGGTGTCCGAGGTAGGCCCAACAATATTTAGAGGTACTTATCTACATCATGTTTGGAGTCGTTGACGTAAATGTTAGCAATGCAAACGAATTTTTTTTTTTCCATACAAAATTAAAAAATATTTTATTTGTGTTTTTTTTGGCAACCCTAACTACACATGGTACAATAAACGCGGGCCGCTGTCTTTGAGAGTGCCGCGCGCTGCGCGCGCATGAATTCCCCGCGCGCCCGCGTCTCGCTCGCCGCCGCATCGCCACCCCCGCGCGCCGATTACCCCTTCCCCTCACCTGCACGTGCCACTCCTGGCGCTAGCGCAACTAATCTACTTTCGAACGTCACCCTAACCTACTCTGTGGCCTAAATTAGCATCTGCCTAGCCCTAACTGTGTAACCTATTCGTACCTATGAACCTCATTATGATGGGAAAATGATTTATCCAAAATGTAACTTATGTTTCATGTTATGATTCTAACCTGGATAGATTAATGTCAAATTCTAATTTTACTCTCCTATCGTTATCGTATACCCTAATAATATCTAGGTACCTACATTGCTTATCATAGGATAGGTTGTGAGAATAATTAAAAACACCAGTACTTCAATTAATTATGTTTAATATTACATACATGATTGGTTTATTATTCACAACAATTTTAACAAAATAGTTAGAGTACTTACGACAGACGTCATACGTTTCACTTTTTTTAAACCACTAGGTTTCACTGATTAAGTATTTCACTTTTGCTTTAATTTAATTTAAAGGAAAGGCTCAAAGTGCTGGCCTCCCTTCTCGATGCAGAGCCGAGCTCGACGAGAAATCGAGCCCATCACGTTTTTCAACATGTGTGGGGTTACATTGCTGAAAGCCTCTGTGATACGCGGTATCATTTCTTCTCGTGTGCTGCACGGCTTCGAATACACAATATTTTTGATGTAGCCCCACAAAAAGAAATCCAAGGGCGTCAGGTCCGGCGAGCGCGGAGGCCACTGTCTCGGCGCATCTTGGCCGCGGCCGATCCAGCGGCCGGGAAACCGAGCATGTAGGTTTTGGCGAACGCGTCGAGCAAAATGCGCTGGCGCTCCGTCGTGTTGGTACCACATGTCCCGCTCCACAGCCAACGGCAAGTTTTCCATTTGGTCCTCCAGCTCACCTTGTAGCAGCTCCAAGTAGCCTGCGGCATTCAAGGTGACAGGCAAGAAGATAGGGCCGATTAATCGGTCTCCGATTATGCCCGCCCAGACATTAATCCGCCACTTATGTTGGAAACAGCTCTCGGTAGACGCATGCGGATTTACATGTGCCCATACGTGCTCATTATGTATGTTGGAGAGTCCACTTCTGGTGAAAGTCGCTTCGTCAGTCCACAACACTTTCTCGACGAAGGCAGAATCCACAGCTACTTTTTCTTCTATCCACTCGCAAAAATCCACTCTTGCACTGTGGTCTGATTGCAGCAGTTCTTGTGTTCGACGGAAGTGATATGGATGCTGGCCGTCTTCATGCAGAGTCCTCCAAACTATTCTGTGATCGACGCGCAGCCGCGCGCCCGCTCGACGCGTGCTAGTACGCGGGTCTTCGGCAAAATGCTGCAGGATTTGTGTTTCCAGGTTTGCACTGATGTTTGTGCCGGGTCTTTCGGTTGCTGCTCCATGAAAACTTCCGGTACTGTGCAGACGTAAGCAGAGTCCACGGAAGCACGAGTATGAAGGCAGACGTCTTTGTTCCGGAAGCGGCCTGTCGTCGACGAACCGTTGACGGTACAGCTCACGCGCCCCGTTGCAACTCCCGTTCGCAGCTCCGACGCAAAGTATCATGTCGTAATACTCTGCGTTTGAATAAGACATCGTGATTTGGATAAAAAAATCGAAATGATAATTCGTGACAATACACGACCTCGAAGTTCGAATGATGAAAGCCGAGTGGCGATTTTCAAAAACAGAAAGCGACACTGCGGCTTAGTCAAAGCGAATGCATTTAGGGTTCCATTTTTATTCTTAAAACAATTTCACCATGTACACTCAATACGTTTTCAGTTATGGTATAACATCATTATTATTTAGGTACAACATCATTTTTATTGTTTTGCAATTGATTGTGTTGTTGAGTTGCAGTTTACACTAGAGCACGGTTTTTTTTAAGATTACATTTTTATCAAGTTAACTCAAGCATTTGTTTTATTTAAAAATTCATTATGCTCTTGACTCTCAACTCTCAATCTCAACTCACCTGATGTCACGTGTTACAGTGTATCACGCTTTGTTTTTTGAATAGCCTTTGTGAGATAGTAAAAAAATAAAAAAATAAAAACATTTTGTACAGTTTTCATCGAAGGATATTTTGAAAAATAAAAGTTTGTATTTTTGAAATAATGACATCCCGTAGGATATTTTTATTACCATTCATTTAATCTTCGACAGCCAAACTAAGGAAAATAAAAATAAAAACTATCAACAAAAATAATTATGACGGAACCCGAAACAACAAAGTTAACTAATTTAGCTAAAAATGGGCGAACAACGGCCGGCCGTGCACGATTGGCTGCGGCTGTCTTTGAATAACAGCGCGGTGATATTATTGGCTAGCGGCATTGTTCTGAGAATCGGCTTAGCGCGCTATTGGCGATCGGCAAGCGTTAGAGTTTCTTTGTCGGCTAGGACCGAAGCCGACGATTCCGCAAAGACTAACACAAACACAGATGTGTAACTCAATCTTTTTAGTTTATTCAAAGTTTTGCAAAATTGAAAATAAAATAAAATTGTTCGTTTCCAAGTACTACTTCGATCATTTACAATGATTAGAATCTTGTTTGTGAACCGAGCTCAGCTGACTTTATTTGTTATCTTGCCATGTAATGCGCTTTATTTGATAAAAATAGGGCACAATTAGAATTTATTTCTGAATAAAAATTGCCCGAAATTAATCGCATAAAGCAATACGCTAATTGCCATATTTTACAGAGAAATTCAAATAATAGGGTTCGAAATAATGAAGGTAGGTCGATTTTGAAGTATAATTTCTAATTCCTGTAATGAATTGAAAAAAACCTAATTTATGTAGTTGGTTAAATTTTGTTAAGAATTGAAATAGGCATTCTGTAAAAACATAACCTTCTGTACACTAATTAGTCTTTGACAGTCGTGGTCGTAGGTCGGTTATTCACCTTTTTAGGGTTGTACCTGTCCAAATTAATGCCAAAGTTTGATCTTCAATAACTCGTAAAATAAAAGATTAAGGAGTAAAAGACCTCTGGGGAGGGCTTCTAGATATACGTAAGTATGTGCTGTTTGAATATTGTTGGGCCTCCATCGGACACATTGTATATATATAAAAGTGAAGGTCGTGACTGACTGACAGATCAACGTACAGCCTAAACCGCTTAAGCTACAAACGTCAAATTTGGACAAAAGTTTTATAACAAAAAGCGGACGCACACTAAGAAAGGAATTTGCCCAATTCAACCCTTAAGAGGGTGAAAAGGGGTGTTTAAGTTTGTATGAAAAATTTTTTTTTCTTTATGCTACGATTATCAAACTTTGCGAATATACTAAAGTTAAAAAAATAATTGACACCTATTTCAACATTTTTTAAAAATCAACCCCTAAAGGGGTGAAACAGAGCAATAAAGTTTGTATGAAGATTTTTTTTTTAATGCTGTGGTTATGAAACTTTGCAAATATACTAAGCTTAAGAAAATAATTGACACTTATTTTTTTGTTTTTTGAAAATCAACCCCTAAAGGGGTGAAACGGAGTATTGAAGTTTGTATGGAGATTTTTTTTTTGATACTGTGGCTACGAAACTTTGCAGATATACTAAGCTAAAAAAAATAATTGACACTTATTTTTTTGTTTTCTGAAAATCAACCCTTAAAGGGGTTAAACGGAGTGTTGAAGTTTGTATAAAATTATTTTTTTCCTAATACTTCGATTATTTAACTTTGCTATTGTAATAAGCTAAAAAAAATATTAGATACCTGTTTCATTATTTTTTGAAAATCAACCCCTAAAAGGGTTAAACAGGTAAAAGTGAATGTCGAGACTGGCTGACAGATCAACGCACAGCCTAAACCGCTTAAGCTACAAACGTCAAATTTGGACAAAAGTTTTATAACAAAAAGCGAACGCACACTAAGAAAGGAATCTGCCCAATTCAACCCTTAAGAGGGTGAAAAATTGTGTTTAAGTTTGTATGAAAAATTTTTTTTTCTTAATGCTACGATTATCAAACTTTGCGAATATACTAAAGTTAAAAAAATAATCGATACCTGTTTCATCATTTTTGAAAAATCAACCCCTAAAGGGGTGAAACGGAGCAATAAAGTTTGTATGAAGATTTTTTTTAATGCTGTGGTTATGAAACTTTGCAAATATACTTACTAAGCTTAAGAAAATATTAGACACTTATTTTTTTGTTTTTTTAAAATCAACCCCTAAAGGGGTGAAATGGAGTATCGAAGTTTGTTTAAAAATATTTTTTTCCTAATAATACGATAATTTAACTTTGCAATTGTACTAAACTATAAAAAAATTTTAGATACCTGTTTCATTATTTTTGGAAAATCAACCCCTAAAAGGGTTAAACAGAGTGTTGAATGGTTGAATCAACGCATCAAAATCAACAGATCAACGCACAGCCTAAACCGCTTAAGCTACAAACGTCAAATTTGGACAAAAGTTTTATATCAAAAAGCGGACGCACACTAAGAAAGGAATTTACCCAATTCAACCCCTAAGGGGGTAAAAGGGGTGTTTTAGTTTGTATGAAAAAAATATTTTTCTTAATGCTACGATTATTAAACTTTGCGAATATACTAAATTTAAAAAAATAATCGACACCTATTTCATCATTTTTGAAAAACCAACCCCTAAAGGGGTGAAACGGAGTATTGAAGTTTGTATGAAGAATTTTTTTTTGGTGCTGTGGTTACGAAACTTTGCCAATATACTAAGCTAGAAAAAATAATAAACACTCATTTTTTTGGTTTTTGAAAATCAACCCCCGAAGGGGTTAAAATATGGAGTGTTAAAGTTTATATGAAAATATTTTTTCCTAATGCTATGATCATTTAATTTTGCAGATGTACTAAGCTAAAAAAATAATAGATACATGTTTCATTATTTTTGGACAGTCAACCCTAAAAGGGGTGAAACGGGGTATTAAAGTTTGGATGGAAATATATTTTTTAATGCTACGATTATTTAACTTTGCAAAACTAAGCTAAAAAAATAATAGATACCGGTTTCATTATTTTTGGAAAATCAACCCCTAAAGGGGTGAAATGGCGTGGTAAATATAGTACGGAGAGAGAATTGTAATGACTCACTGACAGACAACGCACAGCCTAGACCGCTGGTCGTAGAAATTAGAAATATGGAGTGTATAGTCTTGATGAGTAAACGTGTACCAAGAAAGGATTTTTTGTAATTCAACCTCTAAAGGGGTGAAATAGAGTGTTAAAGTTAGTATGGAGAAGCATTGTTTTTGACGCCACGGTATTGAAACTTTACAAATATACGAAGCTTAAAAGAATAACGAACACCTATTTCACCATTTTTGGAAAATCAACCCCAGTGGGGGTGTGAGATAGCGTGGTAAAGATAGTACGGAGAAAGAATTTGTTTTGATGCTAACTCAATGAAACTTTACAGATGTACTAAACTTAAGGCGGGTAAACAACATCCGGAAAAAATCCAAAACCTTCGAAAAGTCACATCCTCGAGGTGGAACTGCTAATTAACTCGAAAACTAAAAACATTTTTACCAAAGCGACTAAAAAGTCACCAAAACCTCGGACCTTTTTGGAGCCATTGAAAAAGAAGCAGGGATGCTTCCATTGTATGACGCTTTTTACATGCTCTCAAAAAAGAGGGATAAATTAATTTCATCCCGGAAAAATTATCGGTTCCCGAGGTATAGTCCACGCGGGCGAAGCCGTGGGCGGAAGCTAGTTTTTAATATGAACTATCGGACACTACAGGTGGGCCGCATAAAGGCGGGCCGCGTGCGGTGCGGCCCGCCTTAATGTGTGCGAGTCACTGTTTGGTATTGACTGTTGTCAAACTAACTTTGTTCGTGCATCTAATAATGCAACACTATTTAAAATAAACCACTCCAAAAATTTAAGTATCTATCTTGTTGTCAACCATGTTCGTCTTGGAGTAAAGTTAGGCTCAGACTAACTTAGTGTAGAACCTCTATGCTACACGTAGTTATAAAAACCTCCATGGTCGTGAATTATTGTCTATAAACATGGCCATACCCCTGGTTTGGTACAAGGCCATACTGTTAAAACGGTCTGTCTACTTCGAAATTTAAATTTGTATCAAACTGACAAATGACAAAAGAAGTGCGGTGACTGGCTCCTGAATGTAATTTACTGTTGTCCATTTTACTATATTTATGATAAATTGTGTTGATTCCACGATTCAAAATGAACGAGCAACTGAAAAGCGTTTCTGCAATGAACAAGCTCTACATAGGAAATCTGCCTATTGAAGCCGACGAGGCGGCAGTTCGACAGCTGTTCGCAGAGCAAAACCTTACTGTGGCTGAAATTTCGGTGAAAAGGGGTGGTTACGCCTTCGTCGACTTCCCAGATCAGTCCGCTGCAGATCGTGCTATCGACAAACTTCATGGTAAGTCTCGAAGTCTGGTACCGAATCAAAACTTATGTCTGGAGGCTGACCGTTTTCTACTAATTAATTTATTATTCGATTCCAGAATAATGATACTAACAAATAATGTTCTAAGCATAAATATCTTTATTACTCAACCCTATAATATATATTATGGAATTACTTACTACATTTGTGCAGTTTTAAAAATATAGCTCTGTTCATTATTTGGTGGCCCTGTGCAGACCTCTGAGCATATAAATGACAGCGTGTGCAGACAGCGACGCTGAGCTCGTCATGTGACGGTTCCAATGACTTGAGGTTCCTAAGTTCCTATAGTAGGTACGAATACCAGTATCCCTACCTAACCTACGTACATAATCAATAATGCTCTCCCCAAATCACCTTCATAGGGGTAGATATTTCAATGTGTTGAGAGTTGAGAGTTCGAAAACATAATGTGGATTTTGGTTTTTAGGATATTCGTACTGCGGCCTGCCCTTGATCGTAGAGCCATCGGTAGCCAACAAGAAATTGTAAGTGTTTTTAGCCACTTTAATTGTAGCTAATAGTAGTTGGTGTCGCTTCATTAGCTCATAGCTTTCCCATATAATAGGGGAAAGCCAATTGTACCAACTGTCCTATCCACCTAAGGCTGCCTCGCGATACCTACAGCGGCTACAGCGGATTGATATCACGGCAATTTTATAAAATTATCGTCCCCTTCCTTTTTGTAAATGGACACGTGCGTCCGTACTGCGAAATACCGGGCTGTTGCTGTCGACAATGAGCGTATCTAATATATGTACTGTGCCTAGCTGCCTACGTAATATATTTATAAAATGGGGCTTCGTGCCCGGTTCGGTTTGGCTTTCGGCCTCGCATGTAGGACTATAAAACATACAGCCTATAGCACTAAGGGATAGTGTAACTTTCATTTAGTGAAATATTTTTTTAAATCGGTCCATTACTTCAATAGATTATTCTTTACAAACATATACAGGGTTATTTATAAAGGGTATGTTACGCCGAAACGGGCTTATAGTACTCATCATTATGAACAACTTTTACTATGGGACCAACCTAGAATTCGCGAAAAAAAACAGCTGTTCCATACATTTTGTCGAGTGTCATTGACATTTTTCTATGGAACAGCTGATTTTATTTCGCGAATTTCGAGTTGGTCCCATTGTAAAAGTTGTTCATAATGATAAGTACTATGAGCCCTTTTCGGCTTAGAATACCCTTTATGAATAACCCTGTATACAAACAATACTTCTTTGTTTAGATAGATTTGTTGTTCTTATATCACGATACGACGTATGGGGAAGCTCATATTCCAATTTTCAATACCTTCATCGAATGGATTTGCTGCTCCCCGGTTTTTTTAATCTAAATCGGTTCAGTAGTTTTGGAGATACGGGGTAACAGACATTCACACACACGCACACACCCGCACACAAATTTTCGCATTCTTATTAGGTATAATATAAAAATAGAAGGTAGGACACGACATAATAGAAGTCAGTTCTTCGGATACCTATACCGCGACTTTATGCATTGTAATTAAAAGTAACATTGTAAGTAACCAACTTTGCATCTTAAATTCCTGGACTTTGTTCTTCGTTCACCTAGTTTTTGTTGTTGAGAAACTTCTATTTCTCAAGGAAGTGCGCGTCACGATACCTTGCAAACGCCTACAAGCGAACTCTAGTACAAGCCTCGATGAGGGCTGGCGCGCCACGGACCACGGTTAGCTTGTTTACCCGGTGCTGCTTTAACTACGCATTGTGTGTTCCTGAAACAATGCTCACGATACGACCCGATTAGAAGTTTCAGAACCATTCTAGATTTATCTTTCTGCGGGTCAGAAGCGTAAGAAATTCCGCTCATTCGACAATGTAATATTTTGTTTGCCCGTTCTTTTTCCTCAAGACGTCGAATAACGAGGGGAGTTGACGCATACGTTTGCCTGCCTGTGACCTCGGACTTCTCGTAGCCATCATTACGGGTTTTAATTCGGCTTTATAATTGAAAACGGTTTTTGTTGATAGTCAGGACTTGAAGCCCGGTGCTGGTCTCGCAGACTATAGACGCTGTGGAACATGGCCTATAGCACTCAGGGATACAGTAGCAATAAGTTGACAATTTTTATCACAATCGGCTAACGGTATGACAACGCATAAAATACAAACAAACAAATACTGATTTTAAAAGCCTAATAATACATATAACTTGCAACTCTGTCACGTCACGTCGCGCCAACACTGCAAAACGCGTCGACTGCGTAACGTGTAATTAAAGTTTATGTTTTTATTTTTTATGTTTGTTAGCCTGTAAGGTATTTATTTTCTATAGGCCTCTGTTACTTGCATTGTATGCAAGTTATATTGTCTGAAATAAATGATTCATTTATTTAAATCAGTTCAGCCGTTTTTGCGTGATTGTGCAACAAACGTCCAAACTATTATTCAAACTTTGACATTTATAATAGTAGGAGCTCTCTTCAGTTCAGATGTCATGTCACTCCTCCACAGGTTTGCAATACAAGTAGCAGATTAAAAAAAGAATATATTTTTTCTTACAAATATTATATTTCGTTGCCAATTGACAATTGGGTGTTTGAGTACCTACTTTCTTACAATGACATGGCCGGGATTTGTTTACGAAGATGATGTAAATATATACAGTAGTAGTGCCTTAATTCTGTGGGCTTCATCTTCGATCACATCATCGATAACCAATAGACGACTTGTTGATCAAACGCAGACATATTCGTACATAAAAAAGGCCAGAGTAAGTCTGATCCTCCACTCCGGGCGACGGCCCAAGCCGAGGCTCGTACCTTCGAGGTGCCATTTGCGCTCCCCACCCCACCCCACCCCACCCACCTGGTACGCTGTAGAGGCCTCAGTGGCCTGTAGCATTTTGTCAATGCTGAAAAAAGAGTCTAGTGTTTGCGTGACGCTGACCATTACCCATAGGAACAACCTATTTGCAAGCCTAGTTGCCCACTTTAGTAAATTCAGACTCAATTGAAGAAAATTACCTCGGCTACCTTGGTTTTATTCCAGAATTGACATTTACATAGTTACTAGGTACGTATGTCGTGTACGTGTATCGAGTTAAAGTATACCTATCGTACGTAATCATACTTGACTTTATGCCTGGGCTGATTTTCTACCTTTACATAAAAGGCATTAACTGACTGATACATACAATATCAACATACAGACTAAACTGGTGGTCATTGAAACGTGAAGTTTGAAGGGAGTGCTCTCTCTACGATGGAGGCAAGTAGGCACTCAATCAGAAAGGAATTTGCTATATTCAACATAAGGGTGTGGAATGGGGTGATTTTATGTACAATAGCCGCGGGTGTTAGGTAATAGGTAATGTTATATTGTTGGATATATAAGCTACGCTACAAAACCGCGTGCAACAGCTAGTCTAACTATGATACTCGTACCTACTCGTATATTATATCACGACTAGCATGCGACTAACTTGCTGTGTTTATTTTGTGACCAGCCCCTGGTTTCACCTGCGCGGATATGAATAAAAATGGTGATGATAATTATGAAAAGTGGGCAACTTGTGTTAACTCAGGGTATCTGTATTTCAAATGTCATCCAATTTCGTCCAGGCGTAGCAAAGCAAGCATAAGAATTTTCGCATTTACTAAGCAAGCTGCTCTTCGCGGTTTCCCACACTACAATCTTGCAGGAAAGGTAGAATGTTTTCCGAATTAAAAGGTGCTTATGTGTTAATCGTGGGTGTCAAGTAGGTACCTCCATATCAAATTTCATAAAAATCCATTCAGCCGTTATTTCGTGATTGAGTTACATACACCTAAACACACACATAATTATATACTTACATTTAAAATTTAAATAAATAATAAAAATGTTTATAGAATTTATTTAGTAATGGTTTTGATATTGTTTGAAACGAGCTCTGAAAGCTTCATTTTTTTTTTTTTTTATGCCATAGGTGGCAGACGAGCAAACGGGCCGCCTGATGGTAAGCGATCACCGTCGCCTATGGATACCTGTAACACTAGAGGCATCACAGATACGCTGCCGACCTTTTAAGATTCTATTAACAGCCCTTTTGAAGAACCCAATATTGTAGCTACTCGGGAATACAGGTGCAGGGAGCTCATTCCACATTTTGCAGGTGTGTGGCAAAAACGACCGTGTAAAACACACAGTGTGCGATTTCCACTTATCGATAATGTGGGCATGAGCACCCAAACGGTGGCGGCTAGTGCGGTGGTAAAACCGCGACGCTGGAATTAGCTCGAATAATTCTTCAGAACACTCCCCATTGTAGATGCGATAGAATAGAAGATGGAAAGAGACCCGACGTCTCTACGCATGCTGAGCGGCTCTAGGTGCTCGGTAAGCTTGGGGTTGTCGACAATTCTGACAGCTCTACGCTGTAGTGCATCAAGAGGCTCAAGTTGATACTTGGGTGCTCCGTTCCAAAAGTGGGAGCAGTACTCCACATGAGGTCGGTCATCAAGGACTCGCTGTCGGCAGGTCGGCTTTTGAACGTGATTGTATTGATTATGTTCGTTTGAGGCCTGTAGGTACTCGGAAGGCACCATTTCAATAGATATTATTGTCTAACGGCTTAGAAATTCTCGCTTGTAAGGATATTATCAATTTACAATAACTTTTCCTTTTGACGGCCTGTTTGGCTCAGCGGTAATAATATCCGCCTTATAAGCCAGAGGTCCCGGGTGATGAATTTAAATATCTGTTCTGGGTCTGGGTGTTAGTTATCCTTGTCTTTGTGCATGTTCCATGGCATCCCCGACACAGGAATTTATCCTAGGGGAGCTATGAGTGTGAAACGTAATTTTCCCTATTGCCTCCTCACCACACAGACCAGACCAGACAGGTATTTTTGTTATTCTGTAACTTTTCCCGATGGAAAGCAATGATGCAGTCTACGGCAGAGCTCGCTTAATTACAAACATCGATTCACTCTCGACAGCCTCGACTTGACCAGAGTATGGAATGCTAAGCCACTCAAGCGAAGCATTCCAGTCTGTCGGTTCGCATAATTAAATTCATTATGCGAACCGACAGAGAGGTTTGATTTTGATTTGATATTTAATGTGAAATCAAAATATTTCGTGCATATTTGGTATTGTGGTCATCGCAGCGTCAATTAGGTACCTAGAGTACCTACACCCAAAGGCGTCCATTAGATTGAAATTTGAACTTAACTAGGTTATTAAATTATTCTGCGGTTACGGGCGAGTTGGAAGAGGAGGGGGAGGGGGTAGCGGAGCTGCGCCCCCCTGGAAGTTCGGTAGCTCGGTTTTTGGAATTCTCTAAAAGCTTAAGATTTGCTCGCTCCGGCGAACCTGCCTTTACCCCGCTTGCTTCGGACCGCGGGACGAAGTTGATGTCTCCGAGTTCTCATCTCTGTTCCGTTGAAGCTTTTGAAGTAATCATTTACCTATTGTTAGGTACGCGATTTCCAGTTTGTTTACTACTCGTATTCCTATTTGATTTAAAACGGTTTCGATTCATAAATGTAATCACAATTAACTTTATGTATTATTGACGAAATTTGTTATAGGTACCTAATTTAATGTTTTGATAGTATGTAATTGTTAAGTTTTTATTTAATGCCCATACCTATCTGGGTTATATACACTTGAATTAGTCAAATAACAAAGACCCAAATAAAAAAAATTACGTTGTCCAGTATTTTGGCGAGATCTGAAACTTGCGGTCATTGATCGATTTTCGCGCCGCAACGTTCCTCATTATAATATTGTAAATAATACGATTTAACGACGGACGTGGTGACTGGTGTGTAATTAAACAAAATGACGATACAAAACCATGCTTTTGCATATTAAAAATATTAGTTATGATGCAAAGGCAAAAGCAGACTTGTTATCACATAATTATTTGTTAAAAGAAATAACGACGCGTGTGCATGATATGGTTCATACCAGGTTTACCTATACTTGGACGGGACATGAATAAGCTTGTAAAAGTTGATCAAAGGCGTTAGTTTTTCTCCTATTTTGTTACTCGTACATAAAGGCTTTCTTTCTAGCCCTTTATTTACGACCCAGAAATATAACAAATCACGCCCATGGAATCGACACGATATCGTATGCGACGCTTAGAATCAAATCGAGAATAATGTGCGTATAAGTACATACATAATTATATCGATTGAAAGTTTGCACGAGTAACATTCTCTAAATCGTGTAGGCACCGCCACTAAGGGGCCGTCCATTAATCACGAGATGTTTTTTAGCAACAGTGACAGAAATTATATGAAATTTAAACCCGTGTCGTATACAAGGCGTGAGCACTCGCATCAAATCAACACAAATCATTTCCCTATTCAGGAGTATTCAGTAATGTCGTTTTTCGCGCAAGTTGTCATAGTCCGTAAAACAAACATTTTTACGTTTATCTTTTACCACATTCCTCAAAATTTTTGTCAGGTTGACATAACTTTATGACAGAATTAAAAAATATACCTAGTTACTTATTGTTTTAAAATAATCCACAATAAATGTAGTTCCGTTTTAAAGCTCCGTTTTAAATGAATGCACTTAGCCCTCATAGTTCATAGTAATTTTACACGCATAAAATCAGTGATATTTGTGTTCCAAATCAATGCAGTTTGAAAAATATAGGTATGTCAGTTAAATCATGTTACATTTAATAGACTATACTTAATAGACGAAATTTTTGATTTGCTCCATCCGCCTCTTGCAATCAAAAGCTGCATCCGCCCCGCCCTTGTCGGGGCTTATGGCTACTTCAATACTGAAGAAGCGAGGGAAGCCAGCGAACCGTTTTCCATTGATTGAGAGTATTTGAGAGTTCCAATTAGCAGTACCGTGAAACTAGATCCAATACTGCCCTATCAGATTTAGTCAGAGTTGGCGTCATATTTGTATTCATAGATGCATTAATTGTGCTTTCCCCGTAATTTTAGATCCCTATACGAGGTATAATTAATTATATGTATTTGTATTATATCTCCAAACGCTAATATCGACCGCCCCTACGAACAGTATCGAAACTGCAAATGACATTTTTCACAGGAGAGCTATTTAAAGTCAAAATTTGACCTAAAATAAAAAGTTCAAATGTGGTTTTTATTCGATTTAAAACATGTCAAATCTTAATCTTTTAATATATATAAATCTCGTGTCACAATGTTTGTCCTCAATGGACTCCTAAACCACTTAACCGATTTCAATCAAATTCGCACACCATGTGCAGTTCGATCTAACTTAGGAGATAGGATAACATTTGACATAGAATTGACGCAATGGCTTTTGACAGGACAACGTCTGTCGAGTCAGCTAGTAATATTATATTTTTTTGAATTATGTAGGTATTTGTTTTAGTACGGCTAGTTAGCAACATGTACGCTCCCATCTGGCAGAAAGCACTGACCTTGGCATGCTAGTAGCTTTTATATGTGTAATTAAATCCCGAGGTAGAAACATCTCGAGAGAGGATAGTTTCCATCCCTCCCACTCCTTTCTTTCTTTTTTGTGTCCCAAAGTATGGTTTTGTAGAGATTTTCTCAAAAACAGTTCAAGCTACGAGGAAGTCGTTCAAGACAAGAGTGTTTTCTATAACATTCTCTACAATATTGCATGTTAATAGGACTTATGGTTTTCGAGATATGCTGATATTAATTTCAGACCAGGCCAAAAAATTACAATTTCTTTTTAGAGGCCTCGGTCAGCTATAGGTCATATCACAAGTTTGTAAATGAGTTTTTCCGAAGTTTGCAACATCGCTAAATCCGACAATCTCAAAAAACATTTTAAAAGATGACTCCTTGCGTCTCAAACCGGATAAATGATGATGATGGCTGATGAAAAATTGAACCGTTCATATCTCGGAAACGGTATAAGACTATCTTTGTCAGATTTACCTAGTATGTTGAAAACTTCGTTTTTTTTTTACAAACGTGTGATATAATCTACCGCTTAAGTTTATGTGCATGTATGCTTAGATAGACTAAAATAAAATAAATGGACGGGTCTATAAGAAGCGCATTATTGAAGACTATTAAAATGAGCGCCGGACGCTCGTTACGTCTGACTGACTCTCACTCCTTCCCAGCACCTCGGAATTGCAACACGTCTGTGGAGTTAATAATAATAAATAATAATAATCATTTATTTGACCAAAATTTTAGAATACAGATATATGACATAATTTGTTGTTTAACTAAAAATAACATAGCAAAAGTTAAACATATCACGACCTTCCATCGAACAAATAATGCCTTCGTGCTCATTTCCGTTATGCAAAAATATTTCAAAAAACAAAAATAAAAGTTGACTTATTTCGACTGAACGCGATCAACGGCTTAGGCCCGTCCCGTTTATTTTATTTTAGTCTAAGCATGTATATTTGTTTGTAGAAGACGATCACCGGAACTACTAGCCCGATGTTAAAAATTATTTCAGTAATAGAAAGCTGCACTATGCATATTTTATATAGATTATATTTTATAGCCATAAACCATAAAGCACGAAGGGCACGAGGGCACATATACTATGTTCCGAGCATTAGCTAGTGCGTTCAATAAAGACCCGTGTCCAACTCGATGCGTCGCGCGTCGCGTCGCCTGAGGCATCACCTTCACCAGTCTAAACAATCATAATCCGCCAGAACACCAGTAGCGCGTATCGGATGTCAGTCTGCACGGCGCGCGGCGCGGCGGCGACGGCCTATTAATGGCCACTTAATCGACCAAACAACACTATGCAACTTGAATCAGTGAGATTAGTCAACATTGTTGAGGCCACCATCAGAGCAACCCAATTATCGCCGTCATTTACAGCCCGAAACCTTTCTCTGCTAAGCATTTATGTATAGGCGACTCTTCATGAGGCTCCATGAACTTTACACATCCCAGTTTTGTTTTTATTTTATTTTGTCAATTTTAAAATCGAGACTTACTCAGATTTTTTACTAATTTTTTATTTTACTTGACAACCCCTTCTAATAATACATCTCCCGCTCTAAACCCTTTCAAATACATTATGGATTAAGTACTTATTGAAGTTAAGTTTAGCGTGAAAATCTATTGAACAAACTGGAAGCATAACAAACGAGTCAGCATAAGTACCTAGACTGACCACTATCCGCGATTGCTCTGCAAGTCGACGGTAGGCGCCCACTTTTGTTTTGTTCAACGGCTGTACTTAGTACTTACCTAAACGTTTTATAAATATCTATAGAATTTTTGACTCCTTTTAAAGTAACGTCTAATAAGAGAGTATTATTTGTATCCCCCTGCGCCCAGTTTGTTCAATAGATTTTCATGCTAAACTTAACTTAAATAAATTATTCACAATGTATTTGAAAGGGTTTAAAGCGGTCGTGGTAGGTATGGGGTCACTTTGTGCAGAGAGTAGATAAGCTTTTAGCAGTGAGAACATATCAAGTATAGCTGAATGGGGATTTACGATGAAAGCCAAATAATGTAGATTTAGTTGCACTAGTAAATCGTAAAAAAATATTATAGAACATAGGTACCTACTCAGATGTGCTGGATGATAAGGGTCACCGACAATAAAGTAACCCTAACAAAGCTATGCATTATGTGCATTGGTTGTAAATCATTAGCTATCCAATCGAACCAAGCAACCCGACCGTTCAAGACTCAGAACGACAGTTCGACACTATAATACCCTGGGGTGTGGAACATATGTGTGTGTACGTACGCGGCTTTAAAAAGTTTCATGTTAAATGCAATAAAACGACTGTTATTTAAGGATCGTCAATAACTGAAGCGGAAATTGACAAGATCATCTTGTTTCATAAATTGAATCATGGAGTTTCGTATAGTTTTGGAACAGTCCTAAGATACCTATGTCCTTTCTTCATTATTTTAAGTTTAGTAAAAAGTCTGTAGAGATTTGTTGGACTAGCATGGTTTTATTTCAATTGAAACTTTGAAGTGAGAGTTCGAAATCTGCTCTCTTGAGAACCTACCTACTCTACCTAGACTATTAAAACAAATCTAAACTTTACATCTCCGACATTTGACTAGCTATTTGTCCTGTGCTCAACGATAAAATCGAGATCGCAAAATTCGTCTCATTGGTCTCTCTGGTTCTGGAGGTTTTAATTGTTTTGTACTGGCTCAATAAATGTGACCAAACGTGAAACGGGTCAATGCATCTCAATTGACTTCTCAATCTCCCAGGCAGGCATTAATCTTATCGCGCTAACAATCAGCTCTTCTTGTTCTTCCTCCCCAGAACCAATGTCACACAAATACTGACTAGCCAACGAGGAGATGCCCCTTTATTAAACTTTATTTCTCACGAATGCTATACCAAAGAACAGGCTCGTTGAGAGCGTCTCAAAGAGTATTTAAATCTGAAGAATAGCGGCTATGTGTGTCATTTGCACAATATTGACCCTCATGGGATTTCAAATTTTGTTTTATGTTATTTGGATAACAGTCTCAGCGTTCTCAGGGGATAATTTAAAAGGATGGTAAATACGCTTAGGCCAACATAAGTTATCACTTATATTACCTATTTTAGTGCAAATGGAAATAAACTATTTGAATTTGAGTGCCATTGAACAAAAAGGAGCAAATAAATCTATGAAACAAAAATAACTGAGCTAAATTAATATGGAAACGATAAACGACATGTAGATAGGTACTCACTAGAATTAAATGGTATAATTAATGTTTATGATGCTTTTAAATTATTTTGTTACCTTTCCAATTAATATCATATCCAAAAAAACTCTAAAAAATTGCTATAACAGTGAATGCAATAAAATGTCAAATACTTAATCAAATCAATCAGCCTATTGCAAGAGGTTGGGGAAAGAAGTTGGGAAAAGTTCCTTCGCATTTTTGAAGAAAATTCAAAACATTTTTTAATATAGTTAACTTACATTTAACTCAAATATGTAGGTACCATTTTGTTCGATAACTTTTTGCCATCTTGTAGGTAGGGACATGATCCCATTGCTATACAAATTTTGGGAAATCTGATCAAAATACCGCGACAAGTGGTTTTGGCAGTCCTCTCGTGATGTTAACCTGACACTGCCTAAAGAATTCTGAAGAGACCGAAACAGGTGGAAATCTGAAGGTGCAAGGTCAGGACTATACGGCGGATGCATTAACAATTTAACACCTCCCAGCCAAACTCTCTTAATTTTTGCTGAGTGGCTGTGAATGTGTGAGAATGTGTGAGATCTAGCGTTATCATGATGAAAAACCACACCCCTTCTGTTGATTAATTCCGGCCGGTTTCTCTCAACTTCTTGCTTTGCGAACAACTGATGAGCAGTTGTTCGCAGTAGAGTTCAGAATCGATGGTCCTGCCTGGTGGTAACAGCTCATAATGAATGATGCCCTTCCATATCCCACCACACACACAGCATCACCTTGTTGCGAGTTAACCCGGGATTCGCCACAGTCTGTGAAGCCTGACCGGCCTTTGGCCACGACCTTTTTCGCACGTTCTTGTCGTACGTGATCCACTTTTCATCACCAGTTATCAGCTTCTTCAAAAATGGTTCGGTTTCATTACGTCGTAATAAAGAATCACAAATGAGTACACGGTTCATTAGGTTTCTTTCAGTGAGCTCGTGAGGTACCCAAATATCGAGCTTTTTTGTGTACCCAGTTTTTTTTAAATGCGCCAAAACTGTTTTGTGGTCAATTCCCAGTTCTTCAGCTACGTCGTAACTACTGACATACCGATCTTGCTCCACTTTTTCAAAAATGGCATCCATTTTATCCGTAATAGGGCGACCAGAGCGACGTGCAACTTTGACATCAAAATTTCCGGATTGAAAACGCTTTTTTAAACCAAATTTGTGCTACTCTCACAGACACTGCACTAGGTCCATAAACATCGCAAATTTTTTTCGCGGCTTGCGTTGCATTCTTAACTTTTTTGTAGTAAAATTTTAAAAGAAGGATGGCGACGCGTGACCCTGTTGAATAAAAAAAAAACCAGGCCCCGTTCATTAATGTTATTATGATTGTTTTAAATGATAATATTTCTCTAATTATTTTATAGGTCTCGTATATTTTTAGAAGTAGGGACTCAAAAGTTCAATTTTTTAACAAATAATTGCAGGTTCGTGAAATAAAACGCAATACCAGCGTATTGCGTTTTATTTCATTCTGTCGTCAGTCATCTATCAGTAATGTCAACTAATGTCACGTCATTTTCAGTAGTCAACCGACATCCAGACAATCGTGTTATTCTAACCGAACGAAGTTTCCGCAGTGTTTGCATTATTAGTTGATTTACCGAAGATTTGGCCTGATAATATTCCTCTCTGACGACTCTGCTTTTCACGAGACACACGGCATTCCCTCTGGACTAAAGATTTGCAAGTGATTTGATCTTTGTTGAAAATGGCTCTGCGGTGTATAATAAATTGCCGGTTACGCATAACTCGTATTCAAAAACATTAATCATGTAAATAAAGCTATTAGTGAAACGCATTTTTTAGACTTATACTCGTAGGTATTTATACCTGACGCAATCACAATACAGCTGGGCTTACAGTAGGTATGTAGTTATTTAGGTAATAATCATAATAACATTAGGTATAGGTTAAGTACCTACACAATTTAACCTTTGTCAATTATTTTCTCCCAACTTCTGTACATTAAATACTATTTGTATACGTATTCTTGTAGCATAAGTTATCATTGCTAAAAGTATCTCTAATGAACGTAGCTTGCAAATGTTAAAAAGGCTGGGTAAATCAATGTATGGGACGTTGCCATTGTTCTTTATCGAATTTCTTCCTTAGATTCACTCATCTTGACCGTACGAAAAACAAATGAAAATCATACATTTTCCAAATTTGAATCTGGAATTATGTTCTTCAAAATTTAAACTTTCAATGATACCAAAACCAGCCAGATACAAATAGTATAGCCAAAGAGATTTTTTTATACATACTATAATGCGAAAAGACTTTTTCCCCAACCTAATATTTTATTAACTTGTTCTTGTTTCTCCCACTTACTTCGCTGTATTAGTCATAATTGTTTTGCACCGCCATTTCGCGCCATCTTTGGCACCACCACCACCACCACCTCGCCAATCATACCTTTTTGACTTCCATTAAAAATAAATTTTGAAGTCTGCACTATAATAATATGATACGCTAATAGTTAGTATTTTAAAGAGGAAATTTTTGTAGGTTTGTCTGTTTGTAATGAATAAACTCAAACTACTGGACCGATTTTTAAATTCATTCACCAATATAAAGCTACATTATTAGCGAGTAACATAGACTATATTTCTTACCCGTGCGAAGCCTGCAGGTCGCCAGAATTTAGTATTGTTATGATTATATCTGTAGCGATATTGTTTCAGGGTTAACATGCCAAATCTACAGAGCGCGAGCGCGACGCAACTCAAGGAGGGCAGCAACGATTCCCGAGATGGCGGCTGGAGGTGAGTCGGGAAGTTCACTATAATACTACTACCTACTACTACTAATTGAAAAAGTTTTTAAACATCCAAAATTGCGAAACGGATGGAATCGAAGGGGCTATCATAGCCATATATGTACTTAATATGGATAATTGTTTTTTAATACAATTTCCAGTTACGTACCTAGGTATCATAGGTATGGTGTCCGCGTCCGCTTCACCCCGCCTACAAATTTCCCCATGGTTGTATTGTACCTACAGTTCTCGTACTTTGTTTTTATGTTTTCCCCTATATTGTTCAATACCAATACGTGTCAGTACCAGTAGTACGTTTAACGCCTGAACGACAAAGGTAATTATAGATTGGACGCCCCATCGCGTCAGGCACACACTTGTGGACCTGTCAAACGCAAAGGTAACAATTAGCAGAAACGAGCGAAGTAGTTGGGGTACGTGTTGCGGGGCGACTCGGAGCAACAAGTGGTCGGAGGGGACTTTTACTGAGATCTAGATACTCTACAATCGACGAAACTGGTGCCTAAATACCTGCCTACTGGCTGTGCAGAGCTTTTGAAATGTTTGCGATTCGATTTGCCAAGAGTTGCTCTGAGGAGGGGAAAACGTGGGGTTTCGTTTTCGTCTATTTTTATCATCACGTTCGTTCCGGGAAAAAATGCAGTTGCTTGCTTAGCTTTGGATCTCACCCGCTAAAAGTCACTTTCGTCGGAAATCGTAATGTAATTTCGATTTTTGTAGACTTTGGTGAATGAATGAGTGACAAATGTATAAACTGGATTGGAATATGACTTATATGACTGAAAACACATCTGCCAGATGCCGGAAAGTGGAATCGGGTCGATTAGATATTGATAATTAAAAGTCGGCCCGTTGTTCAATTTTTGCCATAATGAATGGCGTATTTTGATCGAAGTTTCCCTAGTTTCATAATTCATTACACGCATTTCTATGTCGTTAAATATCAAGAATATTATACTCGCTCACCCATGACTACGTCTATGTCCAGTCCAGACTTACGAATGCCGTAGCTAATGCGGGGGCCTCACATGGGCTATGTTGGCTCCAAGTTATACTGTTGGATCCAACACACCAATGTGAGGATCGATCTTGAAACGTTATTGGATAAAAACAGAACAGAAAAACAGGCCATTCTATTCGTAGCCAACGTTGGAACCAAGTCATAAGCCCATGTGGGGCGCCGGCATAACATACTTGGATTGTTATCTGTGCTGTGCTGTGTGCAGGTGCAGTACTGTTGTTTTGTCTATCAGCTAGGTGTATGGTCTTAGCTTGCGCTTCTACGGACTTCTCGGTATGATTCCGTACGCAACAGATAACTACTTAATTAAATATATGATAATGCGCTGCGGTTGCAACTCGACTCGAGCACACACGGCCGAGGTGGGAACTGTATTGACGTCATCGCCTTATCTAGTGCGTGATCAGCAGCTTAAATAACAATGCCTCCTCACACCATAACCTACCTAAGTAGGGTGTATTATGTTCTAAAGGTTCTAAATAATAAAACTTTAGGGTGTAGGTATTTATTTGCATTCAGGAATCACAATACTCGGCGGCTTTTGCTTTTCGACTTGCATACACTTGAATTTCGGCGGTGTGTATTGACATCATACAAACAAAAACGTGTTCTTATTTTACCTAAGTGCCTAGCTAATTATTTAGTTTATGCCGTACGGGATTTATGTGACTTATTTGATTACGAGTACCTAGTACCTACTTATTACTTACCCATTATCTTACACAATACTGTGCCGGTCGCTTCGCAGCTTTGACGTGTATTATGCTTTACAATGGACCTCTCAATTCTCCATTGTATACATAGACAAAATATAAAAACGGGGTGTACAACAAAGGATAAAACATAATATAAACCTACATGCAAAGAGCTATGAGTGTGAAACGTTTTATACATAGTACATACTTAAAAGATAAAAAATACCAACAAGACAACAATTTGATATAAATAAATCATTAGTGAATAGGTTGAAATTACGACAAGTACCTACATTATTTTTCTTTGAAAGCTGCAAGTGAAGTAGGTAGCATTTTTCAAGCAATTCTTGTCTAAACTATTATTATAGTAGGTACCATTATCATACCACACTTTACCACCTAAAACTATGTAGATACTTATATAGCTCACCCATCGACCTAGTTTAGTCCATCAAAAGTCTACAAACCTACTTTGTAGAACGCCGAGCCATTTCCCGCCTGAATCGCTAGACATCGCAGGATTCTCCGTATTTACCACGTATGTATTACCTAAAGCACTTAATATCTGTTCTTGTCGCAGGGAAAGAAAAATAAGGCTAATAAAATGTTTATTTGTACGATTGAGCCACGTCCCGGTTCCCGGGCAATTTAATTGTACTTTTGCATACTTATTTATGATGAGTTCAGTCTTTCGGTGTGTGCAGTTAAAAAAATTTAAATTAAACGATTCCTATCTCGTATGCTCCCGGCGACATGCCAACTAAAAAGCCGAACTTTATTTTTCTTTCTTTCTTCCTAACTTTACGAATTCTTTTTTAAAAGTATTCTTTGATGTCTGCCAAACTAGTACTGCCGTAGCATAGTTGGTGATTTTTGTGCTATGCGTTTATCAGTTTAGGAAATTTTGGAATTTTAGCAAGTTGAGGCATTTTCAGGCGCCCCGGCCGGGGCCGGACCGGTTTTGGCGAAACCCTGAACAGCCACAACAGATATTTTTGATTATATTTGATAGTACTTGTGGCTCAATGGACGCGACCGGAGTGCGCCGCCGCGCCGCGCCGCCCTGTCGCCGTCGGCTTTACGCTGAGAAGCGGCTTCACCCTCGCGGCCCGTGGGCGCCCACGCCAAGCCACGCCACGTCACACGCTCCGCACAGGTTACTGGGTCTTCTGATCGATAGAGCTCTCGCACAAGCGCCACCCTTACCCGTCGCTGGCGATCTCTGCTTCCGTAAAATTTTTGACTTATTGCGAAGTAGGTACCAACTGAGTTATCAATTTCACTTAATTTCGGATAAAAAAATCAGTCAAGCAAGCGTAAGCCCCTCTCCTTGTAGTATGCTTCCAGTTGCTCGTCAGCAGCAGCTGCCGTACTAAGTGTCCAGGTTCCCCGACACGACGCGCGCGCCACGCGTCGTCTACGCGTCCTATCAGTGGCACTCTACTAACAGTCGGTCGGAGCCGGATTAGATAACATACATAGCAATAGTAGTGGTAGCAAGTGCTTTTTTTTATTTAAATTTAGATGCTTATCACTAATTTTAAAATGACTATAAAAACTCAAAAACCCGCACTCGCTTTGTTTTGCATATTCTAATGTAGGATTGCCGTCGTACACACTCTAAGTATTCTAAAATTCTGTCCTAAATTGAACAAAAACATCTCAAAATATTTCAGCATTATTATTGTTTTAATATGACCCGATAAAATTTAACTCATGACACAGCTCATGAAAACAAAATAGTAATCTATATTATAAAAATGAATCTCTATTTCCCTTGGTCATCGCATCACGCGTGAACGAATAACGGATGGAACAATTTCGCAATTTTTTTTTCTTTTGTTAATTATTGTCGGGAGAAGGTTCTTATGAAAGAAAAAAAGTAAGGAAGTTGAGCGGAACATTAGAAAAAGACAATTCGAATTCAATATCCATAGTTAAGACAGGACAACGGCAACGTCTGTCGGGTCAAGTGAATAATAAATTAATAATTATAATTTAAAAAATCATGCCTCCCATAAAAATTAGAAACTAACGTGGTTTTGAAATATTGGGTGGGAAACACGCGTTGACTGAGTTGGCTAATCATTTTTATTACATTGATCATAATTTATTATCATTACGTTTTGTTTCTGAATTGGTGGAAGATATTCAAAATTTTTGGGCGAGCGCATTAAAATCTATTCATTTACCGGTCTCATTATCTCAAATAATTAGGCGGTTTGTAGCGCTCGCGTGCTACGCAAAATAATAAGGACTTCTTAGTGCAGTCACCTAAGCATAAAATAGGCGAACACATTTATTTCAGCGATCTAAAAGTTATCTCAAAAATATAATAAAGTATCATACTTGATTCATAAGTTATTAAGGGTCAAAGATCACAAAATGGCGGATTACATATATTTTTCATAACCTCCTCAATATGGGATGGGTATCAAATGAAAGGGCTTGACTAGTAGAAACAGTATACCACAAAAAATTCCAAATCTAAGATGACTGCCGGTACAAAATGGCGGATTTTATATTTGTTTCAATGCACCTAATATAGATGATGGGTAACAAAATAAAAACTGAAAACCTATTGACTAAATATCCTTTCAGCTAACTTTGCGCTCGAACTAAGAATGTGCTCGTGGGATTCCCTCTTTGCCGAGGCACACTCGAGTCGAGGCGGTCGCCGTCTCAAGCACCCTCCTCCGATATGGTCTTTAGGCATTATCTGGGCTTTGTGGAACTTTCTTCTTTGGGCATCTCATTCCTCTTTGCAACCATGGTGCATCATGGCGCATCTCGTATTGTTACAAGAAATGGAGCGCGCTTGAGCTTGTGTTGGAAGTTGGAAGCGAGCGTTCGCTGCGTCTTTTGTATCGCCGTTTTGTAACAAGCTCGACTTATGTTACATAATAAACAAACTATAAACATCAGTCTCCAGCATTTAATATTAAACTTTTTTTTCTACGATTTGTAGGTATTTATTGTCGCACGTTATTTGACAATTGAATTGTACCAATTTTTATTTTCAACTTATAATCTCGAGGTTGAGTAAAGGTGAGGTGGTAAAGGACTTTTGGGGTCGCGATACACATCTGACGGAAAATGCGTCGCGTCATTATCGGTCGCGTAACGCCAGAACAGAGAAATGTATAATAAAACATCCAACCTTTCACACTCAACCGATGATGCGTTAGTGCGTCGAGTAGGTACTCGTATATATGTAGTATGCGATAGTACGCGACGCATTTTCCGTCAGATGTGTATCGAGTTATCGACCCTTGAAGTGGATTTGATACATCCAACAATATAAAGGTTCCGGTCAAGATCGTATTCTACCACTGAATAAGTAGGTACTAAACTAACTTAATGTTATAACATTTTAGGAATTAAGTACTTACTGCTTATTTACTTACTTAACCTTTTCCGTCCATGCATGCTAAGTATTAGGTAGGCTATTCATTTATATCCTGTGGCCGTATACACGTATACTTTGTCACAATACAGGGTTATTCATAAAGGGTATGCTAAGCCGAAAAGGGCTCATATACTCATCATTATGAACAACTTTTACTATGGGACCAACCCGAAATTAGCGAAAAAAAAAAATAGCTGTTCCATACATTTTGTCGAGTGTCAATGGGTGCGTTGCGTAGTTGCGTACTGACTGACCGAGCAGCCTCGCTCGGCAGACGTGAGGAACAGCTGATTTTTTTTCCCGAATTTCGGGTTTGTTCCGTAGTAAAAGTTGTTCATAATGATGAGTACTTACTATGAGCCTTTTTCGGCTTAGCATACCCTTTATGAATAACCCTATAGAGGTAGGTACTTACTACAAAAAATTACTTGAAGTAAGGTTATTATTAACTGCCAATTACAATTTATCTTTGCTTAAGTATGTGTGGTAGAACCAAGGTAAAGGTATGATTTACTTATTTACCTAGCGGTCGTTCTAGTCTACTATTAGATTTGTATATATTAAGTGTACCTATGTTATAATTATATACCTATCTACTATGTACTGTTCAATAAATTATTGTTGTTGGCTTGTTGGTTTGTCCGGTCGCCGGTCGGTTGAAATCGTGTTGCATTTGGAGCACGTGTGCGCAGGGACCGATGACCGACCGATAGCATGGGAGAAGAGGGCGGACAGAGGCGCGCGCGCACGGGTGCTGCCGAGCCGAGCCGAGCGGGCCGACGCGGCACGACGACACCGACGACACACCAGCGCGCGTTGCCGTGACGACGCAGGGAGCCCGCCACAGCTCACGCAGCAGTGAGTGGGTCCCGGACCGCCCCCGCCGCGCAGCCGCCTCCGCCTCCCCGCGCGCACCTTCCGCCGGCTCGCGCACTCCGCGCTCCGCTCCCTCCCGCCTGCTTGTACCAACTCTACGGCCGACCCTGACGCTCCGCTCAGGCTACGCCGCGCGGCGTTACGAAAGCCAGTCCGCGAAGTTCACGCTGTACGCGCGCACCGGTTTATTCTGAGTATCGACTGTACAGTAAAAAAAGCGCCGTTTGCGGCTTAAATTCCCGTCCTAAAAACTATAAAACGACTAAACATGGATGGTGACTTATCCCAAGGTGCTTCTGGCGATGCCACACCAACTTATGATGAGAGGTAAGCGACAACTCTTTACAATTCCACAATTTATCTGGAACCTTTTGCTGTGTATCTACTAAGTAATATTCATTTCTAAGTGATGGGAAGTTTCAATAGGTACAACTTTATACACATCACCTACAACAAACACTACACATTACCTGGAGTGATTTTTTCAAGTTTGCCAGATTTAAAATTTATTGGTTTCTTGTAATGGACCACATGTAATTAATACATGTCATCATTTAAGTTGGCATAACTCTATTACAGGTTAGTTTTGTAATAAATTTACCAGAGCTCCAATTTCTAAAGTTATTTCAATGCTTAGGTATCAAAGTGATAATGATAATCGTAAGTTGGCTGGCGCCCCACCTACCGAATAGCTATTAGCCGGTACGTACGGTTTCAAGGTTATGATGGCTACAAGCACTGATAGGCTTGTTAGCTTAGTTATTATAGCTAATTGTTATTATTACATTTACCTGTGAATGTTAGTTATTGACTAGGTAGATATCTACCTAATTAACAAGTGCAAGCTATATCTTGATTGTAGTAATGAGTGAATTAACCTGCTAAGTCGATTGTGTAAAAGTTTTCCATTGATTCCGAGAACGACCGGCGACTGAGGGGCAAAACAGGGTGAACTGCTAACAGAACAGCTGCTTTTTTTGACTCGGCCGTCCGGTTTAGATTAAAATAAAGGACGACTGCTAGCTGTGGGTCCGTTACACATTACTATTAAAATCTGTATTACCTAGGTATAATTTGATTAGGTACAGGTAGTCCAAAGACATTTAAAACGTGGATTTTGGGTCAGCGTTATAAAATGGCCGAACCAGAGGTAGATTCAAACTGTACTAAGTAACTATTTCAGTATTCTGTGTTGCAAGCTAAATCAGGCATTATTATGACGAAATAGAGATGAAATTAGCTTTCTCCGACTAAGTATTAAATTGGCTCCTTCTAGGTAAATGTAGGTAGGTGTCTAAATTTACATCAAGGTAAACTCGGGACAGTTCTCGTGAATTTCGCCTTCTCCATTACACCTAACATCCGCTGTAATACCTACGTACCTACATTCGCTAATTATGTTTTATTACACATCTCATAATGTTATAACGTTATAAGGTACACACATCATAAGTCCTAGCGAGGCACATAGACGAAAACCGGTGTACCTTAGGACATTTTCTAAAATTCGTAGTTTGAATAAAAAAATCGAAAATAATTAAATTACCACAAGTTACACAGTTGGGTACACTGCAAATGGTTATGTTTTTTGTCTTACAGATTATTTTGTTTTTAACGACGGTTTTTTTTTATGAAGGTGATTGAAGAGTATCCCAAAGTAAGTTAATCCGAAACTTGACGAGTCCATTAAATTACTTTTAAAATGAACTTACTGATTAGTTAAATGTCAGCAATGCACCGGTAAAGTCGTGTTAAATTTCGTTGAACATGTTCCGTAACTTGTTGAATACCTAGTTGTCTAAAACAGTTGCTTGTAAATTGAATCCGTTCAAGTTTCGGCGGCCTTCGTTCCTTACAGGTTACCAGGTTTGACAAGCTGCCCGACCGATTAATTCATCTATTCACAACGATAGTTTTGTGGTAAGACCGGTAGAGATAATTTTGCATACATACTTACCTATTTTCCCATGCACAAATCGAAATACGTAAAAGATTTCGCATTACGAGACAAAGCGTGATTGCAGTATAGAAGTAGGGTGACGGCTGTCTGTACCCAGCGACGACCGTTAAACATCAAATATGTAGCCAGTTTTCGCGTTCCGGTTAAATGTGAATGGGAACAAGATTCACGTGATGCCTAATCCGCGAGACATTATTCGATTTCTTAAGTGTCCCTTTAGGGTCGAGCACAGCTGTTCCAGTTCGCAAAAAGTTGAATTTTGCAGTTTATTTAAGAGTACGGACATACTCGCGCATTTTTGAACTTTCTCACTTCTGACATTTTTATTGAATTGAGTTTTAGCAGTTGGAACTGGGTATATGAATACTTAAAAATTACTCTCGTCTTAATAGTGATATTAATTATTTAAGCATATGTTTTTAAAAGGAGAAGTAGAATAACAAAAAAAAATTTAAGGGTCGATAATATGGTTAAATCTAAAAGCGAATAGAGAAACTTATCCATTAACGTTAGGATTATGTTATCGATTTTTTAATCTAATGTATGTCATTTAAGCTCATTGAGCTGTTTGCTAAAACTTTCGCGCTCGCCCGTACTGATTTTGGGGGGTCGGAAGCAGGTCGTCCCATTCGCAACTCGTCCAAATCTCAACTCGTTCCACTCGCAGCTCGTCCTGTTCGCAACTCGTCCTGTTCCCTATTTTTTTTCGCAACTCGTCCCATTCGCTACTTGTACCGTTCTTGGCTCGCCATTGTGTATATAACTAACTCAACTCAACTTAAATCATCATTTATCAAAATACAACAAAATTCTCAATAGGTCCCCCGTGCTTACACAATATTTTATAAAAAAAGAATAATATTCAAATTCTTTTATTCATAAAAAAGTATATTAAGCCGCTTCATGTGGGTCAGAAGCAGATGTGGTTTAGTCCTATTCTTTTTAAAATGTATATAAATATAAATAAACTATAATAATGTCATATACAAACATGTCTAATCAAAAATCAAGTAAGTGGTTTCACTATCCTTCACAAAAAAATTATATTCACATTTTTTGATTTATAATCAGTCAATCTTAAATATTATATGAATTACCATGAATAATTATCATAAAATAGGTAAATTATTAAAATACAACAAAATAATAAAGAGTCACGTATCTCGCCTGCTGTTAAGCGACGATGCGGTCTAAGATGGAGCACTAGCTCGACTAGAAAAATAATATACTGAAATCACCCCCTAACTTATGGCATGCATTCAAATTAAGATCCTGGTAATCTTTATCGATACCACGAGTTGTAAAAAAATATAAATGGGACGAGCTGCGAATTGGACGAGTTGCGAACGGGACGAGCAGCGAATGGGACGAGCTGAGAATGGGACAAGTTGCGAATGGGACAAGCTGCGAATGGGTGACGAGTTGCGAATGGGACGACCTGCTTTCGACCCATTTTGGGGACGTAAAGCTCGAAATTATCTCTGGAACCGATGCGCTAGTCGCTGGGGCGCGGCGCCCGGTGACAAGCCGGCCGCGGCTGCGAGGGGCGCAGCAATCGCGTCCGTTGGATTACTTTGATGTTCCTGGCATCGTGTCTTTGTCATGTTAACAACTTTTTAGAACTATAGAAATAAAGCTCTATTTTTAGGGTTTCGTACCCAAAGGGTAAAACGGGACCCTATTACCTGTCCGTCTGTATCTCATCGACCGTGATGAAGCTAAAATAACAAATACTTAAAAACAGAATAAATGGGGGCTCTCCCCCATACAACAAACGCGATTTTTTGACGTTTTTATAGATTAGGATTACGGATTCCATCGTGCGCGAGTCCGTTTGGCCGGTTTTTACTAAATCGTTGGCCCCTTTCGAACTTTCGACGCGTAACTTTCGCCATAATACAAAATAAATTTGTTATATTACACACCATTTAAAATAATAAAAAGGTCCAGATTGCGTGAAAACTTGTTTGTGCAGTTTTTGGAATGTTTTGTTCGAATCTTTATTTTCACAGGCGTTAGCATTGTGGGCTAAATCTCGGTTACAACTATTGAGACGTCCGATATGCTATAAATAACCGTTATTAAATAATGTCACCCTTTTCTTTTTCATCCTGACTGATACGTATAATTTCATTTATTCAATGCTTTCAAATGTTTTAATTGAGATAATCTATTTTACTTAATTTTATTATAAAATACATATAAATACAAACCAACTCTACCTTTGCAACTAATATGTAACTCATTTATACAATTTTCAGAAATAGTGTCCGACTGTCTATCCGATTTCGATTATAAATTCTAAAAAATCATCCTCTGTATAAAGATAAATATTAATATAAGTATAAATAGTAATAAAAAAAACTCTTCCCTAAATATTGATGAGAAGGCAAACTACCGTCCGCGGTTATTCTATCTGTGCCGCAGCTGCACTGTTGACAGGTGACCCTCCGTAGACCGTACTACTAAACTAATCCTGGCATTGAATAACTCGAGTCAATTCAACTTTGTCTAACTTTCACTTTCACGTAGTAATACGGCGCAGAACGTAGACACACTATCGCGCCCACGCCACGCTAGCTTTCGTAGTGTAAGGCTGCAACTTGGTCGACGTCAACGTGAGTGATAACTCGGGGCAAGGTCGCCCGTGTGTAGGCAGGTAGATGTGTGCGTCGTCGCTCGCTTCCAGGAACCGTGCTAGACACGGTGACTTATGTAGGTTAAGCTATTTTCTGAAGATGCCTAGTTTTTCTTCTTGTTGATTTCAACTTATGCTGGAATGATAGTAGTCTATTCGTTGTCTGGCTAGTCTAGACAAAAGAACCCGTATTGACCGTTATAACTGGTATGTCGAGTAGGTTTGCGCGAGTCATATCGTCCTCCGATATTTTATTATGAGCACGGCTTGTCCCATTATTGGGCAGAAGCGTCTCTTACCTCATAACTCATCTCAGTTCATAGCTTATGCGTTCTCCGATGATTGTTAGCGCATTTCTTACATTAAAAATAAAAATACTATTGAGTAGTATTTTTATATGAACACACATGTTTACTCAAATTTTCGCTTCGGTGTCTCTTATTTTGACGGGGGGATGAGACAGAAGAAATACGTATTTTCCGGTTCTTTTTGTCGTCATTTTCAAAATAAAACATGAAAATTCCTTAAAAACGTTCGTATTATCGAGCATAACTTTACTATTAGTTTTATTGAAATTAGCACTAATCTTAAAAAAATATGAAAAATGCGCGAAAGCTCTGGTCGGAGTCGCTGCCTCAAATCCTAGCGACAAGTAAGTTGTAGGCTCGCCGACCCTCGCTCTCGGTCATTCAATTAAGTACCTCGTCACTTGAGAAGAGCCGCAGCTTCGCCGACAAGATCGGGTTGAGCGCGCGCTTGCAAAATGGACAGTTCTTTATGATGTGATCATAATTCATCTTTTATTAGAAAAGGGACGGACGCAGAACACGTAGTGTGCATAGCTAATGGTGCGCCGGCAGAGTATCGCTGTTGTCGAGGGAGAGGTGAAATGACGCGTGTTCGGCACGAGCAGGCGAGAGAGATGTTTCTATAATTTAACCAATTAAAGGAACAAGTTTTCCGTTTTCTCCCTCCTA
This sequence comes from Alcis repandata, assembly GCA_949125135.1. Taxonomy (NCBI): domain Eukaryota; kingdom Metazoa; phylum Arthropoda; class Insecta; order Lepidoptera; family Geometridae; genus Alcis; species Alcis repandata. Next base: position 20,023,770 of record OX421221.1, read on the forward strand.
TTTGTCGTCAGCTATCAGCTGTCTTTTCTGAGCAATTAAGATATAAAACAACAATAAATATGTTTTGGTATGTTTTACTTTGACGTAGCAATTTGAAGAAAACTTTTTTCGCGTTTATTTTTCCCAATTTCTCCATCAGATAAATAGATATCAAAACTAAAAATGTTCAAGGTTAGGATGTTATTTTAAATGAATTAATGTTTTTTTCTAATTCGCACAACTGTACCTCAAGGGCTCAAAGGGTAGCGCCTAGATTTTGGTTGTCGCAACTATGGAGATCTCTGTTTATGGCGACTGAGACAATTTTCATGCAGCTTGGTCAAGCTCAAGCGCAGCGTAGAGATACCTATCTAATAGTAGTCGTCTCCTCGAAGCGTGACTTAATGTTGACATTTAAATTTGCATTTTTGGAAGATTGGCGGGATATCTGTGTGTACTGAACTTCAGCGCTGAATAAAAGTATCATGACATACGTACGGACATGTCATAACTATAAGGGTTGTTTAAAACTGATCTTTTTTTTAAATCACTGACGTGACATATTTTCACATAATATGGCTTGTTTGATTGTATCGTCATCGTCATCCACATAGACGTGTCTCCCGTGATGCCATCTGCCTCGGTCGCATGCTAATCGGGTCCAGGTTGGACGTTGGACCCGCGACTCTGGCGACGACCTACACGTCAACCATCTCGTCGCCGGACGACCACCGCTCCGCTTGCCTTGCCTCGGCCACCACTCCGTCACTGTCTTACTCCACCTAGCGTCTCCCCGTCTTGTATTGTATAGTATGAGGTAAAATCTCATTATCGCTCAGTTGCATTTTTTTCTGTTTCATTTTTATAATTCGCAGAATTTTAGCGTCAAGGAGTAAAAACCAATAGAACCGGGGTTAAAGAATAACATAGTATTAGCATTTGTTAATTTTATATTGATGTTTTTCTCTTGGATGAAAGAGAAAATTTTTCATGTGTGAAAGAGAGGCGAGAGCGGAGCCTTAAGTTTCAGTTATCGCGTTTGTACGTAGTTATATTAAAAAGCCGGACCTGTAGTACTCGTTGCAACCCTTCCGAGCCGGCGTCCAATGGCGCGCCGGCCACTCCCCCACCCCTGCTGCATATGCACTCACCCTACCTGGCCGCGCCTACCAACAAAACGCACGATGCGTACTCACTAAAAAACGACCTAATTACCGCTGCCGAGTCACACCTCCACTTAACTAATTGTGAGATTGCGGTTGATTGCGCGCCTCAAGAGATACCCAATTTGTAAGGTTTCGTCGTTCTAACGTTCGGGAGGATTTGAGGGTTTCGGCTGTGGCACAGTTTGAAAACTTGTCGGTAAATTCACCAAGTCTGTATACGACGGCTCTTTTATTTGGATACAATAAGAGTTATTGATCTGAAATTTGGTAAATTGAATTGGAAATTTGAAATTTGGAGCCGCTACCTAAAAAAAATCTAAAATGTAATAATAATAAAATAATAATAATAATAATCCGTTTATTTCAGGCAATATAACTTGCATACAATGCAAGTTACAGAGGCCCATAGAAAATAAATACCTTACAAACTAACATACATATTAATAAAACAATAATCAATAATATTTCGGAGCGACTCTCCTACATAATCATCACGGATAAGATGAACTTTCTAATTCTAGTTAAAATAAAAGACAGCCACAATTTTCTGAAAAAAATGTGCGCAAAGATTAATTTTACTTAAAAAGTCGACTTAATGCTAATGAGGACTCGAAATCAAATGTTATTCGTCAAATGCGCGTACCTATCCAGTCCAGCATTACAGTTTGTAACGCTAAGAATTTGGTTGGTCTATGATGATGATTATGAATATCTGACGAATCTACGGAACCTTACTATAACTCTATTACTCTCACAACATGACACTAGTTGCAAATATCTAATCCAATTTTTATCATTCGTGATAAATAAATAAACGTTTCACACTCATAGCAGATACCTAAATCCTGTTCGGGGTGGGTAGGTCCCATTTGTTCTATGGAACATGACGTCATAGTACAAAATGACACATTTTCATCCCTATTTTTTCCATGGAACTACATACTACCTTTTCACCCGAGTTTCATGTCATAGAACAAAATGAAAATCAGTTTTTCCCAAAACCTTCCATGATGTATAAGACGTGAATGACATTAATCACTGACGTTAATACCAGGTACAGTTCACTATAAAAAAAGAAACTCTACTCGCTACCTACATAATATTTTTATTTTGCAAAATAAAAACAAAACAGCAGTTATACATACTTATTTCTTTAACTACTTACAAACTAAAAACAATTTTTCTTACCGCTAATATATTCTTATATTAAACAGTCCGCGATAAAAACTAACTAAAACCATTCCTTCTTTTAACTAAAACGTTCTTATATTAAATAGTCTCCGAAAAATACTTAAGTATTTTGTACAAAGAGTTCTCCAGCACAAATTTTACAATATAAATCATAAATTTTGATGGGTTCATAGTCATTATGCATCGGGTACCGAAGATGTAGGCAGTCCTTAGTTGTTAGTTCCTCCTTACTTAGTTTGTTCTATGGAACAATTTGAGACAAAAATTACAAACTGTTCTATAGTACAAATAGGGACAATATTTTCTCAAATTGTTCTATTACGTCATGTTCCATAGAACAAATGGGGCCTACCGTTCGGGGTCAGTCGGGACAGAGAACAAGGATAACTACACCCAGAACAGATATTTCAATTCATCATTCAAACATCTGCCCGGCCGGGAATCGAACCCGGGACCTCTGGCTTATAATGCGGTTATATTACCAGTGAGCCAAACAGCGCCTGAAATAAATATTTAACTTAAACAAAAAATATCTTTAGATGTTCATCGTAAGTAACATTGACAAATGAAAATGCTATCATTTTCAAAGATTTGGAATCTGCATAATACTAATAATACAATAACTCTTAATTTACATCACAGAGAGGTAATCGCAAACAACGTAAAGATATTAGAAACTCTAACTGAATAAACAAGTTTTACGCAACCCCGGCAGTTCTAAGGATTCATTCTTTCATTGGAAAAATTAAGTCAATGACGCCAATGTCTATGGGTCGCGACTCGCCTTCAACTCGCGTTCGCGTTAAAATGTAAGTATTACAGACGAAACAGGATAACTTACAGGATAAATTTACAAAAAATTGTGCTTAGTCTCAAATTGATTTCACTATTGAAAACCGTTCTCTCCATGTCTCGTCTACGTTACAGGAAATATCGGTCATCGTCCTTTCTCATACTTATTCATTATTATTTTATTTTATTGATTCTATTCTATTGCACCCATGTGCATTCGCAAACTATTACAAATTGGCTAGTCGCGAACGGAGCCTCATATTCGTAGCACATTGGAAAACAAACTCGACAAATAGTGAGTGGCATTTCAGTACATTGAAGTATCCATAGCCGCGTAAGATGTCCTCTCGGTGTCGGTGTCGGTGTCGGAGTCGGCGCGCGGCGCGGCGAGCGTCCCACATCCTGCCTTACGTAACTCAGCTGATGAACTGCATCTACGCGTGAGTCAGCGCCTAGCCGTGGGTTAGTGAACTCCTAGTGATAACACGCTCAATTGAACCGGCGCTCGCTAGGCTGGCTGCTCTAGTTTCTCAACAGGAGGGTGCACAATTGACGTCCTTCGTTATCATAATAGCTACGTAGCGTTCGCTGCGTAGTGTCTCGCACTCTGCGGGGTCATAGCAGGTCAGAAGGCGGTCACCGACTTGCAGATGTGAATTGCAAATATATCTGTTACGTACCTAGACTGACTACATCCCGAGATCTGATGCCTATTTTAAAAGGTTATTTGTTAGTTTCGTTGAATTCAACGGTAGAGTGATGTTTTCATCTGCGTATCGAGTTGCCTACTTTGAATGATTTTCCTTTATCATCATCGCCTTAGTTGACAAGTAGTTCTGGGATACCCAATCTCGTATTACACTTACTTGGAAGTTAATTTGTTGTCAGGCGTTTTCATGTTGGTGCTTTGATTGATCAATTCTTGATTGTTTTGTCCTTACAAAATTTCACGTCAAGATGTGGGTCTGTAACTACATTCCCAAAATGTGCTAAAGAATCTGACTCATTGAATTAAGCCAAATTTTCGAGGTGTGTCCATCTTATCACCTTTTTTTTGATGAAATTACTAAATAGAAAACTACAAGGAGACTATTTGTGAAGTGTAATTTTTTCAAACATCAACGGTCTGTTTCTAAACTAAGGACAAGTATAGTCGTATAGTGGTTTTCTTTCAATAATTCAATACGTTAAATCCATTAGCTGAATGGGACGATCTCCTCCTTTCATTTGAGAATTCATAATACCGACAATCAGAATAATAGAATTTGCATGAGTAATCCTGACATCGCTGCTAAAATAACAGGACTCCCTTGACTTGACTTACTGATTACATTATGCGAAACCTGTTTAGCGCTTGCTAATGCCGGCGATTCAAATATGTGTCTAATTGAGCTTTCAAGGATAACCTGTAGGCAGTTGAGTTCTGTGCGAAATATCCTGCCATCTCCCGCCCGACCCTCCTGATCGTAACAAAAAAGGCTGGCCGTTTTGTGACAAGGTCATGGTTTTATACAAATAAATCATTTCATCCTTATAAAGCTGGATCTTACATATTAGTGTGCGAAACTATTTTCCATTTTTTGAAGTAAGCGGCAAAATCTTAACAAAAACATACCTATCTATAGCAAGTTATTGCTTTTGCTCAAAAGTTGAACGTAAACAAATGGTATTAGAGACATCAAAATGATTTTAATTTCCCTTTTTATTATTACACCATTCGAGAGGGTAAGTAATTATTTCTAATCCCCCCTTATATCTAAGGGGAAGCAGCATAATATCCCCTACAAAAAATCATATTCGCAGCGTAATTCGATAAAACTTCCTTAGTTAACGGTAAAACAAATCCCCTCGATAAGCAATAATTGAGGAAAATTTTAAATAATTTTACATAATATAATTAAGATGTCACAGATAAAAGTAAAACCCGCCATATCGAATCTTTTTACAACGTAAGAATAAACAAAACGAGTTAAGGTCGATTCACACATATCAGTGAAGCCACAGTTCCGGCACAATTCAGATTCAGTATCAATGCTGTGTTGCGTCAGTGATTCAATTCACACTACATATCAGTACTCAGTTCACGGAGATTCAGTTAAAACGTGTCCGTCGTCAAGTATCGTCATTGTTGGCTCTGTTCAATACTGCGGAGCTAGCAATTACGAAGAAGACGAGCAGCATCAAGAAAAAAAGAGAAAATGGGTGCATGAAGCAGAATTAAGAGAGACGAGGAGAATTCGTGACATTATATTACAAAGAATTAGTTAAAGATGAAAGAAAATATTTTGAATACATATTTTAAAATGTCAGAGAGCTGTTTCAATATTCTTATGCAGAAAGAAATTAAATTTCTTCTCCTTTTTGATGCCGTGGCGTCCGTGATCCGACAAAAAATATGCTCGTAAGTTAGGATAAAGCACACAATTACCAACAAATTAAATAAACTAAACTTTTGATGCGGTGCAAGTATAGAACTTCAATTGATAAGCTAAAGTCCAGACTCGACAAAATCGTGTTTTTGTTGATATCATACAAAATCGAGAAATTTTAACTAGGTAATATATTTTGTAAAGTTCAAACGTCATCAATTTGTTGATCAATTAAGTTCCATAATAATTATTTGCTCTGCTGCTCCGTGTGAGCCTTGCTAGTTGTTCTTTTGACCGACTTTAAGGAGTATGTCCTACATTAAAATTTGTAAGCCCTCAATTTGTTTCGTACCTACTTCTGATTTCGTTTTTGCTGGTTATATTTCGTGAGTCTATAAATATATTATTTCATAACTTTCAGTTGCCTACTCTTTTTCTGAAGTTGATTTAATTTTTGCAAATACATTTTCCATCTGTCCAAATCGAGCTCGAGTCTTGCTCCGGTCATCAGTATCGTGTAAACATTCAATGAGCACACATTTTATCTGCATTTTGTCATTCACATGACCATGAATACACGGTTCTCCCCTTTCTTTCTATTGTTAAGCACTCGTAGTGTTTCGGTTGCTTGCTTGTTATCGACATTTACACGTTTTCGAGTAGATATTAGTATTCTCTATTACGTCGAGAGCGTCTCGTGATAGGTAGGTCAAGGGCAGGGTCGGTGTTATGTTATTAATAAATGATCGTCATTATTATTGACAGAATTTGGTACCCATAACATTGGATAAATTAATTTTAATCTCTGCTTCGTAGTTCGTTGTTTCATTCCCAATAACAATGCCGCGACACATGGACGGACGCGGCCAAACTTTTTATTCTACGATTGGCTTGCGTTTGACCGCCTGATAAGTAAACCGTGAATACCGTGATGCGCTTTTTAAGGATGCCTTTTGTACGGAACCCCTGAGTGAATGTACTTACAATGTACAGCTGACTGACCGTAGCAGGCTTGTACTCGAACAGGTTCTTGCACGGACTAACTTAACTGAATCCGTAACAACTTAGTAAGCAGATTTAAAAAAAAACCGTGTTTCAAAAAGTTGCGTTGATTTAAATAAGTTCTAAGATAGGTACCTATTTTAGGTTTTAATTTCAACATGTCAATGTTTTTTTTTTCGTATACAAAATATCAAGCACGTCATTGAAGAAATCAGTTCACGATCACGACCAATTAAAGATACTGAAAAAAGAACTCAAATGCAATGTTCAAGTTTAAAATAAAATAATTTTGTTGAATTTTTTAATCTCATAGGTATTGAGTATTTTATTCGTTTTTTGGGTACGAACTTTAGCGCCACATTTAATTTAATTAATTTGTAAACTAAAAAAAAATACTAAGAATAATCATCATAATTATTTCCTTGTCCATTAGCGCCTATTGAATTTCTTCAAAAAAATAATCAAGTTATTAAATTCAGATATTGATTTAAAATAAAATTTATTCAAAATGAAAACAAAAAGAATTCAAACAAATTAGAAAGCGTGAACTGTATTGAACATGTTTATTCATCGTTGAATGGTTGGACTAAGTGTTACTGTTAGCCCTAAAATGACCGCTTGCTCTGCGGAGCTCGTGCTTGCGGTTCGTATTGTATGGTATGGAGAACTTTCTGAACAAAAAGAAGAGAGAGTTTGCCTTTTCAATTACAATTACAGTTTGTTGTGCTTTTATGCACCTTTTTGGGGTTTGGTATTTCCTCGCGCTAAAACAGTTTAAGGTGCAACCGTTTCACTTATGGCGCGAAATTTAAATTTCAAACGATTTTTTCGTTTTTAGAGTTAGGCCGGGTAACTAATTTAAGTACCTAATAATGAAATTTGCGACAATCGTTGAGTATTTTTTACGATATTTTGTAAGGGTAATAAACAGGTATACACCTAATTATTGAAATATGTATGTCAATATCATCTCCGATCGCCAGTTTATCGCTCAATTGGCTTTTTTGAGTAATCTTGTGCATTACTGTCTATTAGCTCTACAAAATAGGTACTTACCGTAAGGAATGCTTAACAATTGGCGCAAACTTTATGATTACTTACTTTAGTTACCCGGGCTGGCTCTAAAAACGAAAAAACAATTTGAATTCAAATTTCGCGCCGCGCCGCCCAACAAAGTACCTACGAGTACCACCACCCCAGAGTGGACCGCAGACTGCGAGTTCTACGAGGTTACGTGTGAGACTGCGCCGGAGCGACGCGACGGCGGTCTAAAAATAATTACTTCGTAAGCTCTCAACTCTGACTAGATACTTCACAATTGGTCACTAAACTACCACGCAAAAATTTTACTTAGATGTTACATCACCGAGGAGTATAAATGTACCAACGTTTTTATTTGAAACGAGCTCCGACCTGATTTACCCGCTTAATTTTGAGGGACGAAAAGAAGCTTAATCCAGGGTATATGAGCTACTATTAGATATGTTTGATTATAGTCTCTATATTCACAGGAATGAATTTGTAGCTACCTAATTTTGCTGCCTCAAAGTGGATTGACGTTGTATATACTCTCGGAAAACACTCGAGCAACGCCTACTCACTATTTTTATTACAAATCTAAATGCCAAGATCTAAGTTTAGTTAGGGTTAGTTTAAAAAATATTCTGTTGAGCCAAATAACAGCCAGCACCACCGAACTATCAGGTATGTACTAGTTTCAGTTACCTGTGTTATCATTGACACCAAAAAGTTCCATTAGAACAGCCTTTTCGACGCGACGCTCCTTTGATGCGAGTGTGCGACACGTATTCGACCGTGTTCCGGCACATTTCCCGAGTTTTCAAAGTGGGACTTCTTTGCGCATCCAATGTTATTTGTGCTGCAATCTCCGGTTCGATCTCCTGAACGGTTTTATTATCGTTTTCCTGTGATGCACCGTAGCGAACGGGAATGACGCAGGAAAAGTGAATTGCACAATGAAAAATAGGAAATGATTCCAAGGTTCTTTTCACGGAAAATGTGGAAAAAGAGTGACCGCAAAATAGCAGGGCTGCATTAATGAACACTTATCTCTCGGAAAGGGAAAGTAAATAATTGTATCTAGTAATATTAAATTTGTGAGAATATTGTTACACGTCGAAATGAAGTAATTTTAAAATAATATGTATGAGCCATTCTTTTCTTTCCATTATTTCCGGTGTGTTTTTCATTTAACTTAAATAATTTTGTAATACTCCACAACTCTTGAAACATCTGCATCTAACCTAGACCTACCTAATCTTATTACTTACCTATATCTGAAGACAAAGAAGTGGTAAAAAACAAAAATAAAAAATATGCTCCCTAATTATTTTTTTATAAAGTACCGTAAAGCGGGGTGGCTTTGATTAATTATAAAATTAATAAAATCGGTGTATTTGTTACAAAATTAACTTTTAAAATGCTTCGACTAAAATAAAATGAATGGACGGGCCTAAACCGTGGCATGTGTGTACATTTTTCACAAAAAAAGAGACCACGAATACAAAATACCATGCGAAAAAAAGAAATAGCCTGTGTTTGTCTGTTGCGCTTGAGCATTTCGTCAATCCGGACGAGGAGCGTTAGCAAAACCGATAGTGCCACATGCTTCCCGTGACTATACGCATGTTCGCTTTGTATTAATACGAACGTGTTGTTTAGTGTTAAGATAGAAGTTGTAATCTAAACCAACAAGTACAGGTAAATATGATGTCAAACATCAAATATAAATAACAAATAAGTAAGTAAACAATCTCAAAATTCTCATAGATCACAAATAATCACAATCTAAATTTTTTTGAAGGAGCTCCATGTTTCAAATGTTTGTATTGCAAATATTCTAAATAATTATTTGTGTGATTTAAAAAATGGGTGCATACTTACATCACTTTCGAAAAAATGAGTCATAAATAAATCACTTGGAAATCTACAGTAAGTAAATAGAAGATAACTTTGAGGAAAAAAAAATGTTTCGGACTTTGTATACCACACTAAGCGTATTTTTTTCTGTCCAGAAGAAGAAGCGGGCGTAAAAACATCCTTAGTGTGAACGTAGTAACTAATTTAATAATTTGTAATCAGAAAATTAGTTTGCTGACGGTACTTGCACCCGCTTCTTTGGCAGATCGGTGTTTGCAGGCGTAAGCCGAATACACCCGAACAAAGATAGGTCATCCTTGTTGCATTAAGCACAAGCCTATACTTCTGTCCCTCAACGGTAGAAAAACAACAAAAAAATTGAAATGGAAACTAAGTAACCATTGTATTTTGATAATTTATACGTAGTTATGATAAAATACGATGATCAATTATGTATTTACTTATGAAATGCGACTCCACAACTTTTATTTTTGTTTTTCGAAGTGTTTTTGCATAATGGAAATGAGCACGAAGGCATTATTTGTTCGATGGAAGGTCGTGATTGTGTAGCTCCACAGTCGTGTTACACTTCCGAGGTGCTGGGAAGGAGTGAGAGCGAGTCAGACGTATCGAGTGCAATACACTCATACTCATACAAACAGTCTTCAATAGTGCGCTTCTTTTAGGCCCGTCCATTTATTTTAGTTTAGTCTAAGTTAAAATGTATAAAAAACACTGCATTGGCGACTGCTTAAATACAATAAGTGCGTTTTTTTAAAAAAAATCGTCGTCTTTTAGTTAAGTAAGTACATAAAAAAAACAGCTCTATAAATTTGAAATTGAAAATGGGGCTACTTTGAAGCTAAGTACCTGTTTTTTTCATTGATATTGATAGTCACCCCGACGAAGAATATTTTTTTAGCTAAAATTTGGTATTAACTTGCAAATTTATTTTTTAATACTTAATAGTTTAGACTATTTTCACGTCTCGACGCTATGAAAAAATATGGCTCATATTCTGGTAGTGCCAACGTGACAAAAAAATGAAACCGATGTGTTCACATTTCCGAGAAAAAATAAAAAATGTAAAATTTTTGAGTAATCATCAAAGTCACCTTAGATCTCAAAGTCACCCCGTTTTACCGGTACCTATGCAATTTCATTTTATCCCATTTTCGGCGTTTATTTATTAAGTACTTACATATTTTGTCTAAAATCTAGTGATTATAAATGCATATTTTCGCTATGTTTACTAAATTTTTCGGCAGGTTGCCCCATTGATAGGTGTAAAATTAACTAGGTACACCACTAAAAATAAATAGGTAGCTAACGTTTTCGCCGATTAAATCTATACCTAACCTACTTATCTAAATCTATACTTACCTATCTAAATCGCACGATTTGTAATGTCCAAAATACCGCGCGAAAATTTAAATTGAAAATTACCTGGTACTCGTACTACTCGTACTATGCGTAATTATGCTAATTTAGAAATAAAAAAAATATTATAGGTAGGAACACATTCTTCTTTTTCTTTTTCTAAAACTAAACTACCTACCTAGGTACATGTAAATGTTGTGTATTTTTATAAATTTTAGTGCATGTTTTGGATTTTTCATAGGTACTTACTTACACATATGTATTTCAAGCTTTTTATATTGCATGTAATCCTGTCCTTATTAATAATCAATAGAGCTTATCTGCAAAGCCCGTTACATAAAATTCCCAGCAGCATTAGGGCGCCCCCGTGTCATGCAGGGCTTACACCACCCACTCCAAAAGCCCTCCGGAGCCGGCCTCCGCGCCTGACGGAGGGCACCAGGTTTCCATAGGAACGCATCGGAGCCCTCTACATAAAGCACGTTGTCTGAGTGAGGCAAGGGCAACACTCCCCGGCGACGCTGCGCCGCCGTCTTCCCTGTCGGCCTGTTTCAATTGGAGGTCAGATTCGCGCAACTGGGTCGATCCCCGGACTGAACCAAAAGAGGGCTTTCACTCTGGTCTTACGAAGGGCAGGGTCGCTGCAATCAATTTAAGCACACTGATCTTAGACTAAAACACACAAACACACTAAAACAATATTTTAGTTTAAGACACTGATCATAAATATGCGAATAAGGAAGTGCGGCTTTTGGGACTTTTTTTCACGCCGCAATCAGACAATACCTACTACCCAAATACATACTTACGATACTCATGTTGCAGTTAGGTGGGTGTAGTTTTTTTAACTCGCCACTGGTCATGTTTACTGTTTACCTATTTGACCGTATCTTCCTACTTATCTTTATAAACCCCCGATTCAGGTCAGTCAGTAGGAAGGCAAGGCAGTACTTAAGTATAACCTTAGATTAAAATAAAATTAATTCATTTTATTTTAATCTAAGAGTAGGTACAACAGCTAACATTGCACTAATTTTTTTTTTTTACCAACTTTCAAAATGAAACGGGTCTCAATTCGACTGTTTGTTGCTTTTTTTTATAACTTGTCATATTTTTCTCCCTGCGTTCACTGAAATAGTACTAAAAAATAAATAAACTTACTTAGGTACCTAAATACCAGCCAACTATAATTATAATTGTATTTTTATATGTAAGTAAGTACTTACCTTCACGAGCAATTTAGAATGGATTCGTATTGGCCTCTTCTATTAAAATACTTACATACCTACCTACTTAGGTAAAAAATACGAATGCGATCGAGTAATTCCGACAGAAAAAAAGTATCTCGAAAGGCATTCCCCGAAAAACAAGCGATAGAAGATGCAGATTGTATAAATACCTACACGGCAAAAATATGAATCACCAGATGACGTCGTCGCACGGACGTCGACGGTGCGGTCGGTGGCTGGCGGGCGGCAGTGCATGCGGCCTGGATGGAGCGGTGAACTTTGTTCAGTGGGCTCGCTCTCGGCGACCGAGCGCACGCATCCGCCACTCCTTCACCTCGTTGAAAAATATTATTTTAATTTTACAATATTTGAAATTTAAAAATCAGATTTGTCTCGGTCCTCGATCCTAGCATAGAATACATTAAAAAAAAAAATTTTTTTGGTCTTCGATTTTTACTTTTTTTTTTTGACTTCGCGAGGTGAATGAAGGGAACCTGAAGGGCGTTTATGTACTTCGGGATGTGAGTACGATCCGAACGCTCGAAATGAGTGAGGTTCGCGGGACACGAGACTGGTGACGCCTGTACCAGACGAAGTAGGCGGTGTCTGACGACCGCCCTCCGCAGGCGCCGCCGGCTGAGCTCTGTGGAGAACGCATGGTCGAGGGCCGCGGGTGCTGATACATGGGCCTACTACCAAATATGTTTCCCGAGCTGTTATCGTTCTATCGATTGACCGTAACTACTTGTCTGTTCTGTAGGAACAACTCTGATAGGTATTCTTAATTAAAAAAAAAAAAACGGATTGTAAGTAGGTAGGTACTTACTTCGATTTTTCATACGAATAGGCACGCACGTTATCTCTCAGGTAGTGCGACCGCCAAGCTAGGACTGTAAGTCCTGAATGAGTTGGCTCGTGTCGACGAGATAAATGTGTGTGCTCTACTGCGCACCCAATCCTCAGCCAACACAAGTTCATATTGAACGTATAGGTACCAATTGATTTAGTCCATATGAAGCCCAGCCAGACATGGCCCTAAATGGAAATGCGGTCAACAGTCATCCCATTGAATTCGAGTCGCCGGAACTTGTGGTTGCGCGAAAGGCGCGATACAATTCAATCAAACGCACTCGAGTCAATTTGCGGACCTCTTAAACGTTTTCACTTACGTTCAGTGCACGCCGGGTAGCAAGGTTCGGTCGAGTACCTAGGGTAGGGTAGGGATAGGGTTCACTTAAGTGTTTCAGGGTTCCCTCCAAAAGTAAAGGGAACCGCTGTAAGGAGACACCGGTGTCTGTCTATGTGTCATAGTCGATTATCTCAGAAATTGTAAAAGTTAGCGACTTGAAACTTGGCGGGGATCTAGAATTGTAGATAATGTCGGCCTTTGCAGTTTTTCACTTAAAACTTTGATTAAAAGACTAGCCCCGACTTGAGTACATGCGGGAAAATATGAATTGTTGTAATTCTAGCAGTTGATTAAGAAGTGTTTGTTAAAATAAAAAACCAATTCGGTATTTTTTATTAAGTACTTATATACCTATAACAATATAGTTAGGTAGGTAGGTATTGTAGATCTCTACAACTTTGCCCGAATTTCTTGCTTTGCTTTATTCAATGTTGAATAAATTAATTTATACCACTGATATTATTTCGCATTCAAGCTAAATCGTCGTTGAATGCATTGCTTCTTGCAAAAAAATAATGATAATATCAAGATAATCCATATTTTTATAAGATAAAAATCTTAATTTAGAGAGCGGGCCAAATATTGAGAACTTTTACAACTTTGCCCATTGTGCAAAATTAAACAATTGAATTTTAAATAAAAAGTGAGTAGCATAGGCTTTTAATTTTAGGTACAGGGTACAGCCCTGTACCTAAAATTAAAAGTTTAATCATTCCCATTACTTGTGAAACTTGAGTGGTCAAAGTCATCTTTATTTTTTTGCAACTTTTCATACAAATAAAACAATGGGTTAGGGTTGTCGCTTTTTATTGCTGACCGGTATTTGAAAAAAGTGATAATTGTGGCATTGTGTCAAATACAATGCAAAGGATGACTAAAAACGTGCAAAATCTATAAGTATAAACTGAAATAAATTACACACAAATCACACAATCAATACAAATTAAAATATTATCAAAACTCAACGCAAAAAAGTCTTATAGACAACAATACTTGTTTTAGACCCCAGGCTATGCGCTCAATCGCGCCACTATCCTGCCACGCTTCGCTGTGGATCACAATTAATTTATTTCTAGTTTTTTTAAATGAAAAATGTATCAAAATAGATTTTTTATTTCAAATAAAACCAATGCCGATGGTTTTACAGCCTTGTTAAAATAAGAAATGCATTGGGGCACAATTAAGCATAACTTTTCAACTTTTCATTGGCCGACGCTTTGACATTTAGATTTGATGTTTTTCAATTTCACAAGAAAATCTACCTACTCTTTTGTAGTATTATAAGTTGCTTACTGAGCCGAAAAACTTATGAATCTTATGATACATACTAGCTGACCCGGCAGACTTCGTACTGCCATACAGTACTTCTCTATGGTACTGCCTAATCTATATATATAAAAGTGAAGGTCGTGACTGACTGACAGATCAACGCACAGCCTAAACCGCTTAAGCTACAAACGTCAAAGGATGATGGGTACTTCGTCCCCGGTGTTGTATCAGGTCATGACATATGTCATTCGAAAGAGCATAACAATAGCATTATTTAATTATATGACACCAACCCCGAGTGACGTGCAGGGAAAAAGATATGACGGTTTTTAGATTCCAAAAAGTGCTGTTTTTTTTTGTTTTATAAAACTATTTTATCGAATTTTATTATCGTGTATGCATTTTCTGTGACTATTTTATCACTCCCCTATAACAATTAGATAATAATAGTTTATTTACAAACGTTTATATAGTTGTAATTATTTTAATTTTATACTGGCACATGCCAAAATCCTTACATTGCTGATTATCGACAGTTTTTGTCTGAATAATGTCATAATATAATATCGATTTATTCATATTATCAATATTTGAAAAATTAAGCGAACTTACCTGTAAGTGAAGTCTGATTAAGATTATATAAGTTGTCTTGTCGAAAGGTTAAAAGCCCGAACCTACTAGTTTGTTTTTTTAATTATCTCTCCCTTTGCCAAGACAATATAAAAGCGAGCGAGATAAACTTTAAATAATGGTTACAGATAAGAGTAAAGACATAGAGCAGAGAGCAATCATAGACTAAATGCAGAGATTCTTACTTTTTAAATGCTTTTGACTTTGAAAATAGTGGTCCATTAGGCCTTCTTTGCAGAGCCAGCCATGATTTTGGCTCAAAACATCACAATACTGCTAATGGTGTGTGTGAGGTACTATCGATAAAATCGGCTGTTTCGACATTATTGATGTTCTAGAAAATAATTAAGAAATCTTATTGAGAATTGTATTTATTGAGAAGGGTAGTCGTGCTGAATCTGACTACACGCCTATCCCGATCATATTCGTACTCTGCAAGACAACATACTATGGAACAAGCTCCTGGCGTACCGAGAAGCTAATGACTTTGCAAGTGACTGGCAGTACGGATTTTGCTGAAACTGGTCTACTGGTGATCTTACCACTCACATCTGAGAGACTATCGAAAACATGAGGAAGCGCTCATATCACCACCGACAGAGAATGGTAACAGAGCTAGTTTTAGTAGGTATAACCCCACAAAAACCCCCTTGATCCGGTTGCCCCCCCAACGCAGCCGGTTATTTTATTAAGGTTTCCCCCAGTCTCAAAAAAAAACTATCCATAATAGACTATCCATCAGTAACACTACTTTCGAACGTGTACCGATTGCAAAAACGCGTTTTTACTGTAGGTATTGCTTTATTATTCAATAAAATATCATAGTGCGCGTCAAACTTAACCAGGTTCGTACCGCCTCAATCGAAAACTGCCAAGAGACAAGCTTATGCGCTTGACCATTGCTTCTCTCGGAGGCTGGATTTTTCATCCGCTGAACCGCGCGTCGGATATGCAACGGCAACGGTTTGCCGTCTGCGTACCCAAAAACACCAGGCAGATAATTATAGTGAGCAAGGAAAAGCGTTGTGGAGAGCACCGACCCCTGGAGAACATCGGCCTTGATATCTTTTAAATCAGATAAAGAACCACCAATGACCACTGCTCGAATCAAATAATCCCGCTGGAAGTTCGATAGCCATGCAACAAACCAAGTGAACAAGCCAAAGGGAGCTTGTTTATAAGGCTTTTATGCCAAACCCTGGTGAAAGCTTTGTAGGTGTTAATGGGAAACGACTAGCTTTTTCGTGTGTTTTCAGAGAGAGCATATTCAGCTACTGGATACATAGCGACTGACATAAAATGCCTTTTATCGAACAGCACTCTTAATAAATAAATAAACGTTTCACACTCATAGCTCCCCACTAGGAATAAATCCTGTGTCGGGGATGCCATGGAACACACACAAAGACAAGGACAACTAACACCTAGACCCAGAACAGATATTATTACTCTTTATTTCTTGCAAACTATTGCCAAAATGACTTCTACGAGTACATGTTCCATACATTTTGTCGTGTGTCATTGACATTTTTCTATGGAACAGCTGAATTTTTCCCGAATTTCGGGTTGGTCCCATAGTAAAAGTTGTTCATAATGGAAATAATGCCTACTATGAGCCTTTTTCGGCTTAGCGTACCCTTTATGAATAACCCTGGATTCAATAATAAAAGTAATTTTTGACATACATGTTAATAAAATTCCTTATAATAGCTTTAGAAAGCAAAAAATCAGCATTTTTTTTTTTAATCTAAAAACGATCATATCTTTTTCCCTGCACGTCATTCAAGGTTGAGTCATACAATTAAATAAAGCTAATATTATCATCTTTCAAATGACATATGTCACGACTTGATACAACACGGGGACGGCGCCCATACAAAAGTGCCCATTCTCCTTTGGACAAAAGTTTTATATCAAAAAGCGGACGCACACTAAGAAAGGAATTTGCCCAATTCAACCCTTAAGAGGGTGAAAAGGGGTGTTTAAGTTTGTATGAAAAATTTTTTTTTCTTTATGCTACGATTATCAAACTTTGCGAATATACTAAAGTTAAAAAAATAATTGACACCTATTTCAACATTTTTTAAAAATCAACCCCTAAAGGGGTGAAACGGAGCAATAAAGTTTGTATGAAGATTTTTTTTTTAATGCTGTGGTTATGAAACTTTGCAAATATACTAAGCTTAAGAAAATAATTGACACTTATTTTTTGGTTTTTTGAAAATCAACCCCTAAAGGGGTGAAACGGAGTATTGAAGTTTGTATGAAGATTTTTTTTTTGATACTGTGGCTACGAAACTTTGCAGATATACTAAGCTAAAAAAAATTATTGACACTTATTTTTTTGTTTTCTGAAAATCAACCCCTAAAGGGGTTAAACGGAGTGTTGAAGTTTGTATAAAATTATTTTTTTCCTAATACTTCGATTATTTAACTTTGCTATTGTAATAAGCTAAAAAAATTATTAGATACCTGTTTCATCATTTTTGAAAAATCAACCCCTAAAGGGGTGAAACGGAATATTGAAGTTTGTATGAAGAATTTTTTTTTGATGCTTTGGTTACGAAACTTTGCAAATATTCTAAACTCAAAAAAATAATTGACGCTTAATTTTTTTTTTATTCAACCCCTAAATTGGTTAAACAGAGTGTTGAAGTTTGTATCAAAATATTTTTTTCTCAATACTACGATTACTTAACTTTGCAAATGTACTAAGCTAAAAAAATACTATGTATCTGTTTCATAGTTTTTTTTTAAATCAACCCTTATAGGGGTGAAACGGGGTATTAAAGTTTGTTTGGAAATATTTTTTTCTTAATGCTACGATTATTTAACTTTGCAAATGTACTAAACTAAAGAAAATAATAGAGACCTGTTTCATTATTTTTGGAAAATCAACCCCTAAAGGGGCGTGGTAAATATAGTACAGAGAGAGAATTGTAATGACTCACTGACAGACAACGCACAGCCTAAACCGCTGGTCGAAGAAATTTGAAATATGGAGGGTGTGTTTGTCTTGATGAGTAAACGTGAACCAAGAAAGATTTTTTTGAAATTCAACCTCTTAGGGGTGAAATAGGGTGTTAAAGTTAGTATGGAGAAGCATTGTTTTTTGACGCCTCGGTATTGAAACTTTACAATAATACGAAGCATAAAAGAATAACGAACACCAATTTCACCATTTTTGGAAAATCAACCCCTGTGGGGGTGAAATGGCGTGGTAAACATAGTACGGAGAAATAATTTGTTTTGATGCTAACTCAATGAAACTTTACAGATGTAGTAAACTTAAGGCAGGTAAACAACATTCTGAAAAAATCTAAAACCTTCGGAAAGTCCAATCCTCGAGGTGGAACTGCTAATTATCTCGAAAACTAAAAACATTTTTACCAAAGCGCTGAGACTAAAAAGTCACCAAAACCTCGGACCTTTCTAGAGCCATTAAAATATCATTAAAAAAATGGCCGCCATACAAACTTTGAGAGCCTATATCTCCGAAACGGTTGAAGATGGGTGGGTGTTTGACTACATGTCATCGGAGTTAGCTACTTGATGGTGGCGGCGAAAATCCAAATTATTCAAAATGGCCGCCATTTTTCTAAATGATTCGAGGGGGCTGATTTATTTCATCCGGGGGTTTTTTTGGGGTCCCTGCTTCAATTTTGTGACGCTTTTTACATGCTCTCAAAAAAGAAGGTCACGCGGGCGAAGCCGTGGGCGGAAGCTAGTTTAATATAAACACAGTACTCCAGTCATTACGTCGGCATCGGCGGGCTAGAAATGCAAATGAACCGAGAAAGCCAAATTTTGGATATTACGTGGGGAGGGGCTAGAAAAGCTTATGTTCGAATTGTCGACCAAAATAACCTTGTGGGTTTTCCGCCATCTTGAAAAAAGGGTTAAATTCAGTTTTTTCATCATAACTCGGATAATAATAATATAATAATATTAATATTAATTATATTATTTATATATATTAACTAGCTTCCGCCCACGGCTTCGCCCGCGTGGACTATAATTGACTATAACCTCGGGAACCGATAATTTTTCCGGGATGAAATTAATTTTACTCTCTTTTTTGAGAGCATGTAAAAAGCGTGATATAATGGAAGCAGGGACCCCAAGAACCCACGGAAGCAATAAGTCAGCCCCCACGAATCATTTTGAAAAATGTCGGTCATTTTGAATCGTTTGGATTTTCGCCACCACCATCAAGTAGCCCTTGCTAACTCCTATGACATTTAGTCAAACGCCCACCCATCTTCAACCGTTTCGGAGATATAGACCCTCAGAGTTTATATGGCGGCCATGTTTTTGAGGCGACTATGTTATTTTTAATGGCTCCAAAAAGGTCTGAGATTTTGGTTATTTTTTAGTCTCAGCACTTTGGTAAAAATGTTTTTAGTTTTCGAGATAATTAGCAGTTCCACCTCGAGGATGTGACTTTTCGAAGGTTTTGGATATTTTCCGGATATTGTTTACTTGCCTTAAGTTTAGTACATCTGTAAAAGTTTAATTGAGTTAGCGTCATTAGCATCAAAACAAATTCTTTCTCCGTACAATTATTACCAAGCCATTTCACCCCCCTGGGATTGATTTTCCAAAATTGGGGAAATAGGTGTTCGTTATTTTTCTAAGCTTCGTATATTAAAAAAAAAAAAAATTCTTTATACAAACTTCAATACTCCGTTTCACCCTTTTAGGGGTTGTTTTTCAAAAAATAAAAAAATGAGTGTCGATTATTTTCTTTAGCTTAGTATATTTCTAAAGTTTCATAACCACAGCATCAAAAAAAATCTACATACAAACTTCATAGCTCTGTTTCAACCCTTTAGGGGTTGATTTTTCAAAAATGATGAAATAGGTGTCAATTATTTTTTTAACTTTAGTATATTCGCAAAGTTTGATAATCGTAGCATTAAGAAAAATATTTTTTTCATCCCCTTTTCACCCCCTTAGGGGTTGAATTGGGCAAATTACTTTCTTAGTGTGCGTCCGCTTTTTGTTATAAAACTTTTGTCCAAATTTGACGTTTATAGCTTAAGCGGTTTAGGCTGTCCGTTGATCTGTCAGTCAGTCACGACATTCACTTTTATATACATTGATTAATATAATATAATAATGTTCATCATAACTTTTGAGGATGCTGATACCCTCATTGTAACCACCGAAACGAAAAAAAACGAAAACGGGAACCGAGTTATGATGAAAAAACTGAATTTAACCCTTTTTCAAGAAGGCGGAAAACCCACAAGGTTATTTTGGTCGACAATTCGAACTTAAGCTTTTCTAGCCCTCCCCCACGTAATATCCAAAATTTGGCTGTCTCTGTTCATTTGCATTTCCAAATGTAAGTACCTAATGACTGGAGTACTGCACAAAACACTATTTACAATTTTATACTTATAATATATTACAATTATAGGTACGAATTTGTTTCGTGTATCAGTTGACAAAAGCAAACTCATCCATGAAAAAAAAAAAACACTGACATTGACAGTTTGTTGTTGTTTCAACTTTTTTTTAATTTGATATGACTTGGAGTCAAATCCTTCGAAATTTTAAAACAAATTATGACTTGGAGTCAAATCCTTCGAAATTTTAAAACAAATGAATGAACTATTCGATTTCGATTTCTTTTTTTGTTTTACCTGTGCTCCAACGCACACTGTTTTGATAGATATGATTGAATTTGAACTTTGTACAGAGGTAATAAAGTGCAAATTGACTCTTGGACGTTAGGAACATACCTACATTGCTTAAACAACAGTGAGTGCTTGCAATTCAATATGAACTTTATACAATAGCAATAAAGCTCGTTTTAGTTAGAAAACGTTTGTATGGGAAAAAGAAAAGGGTTGTTTTTAGGGTTTTTCAATATTTCTGAGAGATTTTCTTAATATTTTTTTCTGTAAGAACCTTCTCCTAATAATAACAAATACAACAAAAAAAAAGAATTAGTGAAATCGGTCCAGTCATTCACGCGTGAGCCGTGACCAAGCAAAACGGGTTTCATTTTTATATATATAGATTACCCTAACTAAAACTCAACCCTCTTCGTCCGTCCGGTAAAAATATCTTTATGGAGGTGACAGACAACCCTTGTAGCATTTCGGTGGGCAAAGTCGTAAACAGTACAATAAAAATAGTAATTTAACATTGCACACCTGTATTTTTTCAAATCTATGACAGTTTTTGCGTTGTATAATCGACATAATATATATCGTTTGTTTGCTATAAACTATCAATAGTTCACAAAAATATTTTCTGCCATAACGTATAATAGAGTTCCGGGAAAAGTTTTTGGCACTGCCCTTGGCCCGCGAATCACACGTTCAGCTTTATCACGTTTTGTCGTTTGACTGGAATGACGTTGATGACAGATGCTTGCGTAGTGTCGCCAGCAATATGTAGAACATTCTATTATCCGCCAAGAAAAATAATTCTAATAAAATTTACTGCCATTAAACATACTCTGCTGGGCAAAGTTAAGTGGATTGGGCAATCTTGTAAAGTTCTACAATATCAAAATGTATAAAATATATAATATTAATATAATATTAATATAATCTATATATATAAAAATGAAACCCGTTTTCCTTGGTCACGGCCTCACGCGTGAATGGCTGGACCGATTTCACTAATTCTTTTTTTGTTGTATTTGTTATTATTAGGAGAAGGTTCTTACAGAAAAAAATATTAAGAAAATCTCTCAGAAATATTGAAAAAGCCTAAAAACAGCCCTTTTATTTTTCCCATACAAACGTTTTCTAACTAAAACGAGCTTTATTGCTATTGTATAAAGTTCATATTGAATTGCAAGCACTCTTTTACACACACTATTTGCACTTTATTACCTCTGTACAAAGTTCAAATTCAATCATATCTATCAAAACAGTGTGCGTTTTATACTGATAATTTTTACTATAAATTGACAAGTTAGCATCAACAAACTACGGTTGCTATAGTTACGCAATAGCATGAGAATAGAGGTTATAACAAAGAGTTCCTATAATTATTCTCAACACCTTTGGTCACGCCATCACGCGTGAACGACTGGACCGATTTCAATTTACTCTACGTTTATCCCAAAGTCTACCCGTGCGAAGCCGGGACGGGCCGCTAGTAGGTAATAGATTTATTCCTCTAAAAATGTATTCCGAGGCATTGATCTAATTTTTACCCACGACGGAATGGAGATAGAATAGATAATAGCGTTTAGATGTATGTTTGTTTGTGTGTGCGTTTGTGCAAAGTAATGTTCCCATCTATCTTCTAAACTAATGATCCGATTTTGATGCGGTTTTCAATAACGGGTTTGTGTTTGTCAGTCATAAAATAAAGAGTTCTAAAAAGTGGTAAATGCCATTTTATTCGTAGGTTGTATTACCGTGTCGAGCTGGTGAAAAAAAAAGTTTATATGCAGTATGCTTAGGTACACGCATTTTTTTTAAATTAGTATTTTTAAATTTGTTACAAGCCTTTTTTCATTATAGAAGCTAACAAACAGTGCTGCAACCATGCAAAAACAAGCTTTTGGTAGCAATCACTACCTACCTATCACGTCAACCTCTTTAGCGATTTTGTACCTATTTAAAATTAAAAGTATTTAGAATTCAGTAGGTAAGTAGCAAATACGCCAATTTATCATAAAATCCGTCGGTAAACGGCGACGCTGCCGTAGCGTATTTACTCTTAAAAAGGGTATCTTTGCCCAATCAAATATTACCGACGGCCCACCCTGTAGGTTTATCAGTCACCTCACCTAGCAGTTTTAAATGGTATTTAAGTGGGAGGGGATTTCGTGATTACGAAAACTGGCGCACCAAGTGCGAGTACCTACCTATATTGCACCTGTTTTGGTCCTTGTACTAATTAAAAATGCGTGAAATTTTTGGGACATATTTAGTTAGGTTAGGTAGGTAGATAGATAATTATTATTTATTTTCTTAATTCATTTTATGTGTTATGGATTTTGATAAATATTTCAATTATACAAATAAGTATGTACCTTGATTGTTCTGTAGTGCTTAAATATTTTTATTGCGGCCACGGTCTTGTCAAAAGTTTCACAGTGTTTCCTATTTCGGTTCAAAAGATACTTGAGCTGAGTTTGATACGTACCTGAGTTAGACACCAAAAGCAAAACAAACGTTTATCCCGCGTGCATTTTACAATATAATAACGGCATAGGGTTCGAACCTATATTTTAACCCTACAGTGGTCGCGCCTCGAAAAGTTGCATAAATGGTCGCGCGGATTACATATGTATGCCAATTTTAAATTGAAATAAAAAGCCACCCGTGCTTAAATTGTTTTTATTTACCTTAAAAATCTTACAAATAGAAATATTTTGATTAGAAAAAATCAACAAAATTAAAGCACAACCTCTGTGTTACAATTAACGACAAATAGTATAAAAACCTCTATTTTGGCGCTAAAAATCACATCTTTCACATCAATTGAGATCATAAAAAAAACATTAAGGAAAATTAAATTCTAATTAGTGTTTTCGAGACATTTTAGACACATTTTCTTGGAATGGTCACCACACATGAATTTTGAGCACAGGTTACACACTTTTCTAGTGCTTTTATTTCGTGCTCTTCCGCAATTATAGCAACGACCGATGGATGATCTTTGCGTCGATGTAGACGGTGCTGGTTGGTTTTCTTGTTGAGAAAGACCAAGAAAGTCATTAACTGATGATTCTGCTCCTCAAGAAATTCTTCTTCAGCGTCAGAACTTGATTGAGCAACGACGGCATCGTTTTGATCATTATCTTCAGCCAGCCACCTCAGTGTTTGATATTCTTCCCGACTATACATTGTATTCCTAAAAAAATAATTGCTGACACATACCAAAGCAAAAAGAATTAATTGTTACGTGTTATAACTAATTAAAAATTAAAAAAATAATGAAAATAAACAAAAAAGTTAAGTAAAAAATACTTACGTAATTGGTCGCGCGGCATACAGATGTAATCCACCAACTTTGCGGACCTGCAGTGAGAAAACCGCGTGCGATCGGGGCTCGCGCAGCACTGAGCGCATTCGTCAGTTATCCAGCTTAAAGTACCAGGAAACGCAAAAACTTCGGGCCATTAGTTTTAAAGATATTAGCCGTTTCATATGTCTGGATTACGCATGTAATCCGCGCGACCACTGTAGGGTTAACAGCATTTCTAGGTTATTATTTTTTCAACTTCAAACAACCTAGTAAAAAAAAGAAATAGCATACTTATAGTTTGAACTATTGTTGTCGTTTTATAATTATCTTATATGTATTGCAAAACAATTAAAGACGAAACATTTATACAGGGTTGCCAAACGTCCGGGTTTCTCCGGATTTGTCCTAGTTTAGAGGGCGTCCGGGCGGGGATTCATTTGTAGTCCGGGTTTAAAAATTGAAAATAAAAAGCAACAGACAGCGGAATTGATAATCGTCTCCTTTTTGGAAGTCGGTTAAAAAGTACCTACGACATTTTCAACTGTTTTTTATTATCTACACTGACTGTTTCAAAAAACCTGTTGACATGTCCGGGTTCTGGGCTCTAAAATCCGGGGTTTTCACGCGTCTTGTCCTGGTTGCCAAACTTTAGAGATGGTAACCCTACGTTTGTAAGAGCGATGAATTTAAGACAAGCATTCACGGCATTGTAACCTGTATGTCGTGTGAGCATTTATTACATTGTGGTGAAAACACCGGTTTGAGGTGACGCTGCTCTCGTGGTCGGGGCGAGTCGGCGCGGCGACCGGTTCCGAGCTATTAGAGATGCTTTGAGGCGTCGGGCTCCGGGAGCGCGCCTGCTCCCATCATGAAAGGGCGCCAAAGTGTAATGGAAGGAGAACCGGTCGGAACGATACCGACCAATGCTGACTGTAAACCGGCACTTTCATAACGTGATATAACTTTTAACTGTTAGCTGTTATGTATTCAAAAACTTGATAAACTCTGTTTGCAATTGTAGTTATGTATATTTAAACTATGGTAGGTACCTTCCTTTAACATAATTAAAAATATTAAACAAGAAATAATAACAGACTAAAATTTGTTATCCCTTTGGACGCTAATCACCTAACAAGCGAAAACTCGCTTGAACCCTAACAACACTGGTGTTTGATTACAAATCAGGACCCCTAAGACCAAATTCGTTAGTTAATCACGCCGCTATAGGATACGCGGTTGATTGAGTATGAAATCAAATAACGAAACGGGTTTGCCGGCAGGAGGATAATGTTCGGGGTGCAGGGTGCAAGCAGATTAGTTGGGTCGCGGCCGCGGCCAATGTATGCTATTTATTTATGGGCTTATAAGCAAAAAGCTAAATTAACCCATCTGTCGTTTGGTTATGTCAATGTCACTAGAAGAATTGCTATTTGTTTTGGTCCAATCATTTTTATTTCACCAAACAGATCATGCACTAAGAAAAAACATATGTTATTTGTAGAAATTGTAGAGCAACTTTTAATTGTTCCCGTTTCGGCCTGACCTCGTTTTGGGCTCGTACTAAAGTCGTTTTGTCGTTTTTGGCAAACTACCCGTTTGATAGATAGTTAGAATAAACGACCCCAACATATTTTGTAAGATCTATAATAATATAAATATAATCTAGGTAACATTATTATTGTCTTTACATAATAATACACATCTCAGTGCAAGTAGTGCAACACACTACTACTATTCAACCCACTCGTACTACTTCGACTACCGACTATTAATTACCTATCTAATTATGCGTTACTAAGAAATTACCAATAACAAGATATTAAGTACTTAATTTGTTTATTCTTATCGTAGCATATTTGTGGTTCTATTTAATAGTCTACTAGTCAACGAATGTTTGAAAGTAAACATATCTCTTATCATGAAATTTGAGATGGAATCTTCCGCGTCCTTTTACTGTATGCAAAAGCTGCTTTAATTAACTGCGTTTAATTAGCGCCGCGCCGTGAATTGCAGCATTAATTGAATGTCACGTTCCGACTCTCTTCAATGTTTGTGCGCCTTTCTGAATGAATAGACCAAGAGTTAAAGGATTTGTCATCTCTCAGTGCTTTGGTTTATTTCATCAGGCAGCCTTGGACGGATTTTCTTTGATTATTTACTTCCTTTTATGTCGAGGTCCGAGTTTAAAAATTTTATTTTCATCCCACCATCTCGGAAAGAGTATTTTTAATCTTCAATATCTGAGTGGAAAAGCCGTTTTTATTCTCTCGAGGATAAAAAAGTAAATTGAATTTAGAACATCGTGTGCACTAAGTTTGTGAATTAAAAAAACATTAAACCTATTTACTGCTACCTCTATGGTGCCGAATATATCATACAACTTTTTTTTAATTTGTTAAAAACTCAGACTCGGAACCTTCTTGGTGTTCTTTTTTCAATTTGCTTTGTACGCGGTTCTTTACGCGGCATTTTTTCACGTCATTGTTAAACCTTATATTAAAAACAAGAAACTTGAAAACAAGTGAAAAAACTAAAATGAGTGATTCTAGCGACGAGGAAGTTTATTTGACGCCAACAGAATTGACTGAAACTGTTAATAATGAGCAAATGAGCTTTTCCACTCAGATATTGAAGATTAAAAATACTCTTTCCTCGCTGAGGTGGAATGAAAAGTTACGTGTTGCACTCGAGTGCAAAGATTTTTCACCTCGTGCTCTTTTGATTCCCTCGCTAACGCTCAGGATTCTAATTTTGAATCACTCGCTGCGCTCGTGATTCAATTTTAGAATCCTTCGTTTGCTCGGTCATCAAAATTGAACACGCGGTTAAAAAGCAACTTTGCACTCTTGTATAACAAATAACTATTATTCCTTTCCTTTACTTTGTACGTCGTCGAGCAGGGTTTTAAAAAAACTTTTATTTTTTATTGTTTGGCGAGGGCTGATCTGTTTCCCAGGGCCAGCCCTGGGAAACAGGGTCGTATTTAGTTCAGTTCTTTAGGAACCCTGTTCCCGGGCGCTCGAGATTATCTCGGTCATTCTCATTTTCATGACTAGGGACCGGATTATATGTATGTTTACCCAATTTTCAATGGTCATTGTATATTTTGTCTAAAATCTACTGATCCACTATACCTCTATATTTAAATTATCAGTTAAATATTTTAATTATGTATCTACTACATGCTTGCGCTGATTTAGAATTAAATTATGCACTTTTTTCTTATAAATCTTTCTAAAACTTAAATTATGTTGCATATATTACCAATTTTCATGCATATTTTGCCAATTTATTTTTTATGGTTGCATATAATCCGGTCCTTACTCATGGCTTTTCCTGGATCGAGATAATATCTCACTGGCCAGAATAGGGCTCGCGATCTCGAGGTAGAACGACGTGTACACTTGTCCAGGTGTAATACACGGGGTGTGTTTTGTTTTTCGTCTACTTCCCGCGAGAGTGAAAGTGAATCGCACTCATATGCAACCTTACCGCACTCGGGAAATGGAAAAAGATAAGCTTCGGCTTCCCCTAAGCTTTACTTTTTCTCTTTAATTCAGGAAATTGCCAATGACTGCGCTCTGCCGTCTTTTTTGTAATCTGGAGAGAATTTTAAATAATGGTTTTCACGTCTTATTTTGGATTGGATTATCTCGAATAAAATCGTGTAATCGTGTCGACATGTAGATAACTAGATTTACGTTAGTTTTTAGTTCGTGAACTGTTGGTATCAGACCAAATAACGTGTATTCAGACGGCCCTGGACAAGAATATATTAGGTTTATATACTTTTATCTTAATTTCCTAAGCTATTTTTAACAATAAAAAAATCAGCTATTTCCTTTGAAAAATGTTGATGACACTCGATAAAATGTATGGAACAGCTGTTTTTTTTTTCGCGAGTTCCGGGTTTGTCCCATTTAAAAGTTGGTTAAATGTTTTTTTTTGCCCTCACGAGTACATAACTAATTTTTTTTTTCTAAAATTTTTTAGACATACGCCGCTCTTGAGCTTATTAGGGCAATATGGGCCCTTTTCGGCTTAGCATACCTTTTACTTATAACCCTGTACAATAGACGCGTCGAAAAATAGGTAGATGATGCTAAACTCAGACAGGCTAAGATCTATAAGCTGAATCGCAAACGCCGCAGCCCTAACGGCTACAACTTATCTGAAATTACTTTATTGAATTACAAGTATTCGTAATCGCGTCAAACTGACAATTGATGTAGGGGGGGGGGGGGGGTTCCTCCCAAAAAAATATTTTTTTTTTAATTAAAAATGTTTTAAATTTACCTACTTATTTATTTATTAAAATCAATTTCTCAAATACGAGTACATACTTACCTTTCACTAAAACGTGTTTAAGACAATTTAAATATAAACTTAAAATAAATAAATTAACTGTATTAAGTACTTGATGCTATATGATATCGAATTACAACTAAAATAAATATTACAATTTTGAATAAGAGCATTAATCTTTATAAAAAATACATCAACATCGGGCTGGTGAGAGATCAGCTCTTTAATTAGGGTGAGTGCGTGGTGAGTAGGCGCGCCGCGTACCTACCGCGAGGTATCGCCGCGAGGTGGTCGGGCGGACAAGCGATACCTCGCGGTACTTGCGGCTACCCGCGCCACCTGCGCGCGCACCTCCTGCGCCGGAGGTTAAAATAGGTTAAAATAAATACATTCCATCAATATAGGGCTGCCATTCGTCCGGGTTTCCCCGGATTTGTCCTAGTTTGGTTTAAAAAATTAAAGTCTTAAGCCGCCCGCGACACACGCACTGTGCCCGCCCGCACCGCACGCGATCAACACGTCCGTTGACATGTCCGGGTTCTAGGCTCTAAAATTGTCCTGGTTAAAAAATTTTGGAGATGGAAACCCTACAACAAGACAAATTGAACCTCATCAAAGATATATATTTTTAAATCACATGTCTACTTTAGGCGGCCTAAAAATTCAGGATTTGCCACTCGGCCTTACTTTTTTACCACGCGGGAAACAAAAAGCCGGCGAACGTTTATCACCGCCATAATGTTTTAACTCCAGATTTATTGATATCACTCCATGAGGACGCGTGCCGCGAATGAACGAACGAAATGAATGAAGTGAAGTGGTACCTGGAGCTAGAGTCGTGTCTCCTTGCGGGTGCGCTCTCGTCGAGTGTTGGGCCGTTCTTGATTGTCTCGCATTCCACACATAGCATGCCATGCATCTAGCATATTATTATCTCACAGGATATGTTCTAGTCTAGGCACGCTAGAATGCATTTTGATTCCTAGATGGATGGCACTAACTAACAAGCACTGGACAGGACATGGGGCGTGAAGTTTGCATACCGCCTTTAGATATTGAATCTCTAACTCTAATTGAATGCTACATTAGCAGAATAATCCTAACTACAAAAAGTTACCAGGTTAGAGATGTATGAAACTATGAAGTTGGCAGAGTCGTCACATTATGCAGTGCTATCATGAAGGTGAATGGCATTGTTAGGGAAGTTGCGTGCATGGGCCGCAAATCGGGCGTTTGTTTGCGAGCGGTGCGGCGCGGCGCGGCGCGGTTGAGCATTTGAGCGTGCTCGGATGGGCCGTGGTCCGTGGTCCTTGGCGTGGTTCACCCGCTCCGAGGACTTCTTGAAATGTGCAAATTGCGAAACCATAGTTTGGACATGACTACTACCTACTCATACATTGAAAAATGTCCGACTGGGCAGTAGTTGGTAGTAGGAGTAGGTTTAGACTAAAATAAATATTTTAATATTTATTTTTAAGGTAGGTAGTAAGTAGGTACTTAATAAAAACAACTAAAAACCAAAAACTTAGTAAAAATACTAAATACATAATAATAATGGCCCAAGAATTGGTTCAATTCAAATAAAAAATGGCGTTTTGTGATGGTCGTGACGTTTTAGTAGTTAGCTATTATTTATGAGGTGTAAAAAAATGATCCCAAAATATAAAATAATGAAATGAATGAATAAATAGTTCACGCCAAGAATGCACCTGAGATTACATTGATGAAAATGATAATGTCTAACGCAGATACGAAAGACGGAACTCTACCATTAGTTTCACGGCACGATCTTGACCTTTTTATTTAAGTTTCGGTAACTGGATTAAATTTCACTTAGGGTACTTTTTCAATGGGGTCTAAAATAAGATTTGGGGTCAAAAAAAGATGCGCCGCGCCGCTTTACTTTTGGCTTAATTGATTCTAACCATAACAAAAACAATTTGAATGGCCGGCAGCGGCGCGGCGCGGCGCGGCGCGGCCCCCTTGTAACGGTTCTTACGGCAAGCTGAAACCGTATTCTCACCGGCTTAGCTCCAGGATCAGAGAAAGACAGAAACATGATAAATGCTACAGCCAACCGGCTATGGCTGTGACTGTTCTGTGGTCGGGCCGGCTCGGCGCACACGTGTTGGGCTCCGGGGCTCCGCCTCACCGCGCTTCCCCCTCCGATTACCGAGCGAGCATCTCGGCTCACTCTTCGTTCGGTGGCCTCTTGTACACCGCTTCTATCACAAAAACAAACAATCGGTCTCGTCGCCGCTGCCGTGCCGTTTGCGGTACATTTGCCATAGCGATATTATTCCGAGTAAATATTATGTAATACAAAAATAACCACGTGTACATTGACGCGGCTCCTTTCCGCGGATCTTGATTTTCCCTGCAAGAGCTCGGCGAGTAACGGCCGCAGTTACGGTGCGAGAGTGACGTGTTCGGATATTCCTGTCGGAGGACTGTTTTTGTTTTATGAGTGTGAATCAGTGAAATGTCCAACATGATGGAAAAGCAGTTCGCTGACCTAAGTTTGTCAGATGAAGACCACGACCAAATATTCGTATCGGAGGAGTATGTCGTCGACCTGAGGTTAGTGACGCAGATTGAGATCCGAGATAAAAGATAGATTCTGCTACTTCAAAATGGCTACATTTAACACCTGCTACTTACCTACAATCTTATGTTATCTATCTACATCTTAATTATGTTATTTTAACGCACACAACAATCACTTACACTGGAGTGAGTGCTTACTCCGCTCCCTAAAAGGTTGTTCCCTAAAATGTTCCTAGACTCCTAAATGGCCTCTAAATTAATTAGTCTTGTTGGTTTTGCTATAAAATATAAATATTTTAAACATTACTCTAGCTAAGCCAATAAAACGCAGTTTAGATAGATACTAGGCCCAAGTTTGAAGGCTTTTTAAGACCAATCTAAATTTTCTAAAACTATTGGCATCCTTGTCTAATGGCTTGCAATGATAAAGACAGATATATTTTTAGTTAGTTTAGATCTGTCTTAAAATGCCTTCAAACTTGGGCCTACTACGATTTTAATATCTGATGATAAAAACTGCAACGCTGTGGAAAGTACCGGCTGCAGACCTGACCTGTATGTTAGTACCTGCTCAGAATACTGCTTATGTATTATTAGTACATAGTTACGCGCCATCTAGCGGTTCGGTAACAAAACTCTACACGCAACGGCCGCCCGGCGAAGAAGGCGCGTGTTCTAAAATCAGCCGAAATGAGGTTTTTAGCGGCCGGCCTCGTGCCGGCTCGGGCCGGAGGGCGCGCGTGCGGCCCTCCGTGCCTCGCTCTGTTCGACGCTAACTCGACGTCTTAGAGCGGAGTTTACTCTAGCCGGAATGTTTGCAGAAGTTCGACTTCCACCGGCTAATTATAGCAAATTATGTTCCGCATTCCCAACTTGCAAGTCTTGCATGCGTGCATGCGGTGCATGCGTGCATGCGGTGCATGCGTCTGTTCTCTTAACACGAAATCAGAAACAATATGAACACCCTTTACTCTTCTGTGCCTTTGACATTACTAATAATTTCTTACACAAACAATCCATAGTAAAACCCTTCATTTAGTCTAATATCCGAGTATAGAACTAAATTCACCGAACTGGTTAATGGATGAAAAGTATTTTATAATAAACTAGCTGCAGCCGGCAGTTTCAACCGCTGTTTTTTTTTTTACTCTTAAACCTTTCCTGAACTTCCAAAAATATTTCAAGATCAAAATTAGCGAAGTCGGTCCAACCGTTCTCGAGTTATAGCCAGACAAACGAACAGCGATTAATTTTAAAATATTATTATAATTAAATATGTTATTATTAAATATAATGCAAGTGGGTTGACTAAAACATTTCATTCCAGAATATTACTAAAAATATAATTATTAAATTACAGATAAAGTACTAATATCTAATCCTAAATACTCAGAGTAATAATGACTAAATACTTACTACTACTCAGTGCAAATTACTAATATGCATATCCAAAAGTTAGGACGGGAAAGAAATAGTGCCTTTGCATTACATATTCTATAGGCTTCATACTTTGCATCACATATTCTATATAGGCTTCATACTTTTGATTGGTATGTTATTTATTTATTAACCGAAACGGTGAAATGTTCGAAACGAAAAAATGTTTAATTTTTAATTAATCATATTCTGGACTAAAAGTTTTTAGTCAACCCACTTGCAATTTATTTATCAACATAGGTATTTAATATATCATCCATTGACCAGCTCGGTGAAAATCCTTCTATACTCGGATCCTTTAGAACTTTGTTTTGAATTTTTGAAAGTTTTCTTATTGCAAGCTAAAAGCTCTGTGTTACACGCGTTTTGAATTGGAATCTAAAATTATTACACTGCTAGAGTGATAAATCCTAAGGTCAAATAGAGCAAGGGGTTCTACTTTAGAAACTCGAAAAAAGAGCATAACTTACCGGCATTGTCGAAAATATAAAAGAAGAATTGAAGGTCGAGGTCTGATAATACTCAAGTCGAGGAGTCTTCCCATACTGTCGAATTCGCAGTATAATACATATTATTGAAATTGCTGCTAGGGGCCCCTTTTGTTTGCGCTCACCCCGCCGCGCCGGACCCTTTACTTACCGCCCCATAATCGTCAGCACATTTATTGCTACGTTTAAAATTTGGGGTTTAACGGTTTTTAAACGTTTTGACTTAGAATATTAGTTTGAAACTTGAAATTGCGGTGAAATAAAATTTGTACTTAATATGTAATTTTTTACACCATCAATAGCGCGTCACCTTTTATTCGACTGAATCATATTATATTATATACTAGCGGCCTAGCTACTTAGTAAGTACTTACTAAGCGGACTAGCCCGTCCCGGCTTCGCACGGGTAGACTTTGGGATAAACGTAGAGTAAATTGAAATCGGTCCAGTCGTTCACGCGTGATGGCGTGACCAAAGGTGTTGAGAATAATTATAGGAACTCTTTGTTATAACCTCTATTCTCATGCTATTGCGTAACTATAGCAACCGTAGTTTGTTGATGCTAACTTGTCAATTTATAGTAAAAATTATCAGTATATAACGCACACTGTTTTGATAGATATGATTGAATTTGAACTTTGTACAGAGGTAATAAAGTGCAAATTGACTCTTGGACGTTAGGAACATAACTACATTGCTTAAACAACAGTGAGTGCTTGCAATTCAATATGAACTTTATACAATAGCAATAAAGCTCGTTTTAGTTAGAAAACGTTTGTATGGGAAAAATAAAAGGGCTGTTTTTTTAGGTTTTTCAATATTTCTGAGAGATTTTCTTAATATTTTTTTCTGTAAGAACCTTCTCCTAATAATAACAAATACAACAAAAAAAGAATTAGTGAAATCGGTCCAGCCATTCACGCGTGAGGCCGTGACCAAGGAAAACGGGTTTCATTTTTATATATATATAGATAGATAGATAGACTAGCTGACTCGACAGACGTTGTCCTGTCTCGATGACTATTTAATTCGAATTGGTAAAAAAAGCCATTGCGTCAATTCTGTCAAATGTCAAAAGTTGCACCCGGTGTGCAAAGATTGAAATCGGTTAAGTAGTTTAGGAGTCTATAGCGGACAAACAACGTGACACGTAATTTATATATATTAAGATGTTATATTATATTAAATAAAAAAAAGTATCCTAGGTATGTTCCTTCTAATACCTCCAAGAATATGTGTACAAAGTATCGGTTAAGTAGTTTTCGTAACAAACAAACTTCATTCACATTTATAATACATATTAGTAGGGATTAAAAGTTTGTGTTGTGTGTTCCAAAGACCAGTAGGTCCAATATTAAGGTGGAAATAGACTAGAAATAATTAGTTCTTTCCATTGTGCCATCTGCAGGCTACATTTTGCAGCCGGTTTTTTATTTATCTGTTATTTTTATTATTTGTCTTCTTCTCGAGTTCGTGTTAAAGTTGAAAATTTCCGGGCAGGTTTAAATTTCACAAAACCTGCTCTAACTTACGGGAATATTTTACTAGGTTCCTGGTTTTTCTGCTTGATTTTGAAATTTCTTTTTATTACATGGAGGTCAATCAGCTACTAAAAATACTATTGCATAATTATGTTATAGTCCAATGAATAGAGCGTTTGACCCCAAAATAAATTCCTCAGTCTCTGAAACTTTGCAGAGTGACAGATTACTGTTGACAATCGAAATTATTCAATCTGTTGACAATTGAAATTATCCAAAACTTTTTTATTTGGAAGTTAGGTTTTTGTACCAAAACGTAAAATCACTTGTAGCCCTCGGTGGAAAATGGTTCAGTCTAAAATTTCTACCTATATGTAGAAGAAAAAAAGATTTATATGACACTAAACTTGTACGTTTAACTTTTAATGCTTCGGCTACATTAGCGGGCGAAGATTCGTATCGTGTTGGCGCGACAAAAACATCGTGATCGGGCATAGGCGATGTTCTAGTCTACATTAAGGCGGGCGAAGATTCGTGTCGAGTTGAAGCGATGCAATCGTGCCGGATTGTGTTGTTCAGTTTGTTGTGCGGCCGAGAAGTAGGCGGTAATTTAAAAATGGAGGAAATAGTGGCTATGCATTATATGTCAGTAAATTATTATTACAAAAAATACAGGCACGTCCGTCTTCCTTCAAAGTCTGGACGACACTGAATTGACGTAGGTGTAGCCATCCAAGCGAATATTGTCGCGACAAATCCCTTTGATCCGTGCCAGTTTACCGACAGCTCCCCGCCCGATACTACATCGTCTTCGCCCGAACACTACGCGATGACACGATGTACCCGGCCACATTCATCGCGTTAACACGAATATTCGCTGTAGCCCGCCAATGTAGCCCCAGCATAATAATGCCGTCGATTCCGTTATCGCTTGTAGATTAACATAATCGGCACCTATACCTATCGCCGATATCTACTTGTTGTGTAATTTCGATATTTAGGCCGATAAAAATATTTTTCAGTAGTTGTCCATGAAACCTGAATCGACCGACATTACATACGTATTTAAATTTTAACGAAAATGCATTTGTCATCGTTCGTTGTGATAACAATGAATAATAGCGATAAGTGATAGTGACGAGGTGACAAGTAAAACCCGAGGAAAAGTTTTTTTGCATTATTAAGGAACAGTTTAACAACATCAACAATTGCAATGATGTAATTTTAAGATGTCAAGCAGATTTAAGAAAAGGGCACTTTTTTGTGGGAAATTAAATTTATAGTAGTGAAACGTAAGGACAAGTAACCACAATATTATAAAATTGAGGTCGTCCGACCTTTGTTTGTTATGCCGTGTACCTAGTAAACGAGAGACACGTCTCACGTTGCCGTTGTTGGTGGAAGCTACGGGTGATCGACGTCGATCGAGCGATGGCATCCTAAAGTGTGAAGCCACCAAACTCCACCAAGAACATTTTCGGACAGTCAGCGCTGACCGAATCAGCTGTTGCTGTAAAGATAGGTTTTGGTTGGGATATCGATAGTAGATTATACCTATCACAAAATAAATAATAGCACCAATTATATTTTAATATTGCATCCGGTGGGTTGTTTAGCAGTTTCTTCCCGCTTTTATTTTTTAACATTGGGAATATATCTACATGTCAAGCACGATTTACGAGTACGGTATGAAAAAAAAAATGTAATTATAACTGATTATCAGACACTTATTATTCGACGGACCCTCAAAGCATTTTGCGATTTCTAAATTCCGAAACAGATGTTAGCAAATTTCGTGGAAGTAATCAAATATTGAACAGTTGGCCATAATGCGGTGAGGGGGGGGGGGAAGCGCGTGTAGTGCAACGGCACGAGCGCGCCACCTGCCGGCAGGTGCGTCCGCAACTGCGCCCGCAACTGCGCCCGCCACATGCACGGTAATAATTATATCATCATTAACATTCAAACATAACAACTTAATTTCACCTTTAAATCTAAGTACCTTTCTGTACATTTTGCCCAAAGAACAGATGGGGCAAGCACAATGAAATAATGCACAACGGTCGTGATAATGTTTAATTCATTGGATTTAGTTAGGTTTATTTAATTACGTATTTGTAACAGTGACTTACCTTGACATTGAATGTTATTAAATGTCAATGAATATTTCTGATACATTCTTCGTATTAATTATGATTTTTGCAAATCGATGGTCTATTTGTGCGCAAAATGACTATTTAAACGGATACTGAAAAAATTCAGTAAATGCAATTAAATTTGGTTTGTCCCGTCGATAGTGGGGAACTTATATATAGAGGATTTTCCACCTTCATACTAAATCTAGGTAAGATGGAATTGTTTTGGGGATTACCCACTATTTATGTATTCTTGAATAAAATAAGTGTTTGTATCTGTACTTACACAGGGTTTAGTTTTTCTTACTTTCTCTGTTACTGTTATACCCTCAGGTTGACAGTAGTTTATCTGTATTAAAGCACCAATTCAGTTTTTACAAAAATGTATTGGGAAAATTGGGATTAACCAGGAAGGTGAAATATTCAGAGATTATGAACTGATCATTGCGTTCTATAAGGTTTATTGCTATCCGTATAATTTGAAAATTTAAAAAGTGGGCTCGATTGGAATAGGCTATAAATAGATGACTTAAAAAAAATGCCACGGTATTAAAATGCGATATTGGACCGGGAGTCCGGGATAGATTTCTCTCGACAATTAATTCACGGAACACTGACTAACCACTGATTGATCTAGTAGTCACGTACCTGGCGCACTGCGCTCTTCTATTTGCTGGGTTCAAAGGTCCCGAGACGCCAGATTAAAAACTACGTTAAGGTTAAAGACACCGAATAAAGGGTCTTATCCTAAGTTACGTATTTAACGTAACCGTATAACAGTAAAAGTATCTACCTTCGATTCGGATAATTTTAAACTTATGACCCCGAAATCCACAATTAGTTAATATCATTATTTGAGGACGTTATCTCTTTGATAGTATTATTTCCATACGTCGTCAATTTACGATAATACTCCACATAGTATGATTTATTACGAAATGTCTTTTTGTCAATTTTGTTGATTATTTGAGTACATAACTATGGATACGTCGCGTGTCTTGATAATCCGAATATTCGCCTTTTAATACGATGAGTTGGGATCGACACCGTCCTGCTCGAGGCGCGAAACCTAAACAAATCAATTGAAAATACGTTTCCTCTATCGTAGTAGTTGCATTAAAAATTATGGAATTTACAAACGTCACTTTTGCATT
This sequence comes from Alcis repandata, assembly GCA_949125135.1. Taxonomy (NCBI): domain Eukaryota; kingdom Metazoa; phylum Arthropoda; class Insecta; order Lepidoptera; family Geometridae; genus Alcis; species Alcis repandata. The sequence continues at coordinate 20,061,342 of OX421221.1, forward strand.
CGTATGCGAACGGCACGATTTATGTTTGGGTAGGAACGTCGCGAATTCCGATCCGAGTACTCCGATACTATACTATCTCATTAAAATGATCAAGAGCCAGACTCGAACAAGTGGCGAATATTAGTGAATGAACGTGTATTGTAGCTAGGTATGTGTTTATCAGGTCGGCGGCGGCGCTCGCCGCGAGGAGCGCGGGCGGGTGGGTGGCGGGACGCGACAGGCGGTTGTTTTGCATCGCACTGCGACCAGTGCGAGCACTCCAGCAGTCATACGGCAACATTCGCAGTTGCGCCACACCTCGTGTGCAAATGTGCCATTTTAACCGGCAACCTACTCACCTACTTTTACCTTAAAAAAAAAACCGTTGAGACGCGCGCGCGCGAATGCACTGTGCAATTTAGTGATTTCGACCTCGTTGGGACTCGTGTCAGGGGAAACCAGGCCATAGTGTCGAGTGGTGACACCCACTACCGGTGCATCGAAATCGGACGCTCGCTCCCCAGTTTCACAACCGGCTCATGGCGAACAGAATGGCCAGATACGCTCGCACCAGGTATGAACCACTCATGTACCTACCAGACTTAATATCCAAGACGTTCAATAAAGATTACCTTGTCGAAGTGCTAACCGTTGTGCATTTCAAAGCGCTCGTTACGTGAGCGTAATTTTTGCCGGTGGTTTGCATGTTGATATTTTTGTAATAGGTAATTAAATGTTATATTGTAAATTAAAATGCACTCCAACACGTGGTGCGCGAAGTAAAATGGCGGCGGTGCCGGCGGCGCGGCATTTTGCGACATGAATCACTGACGAGAATGCACGCGCCGCCGGCCGGCAGCGCCGGGTCGCCGCCGGTCGCGCCCGCCGCCACAGAATAAATAATATACCGGCTGGTAATCCGCGCCCGCGCGTCTTCGCCGACCGACACCGGCATCAGCCGGCCGCCCGGCGCCCGGCCGCTGCCGGCAACGACCCGCGCTCATCTTTCTAATCGCATACCTACTGCTACCACTAATAATTTAAAACTAGTTTTTTAACGTATTTCAAAAATATTGAGAATTCCTCATTTGAATTTTTGTTTCTTACTTTTAAATCACTTGACCGGGAACGGCCTCGTGATCTCAGCGATGATGAAACGGTTGTCAACTACACATTTATTTTGGGCATGTTTACAATTGTATATAGGTAATTAATTTTATAAAAGTGGGAATTTAAAAAATCGACAGATTTATAAATAAAAACATTTGAAATATACATATTTAAAATTTTATGTTTTAAATCTTTTGATTTAAAAAAAATTGTTTGGTCCAAAATTACTTCGGTATATGTTAGTATATGTAGGCATGCATGTATCGATATCCAGGAATATTTTGATTTGTTATAGGCAGGAAATTCTAAATACCTTTAGAATCTTTTACCTTTATCGCGCATAATTGCTCCGCCTCTTTTTTATTAATTTGCTAGACAAAGTTCAACAGAACAGTTTGAAAAAAATATAAAACATTTTTGGCTTCGCACTTGCATTTTGGAACACCTAATAAAGGTGCTCTATATGAGTAGGTATTTTCAAATTCCTGCCTCTCCCAAATCGAAATATTCTTAACTACTCATGCTTACTATGTGTCTATTTAATGTAACATGATTAAAATGACTCCGAGCATATGTTTGTAAAAACGTCATTTATCGTGGACCATCACAAAACATTTTCGATTCCGTCACAACAATTGAATGTTATGTTAACCTGAATAAAATTTTAGAGATGTGGTAAAACACAGACCATGACAACTTACAAGAATAATGTCATTACAGAAGAGGGAAATGACTAACTGTGAAAGTAATAATAACAAATTACTACTTTTATATCATTATTTTGATAGGTAATCATGTGCATACTTATTTTGTTTTCAATCCGTAGAAAATCGTACATAATAAAAGGGTGTAGCTAGTCCGTAGAGGTACTTACACGATTTTTGAAAATGTTATTCGTGGAAAACACTCATTACATAAATACGCACATAACTCTCGATTTGATCTGAAGTGTCGGCACTATTTTAGGCTTTTGTAGTATGTCATTTCAATTATCGTACATTCAATAGACTATAACATATACCGCAGAAATGTTCGACTGTTCAATTTTCCACAGAGAGCTGGAAGTGATTATCATGTTCAGGTACGAAAACCTAACTTCTGAATAAAAATCGTTTCGAATAATTTGTCACCAGTAATCTATGTATATTGTATGTATACACATAACTTTATCACCCTGCAAAGTTTCAGCGACAGAGGAATTTATGTTGGGGTCAATCGCCCTATTGATTGGACTTAAATTTTCATTAAAAACTGTTCTAGCTGTTATTTGTTAGTTATTTGACTGCCTTTGACATTTTTATTTCTGGAATGTTGGCAACCTTCTTTTATTTCTACTAAAAAGTTCACGGTCCAACCTCCTTTCCTTACTCGTGATCCCAGAGGTTCGTTTTCACATGCCGTCATCATTTTTGCCCGAGTTGATTCACAAGGTGTAGTATTTCGAAGTGTCACTAACGATTACCTGATTTAGCGACATTAAAAACCTCTGAAAAGGTATGTTATGAATTTGTTACTTTATATATTATGATATCAGTTGACGATGACAAATGGATCGTAATGGTATTTTATTGCAAGTTTTGTCTGAGAATGTTTAGCTTTTCTTTTTAAACATACCTACACTACACAACAGTAGAAAACGTAGGTATTTTAATGAAGCACATATTTTTATTAGTTTTATTTATGAAAATCTAATCGAAATGTCGACAAAGGCCTCCTCTAAAGACTTCCATTTTCCTCTTTAGAGGAGGCCTTTGTCGAAGGACAAGCTGTATAAGTATAGAGATAAACCGATCGCCGATTAATTAAGGTTAATTTAATGTAATGTTATAGTTAATGTAATAGTTAGTTTCAAAATCAAATAATAATAAGGAATTGTAAAACATTATACAGCAATAAAGGCTTATTTTATTTTATTTTTATTTATTTTTAATCGAAATGTATTAAGCATGGGACACAAAAGAGCCCATTGCCACAAAAGAGTATTTTGTGTCCAATCATTTCTCGAGGGGTTTCTAATTGTAATAATACATTCCATGAAGCCATATGCACGCCCAGTTTTAAGCTCCACGTACTAAGCTTCCTATTCTGAAACTTTCGAGATTATTATAGTCATTGTCTTCACTGTTAGGACAGACAATGCCCGAAATGAATCTCAACCTCGCAAGAATGGAGCCCCGTTTCTAGTGTCGCCACCTTATCTGCCGCGTTGGAAAAGGGTGCACCATTTTGTTTTTTAGACAAAGCCAGTCCTCCTCTAAATTTTTAGTGGCTGTATTTACCGAACAGTAAGAAGTTAATTTTTGGTTGGTCCATCGTGTTTTGTTGAACTTTTAATCGCTTGCAGAAAAGGTTTAGTTTTGTTTAACAAACCGTTATACATAGAATAAGTTGTATTTTTTAGCAATCTTTCGTCAAAATATAATCATAAAGGGCCTTACTTAAGTTTTCGTAAAGTTAGGTGACATTTCTTAGTATTGCGCACTACATGAATGTACTGTGCACAACTCAGTAATGACATTCATAAACCCTGTTTCTAGGTAAGCTTACGGTATACGACTAACTCTGATTACAATACAATAAAAGCAGTTATAAAAAATATTTGCTTATAACTTATTTCTAATTTTTTCTACTTCCTTTCGAGTTATTTAGAAGCGGGATTGGGAAATATTTTCACGATAAACGTCATACTTTTATTATGAGAACGTTATATGCCTTCCCCCGGCTAATTTTACTGACAATGGAGGGAAGATTTGTCCCGACCAATGCTAGCATATTGATAAAATACGGATCCACCATTATTAAACTCGGTTCTACATACTCGAATTGTCTCGAATCCGTCCATTACCCGTGGCACTACTGCTTGGCACTACCAGTAGTGTCATAGGTATTTTTACTTTCCCATGGCACTACTTCTCTGATTGGCTCATTGAACGCATACAACAAAATTACCCGTGATCTACTTAGTTACCCGTGGCACTACCGACCAATAGGTAGGTTTTGATTAAAAATGAAACGAGCCCAAATAAAATACATTATAATTATAATCGTAGGTTAAGCTCGCGAGGCGCAACCTCGCTTTACCTTAACTAAACATAAGTCATACATCGCAGTAATAATATCTAAACGAAATAATAATTAAAGTAAATAGAAACAAAATTAAATTATAAAGTTCTTTTTACCCGACTGCGGCGAAGCCAAAAAGGAGGGTCATGTGTTTAACCTGTATGTAAGTAGGTACATATGTCCATTTGTATGTTCCCTCGTAACTACTAAACGGCTGAACCGATTTTGATGAATAGCATGTCGTTGGATTCGTCTTTTTTGCGCGAGTGTCACTGGGTATATTAAAATTTTATAAAAAAAAAATGGCGGATTTTTGGCGCCAAAATGTATGCTTTAAACATTTTTTTTTCGACTAAACCTTAAAATCGAGTGGGGTATCAAAATGAAGAGTTTTAATAGACGATTACAAAAATGTTTACAACTTATATGTTTAAATGTAATTTGGAATGAGAAAATATAGTTTAATTTCGTTACATTCGTCTTTGTTGCGCGAGTTGTTTCGCAGTCGGGTTTTTTTTTTAAATAATTACTTGTTGACAAAATTAAAGTTTCGCTTTCTGGTCCTTGGATTTTTTTTTTCAATTCATTTCGATTTCAAAATAATCGAGGCAACGTAATTGTACCTTTTATTATTATTAATTTTAGAGTGCCAGCCAACCTTCTAAAACATTGTTGGTTCTATGATGCATGCCATGAACACACTCAGCATATCATTAAAATTTATTTTGAGCCAGAAACATTCTACGTGTTTCAAAAAGTTTTGCAAGCCCAAATCTTGACTTTCTTTTTCACGTACTCCCAACCTCGCAGTATGTCTCCAGATGGCAACAATGGGAGTGCTGCTGTGAGACCAATAATTCGTTTTTTCGATATCCATTTTTAAGTGTGTAATATTAAACTAATAAAAGCGTGTTAAAAAATAGAAATCTCCCATGACACTACTAGTTGTGTCAAGGGAAATGGAGGATCTATTCCAAGTAGTTTACGATATTATTATGCAGTCATATTTATTAAAAAGGATAGATAACCTAGTAGTGCCAAGGGAGATCAAATTTCCAGTGGCACTACTTGCGAAAGAGTAGTGTCACGGGAAATAGAAATCTCCCATGACACTACTAGTTGTGTCACGCAGTAGTGTCAAGGGAAATGGAGACTCGAATCTATGCAATATTTGATTGAAATTTAAAAAGTACGTGTCAACAAAGGGACGGCGTCCACTCTCTCCCCATCACACTCGCTAAATTCTTCTAAACAAAGCAGAGGGACAGTCGGCTTAAGTTTCCGAGAATGACATGTAACGCTGAACAATAGGCAGAGGAGGACTAATAAAACAAGGAGGAAATGTACAGGGCTTCCGAGTAGTCCAAATAAATTGACTAAAATATTTGTTTCACAACTCAGAAATGTACGGCTCAAATGGGAAGGGCTTTGTTCCTCGCTGAGTTTTATTGAAATTGGAAAAATATTCCAAATAAAATAGTAAACATTCAAAGCTAAAGGTTCGCGCACATAGGACGAGTCGCAATGCAACGCAAAACTCCTGCATCAGTTTTAGCGCATTTTGTATGAACCATTTTTTTATTTTGTTTGGCACTCTGGCAAAAATTGTTATTGGAATGCCGCCACCGCGCACCGCCCCGGTACGGCCCGTCGTGATGTGCACGACTCTTAAATGGACGCCGATAAACAGATCAAACGTTGAAAAAAATGTGTACAAATAAAACAATAGGAATTGTAAAGGGCTTCCGAAACAGCTTAACTTTAAACAAGGAAAATCAGACTTCATATTGAGTAGTTGGCAAATACTTTTGCTCGAATAAATAAATTGAAGAGAAGAAAATGCGAGATTTATGGGCTTCCAGTAATTACTTAATCAGCTTGACGTTGAACTTTGCTTCCGAATATCAAAAAAGAGTATGACAAAGCCGGCTTAAAGGTTCCTAGCATCGATTTTAATTATGAAAAATAAAGAGTTCAAACAAAATAGTAGGCGGGAAGCCGGCCCAGGGTTACCTGGCAACAATTATGTAATAAATAAGGGGAAGCCGCGCCGCGCCGCCGGCTTAATTTTGGAGAGGACCAATTTCAATATCGTGCAATTAAACGGGTATTCCAATAAAAAAGTAATAAACTTAGTACACGTACGCAAGGGATGGGGCGAGGACCGCGACGCAGTGATGAGCTGTCTAGTGGGTAGTTTCATTATTGGTGCGTACTGCCTGGAGGCGTTCGGATCAAAAGGTGTCAAATAAAAGTATAATTAAATGAGTCGTCACTCATTCGTCATCCGTGTACGCTGAACGGTGGAGTGGACGATGCGGCGACTGTTCTGTAGGATCTAGTTATTGCGTTTGTTCATTGGAGCGTAGGTGTCGCAGCGCACTGAGAGCGCGAATAGGGATTCAAATAAAAATATAATTAAATGAGTACTCATGTGTCGGTCGAGTGGACGGTGATGGGGTGAGGCGGCACGGTTTGTTGTTTGGTGTGGAATGTACAGAATAGATGTCGCAGAGCGATAGCGCCGCGTACTTAACGGTACAAAGGGACGGGAAGGGGAGCAATTTGTGACGGTCGCGTCGGCGAGCACTGCAGGCGATGGGATTATGTTTTCTGAATTGAAGGGACGATCTGTTCATGTACGATTTTTGTTTTTGATGTAAAAAAAACCCTGAAGAGTGAGTAACAGGTTGCACAGCTGAGGTCTGAACTAAAATTTCATTAGAATGTTTTCTTTTACAAACTAATCAACTAGAATCTAGATGATTAATATGATGAAGTCACAATTCGTATTATTTATTTAATTATTTTTCTTCGTTTAGATTTTCTGCAACTTTTTAAGTTGCATTGCTTTTAAAATAAATGTCGCTAAATATTTTGCACTTTGGTAAGGTACTTACCATAAAACGAATTCAATATTTTTACAAATAGCTTAGATCTACTGCGTTAGAACTGTTTTTCTGAGATAAAGGCACCTTAAGGTAACGCTTTGTTACGTGATTCACGGAATTCATATAAATAACGTTCGTAATTGGTCGGTCGCACAGCAAATATTCGTTGATAGATACATTCAGTCATTCATGTATAGGAAAAGTGGGCGTTAGTAGTGAATCAGTATTGGGGAGCCACCTACCTACCTAACTCCGACCACCTACCTCCACGCACCGCGATTGCAGTGGGTGGAGGTAGGTAGGTGGTCGGAGTTCAGTGCGACTATCATATTTTCATGTTTTGCATAGTAACTGTCATCCAATCTGGACTGGTGTCCGTCAATCGAAATAGGGTTGCCACCTTTTCTTTTAAACAAAACGAAACTAGTTTTTGAAATAAAATTACAAAAGACAGATATTTTTGTTTGGAAATGACATTCGTCAGGTTTGAGGTTTTACTGACTGCCTCCATTCGTCTGTATCTAATAAAGTGTATGTGAACTTACCCGACATAAAACTTAATAAACGAATTAGTGAATAAACTTAATTAACGAATTAGCAGTAATCAACTTCATTTTTTAGAGGCTTGACGAGCATGGCGTGTTTCATATTGACAGCAGCAACTGAAAGTAGTCGTGATATATTATCGTCTTTTTTAATCCGAACGGCAGAGGTATGGAACTCACTGCCCGCGTCTGTTTTTCCTAGAAAGTACAACCCGGGGGTGTTCAAAAATAGAGTGAATAGGTTTTTCCTAGGCAAGCGTGCTACATCTTCGACCACATCGTCACTTCCCATCAGGTGAGATTGCAGTCAAACGCATGCCTAGTCCGATGTAAAAAAAAAAAAAAAAAAAGATATGAATGTGTTTCCATCTGAAATTCTCCCATATTGAGCTACGGGTGCGTTCTAGTCACAGTTGACGCTGAAAGTAATTTTCGGGAAATATTGTTTTTCTGATAAAAATAGTATAATCGACTAAAATATAGTTCGATACTGCATTATACTCGTAGTTGGGGTGGTGAGTGGTGACCCTCAATTGAACCTACACGAAGAGCCTACCATTCAAAAGGGTTAATCGTAACATGTGACAAGTGAATTTCGAATAAGCCCTCTTGAAATCCACTCTAAACTGTGAATGGGTTGCATGCGGTGCGCTCGGCCAGGCGTATGATGTCATCACCGGGGTCCGCCATTTTGTGCGGGGAACGAGTGCTATTCCACCGGTTCCGGCTAACTCACCGCCAATTTATACCATAGTCATGTACTGCACACTGTCCTTCTGATACCGACATCCCGTGCGATAATCGAGCAATCGTGCTATTCGAACGACTAGACTATTCATTGACGCCTAGTAGGTTTTAGATAGTTCTGTTGTAGGTCCCGGTTGTTTGTTCTATAACCACAATCGCTAAGCCATGTCTGAAGCCCTCAGGTGGCCTAGAAACTCGAGTCCAGAGCTAGTTACTTGGCATGAATATAATTAGAAAGAGAATTTTATATTGCACACTTGCACAGCCATCACTCTATTTCTGTAAGGTACAATTTTACGAGCTTGTATCACTTTCTGTATATTTTTGTCGTGCCATTCTAAAATTTGGTTTCTACTTTGAAGTTTATTAGATGCTTTTAACCTTATCTGGCCACCAAATAATAAGTAGCAGATAATTTTTAACACTTTTTATATTGTAAATACAGTGTAAACTCCATGTAACGTCACTCGATTTAACGACAAACTCCCTAAAGCGTCGAAATCACTTGGCTTTGGTTGGTTTAGCTTGTTTTCCATACAATTATACATTCTACGTGTATAGTATTACACCCACTCTAAATAACGACCACAATTAAGTAATATGTAGTAAAAAGTACCTTTTGCCAAAATTAGTAAAAACGGTAATGTCGGCATCATACATACCGAACTTGAAATTTTTGTTCTTTTGTTTACAAATTGGGATTGCTTGCACATATGTGGACTGTATAGATTAACTATATAAGTTATCGTATTCTTAGTTCTAATTCTGATTTTTCTTTTCTCCATTTAACGACCACTCTATAAAGCCATAAAATGCACGTTTCCTTTAGTATCGTTATATAGAGTTTACACTGTAGTTATATTCTTAAAATTGAAATCAGGAACCTTAAATCGGAAAGAGTTTTATAAAATTGAATTTTATTTGTTCTGCAACAGTAGTCAGTCTCGAGTTGACAATTTGTAAACATTGCTCGCCCGCGCCGCGCCGCCCATACAGAAACACAGACACACGGCACACAGCTACACTTACAGTCTCAGTCTCAAATGTTAAAGTAATTGTTAGAGATATTTATCATAGTGGCATATTTAAGTAAGTGGTGATGATGTCGCTTCTCGCAGCCGATCTTCGAAGGTGCTCATCAGTGGACTGCCACTGCACGTTCGCTTCGACAACATCGAGCCGCTGCTCTCGCAGTACGGCAACGTGCAACACTGCGACAAAGCCAACTCGCGCGATGCCAACGTGCAGGCGGTGTTCATCACCTTCGAGAGTCCGGACCAGGCGCAGCAGTGAGTATGACTGGTGACCATGGCACGTGCCGCGATCACACCCGCTTGGATTGGCTTCTTCAGTCTTTCTTTCTCTTTATTACTTCACTTCTCTTGCATGTGTGTGGCGTCTGCCCGTTTAATTCCTGTTGCTGTTATTCTTCATCACTCACACTGCCGCCGGGAGCCAGTTCACACTTGAAGTATCCTGCTGAATACTGCTGATTCGAATGGGGGCGGGTTTGCTTGGTGTGCGACCGGCTATTTAGACAAGTCTAGGGTCGTTTCCGCTTAGAACAATGTATTATAAACTAAGGTGGACTATACATTTGATGCTTGTAGCCCTCACCGAAGCGCATGTTGCGTGCAAACCAATTGAACTGATCATAGTTCTTAGCGATGTTATAGATACAAGGACTCGGTTTTCTTCTCCGAAAATGTCGATGGATAATAGATCGATACAGATAGGCTTTTTATTTTTATACTATGTTTGTCGTGAGCGTGTTGTATTGTGATTTTTTTGAAATACCTAACAATAGTTTGACTTTGTTAATAACTTTGATATACCTATCTGGCGAGGTAGTCATTCCATCTGGTGTTTGTGTGTGAGTGTGAGTGCCGATTTAGTAGTGTCCATGTAGGTTTGTCGGAGCTGCCATCCGCTCATGAAGGTTGAGACCAAGTGACCATTATTGCCTGTCACATTTCAACACAAAAGACAGAAACAAAAATATTTTCATTATGATCAATCTCTCGTGATAAGACGTGTCACTCTTCTTATTGTTTTGTTGCCCAGGTATTGCGGTAACAGTCCTAAGAATCACGATCGGGTTCGTCATCCGTTTTACGAGAAAATCGCTTGTTCTAGGGCCATCAACGGTCTGAACGGTGTCGAAATAGAGGGTAGCCGAATGAAAGTCGAGGCGGCCGACCAGAATAGTCGCGGAGGGCGACGAGGCCGGCCCGGCGGCGGCCGGGGCGGCGGCGCCGCTGGTGGCTCGCGCCCCACCGATTTCCCCTTGCGGCTGCTGGTACAGAGCGACATGGTGGGGGCCATCATCGGCCGCCAGGGCAGCACTATCCGCCTCATCACACAACAAAGCCGCGCGCGCGTTGACGTGCACCGCAAAGACAACGTCGGCTCGCTGGAGAAGGCCATTACCATTTACGGCAACCCAGAAAACTGTACCAATGCCTGCCGAAAAATACTAGACGTCATGCAGCAAGAGGCCAACAACACTAACAAAGGGTAATTTACATGCTATAATTAAACATGAATTTTATGAATAACTTTCAAGTAACGCGTCTATTATTATCCCTCATTCTTGTTTACAGCGAAATTTGCCTTAAAATCTTGGCACATAATAATCTGATCGGGCGCATCATCGGAAAGGGCGGAAATACTATTAAACGAATCATGCAAGAAACTGACACCAAGATCACTGTGTCCTCAATCAATGATATAAACAGCTTTAACCTAGAGCGCATCATTACCGTAAAAGGAACCATAGAAAATATGGCTAAAGCGGAATCGCAGATATCTGCAAAATTACGCCAGAGCTATGAGAACGATTTGCAGGTGAGTGAGGTCCGAATACATTCCAAATAATTTTAATGGTATTGGTAGTGAAGTGGTGGCAGAAAATGAATTGTGCTCGTTTCGCAGGTACTGGCGCCCCAGAGCATTATGTTCCCGGGGCTGCACCCGATGGCCATGATGTCCACGGGACGCGGGTTCTGCGGCGCGCCGCCACCATTCCCGCCGCCTATCTATGCGCCCCTGGCCGGCCAGGGTGGCGCCCAGCAGGGCGCGGGCGACTCGCAGGTACCCGCAGAAGTACATATACACTTTCATACTATTCACTGCTTTTAGAATTTACATTCTTTATCGCTACGCTTACCTTGCTGTTTGCTGATCCAATATTTGATTAAAAGAAGTTACGTACGATCCCAGTAATATTGCTTTTGCTTGTGCCCTCGCGTGTGCCGACGTGATCTGACAGTGTCGTTCGTGTGCAGGAGACGACCTACTTGTACATCCCGAACAACGCGGTGGGTGCGATCATCGGCACCAAGGGATCCAACATCCGCAACATCATCCGCTTCAGCAGCGCCTCGGTGAAGATCGCACCGCTCGAGCAGGACAAGCAGGGCGACCTGGCCGCCAACCCGCAGCAGGAGCGCAAGGTCACCATCGTGGGCAGCCCTGAGGCGCAGTGGAAGGTTCATACATTACTACCTTCTTATTGCACCAAGACCCTGACATTGTCAGACATTTAACCAGCCTAGTAGACTACGACGATCTTCAACGATCTTCGACGATTATAATCTAGAAAAACAGGTATTTCGGCACATTGTGGAAACTACACGAAAAGAAAAAACAACCAAACTAAAATAAACACAATGTTCTGTTTAGTTATTGTGGACACTTGTTCGCAGGCTCAATACTTGATCTTCGAAAAGATGCGGGAGGAGGGCTTCATGTCGGGCTCGGACGACGTGCGGCTAACGGTGGAGATCGTGGTGGCATCCTCGCAAGTGGGCCGCATCATCGGCAAGGGCGGGCAGAACGTGCGCGAGCTGCAGCGCGTCACCGGCTCGCTCATCAAGCTGCCCGAGCAGCCGCAGCAGGCCGCCCCGCAGCAGGAGCACGACACCACGGTGCACATCGTCGGCCCCTTCTACAGCGTCCAGGTACACACCACCTCTTCTCGCCAAGTACCCCACCCCCCACCCCCTACCTCCCTAGTGCCGCTCCACGAATTACTCACGGGATCATGTTACCAGTTTCATAACTCGCTTTTTGACACGACCCGAGACTTGTCTTTAAAATTTCAGCAAAAATTTTTTCAAAATTTTTTTTTAACTTTGCTATACGGAATCTTATTTGGAGATATAGAATCGCGTTTTCGATGGTAGTTTAATAGACAAATATTTACTTTCCTACATAAAATACAGTTTACCTCTATATGGAAGAGATCTTAATATTGAGGACTACAACCTTTCGTAGTCGAAGTTTTCTTATGTAGTATCTTATGTATCGTATCTTATGTGGCACGTCTTCTAAAATGTATAAAATTTTAAAATGAATAAACGTGTTAACTGTATAATGTGTAAAAACTTTTGATTGCGATGAACTCAGATTTTACCCACAACAAAAACGTTTAATCGCGACGAATTCAGATTATGTTCACATCAAATACTAAAATGTTCCCCGGTGAGATTGTTTCGGAAGCTGCGCGCGTGCAGCGGGGTCGGGCCGCGAATTGTCCCGACACAAACGTCACTGTTTGCGGTATTTTCATGACCCGTGCGTTATTCGTTCGAGTCCAAGTACACTGGTGTCAGTTCTGTGCAGCTCTCTCCAACGAAATATACTAAAATGCTTTAGTTGTCACGATCAAGGAATATCACAGAATCGGTACCATGTGTACATTGGACATTTTATAGTAGCTATTACAATGTCACGAGAACGGTGTAACAAACATTAACGGAACAAGTCTTTGACCACTTGTTACATTACCGAACGGTTTACTTCTTTCTAGACGTTTGTTACTTCAAAACCCTAACAGGCTCGTGGCAGTGTTCCAGCGCTTACTTAGTTATACAATACAACCCGGTCACAATATCTGTGCACCTCGCTGGAATGCGTATAGCCTTACCTGTCACCCTACCTGTCACCTGTCACCCGCTATAAGGCTATACGCATTCCAGCGAGGTGCACAGATATTGTGACCGGGTTATACGTTACTATTATTTAGTTAGACCATGCTTTCAGACGCATCGCTTCCTTGTTTTGCATTTTTTAGGCTAGATTAAGTTGCCGATCATTATTAGTACGAGTATCTATATCTACGCAAGTAGATAACTTAATTTTTTATGTTCAAGATTAATTAAAGCCGGAGTCCATATATAAATATTACCTTTATTAAACGCTTTACTTTTAAAGCGTTCAATTTTGTCACTTGCTGATGATCGTTTTAGATCATTTTTCAGCACACAACATGTTCTTGAACACGTTATATTTTTTGATTGAAATGGCCGATAGTAGAATAAAGTCCTTAGTACCATGAACGCCGAGTGTCTAGTGGGAGATTGAATAAAAGAGATGGAATGTTTGTGATTTGCGAAACATGTAGTTACAAGTCCATTGGATGCTTCTTCTAACATTGGAGGGACTAGACTCTGGAAGATGGGTATTTAACATAAGATAAGTACAAACCTTTATAATATTAGTATCCAGTTAAAGCTATTGCGAAGTGAATTAGTTCAGATTCACCACGACATAACGAGTGTTTACATTTTGTAGCGATCGCCTGAAGCGGCTTGAGACGCTGTAGTAAGGACTGGCAATCCTTTACACAAAGCGTCTCACTTACCCCACTAGGCCTTATTCACATGATATGTGCCTTAATTGATATCATATAGGTGAGTTTCAACTTCAATACTCTAGTGATACTGGGACTGCGAATTTATTGTGTAAATAAAGTTACTATTGTACTTGTTACTAATTGAATTATTATTAGTTGTTTTAATAAAGCTTTTAAACATAACTTGTGTCTAATTTCTAGTTAAGGTAAAAACGGCTTTGTAACTACATGTAGGATAGAATGTGGTGTGATGGAATGGATGAGGGTGTGCTTCGAAAGTGGGGTTCGAACTAGGAGTCTGCGAAATAGTGTGGGCCATAATATGAATAAATATAGTTTTAAGCGATTTGCTGGCCGCAATAAAAATGATATTATTGAACTGATTTTTAAAACATCATCAACAGCTATTACTGCGTGTCGTGTCACTATCAGACACAGTACCATATACGTATTGTAAACCACAGTAGTAAAAGAAGATACCACTTCAATCAATCACTCATTTAATTTCAAAAATGCAGACAATAATATAGATAATAGTAATAAATGTATGGTATAAGGTAAGCCCCAGCTAAATATCGCTCAGATGCCTGTGCTAGGTTATAAAAACATGTGATGCAGGCCTCTGCACTACCTTTAAGAGACCCTATTAGATTTTTACTTATTTTAATTTATATAATTATGATTATAAATTGAGATTTACAATTGTTATTAATGATATAAGTTAATGACAAGGATGGGGAAGGGAGCAACGGGTTTGGAAAATGAGGAGGGTAGGTATATAAGTGGGCATAAGGACAACCCTATTTTAGAACTGACAAAAAGTTTTCAGTTTCTTGGTAATCATATGACCTTAAGAGATGTGTGAGTGACTTTTTTAGCTCGTAAGTATTCAGGTCTTTAAACTTGTGTGTATGAGGCCACATTTATAGGCATTTTAGGTTTTTTGTGTTCGCTTTGCTTATTCATACGCGCGTCTCATCTACCTGAAAGGTAGATAGTAGTTGGTTGTACAGTCGCGAGCAATGATATATACACGTTATCTCTTTTAAGAACAAATAATTTCTAGAAATAATACAGTTACGAGTACCTAGTTCTAACACATTAGGTAATTTAAAACACATTGTCTTACACTAATTTCTTGAATGCTGGAAGAAATTTAAAAAAACGTAAAAATGTGTATATAGTTGCACGTGACTGTACTTGTCTACCTTCTAGAGGGATAAATAGTTTTTAGTTAGGTGGTTTTATTTATCTGTGATTGATGCGTTCTGGTATAACCTGATTTTTATAATGAGCTATCAAGTCGGACGGCACAGCACAGCTGGTTCAAGCAGGAGAGTGGCGCGGTGGAAACGATGCCGTGAAGTGTCTCATTATAAGAGTTTGGTTGTAAGCGAGCTCGTCGCAGCGAAGCGTCGCGTCGGTAGAGCGGTAATGAGGGCCCCTTGTTGCGTTGCAGTCTGCGCAGCGACGCATCCGCGCGATGGTGGCGCAGGCGAGCGCGCCGGGCCGGCGCCGCGCCGCGCAGCCGCCCGCCGCGCCGCCGGCGCAGTAAGCGCTCCACACCCGACCCGCACTCCACCGACGTCGACCGACACCCCGCCCTGTCCAAACTGGCCTCGACACACTCGATAGGAGGAGTCGCTACTCTTGTTAGTTAACATAAATTAGTCAATTTATTATTATAAAAAGAAAATTAAACTATTACTGACGTACCTTCAATAATTATAAACGAGAAAATAAAAATTAAATATTCATATACACTATTTTAACCAATAGGTTATTGTTACTCCGTTGATTACTTTTTAATTAGTTTCCTTTTTTATTTGAATTTTTGAAAATTACGTTTCTTTATTTTTAATGCCATGTATGGGCAGTCCATTAAGCAATAGCTATATCGTTCCTTATTTTATATACGAGATACATTTTTTTGTTTTGTTATGAAGTAGTTATTAACAGTACCGCTCATTAATATTCCGTGATGACTGTCGTTGAATAAGAAGGGTGTGGGACATACACAGACTAGGTAAGGTGAAGATACTCGAGTTCGAAGAGGCTCATTGGAGTAACGGCTGCATTTAGCGAGACCCTGGAGAGTCGTCCTGAGAGTGGCGACGAAGAGCCGAGCACGGAGACCGCGCGCGCCCGCCCTCGCCTCGGCGCGACGCGGCCGATACTTGATATACAAGTGATTGTTGAGGAATAAGGAGAACTTGGAACGTTTTAATTTGTAAGTGACATTTGTTGATCGTTTTCTTTTGTATTTTTTGTCTTTGTTAGCTTTATAATGTTTCCTTGTATTTGTAAAGGATTACTTTAACTTAAGACGATACCGTAGCGATAGGAGGCGCGTAGTGTGAGCGTCGTCGGACGACGCGTCGTATTTGGTACGTTTTATTGTTCAAATGTGCGGTTTGCGTTACAATTGTGCCAAGTGAGATAATTTATTATGAAAGATTAAGATTAAGTGAATGATATCAAAATTTGATGGAAAGCTTAGATATGTATTTATATTAATAATCGTGATAATAATATATGGAAGTTTTGACAAAAGAATGTTTGTAAGGATGGTTTAGATTCGGATCGTTCCCAAGTTGAAGTTTAGGTTAGTCCGGGGCGGCCTCGTCGACCGCAGACCGCAGCGGGCCGAGCGCCCCCGAGCGGCGCGCGCTCCGCCCGAAGCTTTTTCTTCTTTATTTTTCCATATTTTGTGATTTAATGAATTGTATATTTTTGGGTGGACATTGTTAAGATTTTGTACAGCTTCCACATATTATTCTAAATCTCACATGGCAAACTATACTGATACAAGATGACATTGAACAACAAAATTAAGCCGAAATTGAGAAATTACGGTACAGGAGCTCACACAGCGATGCTCTAGCAGCCGACCCCTCCGGCCCGGTCGATGCAGCGCACTCACTTTCGTCTCGGTCGCACTCGTTCACTACCATTAGGGGCATGCCAAAAGTTTATTGCTAAATTATGCCACACTACATTCCGTGTAAATATGTCGCTCTAAAATGTCTACTTTGCACCGGCATCCACACTCACAAATAGCCGCAGCTCTCGAAGTAAGTCCGTTCTAATGTGGCACTGATGTCGGTTTTGAAGGCTTTCGATAGGACTCGACTAACTATTAATATTAGTGTCTTTTTTAGTATCTACAGAAACTCGGTCCGTTGAGCCTTCAAACATAGACATCGCTGTCGATCCGTGGAATACGCGTCTCGTGGGCTATAATTTTCGTATAAGTGCAAAGTAAACGTTTTAAACGAAATTTCGCAAGTAAGTCTAGTATTAGATTTGTCTAGATCTAAAATAACATTAAACCGTATGTTGTACCTATGATCAATGCAATAAGTTAATAAATAAAATTTTGGAATCAAATTTTGCCGTGCTGCTAACTTAATGTAGAAATGAGAGAACACCATTTTTAGTTTTCAAACCTTTAATCACTATATATTCATTTACTTGCCTACTATAATTTTTATAGTAGGCAATATTTTAATCTTTTTTAGTTCTCTTATTTGAGCAGCTCTATAGGAAAATAAGGCTCGGCACTAAACTTCGCGCGGGTGCCCGCTCCGTGCGCCTGCCCGCGTGTGAATGTGAACACCCGCCGCCCGCGCGCGTGCCGTGTAGCGCTGTTCATATTGTTTGCTTTTCTTATTTAAAAAAAAAAACGCGAGGCTTGCACCCGCGCCAAGTTTATCGCAGGGCCTAATTCGGTACTTGAAAGTGCGACCAGCTTATCTGTAGGATGGGTAACCGGTGGAACTGAAAGCTCAATGGGAAGGCCATGGGAGTTTAATTTATGTTATGACACGGTTATATTAGTGCATGAACCCCGTTGCCGGTCGATCTCTGATGCGGTGCAAGCACCCGACGAGTCCGAGCGCCGCCCGCACACGCGGACCGGCGCGGCGACGCCCATTTTACACATAGACATAATCGATCGACCTATGCTTTCTCTAATCATTCTTTTTGTAATGTCCCTAATATCACACCTTCATACAATATCTCTTAACACCGACACCACTGTATTAGGGCAGCGGTGGCCGCTTATAAATTTCACCAACGATCGTATGTGAATTGAAGATGTTTTATCTGCGTATCGTAAACTCGAATCGATAACCAGAGACGGACCGAGTCTCGCGTCTCGAGTCTCTGATAACAGTTTACATACACGCTGCGGACGCATCGTATCATCAAAACATATGGTTACGGTTATCGGCTTTCAAATTATTACAACATTAGATCATTTTCATTACAATTATTAATTTACTTTACTTTTGAAACAAAATATGCGCGTATTTTGTACCTTTACTAACCAGTTTGTTTGTATATTAGAGTTCATTAACAAAATAGAACCTATATACTTACGAGACTGAAAGCTAAAAGTTTGAAGATCAGTAAGCGCCATGCGCCTCTGTTGATTAGATTTTGTAAAGAAATAATTATATATTTATATTATATACGATATGTATTCTGAATGAATAGACAGCTTTGTCACTTACCCACCATCGAACCAGCATGACTCGACGAGAAACATACCCGCTTGTACAGTACAGGATCCGGTAAACACGATTGAGAGGCGTTTTTGATGAAAAATATTAATTTGGGCTCTGAATCAAACGCTACTAGAGGTAGGGTATTGTTTGATTCAGAAGCTCCTACTAAAATATTTTTGCTCGTGTCTATCTATAATAGTGATTCGAATGACATCGGCATTTAACACATTCCAAAGGAGAACGTCTTCGTACTGACCGCTCGATAATGTAGAATAGAACATCTCGGGTTGCAGCGCAGCGTCCTTTCGGCGCTGATCACAGACCACGTGTGGAATGTACAATTTTATATAGAATTCGCTGTCTTTACAGTTTTTACATGTTTATAAATAAGTACTTTATAAATAAATGCTACGAACTTTCGTAGAGTTTAATCTAATCAATATTGATGTAAAGTTTGTGAAATGAAAATGTGTGTAACACTGGAGAGCGAGGCGGTCCGGTTTGGTCTGGTTCGCCTCGTTCGCTCGGTAGTTAGTTAGTTACCGGCGCACGCCGCGCGCCGCGCGCCGGGCTCCGCTCACGGCCCCGCCGCGCATACCTCGGTTGCGTTCTCTTACTCAATTATTATGTCAATGAGTGAGTTGTTAATTAATGTATGCGCGAAAGATACATTATGATTTGTATCGTTTGAATACAGAAATAGTTTTAGTTATTATTTGTATCGTTGTGAAGTAGTTTAAGTTGAGGGTAGGCGCGGGCGCGGGGGCGCGCGGCCTCGAGACTGAAGTACACCCCTGCCGCGCCGCCGCCGCGCCCTCATACAACTTGCATTCATTCGCGCCCTAATGTGTAGTTTATCATTTTGTTTAATGGTATCTATTACCTCTTTGTTATTTTACATTAATTATACCATTTATTTTAACATTTGTGTATCTGGCGTGTGAGCGGCTGAATCTAGATTTCATTTTTCTGCATGATTGTATTTTAAATAGGCTATAATTATAATGAATGGATTGCGATAAATTGTTTTATTTGAACAACGTCAGGCACACATGTCGGCGTTGAATGATTCTTTGCCTCACGTTGGCTATATCTAGTGGAGATACGGAGCATTCTTTCTGTTTGCATGTTGCATCACTCCACTCCATTGAATATGTTGCAACTATTGAAGTTTCGGCAAGTTAAATAGTTCGGTATAATATGTATCTTTCGAGCTCTGGTCCGAATAGAGCGGCGCGGTGGCTCCACCCGTCGACAGTTTGCTATCGGCATGCTGTTGTTGTTGCTTCTCAAGCCGTAACATACAATTTGCAACTAGTATTGTTTTTATTAATTATTTGTATTACATATTTTAACCGATATTAAAATAACTACAAAAATACACAATTATATCTTAAAGGCTTTAAATCCGTGGCTAACCTTCACAAAACTTAGGTCCGCTGAAACTAGAATAGTATACCCTTTACTATCACTACTACTAGTTACACATAGCCAAGAAAAGAGTAGACTACAAAAAAAATTAGTTTTTTCTTCTGAAATGTAAAAATTTATTAACCGACTTCAAAAAAGGAGGAGGTTATCAATTCGACTGTATGTTTTTTTTTTTTTTTGTTACCTCGTAACTTTTGACTGGGTGAATCGATTGTGATGATTCTTTTTTTATTAGAAAGCTGACGCTTCCCATTTGGTCCCATTTCAATTTAGTCCAGTTCTGATAATGATATCCACGAGAAAACCATATAAGTCTTAAATTTGCATTAAGTACGTGCGCGACAAATAGATGAATAACTCAATAGTCTGTTTGAAGTCGGTTTGTTTTTTGTAAAAATAATTATTTTAACGGCATGCTCCGTGGAGAACAAAAACATGAACAATGTATACTTAGAAGTGTGGGTGGGCCAAGGTAGTGTGCAAGTTAGGAGCTGATTTACTGCCTGAATACATTTTTTTAAATTTTTACTGTTATTTTTAGAACCATTTATGATTGGTATATCTAAGTTCTGAAACAAATAACTACCTCAATATTAGTAATTGAATATGATTATGAATTGAATTATCTTTATGTATGATTACGGGAACTGAATAAAAAATACAAAATTTCAATATTGTAATAAGAATGCTATTTTAAATGTAACAAATTGTCAAAATTTGGTTTCTTATCGTAATAAAAAAGAATGGAAATTGAAAGGTTTTGTTATTTTGTTATCACATTCGCATTTTATATTCTCCTAAATAGATAGAAACTTGTAGGAATAATAACGTCCAAGGAATTTAATTTATATTATTAGTCTTTTATGAAGTAGGTACGCCCAATTCGTAATGACGATTCAGCGACAATAAATTCCGATTCACGATGTCAAGCCCCAAAAAGTAAAACTACTATTATCCTTTTGTTTGTAATTTATGGTGTGAATGTACCTAGCCTCATAGGCTTCATGAACATGACGTGATGGTAACTACTGCAAGACAGCCGTCTTTTCCCAGCGACGCAAGTACCTATTAGTCGGCAGCGCCGATACACAATTCGAAACTTGTAGAATCGCATCGTTGCGTATATTTTGTGAATCCTGCAGGCTGATTCGCTATCCGAACATCCAATGTATCGACGATTATCTTCGATAAGTCTAGCCTTCGGACAGAATTCGAATTTATATGTCAAATCTCGGAAAGATTTCACACATTCTTTCCGAATGTCCGAATGCCGAATGCACGTGTCTGTGGCCGTATTGTCTAACTGGCTGGTAATCGGAATTGAGCTTCATTTTGACCCCAGTACCACAATATAGATAATAGATAGTAAAAGTGCAAAACAAAAATCGTATGATAACAAACAGGCAAATCGCCCTATCCGTGGAAGACTGCCACACTGGCGGTTGTGGCTTTTTTCTTTTATTGCATTTTTGGAACCCTAAAATACATACGCATCTACTCACATTTTCAGAAAATCGGAAAATCCTGTATTTGATATAAAAAAACACGATTTAAAATTTTGACAAAAAGCCACGCTCCAAAATACTCCGTAGAATACAGCCACTAACGCCACTGAGTCCAAATTTATCCGGCGATTACGGCCACACTCGCCTGCGCGGCCGTGTTCGACGGTAAAATTTGCTTGGGGAGTCGGCCGACAGGGTCGTAAGCGCATCTGTGCCATTACTTGACGGATTTACCGGGCGTGCGGGCGCGTTTGAGTAATTAAACGTTCCAGGAAATTGGTTAATATGTCACGGGAGGGTGAATAAAATTCAAATATTCTATATTTTGAACTTCATTCTTTATTTGTGCAATAACTTAATGGCTAAAAACAATGCTACTCACAGTAGATAAAATCGAAGAAAAACTTGTTTTCTAATGCTATTGGGAACTGGGTGTACATGAACTACAATTTTTAAAATATGTTACATTACAAGTCACGCGCCCGTCAGAATCAACGCTAAAGGACTAAACAAAAATAAACATCTTTGTATACCTACATTTATATATAAAAAAAGACAATAAATTAAATAAATAAGTCTATATTTCTTCTACCTTATAAATACTACATAACATATAATTTTAATTAGTTTGTATCATAGAAGTGGCCTCTGCGGTGTAGGCCTCCCCTAAAACTCTCCACTCTTCTCTCTCTCTCTCTCTCGTCTTCCTCGTCTGGTCAGTATTGTTCCGTAAATAATATATGTCTCTTCATCTGTTCTTTTGCTTTCCCTGGTTTCTTTTTTTATCTCTTGAAATACATTCCGTAACTATTTTTGTCCATCTGTTGCTTTCCATCCTACATAATTAGGTATGTAGCCTGCCCATTATCACAGACCACATATTTATGTAGTGTTATCGTTGTTGTCTAACATCTTAACATACATCAGGTACTTTGATTTTGTTTCTTACAAGTTATATTTAATCTGTCTGTTTTTTTTTATATCTGATAAACTTTTCTGCATTTTTCTCTTGTAGAACTTTTTCTTCATCCATTTAACTCAAATACTATGTTTGACACCCATATGTTAAGCATTTCTTTATGTCTTTATTTCATGATTTTTCCAGTCTGATGAAATTCTTATGTGTACCTCTTTTTCTGTACAATCATTAAAAGAAACCAAATGTCCGAGATAACATAGATGTTCTCATCTTCTCATACTCAATTTTTACACCTTCAATGACATGAGACTCACGATTAGTAAGGTAACCTTTATTTTTGTTGCATTTATTTCTAGACCAACCTTCTTGCTCTCTATTACTAGTTTGCTAACCATGGATTCCAAGTCTAATGCATTTTCAGCAAATACCACATTCAGCAAATCGTAAGTGGCTCAGGAAATATTCATTTGTTTTGATTTTTTTCCCATTTCAGACTTCTGGAAACACGCTCTATCACAGCCGAGAAGGTTTTTGATGAAATAGGGTCGCCTTGCCTATCTCATTTTTCCATTGGGAACTCCATGCTTTCCCGCTCTAATCACATTCTGGCTATGCCTTTAGAGTATAATTATGTTGCAGATCACGTTAATGTAGGGCTCTTGGCTGGTCAGTGCTTTGTTATTTTAGTGCAGTCCAGATCATGTTGTGGTCTACAGAATCGAATGCTTTTGTGTAGTCTATAAAAAGCACATAAATAGCGGTTTCCCGTTTTCATTGGATTTTTAATCAATTGAAAGACTACTATGTGGTTCATTGTTGAAAACTTTTCGAAAACCTTCCTGCTCTCTCGGTTGGTTTTCGTCGAGAGTTATTGTCAACCGGTTGAGTAAAAAAATTGAGAATATTTTATACAAGTTTGTCATTAGGCTGATTGGTTTATAGTTTCTAATGTCACATTGGTCTCCTTTTTATGTACAAGTATAATAATAGACTTCGACCACTGTGCTGACGTTGTTTTTATTTCAATAACTATGTTAAATGTAGTGGCTTTATCAACAGCATTCATAATGATTTTAAAATTTCGTTAACTATTTTGTCTTCGGAGGCTTTAATATCCCAGTACAAATTATCTAATATTTTCGTTGGATGTCTTTATTTCCAGAGTTGTAGATTTATCCAACACGATTTTAAATTTTAAAATATTGTGTTTCAGAGGTTTTGTCCTTAAGAACCCAACCTCGTTTCTTCCGTTTGTTCACTTTGTTCCAGGTGTGCGGAATAGAATAAAGTCCGAGTATTCTTCTATGGTTTTTTTATGTCTGTGGTCTTCTAGTTTCGCATATCCCTAGGATGTCCCAATTTATAGATTTTATAGAAAAACTTAGTTTGGTGATCTTACTGTCTACGATTAGAGTGTTTGCATTAAGAAAAGCCTGAGTCTTCCGGTCTGGTTTAGCGGGTGCTGGCTTACTCCTCTACGGTGACTAAGCGATTTGAAAGAGTCTTTTAAATAAAATAAAAATAACGTTTCACACTCATAGCTCCCCACTAGGATAAATTCCTGTGTCGGGGATGCCATGGAACATACACAAAGACAAGGACAACTAACACCCAGACCCAGAACAGATATTTAAATTCATCATTCAAACATCTGCCCGACCGGGAATCGAACCCGGGACCTCTGGCTTATAAGGCGGATATTATTACCGCTGAATTTTGGAAGAGCCTTTTGGTTTTTTCTTGGCTAGCAGTTGCTTGGGGGCTAAGCAGTCAAGGTCTTAAGGAACCTGTATGTCTTGCGTCTTATTTATTCTTTTTGGTAGTAGTTTTGTGTTTCTTTCGATTGCACTTCTAGCCCCTGCTTCTTCAGGAGATTCTGACATAAATCTCTTATTGAAGTATTTAGATCCCGTCGCGCGTCTTATTTGTTTGTGTGAGTCTAGTACCACTATTCGGTCATAACAAAGAGCTACTTTATACATCCACAATCAATATACATGCGTACATACACACATAAATACATACATATCCCTCTTTTTTAGCTTCGTTGCAGTTGGGTAAAAAATAAATCATCTCGCGGTCAGTCAACGCTACTTTATTGAAAACTAGCTTCGACCACGTGGACACTACACTTTAAAAACCGTTTATTTTTTTGGGGTTAAATTTACTTAACCCTCCTTTTTTGAGAGTATGTCAAAAGCGTCATAATGGAATTAGGGACCTTTAAAACCCCCAGATACAATAAATCAGCCCCCTCGGACCATTTTGAATTTGTTATCTTGGATTTTCGTCGCCACCATTTAGTAGCTCTCGCAAACCCCTATAACATTTGGTCAAATACACTACCTTCAATAGTTTCGGGAATATAGACCCTCAAAGTTTGTTTGTTTTATTTTGTGTTGTTTGTTGTTTCAATTTCCCCAAAAAAGTTTAAGGTTTTGGAGTATTTTTAGTCTTGGCGCTTTGGTAAAAGCGTTTTGAATTTTCGAGATAATTAACAATTCTGGGATTCTGGGATGGAAAATTTTGGGATTCTATTATAAATTTAGTACATCTGTGTAAAGTTTCATTGACATAGCATCAAAACAAATTTTCTCTTCTTGCCATATTTACCACGCCATTTCACCCTCATAGGGGTTGATTTCCAGAAAATGGTGAAATACGTGATCAATATTTTCTTAAGTCATATTGTAAAATTTTTAAATTCGTGGCATCAAAAAACAAAACAAGCTTCTCCATATACACTTTTACACCCTATTCCACACCTTCAGGGGTTGAATTTCAAAAAATCCTTTCTTAGTACACACCTTTGCTCATCAAAACAAATACACCCTCTAAATTTAAATTTCTACGACCTGTGGTTTGGCTTTAAGTCGTCTGTTAGTCAGTCAGTTAGGACTTGTTATTTATATTTGAAGATTAAAATATATTCTGATATAATTAACACGGGATTACTAACGTCAAATTAAGTCGTTTATAACGACTAGTTTTGATCATATTCGGTGATCTTCATCAGGAGATTACACAAGCGTGACGCGCTCGCGGTCAGGTCAAAATAAAAAAAGTCGCCCACAATTATAATATCTAACATCCAACCATTAACAAAAAAAAAATACAAACATCCGAATTGAGAACCTCCTCCTTTTTTTGGAAGTCGGTTAAAACAAGATTGTTTTTCATCTCTTGTACACGAACACTAAAAATTAAACCGCAAATTCTAATATTTTTGTCGTAAGAAGGCCACCACCCAGCTTTTTACGTGGAATAAAGGCGCAATGTCTCTTAAATTCACCGCGTTTCTCATTTCTCACTCGGAAAAAAGCCCTCATGGCGGTTAAGCCGACGTGATCTTGAGAAAATTCCGTGGAGTAAGGTATTAAGGGACAAAACACGTACAAATACTATCGTCAAAAATTAAAAAAAAATATGATTCACTGCCTGTTGTGTCAAGGAATTGTTTAGAATACTAAAAAACATACGTTGTCTAAGAAATTTCCGAGATAATCAGAAAAAACCGCCTCCTGGAAACCTAGGGTTTTGCAACTGTGGCTGTCTTCCACGGATACGACGAAATATGAACCTACCTCAGCACTGCTAAAGTTCATAATAGCTTGCACGGCAGCGGCACGGACGCGATCATCTTCAGCCAACCGAGAGAGTAGGGGCTCGTAATGTCTCGTAATGGATTCAAAATAGGTAAGTGTGTTAGTATTATTTCGCCTGTCATGCACGGTAAAGACCGCTCCGGTTGTGGAGTTGGGAATTGCGAGTAAATTAATAGCGCTCCTTTCCCGTGGTACACCTATTTTAGGGGAGCCCAAGCGGGGATTTCGTGTTGTGCTAAAGCGCGGCAGATTGATATACAGGGGGATACCTTGTACCTACCTTGTTAAGTACCTCCACCAAACATGAGGCCCAAATATAAGGCCGCCCGCCCGTGAAGGATGCAGGATCAGATTAGTAAAAAAAAATTACCATCAGAAATTCTCGAGCGCGTCAGAATAAGGTAGGGTAGAGTTAATTACATCCTAAAAAGTGTATATTTCACTAATCTGACAATTTGAGAGTGACGTAAAGAAAGGGGAGGGCAGCAAAGTGCTCTGTTCCCACTAGTTCTATTGATTGTTCTATTGATAGAACTAGTTGGAATTTTTTGTCCAAGTAGTTCCATTACTTTACGTTTTTCGATGAATGTAACTAACTGGACCATTTTATCCAATTAGTTATATTGCAAGAACTTAGTTACCCGTGGCACTACCGACCAATAGGTTTTGATTAATAACCTAACTTTTTTCGCTTCTTGGCTTTCTAGCACTTCGCCGGCCGCTGCCGCGGCACGCTCGCTACGCTCGCTCGGCTCGTGCGTTGTTTTTCATGTTCTAACATAACCTAACCTATTGATCGTTTCCCGTGATCTACTTAGTTACCCGTGGCACTACCGACCAATAGGTTTTGATTAATAACCTAATAATATAATATAATACCTGGTAATATTGATATCCCTGACACATCGAATCTAGGAATACTCGCAATGGAACATGCATGCTTTATTAATCACGTATCTTGCAATATAACTAATTGGATAAAATGGTCCAGTTAGTTACATTCATCGAAAAACGTAAAGTAATGGAACTACTTGGACAAAAAATTCCAACTAGTTCTATCAATAGAACAATCAATAGAACTAGTGGGAGGTCGCCAGCAAAGTTGTAAAAAAAAAACGTCATCTCGACATTCTCGAGCGTAGCTAAATTTTTTTTTATTTTAAAGGAAATAAATAATTCAAGAATAACGAATAATATATAATCTGATGATTTCCGCAAGCCGAAATAACAAAAATTCGTCGATAAAGTTAAATGCGTGGAGCTGCGTGATGCCTACATTTCCTTCTCCGCGTTTCTATTCCTCTCTCACTCTTTCTCTATCTATTACTCTCTCACTCCGTCCCCACTCTGGTTTCTGCTGCCATGACGCCATCACAGCTGATCATAAAGACTCGTTCGTGGCATACTGTTTACAACGTGTTTCCAACGTTTAGGCTTTTTTTGCTAAATATTGTAATATTATTTATGTGAATTAAAGTTTATAAATATTTAATATGAGTGATATTAATTTAAAATGTGTATTTTGTGGTGAAAGTACCTTACAAAAGACAATTAAATTTACAGTAGGTAGGAATATTAAAAAAATTTGTAAATATTTTGGAATATCGTCGTAGCAAGCCGGTTTTCTGAAAATCACGAGGAACATATTTTGATGACCTCGAATTGTCGATGGAATCATCATTAAATGATTTATATCACGCACAGTGCTGTAAATTATTTACTGCAATTAAAATACCGCGAGACTTTCAGAATTTACAAGAGCAAAGTGTAGTGGAAAGTGGAACATGACAATGCACCGGAAGTTTCGAGAAATAGCTCCGAAACACATGCTCCTGTTTCGATGTTTCCGCGATGTTGTCACTATGTCTGTATGTATGTGTGTGTGTGACTCGCTTATAACTTTTGAACGACTAAACCGATCGGAATCTACTAAACGGCGTTCTAAAGAGTTCCCTCAAAATTAGATTTCCTGTGAATTTAAACCGATTTGGACCGATAGATTTTGAGAAATTTTGAAAAATCTCAAAAAAAATAAGATTTTTTTTTTGAAGGTGTTTTATGGAATAACTTTTAAACGGCTTTATCGATCAACTTTATAAACTAATCCGCTATTGAGCTTAAAAAACCACGTCGATCGCCACCAAGCTGGTCAAAATCGGTGGATTCGTTCGAGAGATATCGTGAACTTGAACGTTGAACGAAAGAAACCCGAAAAAGTGTTTTTTCGGGATTACTCCGAAATTTTTGGTTCGATCAATTAAAACTTGAAAATTACTTATGAGGATGATAAAACTGCGTCGAATGCCGCCAACTGCGTGAAAATTGCTTGATCCATTCAAAAGATATTGCGGTTTGAAAATTCCAAAAATAGTGTTCTATGAAACTTCTATCAGACTTTTGAGCTGGAAGAGCTCAAATGCATAGAAATATTATTTCTTTGAACTCAGCGAGCTCAAAATATCACATAAAATATATATATATTTTTTTTAATTACTGAGTTTTAAGTATTTATTGACTATTAGAATACATAAAATATATTTACATCTTAAATTTAAAATAACAAACTAAACTAAATAGAACTAAGAAATTTACAAAAAAATAATAATCAAAAAGTAGTTTTTGCCCGTGTGGCAAAGTACCAAGAACGCTGGCTGCATTCCTGCGCTGAATTGCCAGTGAAATTCTTTGCGCGAGGAATGAGCCAGCCCTCTTATCACCAGCGGCGTCAACTAAGCGCGGTGTGATTTGTTTGACAAATTTTTTAGTACTAGGACTAGGACCCCATGGACCAAAAGTTTCGACGCCAAGCGGAAGAAATATGTACTCATTCGAAAGAGACGCATATTTGCGCCGCTTGGCGTCTTCTGCGGCATCCGCCGCGGCTCCGTTCTTCTGCTTTGTCCCGCTGAGGTGAGAAGGGGCTAAAGTATCGACGCATGTAGCGTCCCATACGAGAGCCCTTCCCCGCTCCCAGGGGATCAAAGTTAGGCCGTCAGGGCGCCTGCCATCATCCCGGACTATCCCTACTGGTTCTAAAATAGTCATGGTGGCAAGCGCTCGCTTGATCAAGGAGCCGTGGCGAGAAAATCTACCGGCACTTTTCTGGCAGTAAAGTCCATGGAGTCCGTTCCTGTCGACGCCGCTTCCACACGGACACTGATGGCGTTCGACAACAGCAGCTCCCAACCGGAGACCGACGGCAACACGGAAGCTGCCATTGTCGAGCAGTGTCCCGAGGTTGGCAGAAGGAAGGACGTGGAGCCACTGCCCAGACTCGTATTCTGCTACAGCAAGAAGCCTTGCGTGATTCTGTTCACTGATAGAATTTTGGATCAAATCACGTTGAACACTCTGTACCAATGGAAAATCCCACAGTTTTTGTAGTTTTGGTTCCTTAGAGCTTTTTTCGTTTTCCTTATATATTTTGAGCTCAAAAAGTACAATTTTAAGCGCCCAGGAATGGAATTAGCGGGAAGTTGCAGGGATGGCCTTTAGGGTAAACCGTTTTTCTAATTTTTTTTGGCAGATCAGGCGAATTCCTCTAGATAATCGTCAGATTATGAAACAGTACGTTTAGAACATAAAGATGAACCATATATATCTTAATCTGACGCGCTTGAGTATTTCAAAATGGCGATTTTTTTTTGCACATTATGAAAATGGCCGCGAGTTTGCGTCCCATCGAAATCGTCAGATTAGTGAATGAGAGCTTTTTTTTGGTGCACTTAACACTCCCTTAGAAAATCTGACGCGCTCGATTAATTTTATTTTATTTTTAACCCTTACATACAACCACCCCCATCATGCAAACGATCAAAATACGTAAGGCATTGATGCTATCAATATCTGACGCGGTCGAAGTGCCCATGCACAAGTTTTTTTTTTACATAGGTATTTAAAAATCTATAGCCGCTTCCCCCAGCGATGAAAACGTTTACTCCCAACTGTTCTGTTGAGTAAAAGGTATATACCTATCACTTAACATTTTTTTCTTCTTATCATCTAAGCTTTGCAACCCAATAGGTCTCTATGACGCTCGATGAAATCCCCATTTAGCATCGTGGGCTCCCCTACTATAATAATAAGTTACCAATTGTAAGTACCTAATCAATAATAAATTTCGCAAGATCTAACGTCGAGAAAAATAAAGATCAAAGGTTTCCCCTAACTTTTCCCTGTCTTGTACCAGCACCGTCCAGTCTTGTGCTCTAGGCCCCAAGACCGTCGCGCCGCCGCCGCCGCCGCCGCCGCCGCCGCCGCCGCTGCCGCGCGCCGCGACGAGGGTCGACGGCCGGCCGCCGCCGCGCTGACGGCGCCAGACCGATAGTTCCGAGGCAACTGCCAATTCCAGCTAATTTACCTACCTATCGTTATCAGCTAATTCACCTACCTACCATTTTCTGTATCCACAGTTTTTGTAGCTTACACAACATACGATTCATGGCGCCATTATAATGCAAGAGAAATAAACAGACGTCCTGCTATTTTCATCCTACCTTTTTATCAGCATATGTTAAACTTGCAATAGTAGGTAGTCACTGGTACTAAGAGGTCTACTTACGTAGGACTGGACACTGGACGTAGGTAAGTATTTTAGGTTATTGACTATTTACGCGTAAAAAGTCGAAAACTCCGGTCGGGTTCTAAAATAATATAACTAAGGAAGACATCAGTGCCTTACTTAATCTTACCTTTCAATATGCTTAGGAATGATAAAGAATAAAAAGTCAAAACTCCTGCTATTATGCGAGCGCCTGTTGTTATTATTTAGCTAGGCAGTACTCTTACTTTTCTAGTTGCCAATGTAACCATACTAAAAGTAACCCCCCACGCCCGGCTTGTTGTCCTGGCCCCTAGGACTGTTGTCATGTAAGCGCGCGGCTTGCTTGTATCAAGATGAAGTCGATTCCGATGACCAGCCAGACAATTGCCGCAGGCGCTTCAACTGATGCCAAAACATAGAAAGTGGAGTTATGGCCGTTTTACATTTTTCCAGTCCAGTGATCTAGCGAGATTCCAGTCCAGTGCTGGACTGGACTGGACTGTTTTGCAATAAAGTATTGAATACGAGAAGTCAAGACAATGTTGGTTTGGTTTTTTTAGGCGCAGGTTGATCCGAGATTTAGACCAAAGAGCGTTGATTTGATCCGAGGTTAAGACTGTTCTTTTGTTTTTTCAAGAGTAGGTTTGCAGCTCGAAGTCCAGACTCGTAGACCAGCGCCGCCTCGCCTCAATATTGTGTGAAATAGAAACAAACCTAAAGTTCATTTCAGATTCGTAGGTAACCAAAAACAGTGGACCGCACACTACGAGTATCTACTCGACATCGAATCTGCTTGCTGCAAGCACACGCACGACCCACGGTGCGTACTCCCATTGAGGGCGCACGGCCGTCCCATTCGCTCTGGACACTCGAAGGAAGTTCTCGAGTTTAGTGTTAGATGCAGGATAAGAGGTCGGCGCTGCCTCCGCGCCTCCGCGTCGCCCGCACCAGTGTGCACCGTGCGGGCAGGGTGTCCGTCGGCTGCCTCCCGGGGTGGTGGCAGCGCCAGAGGCAGCGCACGGACTGCGAGCGGACGCCGAGCGCCGCGAGGGTGCCTCAGGGTTTTTGCTTTATTTTTCTATCTGATACTTACTCGGCGCTTTGCGCTCTATGCTATTTGCCATTCGGCTTTGCAGTTTAGGGGCTATAAAATGAAGCCTAATAGCACTACGAAATAGAGTAGCTTTCTCATTTGAGGAAAGTTTTTTAATCGGACCAGTATTTTCAGAGATTAGGTTCGTTCGACATCAGTTCATAATTGACGGTGTAACCGCGTACCAAACATCCCACCAGTTGAGTTGAGTGAGAACCGTCTCCTAGTTGAAGTCAGTTAAAAATCTGCCAATGGCTTCTAAACTATCGTATTTACGAGCAAAATCGTAGTTTCTTAGCATGTTTAATTTCTACGAATTGTAGTGGTTAAGAGCTGGTTCAGACATGGCGGATTCCACGCGGATGCAAATCGCGCGGTTGATCAAATCGATTGTCAATCCGCCCGGACAGGTATGAACGAATGAATAGGCGCTAATGTAAATAAGATCCGCGCGGTTGACCGGCGCGGTTTGGAACCGCGCGGATTCCGCCGTGTCTGAACCAGCCCTTACACTATCTAGTGTCATACCAATTTTCAGACCACCAGCCTTTTTTAGTTCCTGAGATAATTGGCTGTGACATACATACAGACCGACAGACGTCTGAGAGAGAAGTCTCGCCTCAAGGGTTCTTCCCCGATGGAGGTTCAGAATCCTAAAAAGAAGAAAATAAAATCTGGCAGACCTTTTTCTGACTAAGCTGGTCCGGCGCTGCGGTCTCGTACGAGTACGGAGCTGATGAGTACCTATACCTACTGCACGAACTTTTCTCTAACTCGTAAACACCTCGCCGAATAGCTGTCATCAATCTACAATGAGAAAATAAAATAAATGACTTTCTAAGTTTCAAATCCATTTACCCCGGGGCCCGGTGTGAACCTCGCCCACCCCTCGCCAGAGAGGTCCTGTTGCATCTGGGTTGAACAATTTGTGTAGTTGTCTTTTTTTCCTTCAAAACTTATAATTTTTTAGCGACCAGAGTTTGAGTTTTTTCAGTAATAGCACAGCACAGATATATTGTATTGTATACTTACATAATATATTGTCGCATAAAAGAAACCTCTTTGAAGCCACTGAAATAAACTTGCTAAAAATTTAAAAATAGAACGTTAGGATAGTATACTTGTTCAAAAAGTTTTTAATTTTGGCCTGTATTCGTAATTTCGTACCCATTTATTTTAGCATTCCGCATTCCACAAAATTGCTTAGGCGGTATGGTCAGCCGGTACGATAATTATACTTACGATTGTATTCTGGTTACAATAGGCATGACGACAACAGTATCAAAAAATCGCCAATTCAATGCTTTCAGGGGACTAGCCAGATTAAAACAATTTAAAACACATGTTTAGTTTTATTTTTAAAAAACAGATTATTAAGATTTTCAATAAATTAAAACATTAAAATACAGCAATCGGCCATCTTGTCAGAAACAACGATCACAGCGTATGACGTCACGCTTCAGTGAACTCAGGTTATCCGCCGCTCATCACGCATAGACACAATGACATGTTTACTAGCCGTGACGTCAAATCGACGCCATGACACAAGCAAGCTGTTTTCGGGCACTGTTGAAAAAATATGTGAAAAATGGCTTCAAACTTCGTTAAACTTAAGTTTATTACCGAAATAAAGGCTTTTTTGTAAATAGTAAATGTGTACTCACATTAAGGAAGAGGATTTTAAAATCTTTCGTCACGCCTATTGCGGACCCGTCGGGCCCAGCTCGGTAAGTGAGGGATATGAATGATATGATGAAGAGAAGGACAGCACTATTGTTTTAGAATAATTTGTAACTAAGTAGGTACCCTAGGTACTTACTACAGATTATTGTCAGTTACATATTCATTAATGCTACAAAAATAGTTTCATCAATCAGGAGTTGTTTTAAAATACTAAAACAAGGTTGATTCTTGTATTGCTTTTGGTAATTTGCTAAAAATGTTAATTGTCATTACAAACGGGCTAGTCCAGGAGAGAGCGAGACGCAAAACTGATAGAACTAAGCTATTCTCGCATATCGTACGTATATACGCACTGTCCCGCCTAAGTTTCTTACAAGTTTCACCTAAACTATTTGAAATAGACAATAATCACCCTCTACGCTGTTTGATCACAATACAAATATGTCGAGTACCTACCTACAGTACGAATAAAACTTTTAAATAAAAAAACCGGATGCATAAGATGTACCTGCTAAGTTCAGACTACATTGACCCTTGAAAAAAATATTTTCAATTGATATAAAGGCCTATTCAGACCTGAGCGTTATTCGCTACCGCTATGGGTAGCGGAAAATACCGCGCGGAACTCGATCGATAAAAAAGTATGAAGTTCCATAACTGCAGCGAAACTTGTACCACCTAGTGTAGCCAGGCGGTATTTTCTCTTGTTTGGCGAAACGAAATGACTAACGGGCGAAATAAATATAAATTCTGTACCCGAGCGTTTTTCGCTACCGCGCGCTGTAGCGGTATCCGCTTTGGTGTGAACAGTGAAATTAACGCATTACCTCTGGGATATCTCTATCGCTCGCGATAGCGAATAACGCTCAGGTCTGAATAGGCCTTAAGAAAGTAGTTAAGGTGTCTACACACCAAAGCCGGCCCGGCGGCACGAACCCGGCGGGCAAGGCCGGCGGCCTGATTTTGAAACGACCAAAGCCAAATCAGGCCGCCGGCCTTGCCCGCCGGGTTCTTGCCGCCGGGCCGGCGGCTTTGGTGTGTAGAGACACCTTAAAGTAGTAAGAAAGTAGTTGCGTTAAAAACTACATTGCATTTTTCGAAACGTCTGATTTAGTGTATAAAAATCAATAATAAAATTTAATGTTTTGTACCTACTCACCGTTTTAAGTTATGCTTTGTACTTGTCAGTCGGCCGAAAATCAGTTAACGATAATGAAACTTTATTCACACATAATCGTAGTTCGCAGTAGTAGTTGGTTCGGACGAGCGACGAGTATGATCTACTTTACACTATAGAGCCTCAGATCAAGCAGACAGGCAGATAGAGTCCCGCTTTAGATCCAAGTGAAGCCAAAAACTACCCTACACTGCCCGTGTACGTATACTTCAAGCACATATTGACGCATAAAAACTCCCGAATCAATCGTCAGCTCTTACGTCAGTTGATCAGAAAATGTGGACAAGAAAAACAAATAAATAAAATGATGATAAATAAATAAAACACTGCTATAATTACGCAAAAGTAAAAAATACGTCAGATGGAATACCTTTCCACGTGTCTACTTACTTATCGTAAATAACATTTCATGGAACACATAAACATCATAATTTTTAGGTTATAATTTCGAATTTTGACATTCGGGTAGTTTTTGTGCGTCACAAAGTGCGTGAAATTTACGTAGGTACACGGGCAGTAGGGTAGTTTTTGGCTTCACTTGGATCTGCTTTTCTACTTGATCCGTGACAGCGCCTTGCGCCATAGAATACGTAATAGTAACTATGAATGGTGCCCTGCGCCACAGAATACTAGATTGTTAGTATGAGTTGGTTAACATAAACAAAGAATGATGTTTCATGGGTAGTCCGCCCTATACTATTTGTATCGAATAGACGCTGAAAAAGTTAAATAATTGTTTTATTAATACCGCCCCTTCCGTCTGAGCTAAGAGCTAAATGTTCTTCAGAGCAAAACAAACAGAAGTTTAGCTAACAAAGTAAAGCTTTCCTCACTTGTTGCTGGGTGGCGGCGGCGATAGAGCTCTCGCGCGCGGCGCCCGCCCCCACCCGGCGTGGGTGGTATCCCGGGTAAAGCGGCTGCAGGGCGCCGAGTCAAGGGGTTGATGCACTCACGTTCTACGTTCAATTCCTACTACGTCAGCCCCTCCTGACCTAGTTCACAGGCTTCTCACCTTCCACCGGCTTCTAACCTGTATTATCTAGGTTACCTATTTCCGTACCGCCCGGGTTAGGGCTGGGATGCCTCGATCTCTTTGTTCTCTCTTTGAATTTGTATTATTAATTATAGCATTGTTAAATATCTATGTAACACATTTATAACAACACTAGCGACCCGCCCCGGCTTCGCACGGGTGCAATGCTGATACCAACTACCCGGTACCGGTACCGCCGCCGCAGTGTCCCTGCATTTTAAATCTGTAATATCTTCGAAAATATTCATTTAAATTACATGCTGTAAAAGGCCATATTGATTTATATTAAATGCACAATGTATTTAAGGTACTTAAATGTATAAGGATAAAATGCTGTATTGCTTAAAATCGCTTCGTAAATAAGCCACTTTATCGCAAAAAAAAGTAAAGGATTAAAAATTGTTTTTGTGGGTTATCCCTAAGAGATAGACATAATTATGCTGTTGCGGCTTTTTTTGTAGACCTTTTTAAGGTGTACAACACATTTTGATCTACCTCGTAGGGTTCAGCCAGCGTTTGCAATGTAAGCGCAAATAATTGTGTTTATTTACGACATCACATTAGAAACCTCTAACATTATCAATGTTTCTCTACTACTTATACTATGCATTATTTTTAACAAGTCGCTCAGTGAAGGGATCTTCCTGGACCTGCGGAAAATTTCTAAGATTACTCCAATTCATAAATCAGGTAACAAAAATGATGTAACTAGCCATCGCATCGTCCCATTAGCATTAGTTTATACAGTTACGTTTTTAGTTTATCAATTACTTTTGTACCTTACTTAAATAAAATATATAAAAATGTAGAGGTATTAATCAAATAAACCTTCTTCTTGAATCACTGTATCTATTATAAAACCACATCAAAATCCGATGCGTAGTTTTAAAGATTTAAGCATACAAATGTACAGACAGACAGACAGCGACTTTGTTTTATACTGTAGTTATGAAAGGTAAGTAGTGATGCAATTATATGTTAATGTTACCTACGAGTATTATCTGCTTTCCTAGTTAGCGCGGTACCAGACCGTAAAGTGGTAATTGTCCAATTAATATTCAAAACCCTTACGTTTCCAGATCCCTTTGTTGCCGGAAGCAGTATGTCTGTAATTATATTATTACCAGGTTGCGTAGTTAGCACGGCATCAAACATCAAAGTGGGAATTAATTATCCAATTGATATTAGATATCATTAGGGCAAGATTCCGCAAGACCTATAATTACACTACACAGACTACTAATTAAGTATCCTGTGTAGGGACCGGACCATCTGTTGGCAAATATAGATCAAAGTGAATAGGTACTTGTACTGTTTTAACCTGTAACATTTTTACTCGACTTAGCATCCCCTATCGTTATTGCCCTGTGGTAGGTAAAATGGGACTAATACCAACCTACTAAATATTTATATTAATAGTAGGATATCTATTTATTTTTTGGTGTTAAGAAACGAAACTGAATCTCTTCTTTAAAAAATGTTTATTGATAAACTAAATCGGCGTCCGACAAAGGCCGTTTAGCGGGTCGGTGTAGCACAAGGCGTGGTTTTCTGGAAGCGGTAGAGGATAGCGCGTGCTACCCTCTAAATGAATTCGAAGAGTTGATGGGGCTTTCGCTGCGTTCATGCTTTTACTAAATTTCATTTTCTTGTCTGGACGTTGGACTGTGTCCATTTCATTTTTTAATTCTGTTTCGACTTGAGACATTACAGGGTCTTTTAAACTAGCGTCTTGAAGGAGCTGTTGGACATTTTCTTCAGGATCTTCATTTCCTCGCTCGGTGACTACAAAGTTGAGCTTCTGTGTTTTCGCTGAGCCTCTATCGGTGTTATCACGAGTCGCTGAAATAAAACAAAGGATACAGTGTCACAGGTAGTGTATTTATATAGATACATTATTCATAATGATATACGGGCTGACTGGTTAGACACTTGACATATCCTAGGTTATTATAGTACTCATCATTATGAGCAACTTTTACTATGGGACCAACCCGGAATTCGCGAAAAAAATATCAGCTGTTCCATACATTTTGTCAAGTGTCATTGACATTTTTCTATGGAACAGCTGATTTTTTTTTCGCGAATTTCGGATTGGTCCCACAGTAAAAGTTGTTCATAATAATGAGTACTATGATAACCTAGAATATGTCAAGTGTCTAACCAGTCAGCCGGTATAGTGATAACCCGACCCTGTATAAATATTGTCCATACTAATAATGCTTTGATTTACTTTACTATCTTGCATGTTGTTTTTATTTCATGATAAAAGTCATATGGCTGGAATGTTGAATTTATATAGATAAATTTTAAGTTTTCAAAACCCTTCCCCATCAGCTTAAATAAATAGCATATCCAACTATTCATGTCTTAAAAAATGCATTATTAAAGGTGTTAGAGATCCAATTCAAATATTTTTAGTTTGGGATATGAGCCTCGCAAACACACCTAGGCATTTGGAGAAAAAAATTCTATTGCAAATTCTTGTAGATCGAGACAGCGCGGCGCGCGTCGCGCAGACTAAATATTTCACACATCATTTACTCTCGACGGAATCTGTTTTTTCTGGATTGGTTCCACAGTAAAAGTTATTCGTAATATTGACTAGGTACACTGATATCCTAGAATATGTCAAGTGTCTTAGCAGTCAACCTTCGTTAGTGAAGTAAGTAAGGAAGTAAAAATGTGCATATTTGTGCATGTATAGGTAATCTTTTACCACTGATAAGATGTTAGAAATGTTAGAATGTATGTTTTTTGTTTCCCTGTGTGGTAGGTAGGTATAGGTTACAGTTACAGCACAGATCTCAGGGTTACAGGTATCCTACCGCCTGACCGCTTGACCGATTTTGGACTGCGAGTTGTCGTCGTTTTTCGAATCCGGAGTGACATAGACTGGCGGTTATTATTTTATTTTTTAATTTAATAGATACTCGCTTTGATTAAATGCGTACATTTTTTTTCAATGGTTTTAGGTTTATCGTTTGTCTTTACTGGAACTTTAGCTTTATCTGATACAGGATCCATCTTAGAAAGTTGACTGGGAGCAGGGCTGGGTATTGTTGCGGCAGGTGTGGCGGGAGTGATGCTGGAGACGGCAGCAGCTTTAGTGGCCTGCGTACCTGTGGGCAACGGGATCAAAAAGTAGGTTCCTCCAGGGCGAAGAGCCCCGATGGCAGAGTTTTGTGGCCCTCTGACGCTTTATGGTAGTTTAGTCATTCGACATGGAGTTTTGTTATATGTAATTAACACGGTAATACTCACGTAAAAATTAAGTCGTCTACTAGGAACGCGCCGCGGACCGCAGTGCCAAGTGAGACGCAGCCGCGAGCGCGACACGCTTGTAAACTCACCTGATGAAGGTCACCGAATGTGATCGAAGCTAGTTGTAGTAGACGACTTAATTTTTACGTGAGTATTCATGTGTTAATTACAAAATGTGTCAAAACCACGACAAACCATCTGAAATTCATCTGTGTTATAGTATCATTATATTTAAATTGTATTAAAACTGTAATAATAATACTTGACCGATTATAGGTACCTTACTAAGTATTGTAGTTATTTTATATATTGACTTATTGACATTGCAATTACTTTATATATTTTTTTTACATTTTTATTTTTATTTCTTTTACATTTCATTTTTGTGCTATAATTTATTCGTAAAATATATTTGTAATTGACATTTATAAGTATATAATGTTTACATTGATGTACTCATGTTTGATAAATTATTTTGAAATTTGAATTTTACATTTGAGTTATCTTGCTTTGATTTTGGGTCTATATTAGATAATGCGGTTCCCCCTAGCGCCGCACCGTGTGGCCGAGACCCCGCGCCCCGGCTCTGAGAAGTGTAGCCCGGGGCCGGGGGCCGGGGGTCGGGGGCGCTGGGACAGTTACGACCTTAGCTTCTCATGGTGACGATGTGTTACGTATCTTGTAACTCATGTCGAATTTGAAAGAGGGCTATTCGATAACAATAGGTGATTCAAGGTGTTCCTTAGTAAAAGTTGTTCATAATGTTGAGTACTATGAGCCCTTTTTGGCTTAGCATACCCTTTATGAATAACCCTGTATACAATAGATACGAGTAAATAACACAGTTTTACGTTTTGTTGAAACGTTAAACGAGATTTACAAATCAAAAAACTTTGTTATTTACGAGTGAAATTATAAGAATCATATTTTAAGAAATGATGCAATAATTGCAGTTAATTGCTACATTGCTAGGTACAAAAATAGTTACGTTGTGGATAAAATAAATTGGTAAAGAGCTTACTTAGTGCATCCGGATGAGTGTCGAACATATCTTCGTAATCCTGTCGTCTATAGAATTCTGTGAACATAAAATCTCGTTTCCAAGCCCGGATGTTATCTACTCCACCGAGCAGAACAAAGCTTTTAGATGTTGAATGAATCAACGTTAATAATGTTAGTGAGTCTGACATTTCCATTTCAGTTTAACTGCGACTGCAAAGCTTAAAGCAAATTCTAATTCGGAATATTGAATGCAAAGCTTTTGAAGGACCCGCTTTTCAATTTACCCAGGACCAAACCGACAGAGTTATCTATTCATGTAATAGTTTCGCGGAACATAGACTTTTCAAGTTCAGAGTGAATAGGTATCTTATAAATCTGCGTGCTCCATCTTCGACCGCATCGTCGCTTACCAACAGGCGAGTTGGTGGTCAAATGCGGATTTATACTTTATATAAAAAAAAAGATTTTGCAGAGTTTTATTTGACCATTTCTTTTGTGGTACAGCTAATTTTTTTTCGCAATTTCAGAGTTGGTTCAATTGTAATAATTGTTTATACTGATGAGTAGGTACTATTTTAAGTATTTTAGTGTTCCCTTTTATTA
Organism: Alcis repandata; assembly: GCA_949125135.1. Classification (NCBI taxonomy): domain Eukaryota; kingdom Metazoa; phylum Arthropoda; class Insecta; order Lepidoptera; family Geometridae; genus Alcis; species Alcis repandata. Next base: position 20,101,687 of record OX421221.1, read on the forward strand.
CAACCTTGTATTTGTATTAATTGTATGTGTAACTAAATACCTTTTTAAAAAATAAACAATTTCCTTTTAGAAAAAATAAAACGTTACCGTGGCGATGTTTCTTCTCATGGTTCTTTTGCGCCTCGTGGGACTTTCTTCCATCTGAATGTAAAATTCAAAAATGATGATGAATATGAATAATGAATACAGGATTCCGAAACTCAAGAAAAAATAAATTGAAAAGAAAATAAGGAAATTGACTTAGTTCTGTGCCCAAGTAAGTACATTTGGCACTAGTCATTACCTACCTACGTGCCGCCAGCCGACTTGATCGGTGAGCAAAGATAAAGATAAATGATAAAGAATTAGTAACATGAGTAAACTGAACATTCGATGCGCGCACAAAAGGAGCTATAATTACAATGTCACTTAAAGTCATGTTTTGCCTAGTGGACGTACAAATTTGTCGAGATAATAGCAAAGCACTGATTGGAATTAAATGTCATTATCAAATTTCAAATAATTGGCAAAAGTAAAAATGACAAAATTGAATACAATATAATAATGTCAAAAAATAATTCAATGGCTACAGTTTATCATTTCAAAAATCATTAACTTTATAATAACAGTTTTCAACAAGCAATCTCTTTAGTTTTATTTTAAATACACACCGTACACATTACCTACACTATTCTTCATTAGGGCCGACTTTGAACAATGATTACGGCGTCTGTTTTGTTATCTCTACGATTTCGTATCGCCGAGTTAGATGTTTCAGGAAACAGTTCCGGTTTACTTTTCACAAATAATGCTATTATTAATTTATATAGTGCCGGAAGTGTAAGAATTTTATGTTTCTCAAAATAGGGCTGACAGCTATCTGATTTTTATAATCTACACAAGGATCTGATGCACCGTTTATGCCTTTTCAATACAATCTCTTTATCCGTTGAGTTGCCCCAAAAATAATCCCATACCTGAGAATAGACTCGACTAACCCATAGTCGGCGCTAAGTAACGCATCCGAGTCCAACGTTATAGCAAGCATGTTATGAGTGATCGTCCAGCTCGAGGGTTAAGTAATAGTATACCACGTAATGACGTAATTAGCGGAGATTGCGTTTGCGTTAGATAGCGCGCGCCAATTGAAGTCCAAGATATTTCGGGATGCAATCGTATTCCTTTTGAGATCTTTGATTTTCACTAGATAAGGTAAGGTAGGTAAGATTTTATTAGATTTGTATATAGTGGTAGAGCTGTTTTGCAGAGCCCGCCTGGGGAAGTACCACACCTTTGCCAGTTATTCTACCGCCAAGCAGTAATGTGCAAATATTACTTTATTCCACTTTGAAGGGCAATGTTTCCAGCGGAATTTCAGGGCAAATAGGAGATTTTACTATTTTATATCTCAGGGTGACAAGCGCAGTGCTGTGCCGCGCAGGGGCTTGAATTTTAAGAGTTCAAAATTCTGGGTGGCGCACACCTGCTATGGGCAAACGTGACATGAGGCGAGTGATTTGCTCGTCTCATCACTCAATTGCCAAAAAAAGATGATAAAATTATAAAAGCATAATCATACCGTCAGACATTGAGCGCCTATTGTTTTCTGTAACAAAGTATTACGTATCTAATGTTGATTCTGTTTTCTATACAATAAAAGAGTATGCGGGATTTCCCTGCAAACACTGTAAAGAAATATTACCTACGTGTTAAAGTGACCTGCCAGGCTTTGAAACTTTTTTATTTATGACTGGCTGCACGCTGCACCCCGCCATTTCATTCGCTTTTTTTCTTTTAAACCTTCCCTTCCCTGTACTGGAGCGAACAAGACCAAAAAATAAATGTTCAAAATGGTTCAGTCGTTCTCAGTTTTTATTTAGCGAGACCAACGAAAAGCGTTTCATTTGATATTATAAAAGAAGAAAACGAAAAAGATTTTGAATCCTTCATCTAGTAACTCTATTTCAGTGTCTTTTACACTTAAATGAAGTTACTATACTAGAACAGTTGCATGAGGAGTCATTTTTTTAATTAAATTTCAAAATATGTATTTTCTGAGCTTTTACTAGCACCTCCAAACTCTGAACGCATTTATTTTGAAAGTATGTAATTAATTTCCCGTCAGGTCCTTTTTCGCTTAACCGTTCAATGTGTGAAATGAAATGTGTGATGTTTAGTTGATGTGTATATTGAAGTAGGTAGATGCATGCTTACGGTCCGCTCGGAACGTGTTATTGTAAGAGGACACGTTATGCAATGGTTGCGGAGGATCTGGTGACAGCGGGACTGAAATCGCCTCATGTTTTGAGAGTGACTGTTTCTCCCGCGACGCGCCTGATACAGCTCCTGAAATAGTTAAATAAACTAAATAAAAATAAAGTTTCATGCTCATAGCTCGCTATGATTCACTAGTGTGGGGGAGCCATCAAACACGCTAATACAAGGGCCACTTATACCCAGACAGTATATTTAAAATCATCATTGAATGGCAGAAAATAAATTTAAATTTGTCATTAAACATCTGCTCGGCGAGGAGCCAACCCCGCGATCTCTTGCACAAAAGACAGATGTACGGGTCATGGAGTAGATTGTCAGTGGGATAAGTCCCATTTCGATAGGGGCAACAGATTTGTTTCTTGTTTTTATCGACACTAGGCCCAAGTTTGAAGGCATTGTAAGACAGATCTAACTAAAAATATGTCTGTCTTTATCATTGCAAGCCATTAGACAAGGATGCCAATAGTTTTAGAAAATTTAGATTTGTCTTAAAGAGCCTTCAAACTTGAGCCTAGTGCGGTTTTATTTCTTGTTCATTTATTTTTCTAAAATATACGGATAGATTTCAAAAATTAAATATAAATCATTTCAGGATTCAGGATTTATATGGTACTAGCTGACCCGGCAGACTTCGTACTGCCATACAGTACTTCTCTATGGTACTGCCTAATCTTAATATATATAAATCTCGTCTTAATCTGATCTGATTTATATATATAAATCTCGTGTCACAATGTTTGTCCTCAATGGACTCCTAAACCACTTAACCGATTATAATAAAATTCGCACACCATGTGCAGTTCGATCCAACTTGAGAGATAGGATAGTTTAAATCTCAAATTATAGTCGCAATTTTAATTTATTGCAAATTATATATATACTGATAATTTTTACTATAAATTGACAAGTTAGCATCAACATACTACGGTTGCTATAGTTACGCAATGGCTTTTGACAGGACAACGTCTGTCGAGTCAGCTAGTTAAATATAAACACTGCACAAAACACAAACTCATCCATGAAAAAAAAAAACACTGACATTGACAGTTGGTTGTTGTTTCAACTTTTTTTTAATTTATATGACTTGGAGACAAATCCTTCGAAATTTTAAAATTCCTTGGTTTTGATAGATATGATTGAATTTGAACTTTGTACAGAGGTAATAAAGTGCAAATTGACTCTTGGACGTTAGGAACATATACCTACATTGCTTAAACAACAGTGAGTGCTTGCAATTCAATATGAACTTTATACAATAGCAATAAAGCTCGTTTTAGTTAGAAAACGTTTGTATGGGAAAAAGAAAAGGGCTGTTTTTAGGGTTTTTCAATATTTCTGAGAGATTTTCTTAATATTTTTTTTTCGTAAGAACCTTCTCTAATAACAAATACAACAAAAAAAGAATTAGTGAAATCGGTCCAGCCATTCACGCGTGATGCCGTGACCAAGGAAAACGGGTTTCATTTTTATATATATATAGTAGATATAGATATAGATAGATATAGATTAAGATTACTAGAAACAGAGCTTATAGCTATGGCTATGGGCATCCGCGGTTAAAGTAATACCTGTGGTAATACCTAAAAGGCGACGTTACCTTGTTAAACGCCAACAATGCTTTTTGGTCGCTTTATTACTATTAGAAATATTAAAAAAAAGCTTTTATTAAATTGTCGTCGGACTTACACGTACACATATTTGCCTATGCTTTAGCTCAATCAAACATCGAGAAGTGGTTCCAAATTCATTTGCTAACAAGATCAGCTTATAAATAAACAAACAAACTGGCATCAATTTCCAATTACAAGTTTAATCCGTAAAAAGCTTGTAAACAAGGTTTGCTCGTCCATGGTCAGACCTAATATTGACGCAGCCATTTGTAAATCTCATTTTACTTCGCTTTTCCATTTGAATGAGTCTATTAAATACTGCTGGTTCAACATTTCCCTGTGCTCACTCGAAAGCTCTCAAATATGATTTCGTTACTGGGAAATGAAATTCATACCTCGACGCGGCCATGGTTCATTAAAACATTTTGTTGCTTAGCTACGCACCGCGGCTTGACTCGCGTAGATATTTTTGGTAGACAGCAAAATATGCTTTTTAAATATTTAGCAGACTCCGTTTGACTGACATGAACTACTTCCTTCCTTGTTTTATTGTTTCCTGAGAGATACAATCTTGGGCTTTTCAAGGTCAGAGTGAATAGGTATCATCTAGGTCTGCGTGCTTCATCTTCGACCACATCGTCGCTTACCATCAGGCGAGTTGGTAGTCAAACGCAGACTTATTTGTGATAAAAAAAAAACCTACTGACCATGAACATTAGTGTTTCATCACTTTCACTATCAGATTAAAATTTGCTTCAAACTTAACCGATTCACTGCTTTTATGTATGATTTTTGGACAGAATTCAACCCTCTTATCACCTTTTATTGAGATTAATATTACACATTTTCAGTAAGTACCATGCTGACGGTCAATAGTTTATACGCCTTTCACTTCTTTTTTGCCGTTAGGTAGGTTCATGACCTTTTTAAACTTGCAGTCATTGGGGGTTTATTTCGCTATCTTTAATGTAGAATTTCCGAAAACTTGTTTTTTGTGAAAACATCAAATTCGTTGAGCTTTTTCAACGTGAATAGTAAGTAACAACAAACAAACACACACTCTCATACATTCGCTCACAAACTGATATTTAATTACAGAAAGGAATTTTCGCAGAGTAGTCAGGTCAGGTCTTTGAGAGCGTTGATTTATACACATAATAGAACTCAATTTACCTTCGGAGAGCTGGAAACTCAGTACACCGGACTATGTAAATAACATATTGGACTGAATTTCCTGTAAGATAAATAAACCAGCTCAATTCAACGCAAAGTAAGCAATGTAGAGATACATTGCTTACTGCATCTAAAATACATACAAACACGGAATCAAATAGCAACTTTAGATGATATTTACTTTAATAATGGATTTTGGCTTTGGGTGGAAGACCAACATAAAACTACGAGTATACACAAAACTTCTCGAAATAGCATAAGAGGAGGAGGGGTGTAGTTAGGTATGACGTGTATTAATTTTCAAAAGCTTTTATTTATTTGCAATGTATGTATGTAGAATTGTAGATGCATATTATGCGAAGAGAGGAGAACCACATAACGAAAATGACGATAAACTTGAGTGTGAATGGATATAGCGGTAGAGAACGGCCAAAGAAAGTATGGATGAACTGTGTGAAAGATGAAATGAAAAAAAGGCGTGAATTCAGAAATGACGAGTGAAAGAGATGAATGGAAGAAGTGTACATACTGTACCGACCCCACGTAGGTGGGATAAGGGTAAGAAGATGATGTAGTAGATAACTATGTTTATCCCGATGTCCGATTCAGCTGAAATTGGGTATACGTGTATAACTCCGTTGACAATGCAATAAAAGCTTATTTAAAAAATATTTTTTAAATTAACTTGTGAAATATTTTAAAATGTACATAACGTGATATTAACCTAACCGTTCAATCCGTGGTGAGGTTATCACCACGAATCACTAGGGGAAGGAAGAGGGATGAAAAAGTTGCTAAAAACATCAAGTGATTAATAGACGACCCCTTAGGACTTTAATTGTCCCTAAACGTTGCTTATATAGCAATTGTTTAGATTGACAAACGTCATTTAACTTGTGCGCAATACAAAAATGCAAACTAATGTCACTTAAGTATTACCTTTAGTTGACACCGCGCCCGGCATGCAGCCGCGCCGCATCGTCGGTGTCATAATATATTATTAGTTGCGAAAACTGACTGAGGTGTAATTGTAGCTGGCTTGCGATAATTATGTGCACGTCACCATTAACCACAATATTATAGTAGCGCGGCAGTGCTGTCCATCTGTCGTACCTCATCAATACTCACCGCCCCAGGACAATAGGAAACAGTCACCAATCGATGTATAATAGATACCAACGACGCGGCGACGCGCGACGTCCCCCTGTTAATTTTACCCCAAAGCTCAAACATCCGAGACTTATTAGTTACTTATTATATATATTAGACGGCGATTTTAAACCGCAAACAACATGCGGTAAATTGGAAATGTAGTTACTCGTATTAACAAACCTTACATTATTTGGCCGATTTCTCATGCAACTGTCTACTAAACCCGTGTGAATGTTATTCTTGATTTAGGTAAAATACTTACGAGTATGCAATTTGCATGTAGTTTTATTATAAATGCATTTAAAATCGACTAGTAACAGTACTTATTAATAGTTGATCCAGAAAATGTCCACAAACATTCAAGCTGTTCCAATTTGTTGACATGGAAATAATTCATGTGTCAACATATTATTATATTTATTATGTACCTATTCAAAATAATTTAAAGTGTTCACTGATAAACAGTTTAGATATCACAGTCAAAGATGCCACCTACAACCACCTGGGGCATAAAGAAAGCTGTGGATGATCATGATGAAGATTATGTATAGAAAAACAAAATTACCGGCTCTTCTAATTAACTTAATCAACAGCAGCGCCTCTCTCAAGGGTGTGTCGTCGTCCGTGTCGCCGCCGTCGCCGAGGCATCGGACAAAAACCAGCATCGAGCACAACGCTGCAAGAAATATAACACTTCCTGCCCGTGCAACCATATCTGACACATTTTGTGCCCAGCTATAAAGGTAACTGCATTCGCTTAACGTCTATTGATTTTGCAAATCAATTTCCTTTTATGACGCGTTAAGCTACTACGAGTGTAATAGGTAGGTAAATATCGCCGGTCTATAGTGAAAATGGCGAATAAGCCAGTCACAAACATTTTCAGTGGAGCAGTTTTTTTGTGAAAGGGAGATTTTCTATGAAAAAATACTACCGAACTACTGAATACTTATGTACTTACTTGAATACTTTCAATGAAAAAAAAAAAACTCTCAGAAAGATATTACAATAGAAACAGCCACAATAAAAATAAAAGTTTTTTTTTATTTTATTTTTTTTTGTGTTTGGCGAATACGCTCTTTCTACAGAACACGGGCGATATGAACTATGCTTAATGTTTCATTTCATGCTGGGATCGTAACAAAGTTACATCAACAGCGTTTTCTTATAACAGTTTAGTGTTTTCACTTTAGATTAGAACGGTAGTAATTCATAATCAAGTCTATTTTTCAAAGAAAATTATAAATACGCCTGAGAAATGTGCATAAATAAGAATAATAATATACCCCACAAAGCCATGGCTCACACACAGGCCATATCGGAGGCGGGGCTGGTTGAGAGCTGGCGCCGCGCGCCGCGCCGGGCGGATATTCGCACCTCCGCATTCTTTGTAGCTGTGATCCCGGGGGTCTGCCTCGTCAAAGAGAAACCCCGCGAGGGCCAACCCCGACCTCCCCAACAGACGAGGAGGAAACACCCGTTAACACACAACTATATGATAAGTGCACAGTTAGTTGCTATACAGGGTTGTAAGGAAAGGGTATTCTAAGCTGAACAGGGCTCAAAGAACTATATCATAATGAACAACTTTTTCTATGGGACCAACCCTGAAATCGCGATAAAAACTCAGGTGTTACATAGAAAAATGTCAATGGTACTCGACAAAATATATGGAAAAGCAAATTTTTTTGCGATTTCAGGGTTCGTCTCTTAGTAAAAGTTGTTCATAATGTTGAGTGCTATGAGCACTTTTCGACTTAGCATATCCTTTCCTTATAACTCAGTATTATGTCTTTCCAGTGACTGCGAACAATAAAAATGAATCAACAACATGTCGCGTACCTACTTACTCCAAAAAACATCTAGTTGAAACAAAATTAAAACCTATCATACGAGTATTTTTTGATGTAGAGACTTATATATAAAAATAGTTTAAAAAACTAAAAAACACGCATGTATTCGGTCATTGACAGGTGTGCAAAGTTTGAATTAAATCTGATCGTTCAAAGTAGGTCAAAATCGAGTCCAAAAGGGTCGGTTACATACATAAAGGTGAAACTAATAAAAGCGTGTAAAAAATGGTGAAACTTCACTATGTAAGTTCGTTTGATCACTTAGATCTGTAGTTTACTCCACAAGAGTCTGCCTGTCTGTCGGTCTCAAGATGTGTTGACGTTGTCTGCGACGTGTTGTTGTTGTTGTTGTCAATTAACATGCCCCGCGGCCAAAATATCATGTTTTTTGTTTATTATTGAAGGAAGTATTTATATGCATTCTTTAATCTATAATAAAACAAATATAAAAACATAATCCTAGGGTACCGCTGCCAGCTGGGCAGGGCCCTATTATTTGTTATTACTTTTTTATCAGCCGGGTTTGACACAGATAATGTCTTTTATTTTTGAACTGTAGACTGAAACTGTTGTAATGATTTAATATTCAATCACCCATACCTGCTACCACGTTTTCTAGGAAATATCTAAGTATCAGATTAAGTTTCTATGACTCGGATTTCACGTTCACACGCTCGAAAAACTTTACCCTCTTTATGGAGCAGTCGAGCAGTTAATTAAAACTATTTGAAAACTCTGAAATCACAAAGAAATGCAAACGTAAGAAGTGTTTCGATTACAACTTTCTATCCAAACTTTTCGAACACGTACAACCCAAGTTTGAAAAAAAAGTTAGTAGACATTTTTTAGGCTAACGTGTTACATCTTCGACCACATCTTCGCTTCCCCTCCGGCGAGACTGTGGTCACGACTGCCTAGTCCCTTGTGTTTTAATAACACTACTTTTTCAGACTTGCATTTTATTTATGTGTAGGTAAGTATCTATCTTCCTGTGGCATCGTAGCTCACAAACACCAAAACCAATCTTAATTTTTAGGCATTTTGTTTGAAAGGTGACTCAATTTAGAGCGGTCATTACTATTCAAGAAAATTGGTTCCGTTGAAAATTATCAGTTGTTTTCTAATCAATCAAAAATCTTTCAATCGTATCAAATGTAATCAGATTACATGAGTGAACAAACCTGTGAGCCAACCGGCAAATATTTAAATTCAACACTCGCCTTTACAACTATGTAAGTAGTAGGTAAGTATTGTAGGTGTTTATTAGTACCTAGTGTTCTCAATAAAACTATTTCAATAATATTGAAAGTAAATTTATTAATAATAACATCTATCAACACAGACATTCCTATTTACAACACAAAGAAGACAAGTGTAAAAATAATAATTATGATAATTACAAAATAAATACATATTTAATATTTAACTCAATTCAGGAAAAAATTGCTTTAAAAGGTTAATTAATTAGTTACTTACTCATTGATTTGTTCCAATAGATTTAGTTGTATTGACATAAATTCTTATCCTTCCTCACTGACATATACTCGTATGTTATTATAAACGCGAAAGTTTGCATGTATCCATAATTCCATACACACATCCATATATGGATGTTTATTACTCTTTCACGCTAAAACGGCTCAACGGATTGAGATGAGATTTGGTAGGTATGAAGGTAGCTAATAACCAGGATTAAAATAAATTTAAATGGGGACCTAGTTACTCAAAGCTACTTATTTATTAACATAGGAAAATAACGCACGACGCTATGAACTGAGAGTCGCATTAAAGTTAACATTAAAAGTGATCCGAATATCGTGTGATGTATGGAACGTTCATTGAAATTTTGATAAAGGATGTCCGGCCCAGAGCTCCGCTCCGGTACTGCAAGGAGCTGGGTTGGCTCGGGTGACCGCTTGCGAGGGGAGCGCACAATGTACTCCTTGAAGGGCGCCAATGCGGGCCCTATCGCTCCCATATCAAATGATAATAGGGTTCAAGGATCATATTCACTGTATATGCTTCGGCCCTCCTTTCATTCTTGGCGAATTAGCGCCGAGTTACGGTAGGTTCAGCTCAAATCTGCGCGTAAGCGATGCGGCGAGCGACACGCGAGCGTCAGACATGCGACATGCTCTGCCTGTTTTCGTGTAGTGCTCTGCATCTAGGCAACAACAGGTGCCGGTAATTATCTTCGAGATTAGCTTTCGGTCTTTGATGCTTCTCGCATCCTACGAGTATGTTACAGACGCGTAGATTTTACCACAGCTTAAACATTACCAAACAATTAACATGAAAACTAGGTACCTATATCTCATGACAGTAAATCTAATTTTGTAATGTACCTAACATTTACATTATTGATTAATAAAGGCAAAAGTACAGTATAGATAGTTCCAAACAGATAATACCACAGCTAATCGCGACATCCACGGCAGCTGCGGCTTTATAATACGAATGCAGATTAACAAGGCCACAGATAGGGTAAAAAGAAATCAAATGAATACCATCTCCCTCATTCTACAAACGATAAAATATATGACAGGCATGCGTGTGATTGCCGTCTCGCCTGACCAGGCAATATTGCAGTCTTCAATAAAGGACGCTTAGGTACACGTGAGCTCGCGTCGAGCTCGAGCGATCATATTATTGTAATATTTATGTAGGAAATACGACGAGTTTTGCTACAATAATTTTATTAGTGTGTTGATAATAAGAGTAAGTAGGAGGTACATGTACTCTTTTATTGTCATATTTTATTGTTAGTTTCAAGTTCGACAACCATTGTATACTTAGAATGACCAATAACCTGTTTGTTAAAAATATGATAAATGAACCATCTTATACATTGGTCCTTATGGCCATCCGTTAATTGGTTTTTAATAGTATTTTTGGAGGCTTGCTTTATTTAACAATGTTGTATTATCAAAGACGTGCAGAACATGTTTTGATAATGTTCATGAACTGCGGCCCTTACTTATAAATCCTGCCTAAACTTAATAATAGCTTAATAATCTCTATCTTGTTTTCGCACGTGACATTTCACGCCAGCGAGAAGTTGTCCCAGTATTTTAGGCAGTGGTTAACCATGTGAGCAGTGATTACTAGTAAGGCCCTGACTGGCCCTGCATGTACCTAGGCAGATATTTGCACGAGAATGAGTCCTGTTACGCGATCCTTTCTTCTTGCCAGAAAGCTCCGACATCGTTGTAGGGCGACTGCATTTCTGCCACTTCTCCTGAGTTAAGTTCCCCAGACTAAAATACAAATATTTTTGTTATTATTTACTCAATTTTAAACTATCTAAGCTTAAATACTTATATGATATACGTTTATCTCGGAATATTATAATTAAAACAACAAGTGTTTTGGTCGAAAAGGTCAAAATACGAGTTGGGTGTACTCGTAGTCGCTATCCTTTCTTTTATCGGGTCAAAAGTGTAGTGGTATCACGCGAGGTCTGTGTCACGAACGTTTTTTGATGTCTGTGATAAATTTACTAGCACCTGTGACGATACATTAGCACTATTTCTTGTAACTCGAACTTACCAATTTATGTAAAGCTTTTTGTTGTGAAGGTACATTCTTAGGGTTCCTGAATGCAATCAATGTGATCGGCTTGTTTCGCCTTTCAAACTGGAAATCGCTCTGAAAAATACGATAAAAATTAATCATGAATATAACGAGCAAAGATTTTACTTATTATTACTAGCAGTTCCCGCTAACTGAACTTTACGACCTCTGTATCTTTCCAACTCCTTGACCGATTTTGTAAATTGGATTAACAATACTCAAGTTTTCTTCGGACAAATATACCTACATACCTACACATACAAACGCCAATTTGATCCCCTAAATTGTAAGACCTCACTCACTCGGTCAACTAGTCTGGAAATCCTTTCGCGTAAAATAAAAATCTAGTTATCTATAAATCTTGAAATAGAAATGGATTACGTCCATTTCAATCCAGAGAGCTACAATTTTCTATTTCCGGCTACGAAGAATACCGACATGACACACATCCTTGGTAACCCAGTTTTATCACAATATGGCTTTTATATTGCTCTGAACAAGTGAACATATTTTGTTTTATTAAATCCAGTTGTAAGAATTGTACAGCTAGGTATACCAAAGTATAAATAGATGTACAGATGTACTCGTATATATTAAAGACCATTTACCAGGTTCTGCTTATTATTATTATTGAGATAAAACAAATGAACTAAAAAAATACAGAATTTCTTTTTTGGCTGTGACATGCAGACAGACGGACACCGAAGTGCCTTAAGGGTTATTTCCCGAAGGAGCTTCAGAACCCTAAGAACACCAAGATTCAGATACGTACAAATGAGAATAACAACAAAACTACAGACAGAGAGAAATAGAAAAACACGTTCTATCCAAAATACGCTCGCTAATAATAAAATACCCGTTAAGTAGTTCGACATCGTAGAATCGATATATGACAACGCATGCACAGAGACAGAGCATGATCAATAAAATCATACTTAACGAAGCAATCTCTTCTTCTCTTCTCTTAAATATAAAAATGAATAGCTGTTCGTTAGTCTCGCTAAAACTCGAGAACGGCTGGACCGATTTCGCTAATTTTGATCTTGAAATATTTGTATAAGTTCAGGGAAGGTTTAAACGGTGAGCGTACATCTTCGACCGCACCATCAGGCGAGATTGTGGTCAAACGCATACCTCATCTAATGTAAAAAAAAACTTCAAAAAAATGTTGCAATCTGGGTGGGTTATTATTAGAAACATGAATAATAAGTAAAGAAAAATACTAAAATCGACAATTTAATTTTCCAATACAAACTGTTCCTACCTTTGAAACATTTGATGTTTGGTACGGTTAACTCGGGATGTCCGATCTCTTTTAAATTCTCTTTTAAAAAATAGTGTCACTTGGTTGTCAAATATTTATAGGTGTGTTCAGAAATTGCTCGGATCTTTTTGGTCTGTTTTGTTGGTTTCTTTTTTTTTTGTTTGCTCTAATACAGGGAAGGTATAAAAGTAAAAAAAAACACAGCGGGTGAAACCGCCGGGGGTCAGCTAGTCGTATATATAAAAATGAATCGCTGTTCGTTAGTCTCGCTAAAACTCGAGAACGGCTGGACCGATTTGAATATTCATTTTTTTGTTTTGTTCGCTCTAATACAGGGAAGGTTTAAAAGTAAAAAAACCAGCGAGTGAAACCGCTGGGCGAAGCTAGTCTTAATATATTTCTTGTGTACGTGTGTATGTCACTGAACTCCTCCTTAACGGCTGGATTGATGTTGTTGAAATTTTTTGTGTGTGTTCAAGGAGATTCGAGAATGGTTTAGATTTACAATTGGACCTGATAGGCGCTGTTCGGGCACGACAATAACATAACTTGAGAACGACTTTACTGATTTCGTCCATCTTTTTTTTTGAGACGTGTGTACAGGACAACGTCTGTCGGGTCAGCTAGTACTTAATAAAATCACATATCACCGTCAAGGGTTCTATAAAGGCAATCATATATTCAATACTGTAATAGCTATGGTCGATCATTAGGGGGCGGAAGAGAAACTATTTGAAAACTTACTTGATTTGTACGGGGTGAATGCGACAGCTGCTGATTGCTGGTTTCATTCAAAAGGGTGGAGCAATATTTCTAGACTTCGGGCAGGTACGGGAAAGTAACTAAGCTACCCTATATTTACTCTTGACAGTAATTGCAGGAGGGGCACATCAGGTGTAGCCGCAGTTTTGATCTGTTATTAAAGTTTTTTAAACCATATATCCATTCCTAAGAATCGGTACCGTGTCTTTTGTAATTTTCAATAAAATATTAAGCACCCTCGAATTCGAAAATAGAAATAGAGATAAATAAAACGGGACGATAAAGCTGCGGAGGGTGAGATTAGTAAATATGCGTCCATTTCCGATGCTAATAGCTCCGAGTGGGTACTTAACAAAAATAGGGCCGTGCATTGTGCGACGAGAATGTGTGCAGGTGAGACATTTATTCAAATAGAAGGGTTGGAGAGTTCACACAAATAGTTATTTATAGCCCATATTGTCCCTCTCGTCTTTCATTTTATGCAATCATCTTCTATGTTTGGCCTATAGCTGATTTTTTTGGGAAATGTACCTACCTAAATGTGAATATTTCAAATTTTCGTGATAAGTTTATTTGTATTCTATGATCAGCGCGTTATTAAACGAATGTTGATAATCCAAGTAAGAAGCCGGAAGTATTAGGTAAATCTAAAGTAACCCTGCAGACTTGATTAGAGCATCAGGAACATAATGCGAGTTAAACTAAAACAAACCCTATTAAAAGTCAAATAATTTGAGTCAAACTTAAGAAAATAATTATGCGTGACACAATAAATAAATTGTTAAACCTAGTAATATTTCGTTATAAATAGTGTCATGGCACAAAATATGTAATTACCTGCTTGAAGGACGGGTTGAAATCGTTCTGGATACTCTTGGAGAGTTTCGTGAGAGACAGGGCGGGCTTCCGGAAGAAAGCCGGCCGAGCCCAAAACGCGCCCACAGGCTGCGGCAGCATCATCTCGACAAAAAATTGGGAAAGGAGCATTATTTTATCAAACAAAAATCAAGCCTAGTAGGTACTAATAGTAGCTTAGGTACTTCCTAAGCAAGCGTGCGTACATCTTCGACCGCACCATCAGGCGAGATTGTGGTCAAACGCATACCTAGTATAATGTAAAAAAAACTTTAAAAAATTGTTGCAATCAGGGTGGGTTATTATTACCTAAAATATGCTTTAGTTGCCAACTGCATCTTAATATTCTTAATCTTATAATTGTTATCTTAAACTTTTAATTGTTGCAAAATGATTTGATTTTTACCTGTTAGCATTAATATAGGTAGGTACATATTCATATTTGAGTATAAGCCATGTTAGAGCACTCCTAAGCACAATCTAACAGAAGTCGATCGGGCCGAAACCGGCTGGTAAGACATCATCATCAACATCATATTATAGCCCCAAATTGCCCCGTGCCCCATATTGTATTCCATATTTCCCAGTATACTTTTATTTTAGTGTTCTGTCTATACTAATATTATAAAGAGGAAAGATTTGTATTTTTGTATTTTTGGATGTTTGTGTGGAATAAACTCAAAAACTACTGGACCGATTTCAAAAATTCTTTCACCATTCGAATGCTACATTATCCCAAAGTAACATAGGCTATTTTTTTAATTTAATTTTTTTTTATCCACAGCAAAGCGTGGCAGGGAACAGCTAGTATTAAATAAACTAAGAAAACCTAATTGTTAAACCGAGCGCAAATAAAAATAAGAAATGCTTTTCTAGCGCCAGGAATAGCACTCAGATTGCTCGGATACGAAGTATAAATAGTCTAAGATCCGAGTATAGAACGGCCTTCAGCGAACTGGTTAATGGATGAAAAGTATTTTATATGAAAACAGGTTTAGATATTATTGCAAGTGGGTTGACTAAAAAAAATCAGTCCAGGGTAAAAAAAACTAATATCAAATAATAAATATTTACTACTACTCTACCTAACGTTTGCATATTCTTGTTAGGCTTCATACTTTTTGGTCTGTCATTTATCTACTAACCGAAACGGAGAAATGATTAAAAAAAAATATCATATTCTGCACTGAAATTTTGCTAAAAATTTATTATATTTATTTATATTTAATATAATGCAAAATACTTTTCATCCATTAACTAGTTCGGAAAAGGTCGTCCTATACTCAGATCCTCTACTAAAAGTTTATTTTTTGCATGTGCAAAGAACATTTATTGTTTATAGTTTAAACCCATTACAAGAAACGTTCTTTGATAACACCGGCAGAGCTGTCGACTGCAGCATCTCTGCTCCACGATCAAATACTTTGCTCTTTTCTTTGTTCCTTTGCACGT